>CAWUFW010001868.1:0-635120 GCA_963921515.1 Calotriton arnoldi | reverse complement strand
ACAACAGCAGCAGGCTGCCCATCATGCCCGCTTGGACTCCCACATGTCCCGTGTGGAGACACACATGTCTCGCATGGAGTCCAAGTGGGACACATTGCAAGAACTCACAGCGGTGCATAGGGACATATTGACATGCCTCCGCCAGATTAGCACCAACATGGCCACACCTCCCTGTGTGCCCACAACATCTGCTGCTGCAACAACTGACACCGCCACAGGGAGGGAGGAGGACTCTGGCGGAGACTCCCTGCACCGCTGCAGCCTGCACGTGAGGGTCCCCCCAAAGAAGAGGGGTCGTCCGAGGAAGGAAAACTGAGAGGTTGATGGCCACGTACATCCCCCAGGAAGCCAACACCTGTTCCGGAAAATCTCCTTTGTGTGCAAACTTTTCACCCTGTCGAATGCAACACAACTCTCCCACATGACATGGGGAGTTCAAGTTGGACTAATGTATCATATGACTGTGGACTACACTCAGGACATTTCTGCTACCAAGACTTCCAACTCATCTGGGAACTTTGGATCACAATCCCAATGTACAGCACCCACCATCCTGTGCACTATACACACACACTTCTGTAAATAAAATCACTATTACACCATACTTGCCTCTGTTGTTATTCAAATGTGGATACTGTTATGGTGATGATGATCTGCTAAATTACACTGTGTATGCTAACTGCTACAGCAAGTACAACACCGTCATGTGAGTTTTGGTGACGTGACACATATGAGGGAGACACACCACTAGGGCTACACAACACAGAGACACCAGGGCCATCGGACTCATCGCCTACAGTGATGTTGCCAGGAAATACTGTGGAATGCACAGACACCACACCTACTCAGAGTCTGTGTCAACTAGCCCACAGGTGCAGTAAGCAAATGTCAGTCAGATGTGTGACCACAGACAACGCACATCCCAAAGTGAAGCACAGGTTTATTACACATATGCAACATGTTGTTTCCACTACAAATGCAAGGTTTACCCACGTGGCAGTGGCCACACAGTCAACAAGTGCAGAAGATATGAAGTCCAGGGGTGTGTGGCACATCACCTGTAGGGAAACTACTGCTGCCACCCTGAAAGCTGAATCATGGTGTCGGGGGATCCAAGTTGACCAAAGTACTCAGTAAGCACCCTGTGAAGGACAGACATGACACACAGTTAAAACCACTGAAGAACAGGACAGAACTGCAATACTCATGCCCAATACATGTCACAAGACAACTACACAAAACCAAGTTAGCATGTTAAAACTGTTGGGGAGTACAGACTACCTGTAAGGACACATTGCTGCACGCATCCAGTCAAGTAGCACATGGCCACACTCAAACAGCACCAGAGCACCACCCACACATATCATGCAAACTCACATCATTCACATTACTTCTCCCTGGATACTCACATTCAGCTGAAGAAGTTGGTGATGAGCTGTGTGCGGACATCACCATCATCATCATCATCATCACTGGCATCGTGGTCCAGGCCAGGATCCTCCACAGGTGGCGGACGTTGGTCATCGTCATCCAGGATGAGAGGCAACTCCTTCCGCACTGCCAGGTTGTGTAGCATGCAGCAGACGATGACAATCTTGCACACCTTTGCTGGGGCATATGGGAGGGCCCCTCCTGTCTTGTCCAGGCAGCGGAAGCGGCTCTTCAGGAGACCAAAGGTTTGCTCAATCACTCTCCTGGTCCGACCATGTGCCTCATTGTAGCGCATCTGGGCTGGTGTCACAGGGTTCCTGAGGGGTGTCAGCAACCACGGCATGTTGGGGTATCTGGAGTCACCTACGGACAGACAAGTGCACATTAGCTGAGTAGGGAAAGTGGGCGGTATACTACAGTGCAGAACACACACAATGGTACAAAGTCAGTACACACCGACAAGCCAGGCACGCTAGTTCTGCATCTGTGCCATCATCCTCGGGATGCGACTACTCCTCATCACGTAGGCATCGTGTGCTGAACCAGGGAAACGGGCACACACATGTGTGATGGTCATATCTGCAATACATACCACCAGAGCATTGATCGAATGGTAATGTTTCCGGTTCCGGTATGCCTGCTCATGTGCCTGTGGTGGTACCAAAGCCACATGTGTCCCATCAATGGAGCCAATGACATGTGGCATCCTCCCCAGGGCATAGAAGTCACTCTTGACGTCAGTGAGTTGTTGACGTGTAGGGAAATTGATGTACTGGTTCAGGCATCTCAACATTGCCTCCAAAACATCGCGTAGCACACGGCTGAACATAGTCTGTGACATCCCACCGTCAGTCGCCACAGTGTGTTGAAAGGTACCGGTGGCAAAGAAGTGTAGGGCTGCCATTACCTTCACCTTGGGGGTCAGTGCCGTAGGGTACGGCCGGCCAGGTTGCAAATGTGGTGCCAAGCGCACTGCCAAATCCTCAATCATCTGCCTGGTGAAGCGGTACCGTCGTATGCTGTCACGTTCCACCATCGTTGCCAGGTCAGGGAATGGTCTATGGACAGCTGGAGCCCTGCAGTGCATAGGTTGAGGAAAGAAAGATTGTCAGTCACCCCACATATGTGCCATTCACCATACTCAATTTCACATGATACATCATTACGAGACACAAGTACTTGATGTGTGTGCCGTTCTGTTCGCACATAACTCGCACCTACATGGCCATCATCTGACTACTCAGTACAACATGTGTGGACAACAGGTTCCAGGTTGTGCAATGGGAAACCATTAGGCTGTGTCACAGTACCCATTTACTGCTGTCACGTTCCACACACACACCACAGTGACATGTCTGGACAGATGCGCCACAGGCATCACAGCTCATTGACAGGTAGATTCCCAGTGACCCTGTCTTGCCACATGGACACTGGCATTACATGGCATATCATGTACACGTCAGAAAAACAAACATGACTCCCACAGGTAGTGGCCCCTGTCGCCTACGCAGGACAGACATGGACGCCAGTGACGCACAACATCAAAGTCCATGCACAAACAACGTTGATGTGGAGACTGTCTCCCATTGTGCACATGGAATCAGAGACATCGGAAACACAACACGCACACAGACTGTGGAGGGATATCACTATTGTGGCAATGGGTCACCCTGTGAAGTACATGCCTTCCCTCATGGGACCCAGGGGGTATGTGACATGTCACACACATACACAACCTGGAAATGTGACCATGCCACATGCTCCGAAATGAACTGTTGCACATCACAGTGGTCATGTGCACAACACACAAAGGACCCTGACCCCATTAACACATGCACAGCCTGGGTGTGCTGCCCACAAGTGCCACCACAGAAACCACATGTTAACCCCCATACACAGAAAAGGTAATGCAGCCTTACATGCCTTAGGAAACAGTGTGGACTGGGTGTGGTGTTGTAGGTGTGCCCCTGGGTCTCTGGCAGGTATATGTGGCTGGCATACGTTCACCAGTGACAAGCATGGTGACATATGCGACTGACCTGTACAGGTACGCGTTGTACAGCAATGGACCGATCGGTGTGCCTGGTCGGCCCATTGCATCTGTTGTGTGCAGGTACGCGTTGTACCCGGAATACGCGTTGTACAGCAATGGACCGATCGGTGTGCATGCACTGGCCATTGCATCTGTTGTGTGCGGGTACGCGTTGTACCCGGAATACGCGTTGTAAAGCAATGGACCGATCGGTGTGCACGCACTGGCCATTGCATCTGTTGTGTGCGGGTACGCGTTGTACCCGGAATACGCGTTGTACAGCAATGGACCGATCGGTGTGCACGCACTGGCCATTGCATCTGTTGTGTGCGGGTACGCGTTGTACTCGGAATATGCGTTGTACAGCAATGGACCGATTGGTGTGCCCGGCCGGCCCATTGCATCTGTTGTGAGCGGGTACGCGTTGTACAGCAATGGACGATCGGTGTGCCCGGCCGGCCCATTGCATCTGTTGTGAGCGGGTACGCGTTGTACCTGGAATACGCGTTGTACAGCAATGGACCGATCGGTGCGCACGCATTGGCTATGGCCTGGCATGGCAACGGACGCGTATTCGAAAGTTTAACGAGTCTGATGCTGTGAATTCAGTTGGCCACCCACAACAATGTTGCAAATGCATGGGTGTCATGAAGTTGAACTTTTGAAGGATGCTGTGGGCGTGTGTAAGTGGTGCAATTCCATGGATTGGCCAGATTCAGAAGATGCAAACGACTTGGACCTATCACTTTGGACACATGGGACGGTATCTGCCTCAGCAGCACACATATAATGCTGGCTGTTCCCCTGAGAGCTCACTTGCCTGCACTACATGCTCCAGGACGACATCTCCCACCACCACTGCTGCTGTCTCTGCATCCTCTGGATCCTGCAATGGCACGTACTGTGGAGAGAGCCCCAGCCTTCAGCACTGAGGAGAACCAGGCCCTGCTGGACAGCCTCCTTCCACAGTACAGCAAGCTGTATGGGAAACCAGGGGAGCAGGTGAGTGTGCTGTCCACTGCCTTACAAATGTGCATGTTGTCTGACTAGCCAGACTTTCAGTCTGCACGCCACTGGCTAGCAGGCTCACTGAGTAGTTCTCACCCGCCATAGTGTGTAGTTACATGCACTGAACAGGTATAGTGCAGTAACAGTGCATTTAAACAAGGTTTGACTTCCCAGGCAATGATACCATGTAGTAACTGCTGGCAAACTGTTCATAGCCATCCTTGCACTGCCCGTGTACAACATGTGCCCCTGTGATTGAGACATGTATATCCAAATGTGTGATGCACAGATTTATTGCATGTGTAGTAATGGCCTTTACACTTATTCATCCTCACAGGTTGATGCCCACCAGAAGCAGGAAATATGGCTGGACATCGCCCGGGCAGTAAGGTCTGTGGGGGTCTACAAGCGCCGGATCCGCAACTGCCAGAAGAGGTGGCAGGAACTTCGGGGCTGGACCCGGAGGATCGCAAGGGTCCAGCTGAAGCTGTCGCCTCCTCGCAGGAGGGGCGGACCACGGACCCTGACCCCCCACATGCTCAGGATCCTGGCGGTGGTCTTCCCTGATCTGGATGGGCAGCTGAAGGGCAGACAGCAGCAAGGAGGGGGTGAGTCCATGACTGCACTGTGAGCTTTGTCTGACATGCTATGTGCCCTCCTCTGGCCTGGTTAAACTTCAACAGTACATCAGTTATGTGGTCCAGGACCCATGTCCCTCAATTGTGCACTGCCCACTCCTCATCTGATACCCAGGTGTGGCCCTTACAGTCAGGAAATTGTGTCACTTGGGTACTGTGTCCTTGCATATTGCTTAGCTCAAGGTGTGGGACAGCATTTGTACCCGTAACTCTGTGGTGGGCTTCATGGGTGGGTCCATTGCTTACACAATGCCTGGGTTCTGACATGTAATCTGCGTGTTACTTTGATATGTGGTCCAATTGCTGATCTGATTCACCACATGTGCCTGGGGTATTTGGCACACACCCATGCTGCGGTTGTGAACAATGTTTGGGCCTAAGGAGTATGTATATCAAGTGTGTCACACATGCTTAGCCACCTGCCTACTGTCCAGGGCTCATCCCTCTTTCACGTGGAGCAGGACAGTCATGCCTACTCCAGGCCATACAATACACTCTGTACTCCCACTCCCGTGTATCAGCTGACACGTTGTGCTCAGTGAAATGTTCCCTCAGGTGTCTGCCTCTGTGTCATTGTGCTGTGGCTTTGTTGTCAGGACTACTGTGGTGTTTATCGGTTAGGGCTCAGCATGCCACCGGAGATGTGACCATAGGAGACGATACTTGTGTGACATATAGGTGTTTGATCACTTGACCGTGCATACTGGGGTATGCGACTGTGCAGTTCAGGCAGCTGTTTCCCATTCACAGCAGATTGTGAGGTGCTCATGTTCTGAGGGTTGTGTTTCATGTCTCCCATATGTCCAATTGGTATGACGTGGACAAATGAGAGTTCAGATGATGTGGTTTGTGGGGGATGGACATGTGCACTTGTCAGCTACTGGACTTGCATTCCCCATGACCTAGGATTGTGACACAGTGCAGACTGTTGTTGTCTGGCTGCCCTGCCCATGTGACTGGAGACAGTGATGTATGACTTTGCAGGCATGCCTGTGCCATGGCGTTAAACTTCCTAAGAGTGATCCTGCAGGGGAGTGACATGTGCTACATGCACCCCATTGTGGCATTGACTATCAGGACATGGGTGCATCATGGTGTCTGGTGCTGGTATGCATCACATGCATTTCAAAATAAACTCTGGCCAGCCCTTTATCCGGACACCTGTACTGACTCAGTGGCAAGAGTTGTGATGTGTGCATGTTCACATACTTCACTGTGTTCTCTGCACTGTCCAACTACTGTATAGGTGGTGCATGTGTCCACACTGGTGTATTGCTATCCGACAGACACCAGACCGATGGGTGCAAGGCCAGGAGGGATGTGAGTGCCATGGTTGACCATCAGACTGACAATTGGCTTCTCCTACTCTGTTTGGGCACTTTTGGCAATGTTCAACTAAGGATGCCAGGGCTTGCTCTGTAATGTGCTGTACATACTGTGGTTTTGTGCGGTCAGTGCAGGTGACTGATGTCTGTCTGTTTCCCTAATTGTTTGCAGATACATCCACGGCCACAGGAGGGGACAGCTCCATGGACCAGGAGGAGCCACTGAGCCAGACTGGGTCAGCAGTCGATGAGTGGTCGGAGGGACCCAGTGGCACGGAGGGCGAGGGGAGCCACACCGAGGAGTCCTCAGCACCATCCACCTCAGCTGAGGACCACAGCAGCTCGGAGGATGACTCCCTTGTGGAGGCGGGTGTCAGCAGCCACCACACCCCAGCTACTATTGCTGTCCCCGCCACCACCACCGCCCTCCCATCGGCTCCCATTCCAGAGGTCCGTGGAGGCTCCCGTGTTTGGGAGCGTGTTTCCTTCGTGCCAGGCACCGCAGCCCCTGCCCCTGTGTCCCCTGCTGCCCTGAGTGAGAAGTCTGTGTACCTCCTTCGCCAGCTCCATGTAGGGCAGACAGCAATGCTGAGTGTCCTCCATGCCCACACCACTCTGTTGACTCAGCTGGTGTCGTTTATGGAGGGCATCTCATCGGGCATGTCTGCCCTACAGAGGAGCAATAGGTCCATGGACTCCTCCCTGATGGCAGCAGTGTCCCTCCTCCAACAGTCCCTCACCCCTCCTACATCTGCCCCATCCACACTTCCTGGCACCCTACCTGTCCCAAGCACATGCACACCTGCACATTCACCCAAACACACAGACACGAGCAGCACAGACACACCCACTACAAAAACAAGACGTGCACGCAGGCATGCTCAGGGGACTGATACCACACCCACAGGGGATGGGGTACATACACACACACAGGCATCCACAGTCACTCCGCAGTCCTCCGATACCTCTCCCTCCAAGGCCCCTTCCCTTGCCTCACCTGCAACCCCACCTACACAGCAGATCTTCCTCTGTGACCTCGGCCTCTTCCCTCCAATCCAGCTAATCCAGCATACAGGGGGAAGAGGAAGTCCACCCACACAGAGGGGAGTGCCCCTCACCCCCGGACACCCTCCCCCAGGCGCGGACAGACTGAGGCCCCCATCCCCAAGTCCCCCGGACCCGGAAGAGCAAGACCCCGCCGCCACCCTGCAGCTCAACCACCAAGTCTCCTTCCTCCATCCCTCAGGCCCCCACTCCACAGGTTCCCCCACCACACCCTGCCCCAGGTTCCCCCACCCACAGATACACCATCCCCAAAATGATCCGGCCTTCTCCCCCTACCACTTGCTCTTCCAGCAACACATCCCCCGCTGCGCTTGTTTGTGCCACTGGTGTGGAGAGCGTGTCCTCCCCCTCTGTCCTGCCCACCTTACCTGAACCCCATTCTACTCCCCTGGAGATAGGCACTGCAGTGGAGTCCACTACCACCCTGTCTGACTTGGGCACTGCAGTGGGGAACCTGTCCACTCCATCTGCATGGCCCACTGCAGTCGTGCCGGCACCCACACCATCTGACTCAAGCCCCCAGTTGTGCCGGCACACACCATGTCAGACACCTCCACTGCAGTTGTCAGTGACTCTCCAGCACCCACCACCCCTTCCCTGCCTCCTTCTGGTGAGCCCTGATCCTGTCCCTGCGGTGCCTGGCCTGCCCCCGTATGCCCCTCCGAGGGGAATGTCCCTGATGTGTAGCTGTGCAGGCATGCGAAGGGTGACATCTGGCACTGTCACCCTGTTTGGACTCTTGTTATGGACTGGCCATTGGCCTTTGTTATATTTCTGGACTTTCACTTCTTCACACACAAATGCTGAATAAAGCTACTTTCTGTTCTCTAGTGGTTTTGCTTCTGATGTACATGATGTTGATGTTGCTAACCGTGCCCTTGCTGCACTGATGGTGATTTTTGATATCAGGGAAATGAAGTGTTACTGTGTAGGACCCCATGTGGTCCAGGGGGAATGTGTCCTATCCTGGTGTGTATCCATGTCATCATTTGCAGCAATATGAGGGTGTCATGTTTTCAATATTTGGCAATGGGATTTCCTACTTTTATTTGCAATATCACATCTGTGGCTTACACCCCTGCACATCTGTTGTGCTTGCCATTGTTCAATTTGTCTGTTTCCCTGACCGTGTGACCATCTCCACTGGACATGCAAGTTTGGGCATCAATGGGGAAGGACTCATCTGTGTGATCAGTGCAACTTGCTATACATGTGTGTTGGATCTGTGCAGATGGTGTCGGTGACACTCCCATGACCAGGCTGATGTGACGAGAGCCTTCATTTTGTGCTAATTGTTGACTGAGTGACCAAGTGTACTGCTGATATGATAGGGCCCTGCAGAGACAACGTATGGCACAGCTTTCCTTACACAGGAGTGCAGTGCCCTCATGGCAGTGTGTAATTCCGTAACATTGCCTGAGCCCAAGGTGTGTGTTGTGTGAGCATGTCTGTGTGTGTTCACTTCCGTTTTGCAACACAGGCTGGGATCCCTAGTGATGTTCCTGTTTGTGATGCTTGCTTAGTTGACCTATGTACCACCCAAATCTTCGCACTGGGTTCTCTGGGATGTGGGTGCATGGCACATTACTGGTCATCAGGGTGTCATCCATAGGTGTGTTTGCTGTCAGGGCTGAGTTTGTGGGCAAACGCAGATGAGACACAGTCAGGATTCCCCTTGGCACTTGTTGGTTACACAAGTCATGTAATTTACAGTTTGTGTTTGCTTTCAGTGATTGTGACACGTTGTGTGTGTGACTGCTGCCACTCCTCTGGGTCAGAGCTGCAATGTTGTAAGTTGTCTATGTGTGTTCTTTGTGGGTGACCTTGACTTCTTCATTGGTGTGTGACTGTGTCCGGGATCACATTGATTGTGGTGGATTTCTCGTCATGCCCATGTACAGCGTACTGTGCAGTGTGTCAGACATTCACGAGTCTTGTTGACTGGCCAGGTGTGATGGGTTTCTGCACCTTAGTTCCCACAACCACCCCTGGGATTGTCATGGGTGCATGTGCAATGTCACCAGTCCATGTGAGCTTCACTGCTGCACATTGGTGGAGATCAAGGTGTGTGGTGTTGAGTGTGTGCAAATGAGAGTTGTTGCACGGCTAGACCCCTACCTCCATGTTGGCCTTGGCTGACAGGCCGTGCTGATTGATTTGTGCTTGTGTAGGTGTGATGGTAGTTTGTTGCTCAGGACACATGACTGTGGTTCACAGTGTGAACGACATCTAGCTTTGTCATCACAGTGGGATTATCATGCAGGCCACGGACAACACGATGTGGGGTCCCTGGGGGTAGTGCTGTTGTGGGTCTGTCTCTTGCTGTGTTATTTGCTGATCCGACAAGCTTGTGTGACATGTGTAATGTGGGCTCCCTCTCATCTAACAATGCCTGTTTGCCCACATAGGGGGATCCGATCCATGAGTTACCTTTGTGTGGCACTGTATACACATCTGTGTAATTGTGATTCAGGCCTCCTCATGTGTTGTGTGGTTGCCTGGGGACACTGGCACACACCCCCATCACCTGTGGTGTTTGATCTGCAGTGTGAGGCTGCCTGTTTGTGTTTGTGCATCTGCACCACTGCATTGGCATATCTTTAGTGTGCCATTGGCTGTATGTTGTTTGTTGGCTTTCCCCTGCTGTTCCTGGGACTCCTAGGTCATCAGTCAGCAGAATGATCATGGTTTGTATGTCCCTTTGCTGCCATGGTATGGTATTTGTTCACCTGACATCTACAGTCTCCAAAGGATATCTACATTTGTGTATCCATTGGTGCAGATATGTGGGGCTGCATTATGATGGTCCCTTCTGTCATTGTGTTATTGAGGAATGTTGCCAATGTCAGCCCCCATGGGTGATGTTTGTCTGCACATGGCCAAAGGTATATCTTATTGGCACTGCACTGTTTGCCTCACCCAATGTATGTTGCTATGGGACACAAGCACTACTTTGCCACTGATGTATTTGTTGTTCTGTGACCAGGGATCATCCATGCTGTTTGGCAGTTGCAGCTTTTTCCATGACAACACTTACCTTTTGGTCACTGTGATGATGGGGATTTAGACCCCATTGCCACAGTGTTCAAAATGTGCTTCAGCTATGGACCCCACACTTACATTTTGGTCACTGTGATGATGGGGGTTTAGACCCCATTGCCACAATGTTCAAAATGTGCTTCAGCTATGGACCCCACACTTACATTTTGGTCACTGTGATGATGGGGGTTTAGACCCCATTGCCACAATGTTCAAACTGTGCTTCAGCTATGGACCCCACACTTACCTTTTGGTCACTGTGATGATGGGGGTTTAGACCCCATTGCCACAATGTTCAAAATGTGCTTCAGCTATGGACCCCACACTTACATTTTGGTCACTGTGATGATGGGGGTTTAGACCCCATTGGCACAATGTTCAAACTGTGCTTCAGCTATGGACCCCACACTTACCTTTTGGTCACTGTGATGATGGGGGTTTAGACCCCATTGCCACAGTGTTCAAAATGTGCTTCAGCTATGGACCCCACACTTACCTTTTGGTCACAGAGATGATGGGGTGTTATACCCCATTGGCACAGTGGTCATGGTCTGCTTGCATTGTGGAGCCCACACACATTTATGTGTGACACATGTGATAGGGGGTCACATTGTATGCTCAATGACATGTTCAGTGTTGTGGGCATTTGACACAGACTACACACGCTTGTCATGGTGTTGGTGGGATGTATTTTCAGACATTCCTTATGTTGGAGTATGCTGGTTGTGTCATGCATTTCCCATCCTATGTTTAGAGGTGGTGTGGGTGGTAGGCATTCATCCCCCTATGAGTGGGGATGGTGGTAGTGGTAGGCATCCAGGCCCCCCTGAGTAGGGGTGGTGGTAGTGGTAGGCATCCATCCCCCTATTAGTGGGGTTGGTAGTAGTGACAGGCATCCATCCCCCCCTGAGTAGGGGTGGTGGTGGTGGTAGGTATCCAGGCCCCCCTGAGTAGAGGTGGTGGTAGTGACAGGCATCCAGCCCCCCCTGAGTAGGGGTGGTGGTAGTGGTAGGCATCCAGGCCCCCCTGAGTAGGGGTGGTGGTTGTGGCAGGCATCCATCCCCCTAAGGGTGGGGATGGTAGTAGTGACAGGCATCCAGGCCCCCTGAGTAGGGGTGGTGGTAGTGGTAGGCATCCATCCCCCATGAGTGGGGATGGTAGTAGTGACAGGCATCCAGCCCCCCCTGAGTAGGGGTGGTGGTAGTGGTAGGCATCCAGGCCCCCCTGAGTAGGGGTGGTGGCAGGCATCCAGCCCCCCTGAGTAGGGGTTGTGGTAGTGGTAGGCATCCACCCCCTATGAGTGGGGTTGGTAGTAGTGACAGGCATCCAGCCCCCCTTGAGTTGGGGTGGTGGTAGTAGTAGGCATCCAGGCCCCCCTGAGTAGGGGTGGTGGTAGTGGTAGGCATCAAGCCCCCCCTGAGTAGGGGTGGTGGTAGTGGCAGGCATCCATCCCCCTAAGGGTGGGGATGGTAGTAGTGACAGGCATCCAGCCCCCCCTGAGTAGGGGTGGTGGTGGTGGTAGGTATCCAGGCCCCCCTGAGTAGGGGTGGTGGTAGTGACAGGCATCCAGCCCCCCCTGAGTAGGGGTGGTGGTAGTGGTAGGCATCCAGGCCCCCCTGAGTAGGGGTGGTGGTAGTGGCAGGCATCCATCCCCCTAAGGGTGGGGATGGTAGTAGTGACAGGCATCCAGGCCCCCCTGAGTAGGGGTGGTGGTAGTGGTAGGCATCCATCCCCCCATGAGTGGGGATGGTAGTAGTGACAGGCATCCAGCCCCCCCTGAGTAGGGGTGGTGGTAGTGGTAGGCATCCAGGCCCCCCTGAGTAGGGGTGGTGGTGGTGGCAGGCATCCATCCCCCTATGAGTGGGGTTGGTAGTAGTGACAGGCATCCAGCCCCCCTTGAGTTGGGGTGGTGGTAGTAGTAGGCACCCAGGCCCCCCTGAGTAGGGGTGGTGGTAGTGGTAGGCATACAGCCCCCCCTGAGTAGGGGTGGTGGTAGTGGTAGGCATCCAGCCCCCAATGAGTAGGGGTGGTGGTAGTGGTAGGCATCCATCCCCCTAAGGGTGGGGATGGTAGTAGTGACAGGCATCGGGCCCCCCCTGAGTGGGGTGGTGGTAGTGGCAGGCATCCAGCCCCCCTGAGTAAGGGTGGTGGTAGTGGTAGGCATCCATCCCCCTATTAGTGGGGATGGTAGTAGTGACAGGCATCCAGGCCCCCCTGAGTAGGGGTGGTGGTAGTGGTAGGCATCCAGGCCCCCCTGAGTAGGGGTGGTGGTAGTGGTAGGCATCCATCCCCCTAAGGGTGGGGATGGTAGTAGTGACAGGCATCCAGCCCCCCCTGAGTGGGGTGGTGGTAGTGGCAGGCATCCAGCCCCCTATGGGTGTGTATGGCATTGGTGATGGCCATCCCACCCCTATGGTTCTGCTGTTGCTAGTGTACGTCATTTGTGCATCCCTATGTGTGTGTGACATATTTCGGGTACGTGTCGTTTGTTTGTGTTGTTGGTGTTTGACTTACCGTCTGCGCCATACGCATCCGTGCCGGTCCCGGTAATAGATGTAGAGTATAGGTAGGACCTGCGCAATGGGATTCATGCTTGGATCGTCTCGTTCGGGTTTCTCGTGTCTTCGACTCGTACTCGTCGCTGGCTTGTTCGTCTCGTAGCCGTGGATCGTCTAGTGGCGCGAAACGGAGCTTATGTACGGCTCGCCCGGATGCTCAAACGTCCCGGACGTAGCGACGGGTTCGGCACGTACGGAGTGCGCATCGTACTCGTCCGGCCGGAAGGTGCTGTGTATTTGCTTCCGTACGACTCGATTCGGCGTTTACGGATCCGGCTCGGGCGGGGAACAGGAGCTGAATTGGGTAAGTACGGCTCGCTCGGAAACTGGGTTGTTATACGCATCGTACTTGTTCGTCCGGACGAATGTTCGAGTCGGTCGGGAAACACGCATTCGGCTGTTTTTTTTTTCCGGAACGAATACTGTTAGGTGCGCTTCCGGCCGGGATCAGAATCGACCCCTAAGCGGGAGGCCCCAGTCAAAATGTTACCTCCACACTTAGAAACCTTTCTGGAGGATTTTCTCTCGACTGCGTGCAAGGCACTTCATCAGGCCAGACTTGCAGTGGTTCAGCGGGAGCTCCCGGTCACCTCCTGAAAGTCTTGGGCTCCGGAGCTTATAGAGGGACAAAACTGAAATCCAGGCTGGGTCACGGTTGAAGGAAGTTGGCTTGACTCTCGACGTCGGGTCAGTCCACTTATAGAGCTTTTCCCAAAAGTTGTTCCAAACTTCTCCAAACGTCTGGATCTTCTTCCTAAGGTTCTTCTTAAGGGTTCAAAGTGTCCAAAACACAAATCCAAGGGTCTAGAAGCTCTAGGATTGTCCTTGGAAGTTTGGGACTACAGTTTCCACGATGCACCTTGCCAAATACTTAAAAGTCCACTGGACTCCCTCCAGGCTGGGGACGTTTTGAGGGAGATGTTGCACGGAAGCTCTGTTAACCTGTTGCTTTCAGGGAGACCACTCCTTAATACTTTTTGGAGCAAGGCAAAGTCCTTGGGCTGTAGTTACAAGTGTGCAGCAGGAGCAGTCCTTCAGAGTTAAATCCTTTGGGGTGCAGGCCAGGGTTCCAGCAGGGCAGTCCTTCTTCTTGTAGTTTCAGGCAGCAAATCCCAGTTGCTATGCAGCGCTCACATATTTATTCAATGATCTTGGGTGGCAAGCAGGGGGGCACCCCTGTCCAATGAGGTGCAGGGAGCCACCCAAAAGCATGACCGCTTCCCCCAAAGTGTGGCATTTTCTTGTCCCACAAAGCATTGCACTTTAAAATTGAAGATGGAGATTTTCTCTCCTTTGGAGTAAGAGCTGGCTAAACCAACCTACTGGTGTGGCTCATTTCCATTAATACTCCCTCTCCACCTCCTGCAAATTCAAATCCCGGGCCTGCCATCTGGCTGACAGTACAGGATGAGGGAGTAGGCCTGGCTGCCATTCCTTACTGTCCTGCTCTCTATGAAGCCCAGTTTGATTTACCCAGCCCCTGACCTGGGCTGTTCTCTGCAGCTGCAGAGCTCCCCCATCAGAAAACCTCTGATGTATGCAGGTCACTTATCACCTAATCAAAGCAGCTTGGCTAAGCCTGTTAAGGCTGACCATTCAGGAAAAGCTGCTAGAAGGCTGGATTTTGGCTCACAGAAAAGAAAATCCTATAACTTATGTTCTGTACTAGTTATGATAAATTAAACAAGTTGTTGGATTTATCACTGCCAACCTTTTAAGTCCTTGAATGATAGTTTTAGCCCCTTCTTAACAATATTTATACTTAACATATTCCAATGTTAGCCTTTGGAGCTAATAATCTACAATAGAGAAAAGTGAAATTGACAGGTTTTCCCTCACCAGGGCATTTAAAACATCGTTTTAATGTCCCTGCCCATAGTTACATGGCACCCCACCCCTGGGACAACGAGGGTTGCCCTTGGGGGTGACTTATATGTAAACATAAGGTAGCTTACCTCTTTGGAAGTACCTTTAATACCAAAGTCGAATTTGCATATAGTTTACTTTTAAAGACAGTCTGCAGAGCAGGGTTGCCTTTAATAATGACAGCAGGCAACACAGTTGCTCACACTCTTGCGCAGGAATCTACTGGGCCTCTGAACCCCATGCCCTATTATACTAGGCACTTATAGGTAGTTTGAATCCCCCTTGCCTTATTATATACTAGAGACTTACAGGGGTCTGTCATTGCCAATTGTAATTTTACCAAATTACTATATACCTTTTTCATCAGAGCCCTGGGCCTGGTTAGCAAAGCCCAGGGCACAGTCAGAGTCAGTTACCAACAGTATCAGTCAAAACCTTGGGATGAACAGGGCAATAAGGGTGACTTTCTCACACATAACTAACCTTGTTCAGTGCATGATAGCAACGCTGTAGTTATGATGACTAGGTCAGAGTTTTTATTTAAAAAACATATTTTGTTTTATAAACAACTCTAGTCCAGTTTAACAGATCTGCACAAAATTGTTTTACAAATCATTTCATTTGGACTCTGCACGGAAAATTTCCTGCAGATCTGTTGTAGGGGGATCAGGTGGAGCAAAATTATGGGTTTCATAAAACCGACTTTTACTGTTTTGACTGGCCTAGATATCATTGCTCTAGACGATAGAAAAGAAAACGCTGACCGGAATTACACCCTATGTGTGAGAAAGTATAACTTTACTCAAGGAAATGCCTTTGCTTTGTTTGGTTTCATTTAAATAAGTTCATTAGATTTTGAGAAATTTGTGGCATATTCACAACGGTAAATTTACACATGTGTAAATCTTCACAGGTAAATTTAGTATTACACTTTGGGGTCGATTCCGATTCGGGCCGGAAAAAGCACCGACCGACTCGGATCCGGAAAAAATACCGACCGACACGTACCCGTGGCGCACGACACGCCAAGTACGATGCAAGGCGCGAAAAATCCGACCGACACGTACCGAAACCAAGTCGACCGACCGAGCCGCACGGAAAACAGCAATCCGGCCGGAAAAACACGCGAATCCAACCGACCGACACGCACCCGGAACAAATCCGACCGAAACGTACACGCTAACTCCAAACCGCAAAGTACGATGCAAGGCGCGAAAACCACGAGCGAGTCGGACGGAGGACAAGCCGTACGACCGACACGCATACAAAACCGAGCCGAAGCAACACAATACACCGCGACCGACGCGTATGCAGCATAGAAAACTTCACAAACACAGCGTGAACGAAACGGAGAACACCGTACGAGACCAATGCAGGGTCCGACTCGGTCACAAGAACGTTTCCAACATACACAAACAGCACAAAGGAAAAATCACCCAAAAAAAGGCCAAACAAGCAATTACCAAGCCAATAAATACTGGGGGGGTGGGGACAGAGAACAAAGACACACCCACAACTCCACATACATAAAGGACACAAATCACTACCATGAGCCTTTGCAAATGCCATTCCACTGCCAGCACCCAAGAGAAAGCAACCACACACCCACAGCTCATCCCTCACACAAGCCACACACCATCAGCACACCAACAAATACCTACCTCACATACACCCAGCAAAACACACACTCACACACCCTCACCTGCACACCAACACACACATCACTCACCATCACCACCCATCACCATGCCCCCCAAGAAGAATCACAAGTTCCTAGATTGTGAATTGGAAGTCCTGGTAGACGAGATCCTCAGGGTAGAGCCACAGCTGTTTGGCACATTGGTCCAACAGACCCCCATGTCGCAGAAAACCAAGATGTGGGAGAGGATCATCAACAGGGTGAACGCCCAATCACCATGTCGGCGCACAAAGACCGACATCCAGAACAGGTGGTATGACGTGCGCAGGAGGGTACGGAAACTGCTGAAGCAAGACTACATCAACAGCCAACACACCGGCAGTGGCCCTCCTGCCAAGCCAATATACCTCAGGCCCTGGGAGGAGAAGGTGCGGGCCATCCTTCCGCCAGTGAGCGTATATGGACTAGAGGACATCCCAGAGCCTGGTGAGTACACAACAAATGTACACAATATACTGCCACAAAACACACACATCACTGTCAAGGGAGAGTCAAACCATGCACTCATAGCAATTACACAGCAACTAGAACAGAATCATCCCAAAATGTGTATGTCAGTCAGATAAACACAACACATGCCATCAAAAAAGTCACATCCAACTGTGCCAACACATGTACAAACACAACCACAACTACAGCCAGGCAGTGGCACAAATAGAACTAACAAACACATCCACACATGTAGCCACCACAACAACACCAACACACAGTGAAGACCACTCAAAGGAAGGAATTCTGTGTATGCTGGCCAAGTCAGTGTAGCCAATAGCATCATGGGAGTCACAGTCACACATATTGCCCCCCCCACAACTGTCCCATCAACACCACCATGAACCATGCGCACATCACAGGGAGTGGAGAAGGACTCACAAGATGGCTGACAGTGGCTACTGCTGTGGGAAGCACAAGGCCCTGCTGGCAACTGTGCACCAACAAACAGCAGGACACCACTGACTGACATCCTGAGAGACAACTTACACTCCCTGCAATGCAAGCACGTTCCATGGTGGGATATCTGGCTGGCTGGGTGGGAAGGGGGACTTGCAGCACTGACTATAGTCACAAGCACCTCCCCTCACACACCCCCCAACACAAACTCCACACTACCCACCTGGTAGAATGCAATGCCCTCCATCCTAACACAAGATCCCACAAAGAACCACCACCCTGGGTTATGTTGTGTGAAGCACAGGGACACTCTTGGGACTCTTAGCCAAACAACTGCCAGGACAACACTCCCAGCCATCCTGTCAGCACAGCCAGCCCACCCCACAGGGAAGCAGAGTCAAAAGGAAGGAAGCATGGGCATGCTGGGAAGGGGGAGGAGGCAATAGCATGATGGGAGTCGTAGTCACAGCTCTACATCCCCCACCACATGGCCCAGCAAGCTCACACTCACGCATGCACATCCCACAGAGAGTGGAAAGGCCCATCAAAGATGTCTGACACTGTTGCTGTGTCGTGGGGAGCACAAGGGCATGCTGGGTACTGCACACCAACCAACAGCAGGACACCACTGTCAGCCATCTTGCCATTGCTCTCACACCCACACACACTGAACTCCACACAAAAGCAAGTAAGTATGGGAATGCTGGGAAGTGGGGTGGAGGCAATGGCATGATGGGAGTCGTAGTCACAGACATAGCTCACCCCCACAACTGTCCCATCAACACCACCCTGAACCATGCTCACATCACAGGGAGTGGAGAAGGACTCACAAGATGGCTGACACTGGCTACTGCTGTGGGGAGCACAAGGCCCTGCTGGCAAATGTGCACCAACAAACAGCAGGACACCACTGACTGACATCCTGAGAGACAACTTACACTCCCTGCAATGCAAGCACGTTCCATGGTGGGATAACTGGCTGGCTGGCTGGGTGGGAAGGAGGACTTGCAGCACTAACCATAGTCACAAGCACCTCCCCTCACACACACCCCAACACAAACTCCACAGTACCCACCTGGTAGAATGCAATGCCCCCATCCTAACACAAGATCCCACAAAGAACCACCACCCTGGGTTATGTTGTGTGAAGCACAGGGACACTCTTGGGACTCTTAGCCAAACAACTGCCAGGACAACACTCCCAGCCATCCTGTCAGCACAGCCAGCCCACCCCACAGGGAAGCAGAGTCAAAAGGAAGGAAGCATGGGCATGCTGGGAAGGGGGAGGAGGCAATAGCATGATGGGAGTCGTAGTCACTGATATTGGTCACCCCCACAACTGTCCCATCAACACCACCCTGACCATGCTCACATCACAGGGAGTGGAGAAGGACTCACAAGATGGCTGACACTGGCTACTGCTGTGGGGAGCACAAGGCCCTGCTGGCAACTGTGCACCAACAAACAGCAGGACACCACTGACTGACATCCTGAGAGACAACTTCCACTCCCTGCAATGCAAGCACGTTCCATGGTGGGATATCTGGCTAGCTGGGTGGGAAGGGGGACTTGCAGCACTGACCATAGTCACAAGCACCTCCCCTCACACACACCCCAACACAAACTCCACAGAACCCACCTGGTAGAATGCAATGCCCCCCATCCTAACACAAGATCCCACAAAGCACCACCACCCTGGGTTATGTTGTGTGAAGCACAGGGACACTCTTGGGACTCTTAGCCAAACAACTGCCAGGACAACACTCCCAGCCATCCTGTCAGCACAGCCAGCCCACCCCACAGGGAAGCAGAGTCAAAAGGAAGGAAGCATGGGCATGCTGGGAAGGGGGAGGAGGCAATAGCATGATGGGAGTCGTAGTCACAGCTCTACATCCCCCACCACATGGCCCAGCAAGCTCACACTCACGCATGCACATCCCACAGAGAGTGGAAAGGCCCATCAAAGATGTCTGACACTGTTGCTGTGTCGTGGGGAGCACAAGGGCATGCTGGGTACTGCACACCAACCAACAGCAGGACACCACTGTCAGCCATCTTGCCATTGCTCTCACACCCATACACACTGAACTCCACACAAAAGCAAGTAAGTATGGGAATGCTGGGAAGTGGGGTGGAGGCAATGGCATGATGGGAGTCGTAGTCACAGACATAGCTCACCCCCACAACTGTCCCATCAACACCACCCTGAACCATGCTCACATCACAGGGAGTGGAGAAGGACTCACAAGATGGCTGACACTGGCTACTGCTGTGGGGAGCACAAGGCCCTGCTGGCAAATGTGCACCAACAAACAGCAGGACACCACTGACTGACATCCTGAGAGACAACTTACACTCCCTGCAATGCAAGCACGTTCCATGGTGGGATAACTGGCTGGCTGGCTGGGTGGGAAGGAGGACTTGCAGCACTAACCATAGTCACAAGCACCTCCCCTCACACACACCCCAACACAAACTCCACAGTACCCACCTGGTAGAATGCAATGCCCCCCATCCTAACACAAGATCCCACAAAGAACCACCACCCTGGGTTATGTTGTGTGAAGCACAGGGACACTCTTGGGACTCTTAGCCAAACAACTGCCAGGACAACACTCCCAGCCATCCTGTCAGCACAGCCAGCCCACCCCACAGGGAAGCAGAGTCAAAAGGAAGGAAGCATGGGCATGCTGGGAAGGGGGAGGAGGCAATAGCATGATGGGAGTCGTAGTCACTGATATTGGTCACCCCCACAACTGTCCCATCAACACCACCCTGACCATGCTCACATCACAGGGAGTGGAGAAGGACTCACAAGATGGCTGACACTGGCTACTGCTGTGGGGAGCACAAGGCCCTGCTGGCAACTGTGCACCAACAAACAGCAGGACACCACTGACTGACATCCTGAGAGACAACTTCCACTCCCTGCAATGCAAGCACGTTCCATGGTGGGATATCTGGCTAGCTGGGTGGGAAGGGGGACTTGCAGCACTGACCATAGTCACAAGCACCTCCCCTCACACACACCCCAACACAAACTCCACAGAACCCACCTGGTAGAATGCAATGCCCCCATCCTAACACAAGATCCCACAAAGAACCACCACCCTGGGTTATGTTGTGTGAAGCACAGGGACACTCTTGGGACTCTTAGCCAAACAACTGCCAGGACAACACTCCCAGCCATCCTGTCAGCACAGCCAGCCCACCCCACAGGGAAGCAGAGTCAAAAGGAAGGAAGCATGGGCATGCTGGGAAGGGGGGTGGAGGCAATAGCATGATGGGAGTCGCAGTCACAGACATTGCTCAGCCTCACAACTGGCCCATCAACACCACCCTGAACCATGCTCACATCACAGGAAGTGGAGAAGGACTCACAAGATGGCTGACACTGGCTACTGCTGTGGGGAGCACAAGGCCCTGCTGCCAACTGTGCACCAACAAACAGCAGGACACCACTGACTGACATCCTGAGAGACAACTTACACTCCCTGCAACGCAAGCACGTTCCATGGTGGGATAACTGACTGGCTGGGTGGGTGGGAAGGAGGGCCGGCTGTCAACCAAACACAACCAATGCAGACCATGTTCACACCCCAGAAAATACATAGAAATGCCCAAATAATGCAGGACAATGTGCCACACCAATATCAACCCCTGACTGTGACGACTTAGGACAATGCAATGTACAGGCCCGCACCCAGAGGCACAGTCACAACTGTCATGTGTGTCAACCTTTGATGCCTGCAGAAACATGACATACATTGTTTGTGTCTCCCAAAAACAGGTGATGATGGGGACACAGCAGCAGACGCTGAGGAGTCCCAGTCCCAGGCTCAAGAGGATGCCGAGCTCACTGGCGTCGTACAGCCTCTGTCCTCCTCGGACGATGAAGAACAACCTGGCACATCCGGTGCAAGTCAACATGCAGCACCAGCAGGACCACCAGCTGCAGCACCAGCAGGACCACCAGCTGCACCCCCTGCACCCACCCCTACAACGACTGTCACCACGAATACCATCCCTGCCGACATGGACAGAATAAGGAGCAACACCAGCACAGTGACCCTGGACCAACCTGGGGCCATGGACACCACCACCACCACCAACCCCCAAGGTGGACCAGGGTTATCTGTGCGTGCCACTGCACACACTGCACATGTCAGCAGGGGTGGTGGGAGGGGTGGGAGACAGAGGTCGCTGCTTGCAGACGTTGCTGGTGTGCATGACGACCCACAACTGGTACGCATAGCTGATGCGTACCAGTTCAGCACCGGAGAACTCAGCCAGGTAGTGGGGCTCCTCAGAGACATTAAACAGCAGCAGGCTGCCCATCATGCCTGCTTGGACTCCCACATGTCCCACGTGGAGTCACACATGTCCCGTGTGGACTCACACATGTCCCGCGTGGAGTCCAAGTGGGATGCACTGCATGAGATGACGGCGGTGCACAGGGACATTTTACAATGCCTCCGCCAGATGAACAGCAACCAGTCCACACCTCCCTGTGTGCCAACAACATCTGGTGCCGAACAAACTGCAACTGCCACAGGGAGGGAGGAGGACTCTGGCGGAGAGTCCCCTGCACCGCAGCAGCCTGCACTTGAGGGCCCCCCCCCAAGAAGAGGGGTCGTCCGAGGAGGGAAAAGTGAGAGGCCGATGGCCAAGCGCAACTCCCAGGAAGCCTGAACCTGTTCTGGATGTTCGCCTTTGTGCACAGACTGTTCACCCTGTTGACGGCAACACTACTCCCACACATTGCATGGGGAGTACAAGTTGGACCAATGTGTCATACAACTGTGGCCCCGATACTGGGGATCCTGTCTACCCGGACTTTCAATTCACCTAGGAACTTGGGATTGCAAGATTCATGTACAGCACAACCCATCCTATGCACTATTAACACAAATGTATCACAATAAACACACTAATACACCATACTTGCCTCTGTCGTGATTCCAACGTGGGTGCTGTTATGGGGATGATGAACTGCAAAATTACACTGTGTATGCGAACAGCAACAGCAAGGACAACACAGGCATGTGAGTACAGGCAATGTGACACACATGAGGGAGACACATCACCAGGGCTACACGACACATACACACCTAGGCCATCTGACTCATTGCCTACACTGATGTTGCCAGGGAAGACGGTGCAATGCACAGACACCACACCCATTCCCAGTTGTAGTCAAGTAGCCCACAGGTGCAGTAAGCAAATGGCAGTCAAATGTGTGACCACAGACAACGCACATCACAAAGTGAAGCACAGGTTTATTACACAGTTGCAACATGCCGTAACCACTACAGATGCAAGGTAACCCCACCTGGCAGCGGGCACACAGTCAACAACTGTAGACGGAAGGAAGTCCATGGGTGTGGCGTACATCACCTGTAGGGACACAACAGCTACCAGCCTGGATGTGCAATCACGTCGTCGGTGGACACAGTTGACCAAACGAATCTGAAAGTACCCTGTGAAGGACAGAAATGACACACAGTCAAAAGCAATGGAGTACAGGACAGAACAGCAAAACTCATGCACAATACATGTTACAAGATACCCACCCAGAACCAAGTTAGCATGTCAACACTGTTGGGGAGTACAGCCCACCTGTCACCACACATCGCAACACACATCCAGTCAAGTAGCCCATGGACACACTCCAACAGCACCAGAGCACCACCCACACATCATGCCAACTCACATCATTGACATGACACCTCAGGATACTCACATTCAGCTAAAGAAGTTGGTGATGAGCTGTGTGCGGACATCACCATCACCATCATCATCATCATCGTCACTGGCATCATGGTCCAGGCCAGGATCCTCCACAGGTGGCGGATGTTGGTCATTGTCATCCTGGATGAGAGGCAACTCCTTCCGCACTGCCAGGTTGTGGAGCATGCAGCAGACGATGATAATCTTGCACACTTTCGCAGGGGCATATGGGAGGGACCCTCCGGTCTTGTCCAGGCAGCGGAAGCGGCTCTTCAGGAGACCAAAGGTCCGCTCAATCACTCTCCTGGTCCGACCATGTGCCTCATTGTAGCGCATCTGGGCAGGTGTCACAGGGTTCCTGAGGGGTGTCAGCAACCACGGCATGTTGGGGTATCCCGAGTCACCTATGGACAGACAAGTGCACATTAGCTGACTTGGAAAAGTGGGCGGAATACTACAGATCAGATCACACACAATGGCACAAAGTCAGTACACACCGACAAGCCAGGCACGCTGTTGGAAATGGCCCTTTTTGCAGGGTCACCCCTAAACTTTTTGCCTGCCTCCTGTATTTTTGCTGACCTGTTTCTGTTGGTTTTATGACTCTGGGCACTTTACCACTGCTGTTCAGTGCTAAAGTGCATATGCTCTCCTTGGTAAATATGTCTATGTGAATTGGTATATCCCTTATTGGCTTATTTGGTTTACCTGTTAGTCCCTAGTAGTGTGGCCTGTGTGTGCCCAGGGCTGGTAAACCAAATGCTGCTGGTGGGCATGCAGCGCTGGTTTGCGCCACCCACAGAAGCAGCTTTTAAAGTGTGTCTCAGACCTGCCACTGCAGTGTCTGTGTGCAGTCCAGAACTGCCATCTTGGCTGTGAAGTGCACCCACTTCCCAGCCCCTGAACCTTCCCTTGGCATCCTGTAAGTCGCCCCTCGGGTAGGGTGCATTGTATGTGTAAGGTAGGACATGCCTTGGTGTGTGTAGCATGTCCTGGTAGTGAATTATGCACCATTTCGTTTTTCACTACTGTAAGGCTACCTGTTCCTCATAGGCTAGAATGGGCAGTTTGACTATTACATGCTATAGTCCTAACTGACCCCAGGAACATGGTAGAAAAACGAATTTAGTATGCCTGAGCTCAGAATATTAAAATACACCTTTTAGTGAAGTTTATTTTTATATTCTGTGTTTGAAAATACCACTTTTAGAAAGTAGGTATTTTCTTGCCTAAGCCTTCCAGTGTGCTCTGCCGTTATGTGTATTGGCTGTCTGGTTTTAGAGGGGCAGGACAGGCTGAGTCAGACCTGGGTTGAATAGAGAGATCTGCATTTAGAGTGTGGGGAGGGGTGGCTCTTTGATCTGAATAGGGCTGTGCCTGGCAAGGTGAATGCTGGCTCCACCTCCCACTGTGTGTCTGCTAGCAGACCCCCTCTTTCTGAAAGGAAGGATGCAGCCTGGTAAACAAAGTGCTCCAGGCCTGAACAGAACTGGTTCTGGCTAGGTTCAGGGACTGGTAGCTTCAAGGATCAAAGGCTTTTGGGGTATAAATATCTGTGCTCAAACCCCTACTTTTGTATTGCTTTTGGATCTGGAGAGGAAACTCTGTCCGTGCCACTGGAGGAATCTGCAGGAAGTGACTGTCCTTGTGCTTGTGTGTTGTTTCTTGCACTGGCCTGCAGCAGTGACCACTGGACCTTGAAGAAGAGGAAAAGGAACTATTGAGAGAACTTTTATTTTTGTACAGCAATCACCCAAGGGCTAGGAAAAGAGCTAGCCTCCTGCTGGAGTCTCAGGCACAACAGACTCCACCACCAACCTCCTGCTTCCTCCCTGCGAGGACTGCTATCTGCTGAGGAGGCTCCTGTGAGTTCCAGGGCCTCTATTTTGCATCAGAGAGAAGAGGGTAAGAAATCAACGCTAACGCATCTTTGCGGGCCGCTGCAGTCGAGAGCGCTGGGAAAATCATCGCGCTGCTGCCGCCGAGGGCCCGCAACCCGAAACCATCGCTGACGCCCCTTTG
This sequence comes from Calotriton arnoldi, assembly GCA_963921515.1. Classification (NCBI taxonomy): domain Eukaryota; kingdom Metazoa; phylum Chordata; class Amphibia; order Caudata; family Salamandridae; genus Calotriton; species Calotriton arnoldi. The sequence continues at coordinate 609,819 of CAWUFW010001868.1, read as the reverse complement.
CGAGCCGCTGCAGCCGAGACGCGCTGGAAAGATCATCGCGCTGCTGTCGCCGCGCACTCGCAACCCTGACAGAAATCATCGCTTCAAGACATCACAGTGCGGACGCCGTGCGTTCGCCACTTTGATCGCATCACACCGGATTTCGTCGCTCCCTCGCGGAGCGTCTTGTCTTCGCATCGCAACAGGATCGCACAGCGCAACAGGATCACCGCATCGACTTCTCCCACGCGGCAAGAAAGTCATCGCATCGGCGGTCCAGCGTGCAGAAGTTTGTCGCATCGTCTCCGCACGCATCCCGCAGATCGGCGCATCATCCTCCCTTGCGGCAAGGATTTCAACGCATCGCCGGCCTCGCGTGCCGAGAATCATCGCTACAACTTCTTTGCGACACTTTGTTGGTTTTGCTACTAAACCCAGGTACTTTGTGAGAGAAAGGGTCGCAGAGACCACTGCCTTGAATTTGAACCTTATTTTTGCAACCTTTGAACTATTTTTTGACAGTCCTTCAACAGCCATCCTATTTTTGACAGTCTCATGAGAGAAGGGGTCGCACAGACCACTGCCTTGAATTTGAACCTTATTTTTGCAACCTCTGAACTATCTTTGACAGTCCTTCAACAGCTATCCTATCTTTGACAGTATTGTGGCTTTTACAGTTATTGGTCTTGTGATAAATCTGCCTTTATATAAAGATACTTATTTTTTATAACTACTTGTGTGGTGTCCCTTTGTAGTGTTCCTCACTGTGTTACTGTGTATGGTCATAAATGCTTCACACCCTGCCTCTGAGATAAGCCTACCTGCTCGTGCTACGTTACCACAGGGTTGAGCAGGGGTATTAAAGAGGGTAGCCCTCTCACTCTGACTTAGGAAGAAGGGTCCCTACTTGGACAGTGGCCAGCCATTGCCAACTAGAGACCCCCATTTCTAACATTGGTGGTCAGCGGTGAGGATCTGGACTTGCATTTATGATCGCATACAGTAATTATAGTGTACACTACTAGTGAGTGCAGACCATAACGTACCGCATACATTTTTTTTGAGAATTGTTTTTTTTGCTCCTATATTGTGATTGATATTGCCGGTGATTTTTCACCCGCGCCCATTTATTGAAAGTTTTTGATCCCCTATTGTGATTGATATTGCTGGTGATTTTTCACCCACGCACATTTCTGAGAGTTTTTGGGATCCTGTATTGTGATTGATATTGCCGGTGATTTTTCACCCGCGCACATTTATTGAAAGTTTTTGATCCCCTATTGTGATTGATATTGCTGGTGATTTTTCACCCACGCACATTTCTGAGAGTTTTTGGGATCCTGTATTGTGATTGATATTGCCGGTGATTTTTCACCCGCGCACATTTATTGAAAGTTTTTGATCCCCTATTGTGATTGATATTGCTGGTGATTTTTCACCCACGCACATTTCTGAGAGTTTTAGGATCCTATATTGTGATTGATATTGCCGGTGATTCTTCACCCGCTTACATTTTTTAGAAGTTTTCTTCTATCTTTTATTGATATTGCCCGTGATTGTTACAATGGGCAAGCCTATGTTTTATTGATATTGCCAGGTAATAGTACCCGCATACATTTTTGAGAATTGTTGGATCCTATATTGTAATTGATATTGCCGGTGATTTTTTACCCGCATACATTTTCTTGAGAAGTTTTCTTCTATCTTTTATTGATATTGCCCGTGATTGTTACAATGGGCAAGCCTATGTTTTATTGATATTGCCGGTGATTTTTTTTCCCGCATACATTTTCTTGAGAAGTTTCTTCTATCTTTTATTGATATTGCCCGTGATTGTTACAACGGGCAAGCCTATTTTTGTTATTATTGATATTGCCAGTTATTGCTACAATGGGTCTTACTGAAATGAAACCTACCTTTTATATAGATGATCTGTTAACCTACAGTCTAGAGGAGCTAAGGGGTTCTGTGAGGAGAGGGGCTTAGCAGTGAGTAGGAAGGAGACTCAGCTATCCCTGCAGACATCCCTGAGACTTTGGCAACAAGACAGATGGAGATTCTTGGAGTCCCAGTACACCTACCCAGAGGGTAGTTGGTCTGAGGGTGGCTCTAGAGAGTCTGAAGAGGAGGAAGAAAGTGTTATGGAATATCTCATAGGTGGGGAGTTCCTTGATGAGCCTAGTGCCTATGGTAGTGCCAGATTCCCCTCATGGTCCCCAGAGGAGTTGGGGGACAGGCGGGAAGGTCTCATAGGTAGGGAGTCCCTTGCTGGATCTAGTGCACAGGGTAGTGCCCAATCCCCTTCATGGTCCCCAGAGGAGTTGGACAGACAGAGGGAGAGGGAGTACCAGCTGGAATTGGAGAGGCTCCAAATAGAGATTGCACAGCTGGAGGCGCACCGAGCGCAGATAGCAGAAAAGGAGAAGTTAGCTCAAGAGGGTAGGTTACCCCTGGAGCACAGTTTTAATTGTCTGGATTCCCCAGAGAGGGTGGGGTCCAGTGGTGGCAGCAAAATTGAAGTGTATAGTGATGACAGTGTAGTACCCCCACCCAGAGATGTAGCACCTGACTTGAAGGAGGGGTTGATCTACACCAGGGGATTCAAGGATATAAGGTAGCCCCATTAATATGCAGTGGCCCTGAGGTGGATTGGGGAACTAGCGCAGGGGCCCATAGTCCTAGTGAAAGGAGGGATACTCTACCGACTCTGGATGAGAGGTGCAGGGAGAGGGGTTCCCCCGTGGTTGAGGTCCTGGTGAATGTGTATGAGGACCGCCCAGAAGAGTGTGGGTTGAGTGATAGAGACAGTCAGTTAATGTCTCGCCCACTTCAAGAGAGTGGTGTGGGGTACGTGTGTGAGACACTGGATTGTGAGGTAAAGGTTAGCACCTGCGTGGAACTGTGTAATCCAATTGTGGGAGAGCATATTGTGAGTTCCTATTTTCCAGAGCTAAACCAACATGTGTTAGAGTGCGAGTTCTCTGATCCTAGGGAACTTGCGCAGGAGGCAGACCTCTGGGTGAGTACCAGAGGCTCTGTAGAGGCATTAGGGAATGACCTTAAGAGAAGTGGTTCAGAAGTTTTCCAACCCAGAGTGCTGGGAAAGGTTAGGAGTGTTACAGCTGGGTCCCCTTGTTGTGAGGAGGTTGTAGGGCCTCACATCCTGTCTCGTGGGAGCAGGAGTGAGACTGGGATAGGTCCCAAAGTGCCCCAGCCTCAGTCCCCAGGACTGGATGGTTCCATGAGGGAACACCAGGTAGGGAGCCTAGTCTGTCTGGATGGACCGTCCATTGTGGGGGTACCCCAGTGTTAGGTGAGCTGGGAGTGCCTGTAGTCAGGCCTCCATCAGTTCTTGTGCCTGGCAGTGCCACTCCTAGGGGGAGGGTACAGAAGTCCAGTCTGAGGGATGAAAGGGGGAAGGAGTCCCCAGTGGAAGAGCCAGTGGGTCAGGGGCCAGTCAGAAGGGCTGATCCCCCTAGGAGTGACCATGGTGACACCACTTCAGTCCTGGTTGGCCAGGCAGTTGTTCAGTCACAGGGGTTGGTAAGTCAGATCCAGGAGTTGTCTGCCCTGGAGGGAGGGACAACTGTAAGCAGTGTCCCGACCATTTTTTCTAAGAGCACCACTCCAGGTGGGAGGGTGCAGTATGCTGGAAGGGGGTGCAGAGGGAGGGAGTCCTCGCCTCTGACCCCGGTGCAACCTGCGGGTTTTTCCGGTTGGTAGGTCAGTTGCAGGGTCCAGGCCCTGAACTGGTGGAGGGGTGTGTTTCCCTTGAGGGGGCCTGTGTGCTCCCCAGGAAGTCCTGGTTGGCCAGGCAGTTGTTCAAGCACAGGGGTTGGTCCCTGGGATGGTAAGTCAGGTCCAGGTGTTGTCTGACCTGGAGGAAGGGACAACTGTAAGCAGTGTCCCGACCATGTTCTTTTCTAAAAGCACCACTCCAGGTGGGAGGGTGCAGTATGCTGGAAGGGGGTGCAGAGGGAGGGAGTCCTCGCCTCTGACCCCAGTACCACCTGAGGGTTTTTCCAGGTTGATGGATCAGTTGCAGGGACAAGGCCCTGAACTAGTGGAAGAGTGTATTTTCCTTGGGGGAATTGGTGTACGCCCCCAGAAGTCCTGGGTTGCCAGGCACAGGCCCAGCCCAAGGGTACAGACCCTAGGTTGGGGGGCCAGGTTCAGGGTGTCCCCCTGATCTGGAGGAAGGGGCAACTGCTAACAGTGCCCCTCCCGGTTTGTGTTATGGAGGCACCTCTCCAGGTGGGAGGGTGCCGGGCCCCAGTAAAGGGGGCGGGGAGAGGGCAGCCTCACCCCTGACCTCCGCCCAGTCTAAGGGTACAGACCCTATGCTGGGATACCAGTTGCAGGATAGAACCCCTGAACTGGTGGGCGAATTATGCAGGACACCTGCCTCAGGTGCCCTGACAATTCTGGAAGGGGTATCGCTCCAGGTGGGAGGGTACCGAGCCCCAAAGAGGAGGACCGGGTGTGGGAGAGCCCACCCCAGTCTCTGGCCCAGCCGCTGGGTACAGGCCCAGGGCTGGTGGGTCAGTGTCCGGGTGCTTTGCCTGACCTGACAGGAGGGAGAGTGTACAAAAGGTGCCAGGCACCTGGGGTTACTGCCCCTCACTCTCTGATGCCACAAAAGTTTGAGAGCCCTGAGAGGTATAGGGCTTGGATTTCATCACTGACTACTGTCAGTGATTACTGGGGCTTGTTGTTTATCTGTTGGGACACACGTGGGGGCCAGTTAAGGTTAGATGCTGCACAGGTGGTGTCCACAGGTAAGGGGAAGAGTTCCCCATTGGTTGCCTTAGTGAGCCCTGAGAGGTATAAGGCCTGGGTCTCATCCCTGACTACTGTCAGTGGCGACTGTGGCTTATTGTTTATCTGTTGGGACACACCTGGGGGCCAGTTAAGGTTAGGTGCTGCACAGGTGGTGTCCACAGGTGAGGGGCAGAGTTCCCCATTGGTTATCTTAGTGGGCCCTGGGAGTGTGGACAGAGGGATCCACCAGGGTTCAGATTGGAGTAGAGCTGGCATATGCCCCTGCAGTTGCGGGCCAGTTCCGTGTTCTATCGCCCGAAGCAGGGAAGCCCATCAAAGTAGTGATTGGTCTACCCTGCGTTTTGGCTGGAAGGGGTTGTGTTGGAAATGGCCCTTTTTGCAGGGTCACCCCTAAACTTTTTGCCTGCCTCCTGTATTTTTGCTGACCTGTTTCTGTTGGTTTTATGACTCTGGGCACTTTACCACTGCTGTTCAGTGCTAAAGTGCATATGCTCTCCCTTGGTAAATATGTCTATGTGAATTGGTATATCCCTTATTGGCTTATTTGGTTTACCTGTTAGTCCCTAGTAGTGTGGCCTGTGTGTGCCCAGGGCTGGTAAACCAAATGCTGCTGGTGGGCATGCAGCGCTGGTTTGCGCCACCCACAGAAGCAGCTTTTAAAGTGTGTCTCAGACCTGCCACTGCAGTGTCTGTGTGCAGTCCAGAACTGCCATCTTGGCTGTGAAGTGCACCCACTTCCCAGCCCCTGAACCTTCCCTTGGCATCCTGTAAGTCGCCCCTCGGGTAGGGTGCATTGTATGTGTAAGGTAGGACATGCCTTGGTGTGTGTAGCATGTCCTGGTAGTGAATTATGCACCATTTCGTTTTCACTACTGTAAGGCTACCTGTTCCTCATAGGCTAGAATGGGCAGTTTGACTATTACATGCTATAGTCCTAACTGACCCCAGGAACATGGTAGAAAAACGAATTTAGTATGCCTGAGCTCAGAATATTAAAATACACCTTTTAGTGAAGTTTATTTTTATATTCTGTGTTTGAAAATACCACTTTTAGAAAGTAGGTATTTTCTTGCCTAAGCCTTCCAGTGTGCTCTGCCGTTATGTGTATTGGCTGTCTGGTTTTAGAGGGGCAGGACAGGCTGAGTCAGACCTGGGTTGAATAGAGAGATCTGCATTTAGAGTGTGGGGAGGGGTGGCTCTTTGATCTGAATAGGGCTGTGCCTGGCAAGGTGAATGCTGGCTCCACCTCCCACTGTGTGTCTGCTAGCAGACCCCTCTTTCTGAAAGGAAGGATGCAGCCTGGTAAACAAAGTGCTCCAGGCCTGAACAGAACTGGTTCTGGCTAGGTTCAGGGACTGGTAGCTTCAAGGATCAAAGGCTTTTGGGGTATAAATATCTGTGCTCAAACCCCTACTTTTGTATTGCTTTTGGATCTGGAGAGGAAACTCTGTCCGTGCCACTGGAGGAATCTGCAGGAAGTGACTGTCCTTGTGCTTGTGTGTTGTTTCTTGCACTGGCCTGCAGCAGTGACCACTGGACCTTGAAGAAGAGGAAAAGGAACTATTGAGAGAACTTTTATTTTTGTACAGCAATCACCCAAGGGCTAGGAAAAGAGCTAGCCTCCTGCTGGAGTCTCAGGCACAACAGACTCCACCACCAACCTCCTGCTTCCTCCCTGCGAGGACTGCTATCTGCTGAGGAGGCTCCTGTGAGTTCCAGGGCCTCTATTTTGCATCAGAGAGAAGAGGGTAAGAAATCAACGCTAACGCATCTTTGCGGGCCGCTGCAGTCGAGAGCGCTGGGAAAATCATCGCGCTGCTGCCGCCGAGGGCCCGCAACCCGAAACCATCGCTGACGCCCCTTTGCGAGCCGCTGCAGCCGAGATGCGCTGGAAAGATCATCGCGCTGCTGTCGCCGCGCACTCGCAACCCTGACAGAAATCATCGCTTCAAGACATCGCAGTGCGGACGCCGTGCGTTCGCCACTTTGATCGCATCACACCGGATTTCGTCGCTCCTCGCGGAGCGTCTTGTCTTCGCATCGCAACAGGATCGCACAGCGCAACAGGATCACCGCATCGACTTCTCCCACGCGGCAAGAAAGTCATCGCATCGGCGGTCCAGCGTGCAGAAGTTTGTCGCATCGTCTCCGCACGCATCCCGCAGATCGGCGCATCATCCTCCCTTGCGGCAAGGATTTCAACGCATCGCCGGCCTCGCGTGCCGAGAATCATCGCTACAACTTCTTTGCGACACTTTGTTGGTTTTGCTACTAAACCCAGGTACTTTGTGAGAGAAAGGGTCGCAGAGACCACTGCCTTGAATTTGAACCTTATTTTTGCAACCTTTGAACTATTTTTTGACAGTCCTTCAACAGCCATCCTATTTTTGACAGTCTCATGAGAGAAGGGGTCGCACAGACCACTGCCTTGAATTTGAACCTTATTTTTGCAACCTCTGAACTATCTTTGACAGTCCTTCAACAGCTATCCTATCTTTGACAGTATTGTGGCTTTTACAGTTATTGGTCTTGTGATAAATCTGCCTTTATATAAAGATACTTATTTTTTATAACTACTTGTGTGGTGTCCCTTTGTAGTGTTCCTCACTGTGTTACTGTGTATGGTCATAAATGCTTCACACCCTGCCTCTGAGATAAGCCTACCTGCTCGTGCTACGTTACCACAGGGTTGAGCAGGGGTAATAAAGAGGGTAGCCCTCTCACTCTGACTTAGGAAGAAGGGTCCCTACTTGGACAGTGGCCAGCCATTGCCAACTAGAGACCCCCATTTCTAACACACGCTGGTTCTGCATCTGTGCCATCATCCTGGGGATGCGACTACTCCTCATCACAAAGGCATCGTGTGCTGAACCAGGGAAACGGGCACACACGTGTGTGATGGTCATGTCTGCAAGACACACCACCAGTGCATTGACCGAGTGGTAGTGCTTGCGGTTCCTGTAGGCCTGCTCCTGGGCCTGTGGTGGTACCAAAGCCACATGTGTCCCATCAATGGAGCCAATGACATGCGGCATCCTCCCCAGGGCATAAAAGTCACTCTTCACGTCAGTGAGTCGTCGCAGTCTAGGGAAATAGATGTACCGGTTCAGGAAGAGCAACATTGCCGCCAAAACATCGCGGAGCACACGGCTGAACATGGTCTGTGACATCCCACCAGCAGTCGCCACTGTATGTTGGAAGGTACCAGTGGCAAAGAAGTGTAGGGCTGCCATCACCTTCACCTTGGGGGTCAGCGCTGTAGGATACGGCCGGCCAGGCTGCAAATGTGGGGACAACTGCACTGCCAAATCCTCAATCAGCTGCCTGGTGAAGCGGTACCGTCGGATGCTGTCCCGTTCCACCATCGTTGCCAGGTCTGGGAATGGCCGATGGACAGCAGGAGCCCTGCAGTGCAGAGGAGAAGTAAGCAAGATTGTCAGTCACCCCACATATGCGGCATTGAACACACTCAAGATCCCAACATACATCATTATGAGGCACAACTACATGAAGTGTGCAGTACCGGAAGGACATGTATGGTACATACATGGCCAACATCTGTCAACACGGTCCTACAGGTGGCATCAATTTGTCCCATGTTGGCCCATTGGATATCATGAGGCCGTGTCACAGTTCCCATCTCCTGCTGCCGTGTCACAATAACCCCCCACAGTGACATGTGAGGACAGATGTGCCCCAGGCACCACAGCTCAACGACAGGTACATTCCCAGGGACCCTGTAATGCCACATGGACACTGGCATTACATGGAGTATCATGTATACACCACAGCAAAACAACCATGAACCCCACAGGTAGTGGCCCCACTTGCCACGGCAGGACAGACATGGACGTCTGTGACACACACGCACAACATCAGAGTCCATGCACACACAACGTGGATGTGGAGACTGTCTCCCATTGTGCACATGAAATCAGAGACATTGTAAACACTACATGCACAAAGACTGTGGAGGACCATCACTATTGTGCCACTGGGACACCCTGGCTCAAACATACCGTCCCACATGGGACTCACGGGGTATGTGACATGACATACACATACACCACTGTGAAATGTGACCATGGCACATGCACAGATATGAACAGTTGCACATCACAGTGGTCACGTACACGTAACACCCATGATCCTGTCCCCATGAACACGTGCACAGCCTGGGGGTGGCTGCCCACAGGTGACACCCACAGGACAACATGTACACCAACATACACACAATAGGAAATGCAGCCTTACATGCCTTATGATAAGGTTTGGACAGGCTGTCGTGATGTAGGTGTGCCCCTCACTCCCTGGGAGCTATCTGTGGCTGGCATATGTCCATCTGAGACAGGCATGCTGACATATGCCAGTCACATGTACAGTGATGCGTTGAACAGCAATGGACCGATCGGTGCCTCCGGCCGGCCCATTGCTTTCAATGTGTGCGGGTGCGCGTTGTACCCCTGTGCGCGTTGTACCGCAATGGACCGATCGGTGCCTCCGGCCCATTGCTTTCAATGTGTGCGGGTACGCGTTGTACCCCTGTGCGCGTTGAACTGCAATGGACCGACCGGTGCCTCCGGCCGGCCCATTGCTTTCAATGTGTGCGGGTACGCGTTGTACCCCTGTGCGCGTTGAACTGCAATGGACCAATCGGTGCCTCCGGCCGGCCCATTGCTTTCAATGTGTGCGGGTACGCGTTGTACCCCTGTGCGCGTTGAACAGCAATGGACCGATCGGTGCCTCCGGCCGGCCCATTGCTTTCAATGTGTGCGGGTACGCGTTGTACCCCTGTGCGCGTTGAACAGCAATGGACCGATCGGTGCCTCCGGCCGGCCCATTGCTTTCAATGTGTGCGGGTACGCGTTGTACCCCTGTGCGCGTTGAACAGCAATGGACCGATTGGTGCCTCCGGCCGACCCATTGCTGTCAATGTGTGCGGGTACGCGTTGTACCCCTGTGCGCGTTGTACCGCAATGGACCGATCGGTGCGCACCCATCGACAATGGGCTTGCCTGGCAACGGACGCGTTTTCGAATTTCGAACGAGTCGGTTGCTGGAAAATCAGTTGGTCACCCACAACAATGTTGCAAAATCATGTATGTCATGAAGTTGAAGATTTGAAGGATGCTGTGGGCGTGTTTTGGTGCTGCTATTCCATGGATTGGCCAGATTCAGAAGATGCAAACGACTTGGACCTATCACTTTGGACACAAGGGACAGTATCTGCCTCTCCAGCACATATATATTGCTGGCTGTTCCCCTGAGAGCCCACTTGCCTGCACTACATGCTCCAAGACGACATCTGCCACTGCACTGCTGCTGTCTCTGCCCCTCTGGACCCTGCAATGGCACGTACTGTGGAGAGAGCCCCAGCCTTCAGCCTTGAAGAGAACCAGGCCCTGCTGGACAGCCTACTTCCACAGTACAGCAAGCTGTATGGGACACCAGGGGAGGAGGTGAGTGTTCTGTGCACTGCCTTTCTGAATGTGCATTTTGTGTGACTAGCAAGGCTGAGAGTCTGCACGCCACTGGCTAGCAGGCTCACTGAGTAGTTGTCACCCCCCATAGTGTGTAGTGACTTGCACTGGACAGGTATGGTGCAGTGACAGTGCATTTGAACATGGTTTTACTTCCCATGCAATGATACCATGTAGTGACGTCTGGCAAACTGTCCATGGTCAGCTTTGCACTGCCTGTGTACATCATGTGCCCCTGTGTTTGAGACATGTATATACGACTGTGTCATGCACGGATATGTTGCATGTGTGGTAATGGCCTTTTCACTTTGTCATCCTCACAGGTTAATGCCCATCGGAAGCAGGAAATCTGGAAGGACATCGTCCGGGCTGTCCGGTCCGTGGGGGTCTACAAGCGCCGGATCCGCAACTGCCAGAAGAGGTGGCAGGACCTTCGGGGCTGGACCCGGAGGATTGCACGGGTCCAGCTGAAGCTGTCGCCTCCTCGCAGGAGGGGCGGAACACGGACCCTGACCCCACACATGCTCCAGATCCTGGCGGTGGTCTTTCCAGACCTGGATGGGCAGCTGAAGGCCAGACAGCAGCAAGGAGGGGGTGAGTCAAAGACTGCACTGTGAACTCTGTATTACATGCTTTGTGCCCTCCTCTGGCCTGGTTCAACTGCCACAGTGCAGCAGTCATGTTGTCCAGGAGCCATGTCCCTCTATTGTGCACTGCCCACTGCTCATCTGATACCCAGGTGTGGCCCTTACAGTCAGGGAATTGTGTCACTTGGGACTGTGTCCTTGCAGTTTGCTTCACTAAAGGTGGGGGACAGCATCTGTTTCCCTGACTCTGTTGTGGGCATCATGGGTGGGTCCATTGTTCACACAGCGCCTGGGTTTGGACATGTGATCTGCGTGTTGCTTTGATATGTGGTCCACTTGCTGAGCTGAGCCACCACATGTGCCTGGGGTATGTGGCACACGCCCATGCAGCGGGTGGGAACAATGTTTGTGCCCCAGGAGTGTGCAGATTACGTGTGTCACACATACATAGCCAGCTATCCACTGTCCCGGGCACATCCCTCATTCATGTGGAGCAGGACAGTCATGCCTACTCCAGGCCATGCAATGCACTCTGTACTCCCACTCCCGTGTATCAGCTGACACATTGTGCACAGTGATTTGACCCCTCCGGAGTCTGCCTCTGTGTCAGTGTGCTGTGGATTAGTTGCCAGGACTGCTGTGGTGTTTCTTGGTAGGGACTCAGCATGCCCCTGGAGATGTGACCATAGGAGACGATACTTGTGTGTCACATAGGTGTTTGATCAGCTGCCCGTGCAGACTGGGGTATGCGAATGTGATGTTCAGGCAGCTGTTCCCCATTCACAGCAAATTGTGAGGGGCTCAGGTTCAGAGGGTAGTGTCACAGGTCTCCCATATGTCCAATAGGTGTGACCTGGACAGATGAGGGTTGAGATGATGTGTTGTGTGGGGGATGTACATGTGCACTTGTGCAGCTCCAGGACTTGCATTCCCCATGACCTACTATTGTGACACAGTGCATAGTGTTGTTGTCTGGCTGCCAAGTCATACATCACTGAGACAGTGATGTATGACTTAACAGTCATGCCTCTGCCATGGCATGTGTCAACTTATTTGTGGTCCTGCAGGGGAGTGACATGTGCTACATGCACACCATAGTGGCGCTGGCTATCAGGACATGGGTGCATCATGGTGTCTGTCGCTGGTATGCATCACATGCATTTCCTATTTGACTCTGGGCATCCCTTTCATCCGGAAACCTGTACTGACTCAGTGGCAAGAGCTGTGATGTGTCCACACCGTGTCCTCTGCACTGTCCAACTACTGTGTACTTGGTGCATGTGTCCACACTGGGGTGTTGCAATCCAACAGACACCAGACAGATGGGTGCAAGGCCATGTGGGATGTGAGTGCCATGCTTGGCATCAGACTGACAATTGGCTTCTCCTGTTCAGTTAGGGCACTTTTAGCAATGTACAACTAATGATGCCAGGGCTTGCTCTGTGATGTGCTGTGCTCACAGTGGTGTGTGCGTTTGGTGCAGGTGACTGATGTCTGTCTGTTTCCCCATTGTTTGCAGATACATCCACGGCCACGGAAGGGGACAGCTCCACGGACCAGGAGGAGCCAGAGAGCCAGACTGGGTCAGCAGCCGAGGAGTGGTCGGAGGGACCCAGTGGCACGGAGGGCGAGGGGAGCCACACCGAGGAATCCTCAGCACCATCCACCTCAGCTGAGGACCAGAGCAACTCGGAGGATGACTCCCTTGTGGAGGCGGGTGTCAGCAGCCACCACACCCCAGCTAGTGTTGCTGTCCCCGCCACCACCAGCACCACCACCGCCCTCCCATCGGCTCCCATTCCCCAGGTCCGTGGAGGCTCCCATGTTCGGGAGCGTGTTTCCTTTGGCCCAGGCACCGCACCCCCTGCCCCTGTGTCCCCTGCTGCCCTGAGTGAGGAGTCTGTGTACCTCCTTCGCCAGCTCCATGTAGGGCAGACAGCCATGCTGAGTGTCCTCCATGCGCACACCGCACTGTTGACTCAGCTGGTGTCGTTCATGGAGGGCATCTCATCGGGCATGTCTGACCTACAGAGGGGCAACAGGTCCATGGACTCCTCCATGACGGCAGCAGTGTCCCTCCTCAGACAGTCCCTCACCCCTCCTGCCTCTGCTCCATCCACACTCCCCAGCACCTTGCCAGTCCCAAGCACACACACACCGGCACAGGCACACACCAGCACACACACATCCAGCACACAGACACACACGCCACAAACTAAACGCACACGCACGCACAGTCAGGGGACTGAAACCAGACTCACAGGGGATGGGGCCCTGGTACACACACACGCATCCATGGGCACTGCGCAGTCCTCAGTTGCCTCTCCCTCCAAAGCACCCTCCCTTGCCTCACCTGCAACCCCAAAGACCCAGCGCCTCTTCCTCAGTGACCTCGGCCTCTTCCCCTCCGATCCAGCTGCCCCAGCATCCAGGGGGAAGAGGAAGCCCCCCACACAGAGCAGAGTGCCCCTCGCCCCCGGACACCCTCCCCCAGGCGCAGACAGACTGAGGCCCCCACCCGCAAGTCCCCCCGGAGTGGTAAGAGCAAGACCCCGCCGCCACCCTGCAGCTCAAGCACCAGGTCACCTTCCTCCATCCCTCAGGCCCCCACTCCACAGGTGCCCCCGCCACACCCTGCCCCAGGTTCCCCCACCCACAGACATACCATCCCCAAGAGGCTCCGGCCTTCTCCCCCTGCCACTTGCTCTCCCGGCACCACACCCCCCGCTGCGCTTGTCTGTGCCACTGATGTGGTGAGGGTGTCCTCCCCTCTGTCCAGCCCACCTTGCCTGTTCCCCATTCTCCTCCCCTGGTGGTAGGCACTGCAGTGGAGTCCACTACCACCCTGTCTGACTTGGGCACTGCAGTGGCGGACCTGTCCACTCCATCTGCAGGGTCCACTGCAGTCGTGCCGGCACCCACAACATCTGAGCCATGCCCCCCAGTTGTGCCGGCACACACCATGTCAGACACCTCCACTGCAGTTGTCAGTGGCTCTCCAGCACCCACCACCCCTTCCCTGCTTCCTCCTGGTGAGCCCTGATCCTGTCCCTGCGGTGCCTGGCCTACCCCCCCGGTTGCCCCTCCTAGTGGATTGTCCCTGGTTTTGTGCAGGCATGTGTAGGGTGGCATCTGCCACTGTCACCCACTTGTGACTTTGTTGATGGACTGGCCATTGGCCTTTGTTTATGTTCTACCGGACTTCTACTTTTAATGCCACATATGCTGAATAAAGCAACTTTCTGTTCTCTAGTGCTTTTGCTTCTGATGTACATGATGTTGATGATGCTAACAATGCCCTTGCTGCAGTGATGGTGATATTTGGTCTCATGATAATGAAGTGTTACTGTGCAGGAACCCATGTGGTCCAGGGGTTATGTGTCCTATCCTGTGGTGTATCCATGTCATCCATAGCAGCATCTGAGTGTGTCATGTGTTCAGTATTTGGCAATGAGATTTCATACTTAGATTGGCAACTTCACATCTGTGGCTTCCACACCTGCACATCTGTTGTGCCTGCCATTGTTCTATTCGTCTACTTCCCTGACCGTGTGGCCATCTCCAGTGAACATGCAGGTTTGGGCATCAATGGGGAAGGACTCATCTGTGTTGTCAGTGCAACATTGCTATACAAGTGTGTTGGATCTGTGCTGATGATTCCATTGGCACTTCCATGACCAGGCTGATGGGACGGGAGCCCTCATTTGTTGCTAATTGTTGATTGTGTGTCCCATTGCTGCCATGGTATGGTATCTGTTCGCCTCACATCTGCAGTCTCCACAGGGTATCTGCATGTGTGGGCCCATTGGTGCAAATATGTGGGTCTGCATTGGGATGGTCACTTCTGTCATTGTGTCATTGATGATTGTTGACGGTGTCAGCCCCCATGGGTGTTGTTTGTCTGCACATGGCCAAAGTTATGTCTTATTTGCACTGCAGGATTTGGCTCCCCCAATTTATGTTGCAATGGGACACATACACTACTTTGCCACTGATGTGTTTGTTGTTCTGTGACCAGGAATCATCCATGCAGTTTGGCAGTTGCACCTCTTACTTTGTCAACACTTGCCTTTTGGTCACTGTGATGATGGGGGTTTGGACCCCATTGCCACAATGTTCAAAATGTGCTTCAGCTATGGACCCCACACTTACATTTTGGTCACTGTGATGATGGGGGTTTGGACCCCATTGCCACAATGTTCAAAATGTGCTTCTGCTATGGACCCCACACTTACATTTTGGTCACTGTGATGATGGGGGTTTGGACCCCATTGCCACAATGTTCAAAATGTGCTTCTGCTATGGACCCCACACTTACATTTTGGTCACTGTGATGATGGGGTTTTGGACCCCATTGCCACAATGTTCAAAATGTGCTTCAGCTATGGACCCCACACTTACATTTTGGTCACTGTGATGATGGGGGTTTGGACCCCATTGCCACAATGTTCAAAATGTGCTTCTGCTATGGACCCCACACTTACATTTTGGTCACTGTGATGATGGGGGTTTGGACCCCATTGCCACAATGTTCAAAATGTGCTTCTGCTATGGACCCCACACTTACATTTTGGTCACTGTGATGATGGGGGTTTGGACCCCATTGCCACAATGTTCAAAATGTGCTTCTGCTATGGACCCCACACTTACATTTTGGTCACTGTGATGATGGGGTTTGGACCCCATTGCCACAATGTTCAAAATGTGCTTCAGCTATGGACCCCACACTTACATTTTGGTCACTGTGATGATGGGGGTTTGGACCCCATTGCCACAATGGTCATGGCCTGCTTGCATTGTGGGTGCCACACACATATATGTGTGGCACATGTGCTAGGGGTCACATTGTATGTTCAAAGTCATGTTCGGTGTTGTAGGCATTTGACACAGTCTACACACGCTTGTCATGGTGTTGGGGGGATGTCTTCTTCTTGCATTCCCTAGTTTGTGGTGTGCTGGTTGTGTCATGCATTGTCCATCCTATGAGTGGGGGTGGTAGTAGTGGTAGGCATCCTGCCCCCTGGCTAAGGGTGGTGGTAGGCATCCAGCCCCCTGGGTGAGGGTGGTAGTAGTGGTAGGCATCCTGCCCCCCTGGGTGATGGTGGTAGTAGTGGTAGGCATCCTGCCCCCTGGGTAAGGGTGGTAGTAGTGGTAGGCATCCTGCCCCCCTGGGTAAGGGTGGTAGTAGTGGTAGGCATCCTGCCCCCCTGTGTAAGGGTGGTAGTAGTGGTAGGCATCCTGCCCCCCTGGGTGAGGGTGGTAGTAGTGGTGGGCATCCTGCCCCCCTGGCTAAGGGTGGTAGTAGTGGTAGGCATCCTGCCCCCTGTGTAAGGGTGGTAGTAGTGGTAGGCATCCTGCCCCCCTGGGTGAGGGTGGTAGTAGTGGTGGGCATCCTGCCCCCCTGGCTAAGGGTGGTAGTAGTGGTAGGCATCCTGCCCCCCTGGGTGATGGTGGTAGTAGTGGTAGGCATCCTGCCCCCCTGGGTAAGGGTGGGTGTAGTGGTAGGCATCCTGCCCCCCTGGGTAAGGGTGGTAGTAGTGGTAGGCATCCTGCCCCCCTGTGTAAGGGTGGTAGTAGTGGTAGGCATCCTGCCCCCTGGGTGAGGGTGGTAGTAGTGGTGGGCATCCTGCCCCCTGGCTAAGGGTGGTAGTAGTGGTAGGCATCCTGCCCCCCTGGGTGAGGGTGGTAGTAGTGGTAGGCATCCTGCCCCCCTGGGTGAGGGTGGTAGTAGTGGTGGGTATCCTGCCCCCTGGCTAAGGGTGGTAGTAGTGGTAGGCATCCTGCCCCCCTGGGTAAGGGTGGTAGTAGTGGTAGGCATCCTGCCCCCCTGGGTAAGGGTGGTAGTAGTGGTAGGCATCCTGCCCCCCTGGGTGAGGGTGGTAGTAGTGGTGGGCATCCTGCCCCCTGGGTGAGGGTGGTAGTAGTGGTAAGCATCCTGCCCCCTGGCTAAGGGTGGTAGTAGTGGTAGGCATCCTGCCCCCTGGGTAAGGGTGGTAGTAGTGGTAGGCATCCTGCCCCCTGGGTGAGGGTGGTAGTAGTGGTAGGCATCCTGCCCCCTGGGTGAGGGTGGTAGTAGTGGTAGGCATCCTGCCCTCCTGGCTAACGGTGGTGGTAGGCATCCAGCCCCCCCTGGGTGAGGGTGGTAGTAGTGGTGGGCATCCTTCCCCCTGGCTAAGGGTGGTAGTAGTGGTAGGCATCCTGCCCCCCTGGGTGAGGGTGGTAGTAGTGGTGGGCATCCTGCCCCCTGGGTGAGGGTGGTAGTAGTGGTAGGCATCCTGCCCCCTGGGTGAGGGTGGTTGTGGTGGTGGGCATCATGCCACCCCTGGGTGAGGGTGGTAGTGGTGGTAGGCATCATGCCACCCCTGGGTAGGGGTGGTGGTGCGCATTCAGGCCCCTGTGTGCATATGTGGCATTGGTGATGGGCATCCCGCCCCTATGGTGCTGCTGTTGCTGGTGTAAGTATATTCAGCATCCCCGTGTGTGTGTGTGATGTGTCGTGTACGTGTTGTATGTGTTTTGTGGTTGGTGTCTGGCTTACCTTCTGCGCCGTACGCGTCCGTGCCTGTTCCCGTAGTAAATGTAGAATATTGGTATGATCGGGACGAAGGGATTCATGGTTGGTTCGTGTCGTTTGTCCTTCTCGTTGCTTCGCGTCGTCCTCGTCGCTTCGCCTCGTCCTCGTCGCTTTGCCTCGTCCTCGTCGCTGGCGTGTTCGCCTCGTAGCCGTGGATCGTGTTGTGGCGCGAATCGGAGCTTATGTGCGCCTCTCCCGGATGCTTTGACGTGCCGTGCGTAGCGACGGGTTCGGCGCGTACGGAAAGCGCATCGTACTTGTCCGGCCGGACGGGGCTGCATTTTTCCTTCCGTGCGACTCGATTCGGCGTTTCCGGATTCGCCTCGGTCGGAGAACAGGACCTGGTTTGGGTGAGTACGGCTCGGCCGGATTTTTTGCTGTTGTGCGCATCGTACTTGCTCGTTCGGTGTACTGTACGGATCGGTCGGGAAACAGGCTTTTGCATGGCTTTTTTCCCGACCGAATGGTATTGGGTGCGCCTCCGACCGAGATCGGAATCGGCCCCTTTGTAGTAACTTTACTATTTTTGGCTTGTCACCACTTCCAAGTCAAAAGTTACTTCAAACTGAGCTGGAGTACATTTACAAATATTTTGGATGCTTTCTTTCGCTGTATTAACTATAGAATTTCAATTTTTTGTGAGTGTGTGCATGTTATGTTATGTTAAGGAGTTTTATTGAGCGCTCTATTGCCCAACGGGTGTCTTGGCGCTGGATGAAAGGACCACAATGAGAGTTGACCCTTAAGAGAAAATTAGCAGGACCTGAAAAGCTAGGTTTTTAATGCTTTCCTGAAAGCCAGCAGATTTGGCATTGATTTAATAGAAAAAGGGAGTTTGTCCCTAATTAAACCCCTCCTTAACCCTCTCTAAACACCTCCCTATTCTTCCCTTAACCCCTCCCATTTTGTAGTAAGTTTTCCCCATTTTGCATCCACTCACATGTCCCTCTCAAATTAACTACTAAAATGTAGGCATACGTGTGTGGCGATCTTTTGCAGTTGTAACACAGATCTACACACAGGAAAGAGGGGAGAGGTGAAAAAGGCTCAAAATATCATAAACTCACTGAAAAGAAAAAAGTAAAAGTGAAGTTGTATTTAGCTTAAAATTTGTTTTAAAAAACTAAGAAATTCTATTTAACCACGGTTAAAGTACAGTTATGGTTTCCAATTAAAACTGAAAAAACACTGACATTTGCAAGGTATGATTAGTTCTGCAATCCACAACTCACAGAACAGTGCAAACCAAACCTTGCACAATAAAGGCAATACTTGTGACCTCACAAAAATACAACCAATACCTAACAAAACCTAAAAGCACACCATCAGTATATGCCCACACATGCACAAAAAATAAAAAATACTATATGTTGTCTCTTTGGTAGTGTTAATGGTAATTTGATAAGCAATCTGTCCTTCAACATTGTTTTAAGATAAGTATTTGCACCTATAGGTATCAAGGGTGAGGCCATGAACATTGTATTTGGTGTGCGAGTTATGGTCTGCGTAGTAATTTTTCCATGGTGGTTCCAGCTAGTGAAAATGAGTGACAGTCCTTTGGTGGGCGGGCTTTCAGGTCATAGGCTTCCAATGGCAGAGCGAGTTGAGGCACTGATGTCAGAAATTCTCTGTCTCCCTCAAACCCCTAAATAGTGTGGAAGAACTGGGCGGCTTATTTATGAGCCCTTTGCGCCGACGTTGCATCACTTTTTATGACACTTATGAAAATGTGCCACATTGTGCCATATTTACAAAGTGATTCATCTAAGCAGATGCGTCACTTTGTAAAGCCCTGCGCTACATTATACCTGCGTCAGGTATAATGTATGCAGGGTGGGCGTTCCCCTGCAAAAAAGGGTCATAGAAGTGGCGCAGTGAAATCAACGAGATTTTACTATGCCACTTCTAGGACGCCACTGTGTCAAAATCTTATGCCTCACAGCAGGCGTAAGACTGACACAGGCGCCTTTAACATTGGACTTGCCCATGTGTAATGACCCATTGCTGGAGTAGCGTCACTTTTGCGACACACTCCAGCAATACGCCATTACTGTGCATACAGATACATCAGAAATACTGACGTATCTGTAAATCCTTGCAACATGGAGCGCCTTACAGTAAATATGGCACACCCATGGTATCGCAAGGATGGCAGGCAGTGGCGTAACAAAAGTTGAGGTGGCCCCCCTGCCATGTACACAGAGGGGCCCCCACTCCGGATGTAATCCGGAGCTTTGGGCCTGAGTATTGTGCTGAGGGGGCCCCCTGCAGCTCGGGGGCCCCCCCGCTCCGTGGGGGCTGCGGGGGCCTGTGTTACGCCCCTGATGGCAGGCTGAAAAGTGTTGCATTGCTGTTTTCACGCAGCGATGCAACACTTTTCATAAAGAGGCCCTGAGAGTTTGGCGAAATAGTGCATCCGCTGTTTTAAGGATCAGAATGATCTCCAAAGGTCTTGATTGTAATCAGTTTAATTGTAGAGATTTGCCTGTGACACATGGAGCCACTTGAAATCACTTTTTTAGCCAAACAAAACCTTCAAGTTTTATGACTTTCTATTTTATCATTGTACCATATAATACTAACACTGACATGGATAATGTGACCCTACTTTTCCTTTCATCATATTTTTCATTGTATAACTTTAAAAATTCTTTCGAAATACTATTTACTCTCCTGTTTGGGCAGATGCATGATATATGCTGTCAAAGTGGACCACTCTCTTTTTGGAGTTTTTAGATGCCAGCACTACCTGGTTTGAAGGTGGGAATGTTTTGGTTAGAGAAATAGGATATAATGATAATGAATGTTATAGGATAGGTATGGTGTACACTTGTGCTAAAGTGTGATTATTTGTCAATATTTATAAACTCAAGATGTAATTTTGGTCTTTCCAGCCCTCAAGAAGTCCCGCTCCTTATGGGACGAAACATGCTGGCTGCTCAATCTGTAGCCCATGAATATTGGAAAGGTTGTGTCAAAAGAGAATAAAAATCTAGAATTCTATATCCCACACCTTTGATGCAAAATGTACTTTTATTTATTGTGTGACACCGCATTTTAACTTATTCAGAATCTGTGTTTGCACACATACGTGCAGCCCACCCCTGTATTGTTTATTTGTTTATTACTAATTGTCTATGATTGGGAATGAAAAGTTAGGACTCTCAAGCATGTTGGTCATTAATACTGGATTTTGCAGCAGGTTCTCTTGGTCTACACTGAGCAACAAGTTAAGTTTATAGTGACTATATACCACAGATACTACATGAAATTTGGTCAAAATAACATTTTACCACTTTAGTGCTCCTCATCCAAGAAGAAGGCAATTTTTTCAGGTCTGTCCCTGTTTTTTTCTGGCATATATTGAACTGGAAAGGCTTCAAAGGAGGATAAGGGTGGTCAAAGAGTCCTGCTGTGGTAGCGATTTAGGGCCAGATGTACAAAAGGATTTAGCATTTCGTAACTGACCGAATCGCGATTTCGGTCCGTTAAGAAATGCTAAATTACCTTTCCATATGTACAAAAGCAGATAGGGAATCGCAAAATGTGATTTCTACCCAGTAGGAATCCCATTTTGCGATTCCCTAAATAGGAAATCGCAAATAGGGATTTCCTATTTGTGATTTCATAAGCACATGTAAAAAGCATTGCCTAAATGCGAAATGGGCATTTAGGAAATGCTGTTACGATTGACTCCAAGTCAATGGTAACCATGTGCAATTTAAAAAAATCACCCCAAAATGCTTTTTTTGAAGTGCCATAAGGTGCACACATGCCCTAGGGCATTTGTGCGCTTTACATGTGCACCACTTTTTTTTTGGGATGCATCAAGGGGGGCCTTAGCTCCATAGGCACCCTTGGTTTTGCATTCCCAAATTTGCGATTTCCTATTAGGAAATCGCAAACTTGGAAATGCAAAACCATTCGTGACTATGGTAGGAACTAATGGATTCACATTTTAAATATTGATTTCCTAATAGTGATTCCTACTCTGTAGGAATTGGTATTTGGAAATCGCTAGTTTTGTACATTCCATTTTGCATTTCCTAAATAGCTATTTCTTAGAATTTGCTATTTAGGAAGTGCAAAAACGAAATTTCGTACATCTGGCCCTTTATGTCTTACCGGGTCATTCGTTCTAAAACTGGCCAAAGAGCTAAACCCGAAAGAATGCTCAGCTTAGTGGTTTCATACAGTGCCGGACTGGGAACCGAAACCGGTCCTGGCAAACTGCTCGGCTGCCCCCCCTGGAGGGCCGTAGCGGGCCGTAGCGGGCACCGGGCGTTTCCCCGGTGGGCCGCCAGGGTGGGGGCCGATTTTGTTACCGGGGGCCGATATTGCAGGCCCCCGGTAACAAAAACCGCCCCCGGGGCCCAAAACCGGCCCCCACCCTGGCGGCCCACCGGGGAAACGCCCGGTGCCCGCTACGGCCAGTCCGGCCCTGGTTTCATAGAAATCGGGACGGTGAGATTAGTGAGATATTTAACCCTTAAGCTAAATTAAGTTAATCCTTTCTCGAAATCAGCGCTACCTGACAACATGCTGTGAACACTCTCCTGTACTGGCAGAACCCCATTAAAGAACGGAATATTGTGATAAGTTCGAAAACAACCTGATAACATACCTCTTTTTCTATCTTTACATTTAGACCTATTGCCTGTGGTCTCTGAAGTGCTTTTGGCCGCACAGTACATGAACTTCTAATTTAACAAATGTAATCCATATAAGCAATTAAATCTGAGTGCAGATAGTAAATGCTGTGTTTCATGCAAAATCAGAAGTCATTGTTAAATATTATTAAGACAGGTATGTTCCTATGAAAATGTAGAAGTTTCACTTCCCACTTTCAACCCTTAGTTGAGAGATTTGACCCCAGATTGAGGGCTGAGGTAGACTTTGTGAGAATGAATGTATTCCCTGTAAAAATGCACGTTAAGCTGCATAAATTTGAAGCAAAACCTCGGAATAATGTCACAAGATACAACGCAATTTCTAACGCGACTTTGTCATCCAAAGACAGCCATCTTTGAAAGATGCTCAGAACCCACAGCTATATTTCACGCTGTCCTGGGCTCCAGTGTGATGTACAGCATTTGATGTGCTTGAAAGAAATGAGGCAGGAAGGGGGCAAGTACCAGTCACATTAAGCATATGGCAAATTAATAAAATGGGAGAAAGTAATCCACTGTAATTACTGCGAGGTGGCGTTCTTTTTCAGTTTGATAATTACACCTTGGAAATACTGTGCTAACTCTAATTTTAGATGGAGGAAAAGTTTTGTGAGCCAGGTGCTTTTTAAAGAAGTTTACTTTTATTCGTTTTAATGTTAATTGTATGCAGGTGTGTGTTTCGTGGAGTGATTTATGTAAATACCTGTGTATAATGCTTTATCTGGTGTGATTAATTTCTTTTCCTGGACCACATGTTGTCAGTGAATGAGATCGCTCTTGGGCTGGCTTTTTAGTTTACTCACTGCCTGTCTAAAACATTTGATTGGTGTGATTACTGGCTTTTTCTGAACCAGAAGTTGTAAGTTAGTCAGAAAGTGTGAGAGGGCACCAATATCAGTCCTGGATTGGCTTTTTAGTTTACTTGCTTCCTGCCTAATACATTTGATTGGTGCCTATTGGTAAGTGAAGAGTCGACATGGCACACATCCCTGTGAGCCATGCCGACAACCCACTGCCCTCTCATAGATCAGTCACCCCTCTAGCTGGGTGCCCTATCCCAGTGGTGAGGGTACAGGTGCATGAGTCCTGTACCCCTACAGTGTCTAAGTCCATTCTTAGAAATTGTAAGTGCAGTGCTGCCATTAAGAGTATATAGTGCTGGGAGCTTGTCATTACGAACTCCACAGCACCATAATGGCTACACTGAAAACTGAGACGTTTGGTATCAAACTTCTCAGCACATTAAACCCACACTGATGCCAGTGTGGGATTTAATGAAAAATGCACACAGAGGGATGTAGCATTCAAAGAAAAGATGAATCCAATAACTTAAAGTTAAAGGTTTATTCTCAGGAATCGTAAAAGAGCACGTCTGGAGCAGTAAGCTGGTTCATAAGAAGAATGCCAGCAACATTCCAGACAAGGTACAAAATACAAGCAAGAGAATTTGGAACATAAATAAGATTCCAATTAAATACATTCTATTAAAGGCAAAGGTACAACTTACCATAACACCATATATACTACACATCCTCCCCTTTATGAAAAGAGGGGAAAAAAATAATAATAATAACAAATGAATTCATTATATCTGTCAGGTTTTTTAACACATCTGCCAAAAGAAGTTTTCACACTAGAACAAGGTCTAGAAGTGTCTAACATATCATCAAGGACTTCACTATCATTGTTAACATTAGCACTGTTAGAATTAGAAGGAACAACATCAGAAGATGAGGAATGACAATCTTCTTTTGTATCCTCATAACACCAGAAATAATTATGAGAAAACTATTTTGAAGCAGGACACAATTCGTGAGCAGAAACTGGTATGTCATTAGAGCGAGCCAAAGCTAAGCGACTCTAATGCCATGTTTCACCATTGTCTAATGTCACAGAATTATGATGGATTTTTGCAATCTTTTTAGGAAGACTAAACTTGCTCTGTCCCTTAGGTACTTTCCTAGCACTTTTAATGCAAACCCATTGACCAACATGCAAATTAACAGGTTTAGATCCATGTTTAGTATCATAATAAACTTTGTTCTTGATTTGAGATTTAGCTAAAGTAGTCCTAACATCATTTAGATCACAAAAAGACATCCTATTGCGTTTCATCCAACCTGGATTGGTTTTGGAAAAAGGTATTCTACATCTCATGAGAGAAAAAGGACTTTTACCTAAAGAAGAATGGGGTGTTACTCTGTAAGCCCACACCATTTTTTTTTTATTCACTTTCCCAAGAGAGCTTTGATTTGCTACACAATTGTAAAGTGCTTTTGATAACTCTGTTAAGTCTCTCAACAGTGCTATTGCTGGAGTGATGATAAAAAGGAGTGAATGTTTGCTTAATTCCATTAGATGTAAGAAAATTCAACATTTCTTTAGATTTAAACTGTACCCCATTATCAGTCAGAAATGACGCAGGAAAACCTTCTTGAAGAAAAATGGAATCTAAGAAATCAATTACATTTCTGGTGTCTACTTTATCAACAACTTTGAGTTCAAACCATCTAGAAAATAAATCAACTAAAACAATAATATACTTAAATGTACCATCAACCCAATTAATTGGGCCCATAATGTCTAAAGCTAATTCTTCCCAAGGTAAATCAGGAGAACACACAACACCTATAGGTGGATTAAATGTTTTCTTGGATTTATCAGCAATTTCGCAATTTATACAAGACCTTACAACCTTCTCAATATTATTGTCAACCCCAGGCCACCAATAATGGTCTCTGACCCTGGATTTGGTACGAAAAATACCAGGATGACCTTCATGAGATAAATGTATAATTTGTTCTCTCAAAGAAGCAGGGGGAATAACTTTGTTACCTCTAAAAAGTAAGTGATCAGAAATGGAAAGTTCGTCTCTGACTTCCCAAAAACCTCTTAAGTCATCATGAAGATTTTTTTTACTAGAAATGTTCCATCCATTAATAACTTTTGACTTGACATCAGTTAAAATATTATCATCAGAATCAGCATTTAACCATTGCTCTTGGGAAATGCTAATCTTAATACCGTCGTTTGAAAGAACATTAGCAACAGAGAAGTCATTCCATGAGTTACAATCAGTTTCCACAAGAGGTAGTGGAAGTCTGCTAAGACAATCTGCAATGACATTCTTAGCCCCAGGAACATAATGAATTTCAAACAGAAAATCTTGCAAACGCATGGAAAGTCTTGCAATCCTGGCGGTGGCTCTGTTGAGACCCTCCGTAGTAAGTAATTTCGTAAGGGGTTTGTGATCACTCCTAACACTTTGGGCCTGATTCACAGAACTAACTTACGTCAAAAACGTAAAGTTAGTACTTTTTGGTATTCACAGAATACACTTACTCATTTTGGTATTCACAGATTGAATTTACTCATTTCGGTATTCACAGAAGTTAGTAGTCCTAACTTTAGGACTCCTAAATGCCTTCTGTGAATACCGAAAAGTCTTAAAGTTAGGATTTTCTCAGTTTAGGAGTAGTAAAGTCTAACTTTACTACTCCTAAACTGAGAAAAATCCTAACTTTAAGACTTTCGGTATTCACAGAAGGCCTTTAGGAGTCCAAAGTTAGGACTACTAACTTCTGTGAATACCGAAATGAGTAAGTTCATTCTGTGAATACCAAAATGAGTAAGTGTATTCTGTGAATACCAAAAAGTACTAACTTTATGTTTTTGACGTAAGTTAGTTCTGTGAATCAGGCCCAAAATCTTTTACCCCATAAGAATTTTCTAAAATGTTCTAAACTCCAAACTACAGCTAAAGTCTCTCTCTCAATCACAGAATACTTCTCCTCTGTAGGAGTAAGAGACCTGGATGCAAAAGCAATAACAACTTCTTGAACATTATCAGAAATTTGTGTTAAAACTGAGCCAAGACCTTTAGAGCTTGCATCAGTAGTAACAAACGTTTACGCACAGGGATTAAATCCTTGAAGATTAGGTGCATTACAAATAGCCTTTTTTATGAGAAGAAAAGCTTGTTGACATTCTACAGATCATGAAAAAATGACTTTGTTTTTCAATAAGTTTCTCATGGGATGGGTTTTTTCGGAAAAAGTATGAACGAATTTAGAATAAAATTCGGCTAAACCCAAAAATTATCTTAAGTCATCCTTGGATTTTGGTGCAGGAGCATCAATGATGGCTCTTATCAATTTTGTCTTTGGTCTAATACCTTGTTCACTGATCTCGTGCCCTAAATAAACCACATTATTTTCAGAAAATTTACATTTGGAAATCTCAGCAGTGAGTCCTTTGCTGTCAAGAACACTCAAAACTTTTCTCAACCTGGAATCATGTTGATGAGAGTTGCGGCCCATAATGAGAATATCGTCTTGGAAAAAGGTAATCCCCGGCATATCACCAAATAATTGCGACATTAGTCGCTGAAAAACAGCAGCCGCAGAAGCTAACCCAAATGGCATGCGGCAAAAATGAAAACAACCAAAGGGTGTACAAAACGCAGTTAAATCACGGCTAGAATGGTGTAAGGAGACCTGGTGATAAGCCGAGGATAAATCTATTGTAGAAAAGTATTTGGCACCACGGGTAAGTGATAACATTTCATCAATCCTAGGTAATGGATATTGATCAATAATGATATTATCATTGAGACTTCTTAAATCAACACATAAACGGATTTTTCCGTTGCCACGTCTAGCTATGACCAACGGAGAAATCCATTCGGAAGCCTCCACAGGTTCAATAATGCCACATTCTTGTAATTTGAGTAATTCTTTTTTGACTTCATCCTTTACAATAATAGGACCATTCCGCACGTTATGTATCTTAGGAATAGCATTACTTTTGACTCTAATGCGGTGAGAAAAACCCTTCAATTTCCCAATTTTTCCTGAAAAAACATTAAGGAACTCTTTAAGGACCCAGTTCTTGGTGCTTTCCCCTTCACAAGCAACGAGAACTTGTTCTGGACTGTTGGGATCAAGAATGATGTGTAAAGCTCTTTGATCCTTCCAGCCCTAAACCGATGGACCATCAGAAGCAACAGAGGGGCATATTCACAAGGAGCTATCGCCGAATTAATGGCACTTTATCGCAGCCAAAGTCGTGATAAATTTACCTCCCCATTCACAAGCTGGTGTTAACAGCCCACAGCACCAGTTTACCCGCGATAGCAGCCGCAAACAAAATCACCACAGAGGACCCCCGCAACTATCGCTAATGAGATGCAGAGTGGGCGTTCCCGTGCCAAAAGGCGCAACAACATCACACCTCAACAATCTCAACAACCAGCCACATCGGCGATAAAAACAGGCGATAAGGCGCGTTAGCACCAGGAAATCCACTAATGCTCTGACCTGGTGTAAAGTCGGACGGCAGCCTGCAAACCAAAAGGGAGCACAGCCCAGGACTACATCGGAAGGGCAACAGATGCCATGGAGCCACCCATCATGCGGCCCGGACACCCAAGAGGGCCACAACACCCACCGCCACCACCCCCAGGACCACCCCTCCCTGGCACCCCCCGACCAAAGACATGCCACATCAGCCACACCTAAACATGTACAAAATATTCCGCTTGATGCCGCACAATCACAACTGGTGACATGCATGTGTCGTCACAGAAATGAGCAGCATACATTCACTTCCGAAGCAACAAATGAAACTTTATTAAAATGAACACCGAAATGAAATGAAGACACATGGCCGCTCCCCTCTGGACAATACGTAGGTCACAGCCTGTAAGACAAAAACATGTTGAGAAAGTGTGTCCTGCGCACATCACAGGACAGAGAGAGAGCGAAGGAGAGAGAGAGGGAGAGTGAGAGAGAAGAAGAGAGAGAGAGAGAGAGAGAAGAGGAGAGAGAGAGAGAGTGCCGCCCCTGCGCACCCAGGCCACACTGCTCACCTGCTGCCACCGGTGTGTCTCCAACCACGTGCTGGTATGTATAGCAGGACACCAGGTCACACATCTGAGTCAGAGCCGTCAGCTGAAACAGAGTCCAGATACATGACTGGCACAGTACACACATTTGCACACGACAACATCGCCTGCCCGCCCATGCACACCCAGGCAGAGGCACCCCAACCCCTCCTGCCGCCCATCGGAGCATGCCCGCCCATGCACACCCAGGCCTCAATGCTCACCTTCCGCCACCGGCGCGTAGACAGGAGGTCCCACCACGTGCCCCTGCAAGCCACAAGCCCGGGGCCCGCGGACATGGCACCCTCCACATCATGCAGCCCTGCTCCGCAGGCCACCAGGTCTCACGTTTGGTGCTGGGTCTTGATTACTCCATGGCATAGGACATACCAGTTCACCCGGCACCATCGCAGGCTGCACACCTGCTCAGCCCAGTGGGTGCCACCAACTCTGGTGTCCAGGAAGCGACGCCACGTGGCGGTAGGCCCGCGCTGCCCGTTGGCTCTGGCCTACACTGTGGTCCAGCAGGGCACACAAAACCTGAGCTGTCCGGACCGCCGGGACGGGGCATCATTGTAGGCTGCACACCCGCTCAGTAGCTCAAGGTGCCACTGACACAGTGCACCCAAAGTCACCGTCCCGTGGCGGGGTGCCTGTGCCGTCCGCAAGGCCTCGGATGCCACTAACCCTGTGCAACCCCAGTCTGCGCCACGTGGTGGTAGGTCCGTGCCGTACTCAAGGCCTCGGATGCCACTAACCCTGTGCGCAACAACTCATGGGCCCTATATGAGTGAAAACCATGGAGCGTCCATCATCCAGTCACCACCGGAAGAGGGGAATGTGACGTCATCGGACCCTTATGTTGGCGGAGTCACATGGCCTGTGACGCCTGTGCCAGATGGGTGTGGTGTGTGTGAAAACCTGCCCTCAGTGAGTGGCTGTGACATGCTGACAACTAGACCAGTGACCTGCACACCACCAGTGAGTACGGCTGCGACGGGTAGCAATGAGGGCCCCCCTCGGGGCGTTAGCGGAGTGGTCTGGCCTGCAGTATGCCGGACCAGTGCAGGGCTTGCAACAATGACTCGTGGGCTCTGGGCGTGGTCCAGTCCATGCCTGGACAAGGAAGTGACTGATGCGTGTGTCCCTGTTGTAGTGTTCACGGGACCCGGTACACAAAATGCAATGTCGCACCCTCTGACTGGCATCCCACAGGATGAACATCATTGACTCAAGGGAAGGCACTGTCCCCACATTCATCCACACATCCATACATGAATGACGTAAGACATTACACAGCAGTGCGTCACTGGATGTTTATTTGCACATCCAGTGCAGTCATGCAGCTGGAGCGGTACAGGGCAATGCCGAGCACACTACACAATATGGGCCCGTGGAGGGCCAGCCAGTGTCCATCCGGGGATGACCTGTACTGCGGAAGAGGAAGGGTACAGTCCGCAGTCTGTCCGCCGTGTCATTGGTCGTCAAACAGGATGTGGCAGTCCATGTCACTGTCCAAGGTGAGTGCATCGGAGTGTATCGGGGGTCAGTGGTAGGTCTTGAGGCCATGTGCGGCACCAAGCAGAAACAGGCAAGGTGGCGTAAATGAATGCTAGTGCCTCCTTCTGAACTCAAGCCCATCCACGTCCTCGGATGTGTGCTCTGCCCCTCCTGCGGGTGTTGCAATACCGGCTGCGGCACTGTGTGCCACTGACACATCAGGGGCCGGAGGAGGATTGTCGGCCGCACTGTGTGGCAGTGACACATCAGGTGCCGGAGTGGATACACCTGCCGCACTGGGAGGCACTGACACACCAGGGGACGGAGATGTGGATGTTGGGGGGGCAGCAGCATTCATCATCGCCACGCCTTGTGGCAGCAATGCCATGATGAGGACATGCAGGGCTTGGTAGATGCCAGCTACATTTCGCTGATGTGCAGCGGTGGCTGCCATCCTCTCCGCCTCCATCCGCACCATGTCCTCCATGAGCCTCCGCATGTGTGCCAGCTCACGGCTGGGATCGCTGGAGCCACTCTGAGCGGACAGGTATTCTTCCCTCCGCGTCATGACTCCAGTGATGTCAGTCAGGGCTCGTTGGAGACCATGGGGCAGACATAGACACCCAAGGATGGCGTCCAGTTTGGTAGCCATGAGGTTGAACCCCACCCGCACCTGCTCAGCCGTCTCCTTCTGGGCCTCCAGCACACGACGTTGGAAGGCCATTTGTTGTTCCTGGGGGACTTGGGAGGGTGCCGGGGCTGTGGGTGCCTCCTGCTGGGTGGTTTGGGTGGTGGGTGGGGTCTCCTTGATGTAGCTGGGCTGCCCTGCTCCTGAAGGTGAGTGGCGGATGAGGTCAATGATGTCTTGGATGGTTTGGGTGTCGATGCTGGTGCTGTCCTCCTCGTCATCAGTGAAGAGTGGCTGGGACTGCTCTGCAGGAGGTGTTGACGATGCCCCTGCGATGTGAAGGGGAGATGGTGTATTACAATGTGTCCACATGTATGTAGCTGCATGGTACAGGTTGACATTCAGACAGCATGGCATTGTACATTGTGACAGTCTGTGGGTCTGGGCGAGGACCCAGGGTCATTGTGAGTGTGCACTGTGCCCTGCTTGCTTGTGCATGTGTGCCATTGTGGCCATCTCCCCCGTCCCCCCAGTACCTGGTGGTCAATCACCCTGTTGCGGTTGTGTTGTGTCCTGTCGAGCAGTGTCCGGTCCCCCAACTCCAGCCACAGTCTCCACACTGATGACTGTCGACACCAGCTCCTCCATGTCATCCAGCTCCAGCTGGGGCGCTGGGCCCCCACCTCCGGTCTGCGTTGCTGCCTTCTGGTTGGCGGTGAGTTTCTCCTTGGTCTTCCGCTTGATGTCATTCCATCGCCTCTTGACCTCGTCCCTTGTCCGCTTGTGCTCTCCGACGGCATTCACCTTGTCGACGATGTCCCGCCATATTCCATGTTTGGTGCCCAATGACACGTTGGAGGTGACGAAGAGTTGTTGATGGTGTTCCATCACCTCCGTGACTATGATCCTGTTCGCCTGCGGACTGAACTTGGTCTTCCTCGTCTTCTTGTCCTTGCCCTTCCCTGTCCCCGAGGTCCCAGGCTGGTCGTCCGGGGTGCTTGTGGGGTTGCGCTCATCCTCTGCGCCTGCTCCGGCTGCCTCCATGGTGCTTGGGTGTTGGTCAGTTTGTATGTGGCTGTTTTTTCTACTTTTATGATGATTTTTGACACCTGTCAGGTGTGTGTTGCAGGCCTGGCGCTGCTTGTCGCTGGTTTCCTCATCGCGCTTTGGCCCATCGCGTGTTTTTTGGTGTTGTGGTTTGTGTTTTTATCTCCATCATGGTGGTTGTATCGCGGACATTGTCCGCGGTTTAGGCAGACTATCGCTTGCTACCGCCTTGTTGTGAATTCCACATTGACACAGGGTTATTTTCCCGCGATAGGCTGCGATATAGAAAGTTGCGTAACGCTACTCTTGCGGTAGTTATCGCACGTTCTTGTGAATATACCCCATAGAGTAGCAGTGCGGTCTTTAAACTCAAAAATTAACGAACGGTAACCTAACATACCTATCTTATCTCCTGTGAAACTTTCAGGAAGAACATCAGTAGGTTCCAAATGTGAACCAAGTGCGCTAACCAATTTCGTGTCCCAAACACTTTTAGCAATAATTGTGAAAGGGGAACCGGAATCTGCAGCAACCTGCAAAGGAATACCTCCAAATTTCACAATACACAAAGGTTTACTCCTGTCATTGTCATTAATATTTAGGACAACATTGCACTGCTTGTTCTCTTTAAGATTGTGTACAGAACTACAAGAGTCAGAGTCGTAATCTGATGAATCAGTTTCTGTGAGACATGTGACTTTTGGTTTCTGTTTAGGTTTTTTCTTACAGACTTTGGCAAAATGTCCTAAAACTCCACAATGTGAACATTTTGTAGATATTCCCGGACATTTATCAAAACCAGCATTGTGATTTTTGTCACCACAACGGTAGCAAGCAAAAGTTGAAGTATCATATTGATTTACTCTTGGTTTAAAAAAGTTTCTGGAATTGTAAGTTTTACTTTGAAAGTTCTTGTTTTTCTTAGGAAATTCTTTCCCTTTTTTTGAATCAGAAATTTTGTTAACAGTAGATGAAGGTTCAGTCTGTTCTGATAATGCATTAGAACTTCTATCCGAAAGTTCTGCTTTTTTTACCAAAGCGATGACATCTTTTAAACTTGACTTGCCTTCGATCCATAACCTGTCCTGGATGCCTTTATTTTTTGTTCAAACGACTACCTGGCCCCGAATAAATTCATCATGCAATGCACCAAACTTGCATGATGCAGCCAAGGTTTTTAATTGGGAAACATATTCATCCACAGATTCATGTTGAAGCTGTTTTCTTTTAAAGAATGCACGTCTAGTTACTCCAATACAAACTGTAGGAGAATAATGTTCTGAAAGATCCAAAATAGCTATTTTAAAAATATCTAAGTCACCTGGTCTTTCGGGTTTTTGCATTTGATTGTAAACTCTTAACCCTTTGGGACCAAGACTGTGTAGAAGCATTCTTTTCTTTCTTTCAGGAGACAAAGTACCAACATTATCCTCCAAAGTAGTTATATAATTTAAAAATACTCTTTCCATTCCGCCCATTTGATAATGGGAACACCAGGTGCAGTAAGAAACTCTTTAGGAGTACTTAAATTTATATTAATGCAGGAATTTGAGGTACTAGTAGAAGCTCTGTCACTGGCTTCCATGACAATGTAGAATATATGACAATATGTATCAAAACAAAAGTTGATAAGAATAAAATAAAATAACGAGAAAAAAAAAACTTACTTGAAGCCAAACATGTAGAAACGGAGTTGAAACGACAACACCCGATGAATAATAATAGCAAAAAAAAAAAAACGATGTGCTTCGAAGAGATGTGAACTTCTTGTTCAGAGATACTTAAGGAAATGATGAGGAAAACAAAGATGGCGGCACGTAAGCCGCGTCAAGGTTACGTTGCGTGACCTTTGATGTCACGTTCGTCCCACAATGCTTTGCACAACAGCTACGCACAGGAGAAACTGCTGCCAGGCAACGCGTGGATCGCTGATCGTTAGAACCACAGTTGGAACTGGTGATGATTTGAAACACAACTGTTGGTGAGTGGCTTGATCGTAATAAGAAAAGTTCAAAGTACTCACTTGTAGGAAAAGACGTAGAATTCTGTGATGATTAAAATAAAATGAACTCACCGGAAGTGAATTCTTTAATCCAAAATTCGTTGAGTTGACTTTTGAAGGAAAAGCCGGATTTTAGTAAAATCTTGGTTCTTGAGCAGGGAGAAGAAAAAAAAATTGTAGCATCCCAAATCGTCGCCAAATCGATGTAGCATTCAAAGAAAAGATGAATCCAATAACTTAAAGTTAAAGGTTTATTCTCAGGAATCGTAAAGAGCACGTCTGGAGCAGTAAGCTGGTTCATAAGAAGAATGCCAGCAACATTCCAGACAAGGTACAAAATACAAGCAAGAGAATTTGGAACATAAATAAGATTCCAATTAAATACATTCTATTAAAGGCAAAGGTACAACTTACCATAACACCATATATACTACAAGGGCATCTTAGAGATCCCCCTGAAAAATGACCAGTCTCTGGTGGGTTCCCTGACTGGTACACACCAGCCTGCCACCACAAGACATGTTTCTGGACCCCTAGGGTGGGAGCCTTCGCTCCCTGAGCCCAGAAACAAAGCCTTTCGTGGGCGGAGGTGTTCACACCTCCCCCATGCCAGGAAGAGCCATCTGTGGCAGGGAAGCTTCAAAGGCCTGGCAGCCTTTGTAATGCGACCCCCAGCCTCTCCTGCTATCAGGAGCAGGCTCCCCTTGCTGTCTCCCCTCCTTTTTGGTGGGAAGACAGGCGGGAAAACTAGCCAGCCCAGAAGGTGTGCCCACCTCTGCCAACTCCACCCCTCAGGTGGGGAGGCGAGGTGAAGCCCACTCTTCAGTGCCCGCCATCTTGCAGATGGCAGGCACTCCCCAATCAGGATTAGGGATTGTGCTCACTCCCCACGTGGGGTGAGCACACCAAGGGTGAGTCACCCTAAGGTCAGTAGCCCATTGGCTACTGACCTCGAGACCCTAAAACGCCCCTAAATACAGTATTTAGGGGGCAGCCCTGAACCAAGAAAGCAGATTCCCGCAAACTAAGAAGAAAAAGGACGAAAGAAGATGCCCAGCAGAGGAGACTGCAGAGAACAACTGACTTGGCCCCAGCCCTACCGGCCCGTCTGCAGTTTCCGGAGATCCTGCACCAAAAATCGTCTTGTCCTGCAGCCAACGACCTCCAGAACCCAGGGAGGACTGACTGCCTTCAACAAAGACCGGATCTCCTGTGAACAGCAGCTCTGTTCAAAAGAAACATCAAACAAAGAGGGTCATTACGATGGCGGACTTAAAAAAATCCTCCCGCAATGGTAGCGGAAATTTAACGTCCGCATGGGCCGCGGATACACCGCCGAAACTATTATGATCAACCGCCAAATAATTCCAACCGTGGCGGTAGGAGGCATTGAAAAACCGCCCGTAGATGTTGGAGACTGTGAAAATCCAACCGCGACGGTCGGTACAATAGCGGAAACACCTAAAACAACCACCAGGCACGCGGAGTGACCGCCAATGATATTATGATATCCCCGATGTCACAGCGGAACGTTCCACTGTTTCCGTCCGCAGCGGTCACGAACAGTAATGAATGTGAGATACGGCGGAAGGCCTGCAGCATAGCCACCGCTGCGGATGCTCCGCCAACAAAATGGCGGACAAGGAAAAAAAAACAATCAGGCCACCAAATGCACACAGGCAAATAGCCCTGCCCCCAAAACAACCTGAAACATCCAAATGACACACCCCCATGGCAAATTCAAATATACCAATCACAGGACAACCCACACAGCACACCTGACAGCAATACACCATCTTGACACACCCACATAGCTGAGCATAAAAACAGCCCCTTCCCTGACCACAATCCTTTGCACTACTCCAGCCCTGAAGGAACCAAACCCTGCAGCACATTGGATAGGCAAAACACCACACATCTCACCAGCACAACAACATACACACACACACCACCCACACCACCCTCACAACTGCACCCCAAAACATCTGCAAAGCACACACCATGGCACATCACAAAATGCCAAAATTCACAGACACTGAGCTGACAGTCATGGTAGATGAGATAATTAGAGTAGAACCACAACTCTTTGGTAGCATGGTCCAACAGACACCATTAGCCACAAGGACAAACATGTGGGTAAGGATAGTGGATAAGGTCAATGCAGTAGGGAATTTGCCCCGCAACAAGCATGAAATCATGAGGCGGTGGCATGACCTGAAGAGTATTGTCAAGAAGAAGAGGGCCAAGAACCGTCAGCTGGCTGATACGACTGGTGGAGGCCCTCCCATTCCACCAAAACCATTCTCTGCGTGGGAGGAGAAGGTGCTTGCCATCCTGCATCCAGAGAGTCTGGAAGGAATATCCGGGGGAGTTGAGGCTGGTAAGTACCAACTAATGGATACCATGAAACTGCCATGTACTGTCTTGCACAACTACAAAGCTACATCCCTGAGGCACAAGTACAGGGAAGTGTGTTTGGAATAGGGAGGCCTGCACTACAACTCCCACCAGGCCCCCTTGTCCCACAGCTGAGCATGATGGATTACTCCCCCACCCAGAAGCATGCCTCAGCCAATGTGTGCAGCACCCTCCCCTAACAGGTAGGTAGCCATCTTTACAGGGAGGGTTGTTTGGGTGTGGGAGGCCTGCCCCACAACTCCCACCAGGCCCCCTTGTCCCACAGCTGAGCAGGATGGATAACTCCCCCCACCCAGAAGCATGCCTCAGCCAATGTGTGCAGCACCCTCCCCTAACAGGTAGGTAGCAATCTTTACAGGGAGGGTTGTTTGGAATAGGGAGGCCTGCACCACAACTCCCACCAGGCCCCCTTGTCCCACAGCTGAGCATGATGGATAACTTCCCCCACCCAGAAGCATGCCTCAGCCAATGTGTGCATCACCCTCACCTAACAGGTAGGTAGCCATCTTTACAGGGAGGTGGGTTTGGGATAGGGAGGCCTGCCCCACAACTCCCACCAGGACCCCTTGTCCCACAGCTGAGCAGGATGGATTACTCCCCCCACCCAGAAGCATGCCTCAGCCATTGTGTGCTTCACCCTCACCTAACAGGTAGGTAGCCATCTTCACAGGGAGGGTTGTTTTGAATAGGGAGGCCTGCACCACAACTCCCACCAGGCCCCCTTGTCCCACAGCTGAGCAGGTTGGAGCACTGCCCCCCATCCAGAAGCATGCCTCAGCCATTGTGTGCTTCACCCTCACCTAACAGGTAGGCAGCCATCTTTACAGGGAGGGTTGTTTGGAATGGGGAGGCCTGCCCCACAACTCCCACCAGGCACACCCTGCCCCATCACTCAGCAGGATGGAGCACCCCCTCCCCCCAGAACCATGTGACAGCCATTGTGTTCTTCACCCTCACCTAATAGGTAGGTAGCCATCTTGACAGGAGGGTTGTTTGGAATAGGGAAGCCTGCCCCACAACTCCCACCAGGACCCCTGGTCCCACAGCTGAGCAGGATGGATTACTCCCCCCACCCAGAAGCATGCCTCAGCCAATGTGTGCAGCACCCTCACCTAACAGGTAGGTAGCCATCTTCACAGGGAGGTGTGTTTGGAATAGGGAGGCCTGCACTACAACTCCCACCAGGCCCCCTTGTCCCACAGCTGAGCATGATGGATTACTCCCCCCACCCAGAAGCATGCCTCAGCCATTGTGTTCTCCACCCTCACCTAACAGGTAGGCAGCCATCTTGACAGGGAGGTGTGTTTGGAATAGGGAGGCCTGCCCCACAACTCCCACCAGGCCCCCTTGTCCCACAGCTGAGCAGGATGGATTACTCCCCCCACCCAGAAGCATGTGTCAGAAAGTCCACCAAAAAATGACAACATGACAGGCAAGCAGACAGTGCATGCACCCCACCATTCCTCAACAAAAGCATTGAGCTAGATGACAACACCAGGTCTCACATCACAACAAAATACACCCCAATAAAATAGCAATTGATAGTATGCAGACAGCTAAGCGTATGTAACAGTGACAGAAACAGAACTGTGACTCAACTAAACCCATGTGTAAGCAAATCAGGGACCATATATACACTGCACCGAATGCCATCTGGAAATTCCATGGGTGCTGAGCATGAATGACCATAGTAACAATAAACGGGCATGGTTTGTTGACCAATGAAATCCTGGCACAGAACATTACAAAGGTATGCATGAGATAACAATGGTACAATGGCTAGTTCATGTGCATATGTAACATCTGCCAGGAAGAGTAACCAGCAAAGATGAACAGCAGCCAGTTGTCAGATGAAAACCTTTCAGCTTAATACTAAGAGCATCACATGGGGCATGGTATCCAATGACTTGTCACACCATGGAAAAAGATGTATGTACCTCCACATCATGTCATGACGTACATCACTGTGCCGACATACAATCTATGAAATACGTAAATGTGTGTAGCATAACATGTAAATAAGAGACATCAAACACAGCAAGTATGATGGGTGTAAGTCACTGACTACGTACCCTCGGTTCCACAGGTGACCAACAACTGACTGCAGAGGACGACAACCTCAACCTGCAGAGCCAGTCTCCTCCCCCGGAACATGGACACTCTGATGCGGAGTCCCTGGATTCTTTGGACGAGGAGCTCCAAGCCAGCCCATCTGGTGTGCCAGGGCGCAACCGGTCACATGACCCCACTGCCCCCCCACCCTCAGCAACAACATCAATGCTGACCCCTGCTGGAACGACCTGTGCCGCCACCACCACCACCACCTCTACCACTGCTGCCTGCAACACTCGCCCTGCCCCAGAGGATGCCCAGCCCACACCAACAACTGCGGAGGGCAGGGAGAGTAGGCGTATGCCAAGAGTGGTGAGGCAACAGGTCAGTGATAGCAGGGCAGGTGGGAGGACAAGTGGGACTCCAACCCCACCGGACACTGTGACCGAAGCCCTGGCTAACATCACCAGAGTTGTGTATGCCTATGAACACACACAGGCACATATGGGCCAGGCCCACGAAGATGCCCTGGGGCTCCAACGTCTGTTGAGGTCCATGGACAACCGTATGGGACAAATAGTGGACCTCATGGGCCAGTTAGTGGCGGTACTGAGGGACAGGCCAGTGCCACATCACACACCTCCACCTTCCCCCGTTGTCACGCAAGATGACAGTTCATCATCCACCCCTGCGGGCACGGAGAGGGGTGACTCCTCAGACCTCACTGGCCCAGCAGACGATGCCCCCCTGCCAAAAGAAGAAGGGGCCGTCCAAAGAAAAACTTGGGACTCACCCATGGCAAAGCACCTGCCAAACGCCAGTCAAGGAGCCAGCCATGATGGCAACACTCTTCACCCTGCCATTAACTTTCTACACTGTCCTTACCCACACTACCATGGTAATGGCATCCGTCTGTTGGACTGTGTCACCACATCAATGTGGTGCCTACTTGATTGTCTCATCTACCATCACTGCCGACTCATAGATTCACCATTCACACTTATGTAAATATCCACTTCCCTCTCACATATACCCATTGAAAATAAACAACAATAAAGCACCAATGTAGTTGAGTCTGCTCCATTTTTATCACTGTATGTGCAATGTTTACCATGGTTACAATGTCACAGTAGCATGGATCCTCTGTAGGCAAGGAGAGGCAGAAGGGACCTAGCAAAACACAACAGAACAAAAGTCACTAGTCAGGTGGTGGCATCACAGCCATCACACAACACAAGTCCTCAACGTACACCAATATGCACACATTACAATGTGCAACAGTACCAACATAGACATCCTGTAGCTGTGCCAAACTACCCTGTATCCAACACATAGGCAGCCAGCACTGAGTCAACAACAGGATGCAGTCACAAAGATCACATATACCTTCACGCAAACAACTACATCAACAGACAATGGACCAGGTGTACATTGTCACTCACCATCAAGTGAAGTAGCGGTTGATGAGCTGCTGACGCTGGTCGACACCTTCCTCCTCTCCACTATCCTCGTCACTGGACATTTGTGGGATCGCAGGTGGGGGCCTCGGCTGCTCATCATCGACCAGGATCATGGGGATTCCTTTCCGTAGGGCCAGGTTGTGCAGCATGCAGCATGCTACCACTATCTGACACACCTTTTTGGGTGAGTACATGAGTGCCCCTCCAGTCCTGTCCAGGCAGCGAAATCTCGATTTTAGGAGACCAAAGGTTCGCTCCACCACCCGACGTGTTCTCCCATGGGCATTGTTGTAGCGGACTTCAGACGGTGTCCTAGGATTGCGTAGTGGGCTCAGCGGTAAACAGTCTAAATATCGAGTTTTTCATTTCGACCTACAATAATATCGAGTTTGAAATATCGTAGGGACACAATATCGAAGTCAAGAATATCGACGACCAGAATATCGACCCGAAGGTAAGAAATATCGTTTTTGTTAATATCGAAGTTAGTAATATCGATAGCAAAAATATCGATGTTACTAATATCGATATTTATATTAGTGTTATGTATTTTATTATGTATTTTATATGTTTGTGTTTATATTTTTTGTTAATTATTGTACTAGTTTTAGAATATATGTATAACATTTTTAGAAGTTAGGGGTCGATTACGATGGCGGGCGGACAAAGTCCGCCCGCCATCGCAGTGGCAAAAGGGACCGCCCGCCATAGGTGCGGCGGTCCCGCTATACGAGTTAGGATGCGCCCGCCACACTGGCGGGCGCATCCCATATTTTTACATTATGGCGGGCGGTGCTGCAAGCAGCACCCGCCGCAATGTAAAAATACATGCTGTGCATCTGCATGTACAACGTGGCAGGTACCCCCCATGTGCAACCCCCACCCCCTCCAACACTCTGGGGGCCCGCAACGGGCCCCCGAAGGCATTCTCCGCCTGTCTTCTTGCGACGGGATCTCCGCCGCAGAAGACAGGCATCGTAATGCCTACGGCGGTGCCTGCACGGCACCGCGGCCATTGGGCCATTGGCCCATTGTACCGTGTCCCGCAAGGCGGGCGGAAAAGGACCGCTTGCGGGACCACGGCGGATGGTATTTCCATCCGCCGCGGTACCATTCCATTCCCACCGCCATCCTGATTTGGCGGTGGGAATATTCAGGTGGATGGCGGGCGGATCGCCCCACCGGGCCGGCGGTGACTACCGCCGGCCCGGTGGGGCGATCCGCCCGCCATCGTGATCGGCCCCTTAGTAATTTTTTTTTAAAGAAATTATGCGTTTTACTACCGTAGTGGGTTGTGGGTTTATAGGGGAATAGGGTGGGAAGTAATTTAATTATATTATATTAATTTAAAAATTTTAGGAATTAGTAATTATTTTTAAGTAAATTTTGCGTTTTAGTTCTGTAGCGGGTTGTGGATTTATAGGGGAATAGGGTGGGAAGTAATTTAATTGTAGTTAAGTAATTATTTATTTTTATTTATTGAAATTGATAAATAATGTTATGTTAATTAATTATTAATTGGGAATTAATTTTTATTAATTGGGAATTAATTTTTATTAATTGATTAATTGGTAATTATATTAAGTGTATTAATTTATTATTGAAGTGTGGTGTGAGTTTATAGGGCAATAGGGTGGGAAGTAATTTAATTGTAATTAAGTAATTATTTATTTTTATTTATTGGTATTGATAATTAATTTTATGTTAAATAATTATTAATTGGTAATTAATTTTTATTAATTGGTAATTAATTTTTATTAATTTATTATTTGGTAATTATATTAAGTGTATCAATTTATTATTGAAGTGTGTTTTGAGTTTATAGGGCAATAGGGTGGGAAGTAATTTAATTGTAATTAAGTGATTATTTATTTTATTGTTGAGTATTGATAATTAATGTATTGTTAATCAATTATTAATTGGTAATAACTTTTTAATAATAGATATTTTTATGTTTTGGAAATTAATTTGTTCATTAATTAATAATTGGTCATTAATTGTCATTAATTATTATTTATTGGTATTTATCAATAATTTATTGCTAATTATTAATTGCTAAAACTTTTTTGAATAATTATTGTTTTTTGGTATTGAAAATGTATTATTTTTTATTTTATTACTATTTGGTAATTAATTGTTTATAATTATTATTAAATTGTATTTATCATCTATTTAATTGTTAATTAATTATTAATTGGTAATTATTTTTAAGTACTTATTTATTGGTATTGTTAATTAATTTATTCGTATTTAGTAATTAAATTATTATTTATTTTTAAAAAAATATTTGAATTATTAGTCAGTTATTTTTACCCCTACGCTATCCAACACTTTCCCTACTGTTGCACTCTCTGGAGTTGGAATAGTAATTTTAACCTCTACGCTATCCAACACTTTCCCTACTGTTGCACTCTCTGGAGTTGGAATAGTAATTTTTACCCCTACGCTATCCAACACTTTCCCTACTGTTGCACTCTCTGGAGTTGGAATAGTAATTTTAACCCCTACGCTAGCCAACACTTTCCCTACTGTTGCACTCTCTGGAGTTGGAATAGTAATTTTAACCCCTACGCTATCCAACACTTTCCCTACTGTTGCACTCTCTGGAGTGGGAATAGTAATTTTTACCCCTACGCTATCCAACACTTTCCCTACTGTTGCACTCTCTGGAGTTGGAATAGTAATTTTTACCCCTACGCTATCCAACACTTTCCCTACTGTTGCACTCTCTGGAGTTGGAATAGTAATTTTTACCCCTACGCTATCCAACACTTTCCCTACTGTTGCACTCTCTGGAGTTGGAATAGTAATTTTAACCTCTACGCTATCCAACACTTTCCCTACTGTTGCACTCTCTGGAGTTGGAATAGTAATTTTAACCTCTACTCTATCCAACAGTTTCCCTACTGTTGCACTCTCTGGATTTGGAATAGTAATTTTAACCTCTACGCTATCCAACACTTTCCCTACTGTTGCACTCTCTGGGGTTGGAATAGTAATTTTTACCCCTACGCTATCCAACACTTTCCCTAGTGTTGCACTCTCTGGAGTTGGAATAGTAATTTTTACCCCTACGCTATCCAACACTTTCCCTATTTTTGCACTCTCTGGAGTAGCAATAGTAATGTTTACCCCTACGCTATCCAATATTTACTGTTTTAGTTAATGTAGTGTATAATTTATTTAACACATTTTTTTAAAATTTGTTATATATATTTTTTATATTTTTATTTATATTATTGTTGTATGTGTATGTATGTATTTATAATTTATAAAATGTTTTTTAACAATTTATAAGTTATTACAATAATTAATTGTAAATATTGTTAAGTAAGTATATATATTATATTTTATATGTATATGTTTAATTTTTTTTTACATTATATGTATTACTTATAATTTTAAACATATTTTTAACTATGTTTATTTTAAATATATGTATCATTTACTTTATTTTACATTATTTTTTAACATTAAAAAAACCCGATATTTTTAACAACGATATTTTTGACAACGATATATTTTTTTCGATATTTTTGTACTTACCATAATGTAGATAGGACTTCAATATTCTTGACATCGATATTTCGGCTCCGATATTTTTGACGTCGATATTTTTGACGTCGATATTCTGTCAGTGATTCGGGCTCAGCAACCAAGGTCTGTTGGGATATGCAGAGTCACCTAGGTGTGAAAAACACATACCGATTAAGTGATACAACTGTGGCAGAGGACAGCATGGCACACACAGCACACAACTTTACTCTGCCCACTCACCCACAATCCATGCCCGCTCCGGAAGTAGATTGGCCATCAGCTGGGGCACAATGCTGTTGTGCA
This sequence comes from Calotriton arnoldi, assembly GCA_963921515.1. Classification (NCBI taxonomy): domain Eukaryota; kingdom Metazoa; phylum Chordata; class Amphibia; order Caudata; family Salamandridae; genus Calotriton; species Calotriton arnoldi. Next base: position 566,916 of record CAWUFW010001868.1, on the reverse strand, counting down.
GGATGTAGGAATCATGTGCAGAGCTGGGAAACTTGGCACAGACATGCAATATGATCATATCGGCCTGGCACACCACCTGCACATTGATGGAATGAGAATGTTTACGATTCCTATATATGTGTTCCCGTGCCTGTGGTGGAACCAGGCCAACATGTGTGCAGTCAATAGCACCTACAACATTAGGGATGTGAGCAAGGGCATAAAAATCCACCTTCACAGCCGCCAAAGCCGCCCTCCTTGGAAAACGTATGTATCGGTCTTTGTATTGCATCATGGCCGACAGGAAATCCCGTAGCACCATGCTGAAGGTGGGCTGAGACATCCCCTGCAATGCCCACTGTCTCCTGGAATGACCCACTAGCCAGGAAATGCAGTGCCGCCATCACCTTCGATTCAGTTGTCAATGCTGTTGGGTATGTCCTGCCAGCCCGCAGGTGTGGCTCCAACATGGCACACAGGTCTTGGATGTTTGTGCGGTCCAGACGGAATCTGCGTATTATGTCTCAATGTTAGCCAGCAGGGTGACTGGACGATACACATTAGGTCGCCTCCTAGGTGAGATGAAAGGAGACACGTCATTGCAACAGAACATGAGATGTGCACAAATCCGTAGCTTGTGATTGACACAGCGTAAACATTGACTGGCATCACAATGCACCATACAGTGCAAGTCAAAAGTCGTGACACCTTGAGAAAACATTGTAGTACACTTGTTCAGTGTTCGCACAGTGAGAACAACCAACATGGAAACTGTTTCTGTGAATGCTAATAGTCACATTTCAAAGTCTTGTGTAAACAGCCCTGACAGTACTGGATACAGGACATGTGTGAAAGAGAAACACTGCTGGCTTCCAAGTGGATGCTGTATCTGCCACACATTCTTGTGCAATAATGACAGGGGACACATGAACAACAAAATTTGTCTAGTTCTGAAGTACTCATTATGGAATTTGAGCCACTGCAAATCCACACAAGTTTAGAGACACCCACATACATATTCACAAGCCTGTGCTAATATCCACTGTCATCAGTACACATGCCATACATGCTGGTAATCACAATTCAAAGTCAGTCAATGACTAATAATGAACAGCATTTGCAGATTCTGTGTAGCCGTGGATCAAGACACAATGACACCACTGCACAATATCATCAACAAGCAGACAGATTGTCAATGTGGCACACAAAAAGTGGAAAAGGTACGTGATCCAAAAGGACTGCAGACAAACATTAATCTGCACTTAAGTTGCACTATGACATGCAGTATGAAGGTAGCACAGCCCAAACACACAACTAAAGTACAACAGTTGCCATGGAGCTAATCATCCAGCTGCTTGGAGACACAACAGTGCCACAAAAACAACCGACAACACCACCAGGACAAAGCCACACCAGTATACCTACAACTCAGCGTATGAATATGCTGAGTACAGAACAAAAACACAACAGCCTCATACACATAACAACAGCGGATGTCATCGCACAACACAGGTACCAATGGACAAACATCAATAGCATCCTGAGCCACATTCCCCACAGGCTGTCAGGAACAACACAGCGGACTATCAACATCCCTCCGCAGACAAAGATGCTGGCTGTGCATCACTTGTTGGCCTCTGGTACCTTCAAAACAACAAAAGTTAGAGTTGGATGAGTATCACAGCCAGCCCTATCAAGGTTTATCTCACGTGTCTTGGATGCCATCATTAGCTTGATTCAACAGCACCATCAGTTCACCCACACTGCGCAGGAACAGCTTGTGCCCCAGAAAGGCTTCTACGCCATAGCAGGCTTATCCACTCGTGTTTGTTCAATGTCACTGCACACGTGTCCTACGTGTGCACCCTGCCAAAACTGCACACAATTACTGCAAATGAAAGCACACGCATCACATCAATGTGCAGCCAATTGTGGCACACCGTCTACTGTTCACAGATGCCATATCAAATTTACCAGTCAGTGAGCGCCATCACCACCTTTGGCTACAGTCCATCATCCAAGGCAACAATCTTCATGTGAACAAGGTCAATGCACCTGTCCTTGGTGGGTACCAACGTAACACACCACACACATCAAATCCACTATCAACATACTCACAACTGTGGAAATATACATGTAACAAAATCACATATGACAGGCCGAACAACATGAGCACATACCAGACACAATGTCACAAGTAATGGTGATGACATTTGACAGATATGGAGACAAAACATACCCAAAGGCAGGGATACAAGTGAAAAATTATAAGGATGTACAGAATGCCAAGTGTGCCAGTGATGTAATTAACATCCTTGAGTATGTAGAGCACACACATGTCCATGTGGACATATACTGTAGGATTTGCTACTGCGAACAATAACATAACATGAAGGCAGTAATAGGTGATAACAAACAGACAACAGTGTGACACGTGGTGAGTAATGAAAATAATGCTGAAATGTCTGTACAATCATGTACTGTATAGTGACATATTGTGTGAGACATGGACATGTGTGTAAATATTGGGATCAGATATGAAATTGGGGCTAAATTTGGGGCTCAGATATGAAATTGGGGCTAAATGTGGGGGCCAGATATGAAATTGGGGCTGAATTTGGGGGTCAGATATGAGAATGTGTGTAAATGTGGGCTCACATATGAAATTGTGTAGGAGTAGTGTGCCCCATTAGTACTTTCAGTGTGGCATTTGGTGTTAGATATGAAGTGTAGGCTGTCATTACTGACTATAGCCCATTAGTATTCCATCAAGTGCCATGATATTTTGTAAGTGACCACTGTTCGAAGTACAGATATGACCCATGACATTGACACAGCACGATGTGTCCATTGGTGCCTTAAACGTGCTCAAACAACACTGTCACGCCCATAGTCAACAATGTCAGGCTGCACCCTCGCCGTAGCTACCGCCTGGCACCAGCGGTGTGGCACCGCCATGGCCCAAGACACCATAGCGGGATTGATAGGCACATGCACATGTCTAATGGCGGGTGGCATGCTCCGACACCCAGATCCCGGTCACTCATAGTAATGCATGTGCCCGGAATAGCGGTAGCTACCGCCTGGCACCAGCGGTGTGGCACCGCCATGGCCCAAGACACCATAGCGGGATTGATAGGCACATGCACATGTCTAATGGCGGTTGGCATGCTCCGACACCCAGATCCCGGTCACTCATAGTAATGCATGTGCCCGGAATCGCGGTAGCTACCGCCTGGCACCAGCGGTGTGGCACCGCCATGGACCATGCCCTACCAGCCAATGGGAAGCGCTATCGCGGTTGCCTGATGCAAGTTTGAAAATAGCTGTAGGCGTGCTCCGCCACCGCGGGGCCGGTCATTGGATGCACTTGAAAGATGCACCACCGCGGTACCGTACGCCTGTCCCCTGCGGTGTGTCACCGCCATGGACCATGCCCTTCCAGCCAATGGGAAGCGCTATCGCGGTTGCCTGATGCAAGTTTGAAAATCGCGGTAGGCGTGCTCCGCCACCGCGGAGGCGATCATTGGATGTATTTGAATGAGGCAGACCTGGAACACCAATTGCAGCAGCTTAGAACCACAGACACGAGCCCTGGGGGCTATATATGTGTGTGAGGGAGCCACACATTGCCACAGCTCACTGAGCCTGCTGCCTGAGACCCCTCACCTGCTGCTGCCTCCAGGGACTGCTGCCTGAGACCCCTCACCTGCTGCTGCCTCCAGGGACTGCTGCCTGAGACCCCTCACCTGCTTCTGCCTCCAGGGACTGCTGCCTGACACCCCTCACCACCAACTGCCACTGCTGCTGTCTCCTGCCCACAGTGATGGCGAGGACTGAGAAGATCCATGCCACTCCCATCACCCCTGAGGAACTGGAGGTCCTGGTGGATGAGGTGCTCACCCAGTATCCAAGGCTATATGGTGCGCCAAATGTCGTGGTAAGTATCTCAGGGTGTGAGTGAGAGTGTAGGGGGGGCACACATGAAGTTGAGCTGCTGCAGTATGTGCGTGAGAGTGTGGGGTTGGATCATGCACTGCCTAGCATGCTGTTTCCAGGGGGAAGGTGTGTGTAGCCTATTCCACACGTTTTCCTGCCTGCACATCCAGATGTGAGGGAAATGTGATGTCTTGTCAGACATACAGTGAGGCTGCACCTTTTCAATTCAGGAGTCAGGACAGTGATCTTCAGTCTGAATGTCTTTGTGTGTCCCTGATGTCCTTCACAAGCCCATCTGTGGCCTTAGCTAGTGTTGTTGTCCAGAGGGTAGTAAGGGCATTGTTTCTGACTCAATATGTGCCTCAGCTCGAGTTCTGCACTATGCTCAGGACCTCAGTCCCCCAGGGTGACACTCTTGTTGGTCATTCACCTATGACACTGTACATTCCAACATTCTTGTGCCCAGACCCTTCCATCACCACCAGCATGTGCACATACTTGCATGTGTTGGCACAGTTTGTGTTTCCAGATAGTCCCTCCATGTAAAAGATGAGATGCCCCACGTTGGACCTCTGTGTGACCCCCAACTGGCCTGCACATTCACTGCCCAATCAGACAGTGACACAACACTGAGTGTCAAATCTGTGCTTGTCCTCTTGACTCTCCGTCAATGAGCCATTGCAGAGATGTAGATTGCACACGACAGGCCTTGTGATGAGGGTTTGCGTTTGTGAGGTCATGTCCCTCAATGTGACATCCATGTCACAGTGTGGCAGTTTAAGGGCAAGTGCTTTGAGGGCTGCGCAGTGTTGGGCACAGTGAGTATTCACAGTGACATATGTAGTAATGTCCTGCATGTCTTGGTATTCCCAGGAACTTGCAGTAGATGTGGTCAGCATACACATTTTGCTCTCTGCTGGCATCCTGCATGGCTTTGAGATAGGCATGTACTGCGTCCACCCTCATACCTGCATGCATTAATGTGTATTTCACACATGATGATGTTGAATGTCGCAGATTTGTTGTCTCTGCTGCAGTTATGGCTGAAGTTGGTATGAGTCTGTGTCATGCTCCTGCACTGCGAAATGGTGGTAGGTTACACTGATTATTGCACCCTCTTGTCTCCCATGTCTGCAGCTCAAAGTCAACCAGCGCAAGGCCGTGTGGAGGGCCATTGCAAGCAAGGTGCGTGCACTGGGTGTCTCCAACCGACAGCGCTCCCACTGTCACAAGAGGTGGGATGACATCTGCCGGCTGAGCAGGAACGTGGCCGAGATGACACTGGGGCTGATCCCTCGGTCCGGCAGGTTGGCGCGGCGCAGCATGACACCACTAATGGCACGCATTTTAGCTGTGACGCAGCCTGAACTGGATGCACGTCTGAAGGGGCATCAGCAGCAAGCTGGTGGTGAGTATTCTGTGAGTGTGACTTTGGGTGTTGTTTGGCAACATGTGCTCCAAGCCTGGGCCAGTGCAGGGCTGTGATGTTGCTAGTGTGATGCAATGGCGTGTAAGTGGCCGCGGTGTTGGGTGCAGTAGTCATGCATTCCCCCAACATGTACCTTCCCATGTCATTTGTGTAATGGCCCTTGGATTCGCTTATGTAGATGTGGCCTTCTGGTATCATCTTCATTGGTGTCGTCATGGACATCCCATGTCAGGGTCAAGCAGAGTGCATGATCTGAGTGTGCCATCATCTATGTGTGCATTGCCTGACGTCAGATTTGTGCTGGCTACACATCTAACAACAATGTGCAACTGTAGTTGTGCCCCAAGATACAACATGGTGGATGGCATGTGCTCATGGCCATTGTGTGCGGATATGTTGGAGTCTGTCTCTGTGTTGGACACTTCTGCTTGCTCAAGATGTGACAGTGGCAACATGTTGTGAGTAGAATCTTTTACCCCCTCAGGGCCCTAGTTGTGCGCAGAGGGATATGTGTGTCTGGTTAGACGGAGCCACCAACAGGCTAATTGGCTGTGTGTCCATCACATGGGCGAATCATGCTAAGTTTGCATTATGCCACGGTAATTTCGATATTTGGATTGAGGTTGCACAGTGTTACTGCCCATGGTGTTGTCCAACATGGATGATTGTTCATCATTAGTGATGCTTCCCTTGCAGATATTTGTAAACTTGATGCATATGTACTGATCCGACCTCTATCTCTCTCTCATGCAGCATCTCACATGGGCACGGAAGGACAGGGGACGGACACCAGCGGTGAGGCATCAGGCACAACTGCTGCACACCAGCATAGTTACATCAAAGGGGAGTGATTCAGTTAAGGAATATAGAGGCTGGAATCAGGTTAAATGTCAGTATACAAAATGCCTCTCCTACCATAAATCAAATACAGACCAATTCAACTCAGAGGTTACATTTATTAACTCTGAGATTAGTTATTTGTTTTTTTCTTTTGAATATTTTTCAAAGTTTTTATCCCCTTCTTTTAGAGGTGGTTTAAAACATACATCTGTCATTTATAGTATTTACATGGACAATGGAAACAGACACTTAAAATGTATACATAATACACAACAAAGTACGATAGTGTTCACAAAAAATTAGAGCAAAAGTACATAAACATAATACAGTAATGGAAACTGCAGTGATTACTAAACTAATAAATCATACAAAAACAGAAAATCAATCATCAGAGCTTATCAGTCCTACTGTCCTTTTAGATACACTGGGACCTATGTCTTCAAGTCCTCAGTGTTGTTTTTCTGTAGGGTCCTAGGGGGGTCAGAGTAAGAATGTGCAGTTCTTAGGCTGTGCCGGTTTAGTCAGGTACAGTCAATACTCCATTTGTTGTGCTATTTCAGGCTAGATACTCTTGGCCTCCCGGTGAAAATGCCAACGCGTTTCGACCTTCCTTAGCGGACCCACAATTACTTTGGTCGAAGGTCTTCATCAGGGCAGTGCAACTGAAATGTAGGACATTGCAGGTGACCAGGTTGAGGGTATTTTACTTGGCCATCCGGTGTTAATGGTGTCGGACTTCACTTTCTTCAGTATTGTATTATTCTTTGCGCTTGCGTCGTCTTTGTGCCTCTTTGCGCTCAACTCGTGACGCCAGAAAGAGAGATGCCGCCTGATCGCATCACGAGTTTTCCCCTTGCCTGTGCAGCTTCTCATGTACCTCACCTGCACTTTGGAGTGGCCACTGGCCTTGCTCTTGTATAAATTTTGCTGCATAACAGTGTGAAATGTAAATAAAAAATATAATTACTCCTGTTGTCTGCCTTGTCAGTGTCCTTGCTAACTATAGGGTTACTGTGTGGGTATGGTTTACTGTGACACATGCTCTATATGCCACTTCAACATTGCAAATGTCTTGTTTCCTCTGATCATGTTGTTTCAACTTTGGTGTCCCAGACTTGTGCATCCGTGTGTGTTGGCTTAGATGTAGGTGTGTTTGCTGTGGACTGTTTGACTTCCTGGGTGTGTTGTTGTCTGTGTGATGTTTAGATTGTTGTTGTGTGTGTTCATGGTGTGTCACGCATCTCTGTTTGTAACTGGTATGTCTGTTGTGCACACACTGCTTGGTGTGCATGCAGTGCTGTGAGTGTATATTGCCTTGTCCTTGCCTGTTGTGCACCCCCTGATGTTTAGCTGTTGTAGCATGTTGTTATCTTTGCATGTGCATGTGTTATGTCTGATGTGGCTGTGTGCAGTGTTTGTGTTGTGTTGTCTCATGCAGTTGACAGATGCTCTGTGTGTGGTGTTCGATTTGCCTGTCAGTGTGTGTGTATTGTTGTTGTGTTTGATTCTGATGTGTGTTGCCATTGTGGTGTGCCTTACTTGTGTGTCTGTCACATGGACTGAGGTCTATTGTAGTTCCTGTGCTTGTTTTATGTGCATCCTTGGTGTTTTCTCATCTCATATTTGATGTGTCTCTTGTCATTGTTGTACATGTGCAGGCATGTGGTACACTGTGACACCATTTTGAGTTGATGGGTGGTGTGGTATGTCTGTCTGTGTGTCATTGTAGGCCCCTTTCTCCCTGTTTGTCTCCATTATTGTTTTGTGTGGATGCACTTCTTATATGTGTTGTGGTATGTTGTCTGTGCATTTTTCCTGACTGATGAGGTTGTGTACTCCTGTTGTGTCTGTGCTCCCATTGAAATTGCACTGTTTGGCTGCACAGGTCTTGTCTGTTATTGTAGTAGTTCTGTGTGTGTGTTTTGATTGAGTTCTGTGTCTGACTATTGTTTTTGTGCGTACAGTGGTTCTGCCATCCCTGTGTGTGTGTGATGTTTGTGGATACCCCCCAGGGGGTGTGTTTCCTTGTCAGTGTATTGACTGGACATTATTGGCAAGCTTCTGTGTGTTTGTCAATGGTGTTGTGTGCTGCAGGTGTGATGGGTGTGGGTGTTGTGTGGAGGTTCATACTTGTGTTTGACAGTCATGGAGAGTTGCAATGGGCCCTGTGTGTTGTGCTGCTGACATACTCCTGTGAAGTGTTTGGATGCAGATGTGTGGCTGCTCAGTGTTAGACTTACTACCCTTCCTTTCATCCCTGTGCCTATACATGGCTTGCCTTGCTATCTCCCTGAGTTGTTGCAGTGAGGTGACTGTGGTTTGACTTCACTCACTGTGACTGCCATGTGTGATTAGTTGAGCTGGGGTTGTTGTTATATGTTCCTTCCCTTGCATGTGATGTACACTTTCTTGGTGTTCAGGTCCTTGCCATTCCATTTGTGTGCACCTCACTTTCGGTTTCCTATTTGTTGTCCTCCATTGCTGCTGGCATGTGGTCTGTGTTTTTTGCTGTGTGTCAGTCTGGGGTGTGTCAGTGTGACTTGGCAGGCTGTGTGTCCATTGGAGTGTTTGTTCATTGTCTGTGTGTGTTTATTTTGTGCTTGGACTGGGTTTACTTGCCATGAGTGTGGTGTTGTTGTGGTGTGTGGGTTCCCCTGGCCCTGTGCTTCTATGCTGTGTGTTACTCTGCAGCCACACCTGATGAGGCTGTCTCCCTAGTTGTTTGTTGTGTGGTGCAGTGTGTGTGTTCACCTGGCTTGTTGTTGGGCATGTGTGGGCACAGGAGGGTCACGTGGCATGTCCCTTCATGTTGTGGGTGGGCCTAGTGTGTGGAGTGTGGATGTGTTGCCCTGTGTACTTTGTGCACTGACCATGCCTTGCGCTGGCCCCGCCTACTACATTGTGCGCATTCTTTCACGCGGATTCACCGCTGCGGTCACGTGACCGGGACATTATTTCGAGATTGCGGACATGTTGAGCGGGATGAGGAGGGGTGGACTGGTGGCAGGTAGGACATGTGTGGCTACTCCTGTGGTTGTGTTCCTGTCCCCAGCAGGGTGTCTGGTGGGGGCAGGGACCTTACATCATCCATGGGGTTGTGGGTTGTGTTTGTGTGCAGAGTTGTGTGCTCGCGTACCTGCGGCGGCGTCCGCCACGGTCCATGGCTTGCTGGAGGTGTATCAAGTACAGCGCCGGGAAGACGTGTAGTGCCGGGTCCATGGCGGTCAGGTCCGGTATTCTTTTGTGCGCTCCGCTGTGGTGCTTCCGCCTGCTCAGATTGGCCAGTTTCTCCGCTGCGGTGTGCATGGCTTTTTGGCGCATCGTAATTTGTACGGCGGGAGGTACGTCATTCCGCACGGCGGTGGCTCTCGATTGGTCGACTCCGCCACGGTGGCGGACGCGTTTTGATGGCGGTGCACGTCGCACCGCGGCGGACGGACAATGGGCTGTGTTTGACCATTGTAATATGGCGGATGGGTGCACCACTGCTCACGGGCGGAAAACAGCATTTTATCCCACCGCCAGCATCGCGGAGGTGCATCCACAAGTCATCGTAATGGACCCCAAAGACTCCGAGCCTGCTGAGGAAAAAGAAGCCTGACGCCTGGAACCACCACTGCACCCGTCGCCTACAGCCCGAGTTCAAGTGGCCCACCGGTCCCAGCAAGGTCCCCCAGCGCTCCAGAGTCCGAGTCCACCGTGGGTTGACCCCTCCAGGACTCCCCGACGTCGCCTGCAGCCTCTGCACGGAGACCCCCCCCCAACCTTGAGTGGCCCGGTAAAGTGAAATCTGACCTCAAAAGACACCCCTGCATCCAGCCGCCCTGCGCCCTGGAGAAAGGAACCCGAGGTTCACCTACGTCCCCGAGCTCTCCAACTTACCTGCCCAGCTGTTGGTTCCTCCCGGAAGTCTTCCTGGACCAAGCCTGCAGCTAAAAACCAAAACCGAAAATCCCCATTGAAAACAACAGGGCACCCGACGCCAAAACAGCACCCTGCATCCAGCCGCCCCTGTGCCGCTGCGGGTACACTTTGTGTGCTAAACCGGATCCCCCTTTGCCCTGAACCTAACACCAGGAGCTTGGCTCCCACAACCTTGTGGCCTGCTCGCCAGCAGCCACTAACCGGAGGCCCCCTATCCCTCAATGGATAACATTGGGCCTCAGCACTCTGCACCCGGCCGCCCTAGTGCCGCTGAGGGTGTAACGAGAGTGCATCCTTGACCCTGGGGGAACCCTTGTTCTAACCCCAGAAGCTCAACTCCAAAGACCGATTACTTACCTGGTTACCGTTAACTTCATTTCTCTCCATAGGAATCCATTGACCGTTTTTCTCTGAAAAAATGTTCTAAGTGTGGAGTTGATTTGTATGGAACACAGAAAAATAACAATTGTGCAAAACTGATTTTACTTACCTTTTCTCTAGGAAATGTCCCAGTGTGATATCTAGGCTTATCACACTGAGTAGAAAAAGTTATCTAAAAAGTAATCTCAAATGTAACGTAAAAGTAACTTACCTGATACAAAGCATATGTACAGCATTTCACAGTATTGCATTACCAGTAATTCAAACTGCAACCATTTCAAAGTACATTTACAATTGCATTTCAAACTGTATATTTACTGCAAAGTATTTATCAACTTACCTGTGCCAGGCTTGCTTGGTTCTAGAAAATAAAATAACTAAAAGAATATTTTTTATACAAAATCAATTGGTCTGAAGTTCAGTCTTTGAGAGTGTGAAATCATTTGCTGATTGAGTGGGTACAACAAATGCTTAACACTGTCCTCTGATACTGCCTTACTGCCTTACTGCTCGACCACACTACCACAAATAGAGAGTGAGGTGCTATCTAACTTTACTTCTGCCTACCTTCGGGGATCCACTGGACTCTGTGCACACTATACATCACTTTGGTATAGTATATACATAGCCAGCTTCCTACAGTGCCATCTTGGGTGGTGTTCTAGGTGTGCACCCTCCAATTGAAGAAGTATAGTAGCTATTTAAAGACACCATATGTGCGTTTGTGCTACGCGGCAAGCCAGTGGCACGCAGAAGGTGCGCCAAAGGCAAACTCGTCTGTGCCCGTCCATGGCCAAGCCAACACCAGCAGCCAGATATCCGGCAGCTCGGCAAAAAGATCTGTAGATACTCTTTTATTACATCCATTTCAGTGGATTTAGTAACTGGGTCTATCTGCATAGCCTTTCAGGAAGGTCATATTATGGTGCTAATGCAGCTGGTCTTGTTAACCCTGTTCAGAATGATGTCTCCCCATGTCTGTTAGATATTGAGGATAGAATTGACGGGTCATGCATGGAGTCCAGACTTCATGGTTCTAATGTTGATGTCACTCCTGTAGTGACTCATGGCTTTAAAGTTAATTTGCCTAATGCATGCTCTGCCATTTCAAACCCACACAATCTATTTGACTTAATAATCGGAAATGACTTATATCTACTATGTATAACCAAATCATGGTTACAAGAGGATACTGTAATGTTACTAGATGAACCAGCTCCCCCAGGATAACAAATAATCACAGACTGCAGGCAAGAAAACTGAGGCAGAGCACTACCAATGCTTGTTAGGCAGTCTAAAAAAAGTGAGAAAATTCAGGCAGATATTAGTCTGATCTGGAGATTCTCCAGGAAAGCTACATGGCACGTTTTTTAATGCGTTAGACCACCGAATAGCTCCCCAAATGCAGCGCTTGAGCAGCTAAGTTCTCATGTAAGTGCAATTTCATCTCCAAAGAACATCAAGAAAATTATTTTGGGTGATTTGAATCCTCACTTCGATACAAAGTAGTAAGATGTGAGTAATATGAAAAAGACAAGCAGTAATGACCAAGAAGTATTATTGGATCAATATAATGAACAATTCGTAATACGATATGGTTTCGAATAAGTTCAGCCAGAATCAGGGTTTGCAAAATCATAAAAAGTTGTTTCTGGAAGAGTTAAGGACAATAAGAAGTAAATCACACCAACTCAAAAGAGAATGGTGCCAAGATTACTCGACAGATGTCAGAGCATCCTGGTTAGCTTTCAATAACACTTGTTAAAAATGCTGTCACACAGGTTAAAGCGTGTCACTACTTAGATTAGATCTTAAACACATCTAATACTTCAAAGGTTGTGTTTAAAGTAAGTAATGAGTTAAAAGAAACTCCTGGCCAAATAGAGTGCTCTGAGACCAAATATATGCAATTTGCTGATTTTTCAAACAGAAAATAATTCAATCATAATTGGAAGTATCACAAGATAAGATAGTGTTAGGTGAAACTAAGCCCAAGTTAGCAAATAAGATAAGGTCTTGCCAGTTCAAGGATCTAAGCAATGAAGAATGCACAGTTCTAACTATGAGCAGCTATGTTCAGGTAATAATCAATTTCACACTATTTACATAAAGAGTTTATCTTTATTACACAAGAAGAGGTTGAAAATAAGATATTTATTTGACTCAGACACTATAAGCAACTATGTACCCGTATCTCAACTTCTGTATTCAGCAAGCAAAGTTGATACGTTTTCTAGATTTCATTCCAGAAAATGGACTGGAAATGGGTTTTTCATACCCTCTAGCATCAAGAACTTGGTCAATGTGCCACCCTGAGACAGAAAACCTGATGGTCTGCAACCACCCCACAATCCACTGAGCATTAATTGAGTGAGATGTGTTCTAGGTAACAATCAAGTCCTCTGAGATTTTAAAGGGACAGTTAGTTGAACCTAAACTGTCTTTCATCATGTAAAGCACTCACAAGAACACTAGCAAACCAGGAATATATTTTAAAATGAATTTCAAATCAAAATCATATCCTAGTGCATACAATATGAATAGTCATTATATACACTACATGTATAAATAGTATAAAAATAAGCAAAATAGCAACAATGATACTTATCAGGAGGGTGAAGAATAAAAAATAAAGATCGCTTGGTTCACATTCTGGAACTTATTTAGGGAGGAACTGTGATTTGTAACATGCTCCAAGAGAGTAACATAGAGACCAGGGATTTTGTAAAAAAGAGTTGCTTTATCCTGTACATAGTCACTTATTGTACCTTGTTCATGCACTGCACCATCTGCACTAGTGTCACCAAGAAAAACATGTTATTGTTATGTACCTACTTTACGATATGTAATGGAATTATGAATATGAATAACTTTTTATAAAGCAGGTGTGGTATTGAGCATTTATTACATTTACTGAATTGTTGAGTTACCTGCATACAGTGGATACACACAATGGTTTCCACATAAAAGAGTCCCACAGTACCAGTGTTTAAAAAATATATAAACCCAGGTCCTATGGGGTATTCTCAGTAGGTCTTTGTTTTGAATTATAAAAACTCCTTTTTGGTCACAGATTAGAATGTAACCCCAAGTCATATCCTGGGCATTGGAATAGCAGATACATCACCCTCTATCCATTCACTTCAGACTGTTTTTAAAGTTTTTAGGCAGTCAGGTGGTCCACAATAATTCTCAAATGAAGAAGACATGCCTTGTGTGTTAGAGGCCTGGATTGAAAATGCTTTATTACTATCTTTTTTTTACTCGCCTTTGGGAAAACAAACTGTTGTAGGTGGGCGGACTGAAGTGCTCTTGCTGTTTGAAATCGCTGTATCTTACTGCTGGTAAATCTTGGACATTTCTTTTGAATGCCAATGATTATGAGATACCCATTGGAAGAGGATTTTTTCTTTCAGTAAAGACCCTAATGGCCAATGGCAGACTCTCCTCAATAGATTCAGAACAAAAAGGACTTGGCTGCTCTATTCCCTAGTCTCTGCACTCAGACTAGAAGGGAACTGAAAATGCCTAGGTAGGCAATAATTTAGATTTTTTTTAAAAAAAAATTCAAATTTTGAAAACCTTTATTGAAGGCAAAACAGGGAAGCATTGCAGAATACAGCACTATGCCTACATCCCCAGAGGGGCCGGCCGTGGAATGCGTGAACGTGTACTGCAGGAAGAATAAAGAAAGGATACACAGCAAGCCGCCTACAACCACTCAGGGCCGGCCGCGTCATGGAGGAAGGAACAGTCGGATAGATATCAGCATTATATTACCTCCCACAACGTCCAGATGAATAAAAGACAGATAATAACAACCAATCATAGGATAGGAACAGAACAAAAAACCCCCCCACCTCCCTTCCCCTCCGGCACAGTAATGGTATGACAAATAAATCAGAAGCAATTTGGCTTTTACTAAACACATCCACAAGGATAAGACAGGAGTCCGGGGATAAATGAGGCAGGTACCTCCATTCACTAAACATGGAGGGCAGATCAGCTTAAAGGTCGGGATGACTCGCGAGATATAGAGTAAGCGGGGCCCAAAAATCTTTAGGGCGGGACGACTCAGGCAGCTCCTCCGCATAGATTTCTAATTGCTCCCTACAGTAGGATAGATCCCTCAGCCACTTACAAACCGTGGGCAACCCCTTTGCGCCCCAGCATTGCGCCACGGCTCGCTTAGCCATAAGTGTGGCCACTGCAACCAGTCTCCTATTGCACGGCCTCAAAGACGCTACGCTGCCCAACACACACATCTCGGGCGTACATTGCACTCTCTCCAATACGACATCCGTGAGCACATTCATCACTTTAGCCCAATAGGCAGCTATCCCTGGACATAACCATGAAAGATGTAAGAAAACAGCGTCTTTTTGTCCACATCGCACACAGCAAGCATCATCTCGCAATCCGAATCTACGCAATTGTACAGGGGTATAGTAAAGTTGGTGCAAAAATTTAAAATGTATAATACGTAAGTTGCAGTTAGCAGTCAGTCGCCCAGTCAGTTTGCAGCAATAATACCAGTGGTCCTCCGACAGTAACCCTCCCGGGCCGCGTTCCATTTAGCATAGGATGGATGCGCTCCGCCTCCCGCTCACGGAGAGATGAATTATAGAGTTTAGTAATCAGTCCCCGACGAGCCTCGCCCGCAAGCACCGCCTGCAGTGCCCGCAGCGTCTGAGGCCCTGCGGGGAAGCCAGGGTAGACATCCCGAATGGCCTGACGAACCCGCACGTACGTAAACCCCAGCATAGCGTCATGAGGCCGGTTCGCCTGCACGTCCTGTAGCGAACGGAACCGGCCCTGGCTGTAGAAGTCCCCCATCTGGGTGATCCCGACGGCCTGTAACGTGGTCCGCGCCAGGATAGTGTCGCACGACACGCCAGCGTCCGCCAGGCCCAGGCCGTGCATAGGACCGGGTTAATTTCCGTCCGGGGACCTCCAGCCCCCCCCGAGAGAGCCGCAGCCACCAATGGGAGTGGGAGGATCGCATCCGCCTCAATCGCAGTATGAGGTAAGAGACGCTGCGGATAGAACCAATAATGCGCAAACTGCGCCTGAGCGCATAAATAGTAAAGGCGCATATCAGGAGCCTCAAAACCGCCGCGGTCAAAGGGTTGAACCAGGGTGTCCCAGCTACAGCGAGGCTTTTTGCCCCCCCAGACAAACGACAGTAGGGCTGTCTGTAGAGACTTAAAAACGGAAACATTCAGGCGGATAGGAATATTCACAAAGAAATATAATAGTTTAGGCAATATGACCATTTTGATGACTGCTATACGGTCTGCCAGTGAGAGCGGCAGACGAGCCCATCGCACCATTCGCTCAGTAAGTTGAGAGATTGTACGTCCATAATTCATGGAGATCACCTGCGCCGGATCCCTGTGCAGCCAAATCCCGAGATACTTTACTGGTTCCTGAGTCCAGGCCAGAGGGAAGTCCATTTCAAACTCGCAGGTTCCTGCCGTCAGGGGAAAGACCGTCGACTTGGCCCAATTTATCCCCAAGCCAGAGAAGCCCTCGAACCGGACATATTCTCGCAGCAAGGCCGGGAGATATGTCGCAGGTTCACGAACATAAAGCAACATATCATCTGCATATAGCGAGACAACCAATGGTCGCAGTTTGAAGCGCAACGCCGCAGAGGCATGGAGCTGGCGCAACTTACAGGCCAGAGGCTCCAATGCCAAGGCAAAAAGCATCGGCGACAGGGGGCATCCCTGCCTCGTGCCCCTACCTATGTGAAACTCCGAGGACACCCAGCCATTCACGCGAACCCTAGCCGCCGGGGCGGAGTACAGAACCCTGATCCACTGCAAAAAGAACGGAGGGACACCCATCTTGGTGAGGACGGAAAACATGTATTCCCAAGAGAGGGAGTCGAACGCTTTAGCAGCGTCGAGCAGCACCGCCACGGCCTGGAAGTCGGCATCAAAATAGTGTAAAGTAGCGAAGATAGTGCGCAGATTAAGCACAGTAGACCTCGCAGGCACAAAGCCAGACTGGTCCGGGAGCACCAGTAAGGGGATCAGCGGCTGCAGACGGAGAGCGATCATTTTAGCTAATACCCTGGTGTCAATATTAAGCATTGAGAGGGGCCTGTAAGAATCGCAGCGGTTGGGCTCCTTGTCGGGTTTCAAGAGCATGACTAAGAGAGCTTCCCGCAATGAAGGTGGAAGACGGCCGGTGTCGTAGGCCTCCACATAGACTTCTAGAAGTCTGGGGGCCAAATCGTCGACAAATGCCTTATAAAATTCGCTCGGGAGACCGTCCAGGCCCGCAGCTTTGCCAGTAGGGAGGGACATAATAGCCGTTTTCACATCCTCCTCATCGAAGGGCTGGGTAAGATAATCCCGATGGCCTGGGGCCAGCCAGCCCAATGCTACATCCTCTAGGTACGAATCAATATCTGCCGTCTGAGCTGTATCCTTATTGCTATAAAGGGTAGTGTAGTAGTCAAGTATGGTCTCACTGATGGCAGCCGTGCCGAAGCGGGCCACGCCTGCCTCATCAAGCATCTCCGTGATGTATTGTTGGCTCCGCGGTGCAGCCAACTTCCGAGCGAGCGAGCGACTGGGCCGACCCCCTCACCGTAGTATCTAGCCGTGCTACGTCTAGATTGGTGTCTCATCTCCTGATCAGCGGTATCGTTATGTTCCGTGACTAAGGCACGGATCTTGGACAGGGTTTCGGGCAGCGGGTTCGCCTCGTAGGCCCTCTCCAAAGCAGAGATATCTCCCGCGAGTCTCTGGATCCTGCGCCGCAGATCCCGCAGCACTCCAGCCTGTGCACCCATGCAGACCCCTCTGATAGTGACCTTGAATGCCTCCCACATAGTCCCAGCGCTATCCACAGAGCCAGCATTCTCCCGGAAGAAGTTACGGATAGCCTCCCCTACCGTGGACCTGAATACCGGGTCTGTCAGGGAGGATGGCTGCAGTCGCCACTGAAAGGGCGGTCTCCCACAGGTCGGTACACATAAATCCAGCAGCACCGGAGAGTGATCTGACAACGTCCGGGCTAGGTGACGCACCCCCGTCGCCCAGGGGCATGCAGTTTCCGTGACCAGCCAGAGGTCCAAACGGGACCATGTCCTGTGCACCGCCGACACAAACGTACTTTCCCGCTTGCCAGGGTGTTGCAGTCGCCAGACATCCCTCAGGCATCCAGCTTCCATTATGCCACGCAATGTCTCCGCTGCTAGTTTAGGTCGTGCCCCCTCGCTACCCATATGGTCAGCATCCATGTCCAAGCACACATTAAAATCCCCCCCCATATAATTTCCGCATCAGGGAACCCAGAGACACGACGCCAGACATCAGCAAAAAATGCCGGGTCGTCAACATTCGGCCCGTACACATTCACAAATAGAACACTCGTCCCGCCTAGCAGACCGTGCACCATTGCCACTCGCCCCTGATCGTCTGTCTCAGAACGGAGGGCCTGAAAGTGTATCCCCTTCTTTATCAAAATCAGCACACCCCGAGCATAGCTAGAGTAGGAAGAGGCCACCCGGTGCCCAGCCCATCGTGCCCCCACATTCTTATCCGATAAGCTCGTGAGGTGAGTCTCTTGTAGGAAGGCAATGTGGAAAGTCATTCTCTCTAGGTAAGCAAACACTGCCCTGATCTTTTTAGGGGAATTCAGGCCCCGGACATTCGAGGTCAAGAGCCGCAGATTTCCACTTATCTGGTCAGTGGTCGGTAAGCCGACAGAACAATTGAATATGTTAAAGCCATATAAGTACTGGTACAATAATAAGAAAGATGAAATGCAGTAAAACACAAAGCATACCGTGCCAGAGGGTACCCCCCCTCAATTCCCCCTCACCACCCACCCACTTCAGCAGCCCCAACTTGCTAAAGCCATCCCAGCCATCCCCCTCCCTCCCCGTCCCATCGAACAAAGGTGGAAACCTCAGTTGGGGTATACCCATGTAGGGCGCTAGAGTGCAACTACCCTCCCATCTAGCAGGAGGTGGCTGCGCAGGAGTTGGAGCCGTGCCTACAAACAACAGTACACAAGAGCCCTATCCACAAAATCGACATATGTAATACATTAGACCTAGTCAGCGGCTACATGGGCATGGAAATACTACATGGCAAAGGTAGAGCAGAAACTTGACATGAGCAACAGACATGCCCAACTCAACAGATGGGCGAGCCCAGCAACCAAATGTGTACAGAAATGCACCCCAGGAACCTATTGTTCCTCTGTGTCCGACTGCAGACTAGCATCTCGTCGTCGTCGCTTGAGACGTTTGGCATGTTCAAGAGCTGCCTTAGGGTTGTTGAAGATATGAGAGTCTCCGTCGGGGCCAATCTTCAAGCGGGCCGGGTAGAGCATAGCGTAAGGGACCTCCTTGGACCTGAGAAACTTCTTGACATCGGCAAACTCCCGTCTCGCCGCCTGAACTGCCACCGTAAAGTCTGGGAAGAAGGAGAGCCGATTCCCCTGATAGTCAATAGTACCCTTCTCTCGTGCCAGGCGCAATATCACATCACGGTCCCTGTAGTTTAAGACTCTTGCAATGATGGGCCGCGGGGGAGCCCCCGGCGCCGGACGAGTGGCCAGCGAACGATGCGCCCGCTCCACAATAAACATGGGGGATAGCTGCTCCCTGCCAAAAAGGTCAGTAATCAGCGTCTCCATGAATATCTCCATTCTGCCCACATTGGTGGACTCCGGCAGGCCAATAAGGCGAATGTTATTGCGCCGTGAGCGGGCCTCCAAGTCCTCGTTCTTGGCCTGGATAACAGACAGGACCTTCTCCATATTCAGAGCTTTCCCGGCAACGTCACTCAAACCGTCCTCCGCTGCGGAGACCCTCTGCTCCACCTCCCCCATGCGGGCGCTCTGCTTCTCCAATTGGGATGACATATGGTCCAGCCAATTGTTGATTGCCGCCATTGTGCCCTCAATTGATTGGAGGCTTCGCTGCATTGCCAAAAGCGTGGTTTCAAGGCCCGAGGGAGCCCCCTCTGATACATCCGCCTCAGAGTCCGAGGCGGCCTTCTGTGACACCTTGGCGGATTTGCGCACCTCGAACGTGAGACGGGGTTGCGTTTTGTCCGTTTTACCCATGGCGTCCAATGGTATGACTTGTCACAAGGGAGATCGAGGAGTCCGGCACAGAGAAGGTCCCCAGCAGGAGCCGGGCAGAAATCCGCAGGCTTCCTCGCGGCCAAGGAGCAGAGGCCCACACCAAGACCAATGGGTGGGGGGGAGGGTGGAACACAGCAGGCACACAATCGCCAGCCGGCCCACGGCCACCTGGACCACTGTCCAAGTGTAGCCAGACCTGGGGGGCCACAGCCGGCAGGGGTCCCACCAGCTCCGCTGCGCAGATTCGAAGGCCTCAGCACCAGTTGCCCCCCCACCGATCAATAGCACTGTGACTTAGGGAGCCCGGGTGGTCCAGCACCATCATACCACCATCGACACTGCCGCCGTGCTCCTATCATTCCTCATCTCCTCAGCCAATGTGTCAGCCTGCGCGGCGCAGTGCATTCAGCGCCAGATGCACGCCCGCGGCAGCCAATTCTGGTGTGTTTTCCCGGGAGCAGGCAACAGGGAGGTAATCAGTGCCATTTAAGGCAGTGTACGTGGCCTCAGCAGGTCTCTCAATGGGTGAGTTACAGCTATGCCAGCCAGTTCCCCTCGGTGGCAATGCGGGAGGGCCCATCCGCTCCCCCGCCGGCAGTAACAGCAGGAGCGTCCCCCGCGGATCCCCCCAACGCAGGGCCGGGGTCCAGCAGCTCTCCCACTCACAGCGCACAGGGAGCAGATCCGCACTTAAGGCTAGGGCCACCAGCACAACCCCAGCACCTTACAGCAGCCCATAGAGCACGACCCGCTTGCAGGCCTGCACCCGCCTCCGCAGCCACCGGCCTGCAGTAGGCCGCGCCCCACTCACCACCTCCGGCGCCGGGGAGACCGGGGCCCGCTGTTATCGCTGCCTCCGCTGGTGCTCGCAATCACGGCCTCCCGGGGTCCGCTGCAGCAACGATATGTGGCACAGCCGCCCGCCGGGCGCAGCACCGCTTGTCCCTCGTGTCAGCAAGGGCACAGGTCGCCGATCGGGGCAGCGGGTCGCAAAGCCCCCCGGGTGCCGCCATCTTGAGATTTCACAGCCGCTGCCACCACCTCTGAGATGCCGCCGTTCCCCCTGTCTCGGGCAGCCCCGGGCGCAGCAGCTGAGTCGGGTACACGTCTCTCGTCAGGCACACTCCTCTATGCCTCAGGATAGGTAGTTTGTAGGGCGGATTTTGGACGGATTGTGGCACAGCCGGGCAGAGCCTCACTAGAGTGTGGCCATCTTGCCGTGAGCCCTCTAGCGCCCCAATAATTTAGATTTGAATGTGTGGAACTTCTTGGAGATAACAGGAGGGTGAGTTGGCCCCCAATGACGTCCTTGGGGGCCAACCACCCCTCCTGTTACCTCCAGTAAGTCCAATACAGCAGGATTGCTGAGACCTTGTAGGAGGCCACACCCCCTTGCTCCACCACTCTGTAAACGCGCCTCCTGGCACACTACTAGAAGGAGATGAAGTCCCCTAGGCTATTGAGGGTCTTTGGGGGCCAACTATCTCTCCTGTTACCTTCAGCAAGTCCCACACAGTGGGTTTGCTGAGAGGTTTTCGTTGGCCACGCTCCCTTTCTCCACCACTCTACAAACGTGCCTTCTGGCTGGAAACCGCGCTCAGTTTTTTTTTCATTTGCGGAGGGAGTCGGGCATCCTACGCAACTCCAGCCAACTTTTTTTGGCCTGGGGGGTCAGTGTGGGACCTCTCCTATCATCCTAGGGGTTCAAGTTGTTTCTACCCTGCCTCCCTTTTTCTAAAATCTTTTTTGAACCGAGTCACAAGATGGCTGACAACACCTCCTGGTTTGACGTGTTGGCAGCCAATCAGATCTCAGACATGAGATCGGGAGGAGTTGCGGATCCACCGCGGCCACATTTGTATATCTGATAAATCTTTAAATTTCCCAGCAACTACTGAATGGATTTACATCATTTAACAAAAAGGTTGTTTTCTGGACCAACAGCTAACTTTCTGCCAAATTTGGTGTAATTCCGTTCAGCAGTTCGGGCTGTAGCTGTGTCTAAAGTTTCCAATGGAAATTAACATGGAGAAAAATCGCTTTGGGAACCCTGCTTTTTCTCGGCCCCCGCTTGACGGATCATCACAAAATTTTCCAGACAGCAGCTGAAGTTTTGAAAAATTTGCGAGTATTCGTCAAACGATGCCAAAGTTATTGGCAAATGAAAAAACGCTTTTGCTATGGAAACTACATCCTAACTATAACTACCTACTGGCAAGCGCCAGTAGGTACGATATATATATATATATTCCACCTACTTTGCCCAGGACGGACGGAAAGGCGCTCTGTTGTGTGGTGGTGCGATTACCTCCCCTGGCAGGGCTTCGCCGGTAATTTCCTTCGGTTTCTGGCTCAATGAGCACAGCAAAAACAGGAGCGCACTCTTGAGCAAGTTCAATATTATTTCTTTAATCCTGTGTGAGTACAAATTCGTGACCCAACGCATTTCGGTCTTCCTTCAGACCTTGATCACAGGTTATTTTCCCACAATTCTCCCCTGCATTTTATTTCCTGTTAAGACAAACTTAGCTCATTTCCTGGTACAGCAAAGCATTCTGATCATGATAGTCCGCTTTGATTGTAAGTTTGTAAAAAAGTGCAAATCGTGCTTCACGTGCAAAACATGCAATATTAAAGTGCTTTATATTGTGAATTGTGCAAATTAGCTTATGATTAAAGTTGAAAAGTGCAAATTCGCTATTAAAACGAGAGGAATAAATAATCAATTTCAAGCAAAATATCAACATTATATCAAAAAACTCCATTCTAATTAACGATTTGATATGGCATGATACAATTCACATTGAGTTCCGATTATGTCATGGGTAAATGCGTATTACTCAATGCCCTCCAGTGGGCATACTTATTCAATTCAAATTCATGTTGTCGCGAAATCGCCAATTTCAGATGTGTTATATTTTTAAAACAGTTATGTTCCTCCAGTGGGCTTTCATATGATATCTTGTTAGTTTCTTCTTGCCCTATTTGTTCTTTGTTGTGTCACAAAAGGTCATGCCATTGACATACATAGAATTTGCTAATTGGAGAAATATTAATTAATCATTAGCCGCAGAAGGTTGACTTTCCTGACTTTTCGTTGCAATAATCAGTTCCACTATCCTTTGAGATGCACATAAAGGGGCTGATTACGATGGCGGGCGGAAGCACATCCGCGATGCTTGCGGTGGCGGAAAATGCCCTTTTCTGCACTCCATCGGCGGTCCTTGCATCTGCCGTATTACGATGGGCAAAGATAGCCCATTTCCCGTCCGCTGCGGTGTTTCGGGATCCGCCAGGAATCCCCTTCCGCAGCGGTGGCAGACAGAGCCAAAAGGGAGGGACTGCCGTACGGAATGCGGTTACGACCGCCGGTCGAATTACGATGCCACAAACAGCCCATCACACCGCAGCGGAGAATCTGGTTATTCGAGGACGGCGGAAGCACTATTGCGGATAGCGAAAATCCACTCCCGGACACTCCTGACCGCTGTTCAAACGGCGGTTTGGGGTCTTTCCGCAGCAATTCCGACCGCCCCGGACGGATTTTTAGCTTTTCTGCACATACCCGGCGGTGTATCCTGGAATTCGACCGCCGCGGTAGGGAGTTTCTGGCGGTGCATCCTAATCTGGCTGGCAGTTTTGCCGCGGTGCCTGCAGGCGGAGATTTCCCGCTACCATGGCGGTCGGAATGCTTTTCCGCCCGCCATCGTAATCAGCCCCAAAGTTCTTCATTTTGGTTCAGACCTGTGGGGTTTAGAGTTCTTAATGCTAAAATGTGCCTTGATTCCTTTTGTCGTAGCAGTTTCTCTCGATCACCACCTCTTTCTAGTATCGGGATCTGTTCAATTGCATAATATTTAAGCTCTTCCCAGTTGCTGTCATGTTGTTCTTCCATATGTTTTGCCACTGCACTACTGCGATCTTTATTGCATGTTGCTCTGTGTTCTAAAATTCTCTTTTTCAATTCATATGTGGTGCTGCCCACATATTTCTTTCTGCACTGACATTCAATAATGTAGACAACCAATTTGCTTTTACAATTTATGTGCTGTTTGATTTTCCACATCGAGCCATTTGACATTTTAACTTCTTTTTTGTTCGTAGCTATTAGACATGCTTTGCAATTGTTGCAGCTCCAGAAACCTTCTGTATGTAGCCATGTCTTTTTATTCATTTTGAAGTGACTGTGTGTCAACTTATCCCTTAGGTTTGGTGCTCTTCTGTATGTAATATGGGGTGGCTTCCCATTATTTTTGCAGCTGTTGAGTCCAGTTGTAATATTCCACAATGTTTCCGCAAACTTTTCTGAAGTCTTTTGGATTCTGAAGAAAAGGTTGTAATGAGCCTAATAATATTTGTTGGCTCCTTCTTTTCTGCACTGTACAAAATCTCTGACCGTGTTTTCGTTTTAACCTTTTCAAAACTGTTCTTAATCACTCTGCTGGGATATCCTCTCTTTTTGAAACTTGTTTTTTTGTTTGTTGACTATGTTCAATTAAGTCCTCTTCCAAAGAGCAGTTTCTCCGTATTCTTAAGAATTCCCCATAGGGGATACTCCATTTTAAATTATCTTGATGAAAACTTCCTGCATGTAAAAGGCATTTGTTGCTGTTTCCTTTCTATGTAAGGTGGTCTGCACAGTATTGTTGTGTATAAATATCTCAGTGTCCAAAAAGACGACTCTGTTATTACTGATTTCAAAGGTCAACTTCAGGTTTGCGGAATTGTTGTTTAATAAATTGAAATATTCTATGAACTCTTGTTCTGTTCCATCCCAGATTACGAAGAGGTTGTCGATGAAACGCAACCATAATAATATTATCTTTTCAGTATACTGATCATGGTTGGGCGCCCGGGCAACATTTTGTTCCCACCATCCCATTGTGAGATTTGCATAGTTGAGTAAAAAGGAAAAACCCATAGCAGTTCCACGTTGTTGTTTGTAGATTTCCCTATTAAATAAAAATATGTTATTATTAAGACACATGGATATCATCTCCAAAAGCATTTTATTGAGCTAAAAAACTGGATGTTTCTTTTACCCAAAAAGTGTTACCATGCTTTCAAGCTTACGTGGTGTTCAATGCTTGTATAAAGGGATATCACATCCATTGTTACCCATTTGTAGGAGGATTGCCATGGAATACCATCCAACTTTTTTAGCAGATCCATGGTATCTCTCAGGTAAGAGTTTAAATCTTTGACTAGAGGGGCAATAAAGTAATCAATGTAATTGGAGATCGGTTCCAAGATCCTTTTGCAGAGACTATTGGTCTCCCTGGCGGATGTTTCCTGTCCTTATGTATTTTGGGTAAAAAGTAAATAGTCGCCATTACTGGTTGTTCTATGGTTAAATATTTTTAATTCTTCTTCATCTATCAAGTTAGCATCAACTCAATTCTTTAATCTCGATATTATCATTTCCTGGATTTGTTTCATTGGACTATTTTTTAGACAACTATAACATTCCTCATCCATGAGTTGTCTTTGAGCTTCTTTGATGTAATCAGTTTTATTCATAATAATGATATTACCCCTTTATCAGCTGATTTTATTTCAATTGAATTGTCTTCTTGTAGATCTTTTAGGGCTTTCCTTTCCTCCATGGTTAGGTTGTTCTTACATTTGATTTGCTGAATTTTATAAAGATCTTGAACTATGGTGTCATGGAATAGATCAATTTTATTGTCAGGTGGGAGAGTTGGATAGAATAATGATTTGGATTTTTTTCCACTTTCACCTGCCCCCAATGATGGAAACAAATTTTAACCTCTCTTATATCTTCATCAGTTAAATCATTTTCCATTCCCATCAAATTTATTAATGTTGGTCTGTCCTCTGCCAACAGATTGCTGGATGGCTTCATTTTTGATTCCGTTCCGACTTTTTTCTTTGCTTCAGCATAAATTTTAGCCATTTGATTTTTCTAATGTTCTTGTAGAGATCAATTCTAGTTTGGGGTAAATCAATATGAATACTTGGACAGAAGTTCAATCCTTTTTTAAGTAATGCCTCTTCATTTTCAGTGATTGTCTTGCTTGACAAATTTATGACATTTAGGTCTGTTGTTATTGTTTCTGATTCCTTCCATGTTCCTGCGTTTTGGGACCCCCCCTTTTTCTCGGCCCCCCGCTTGACGGATCACCACACAATTTTTCAGACAGCAGCTGAAGTTTTGAAAAAGTTGCGAGTATTCGTCAAACAACGCCAAAGTTATTGGCAAAGGAAAAAACGCTTTTGCTATGGAAACTACATCCTAACTATAACTACCTACTGCAAAATCGTCACAAAATATCCGTGGTCATTGCGAAATCATTGTAAAATATCCGCTGCCAGAAATATCACTATAATGTTCGACTTAAATTTCTCAAAAACTACTAAATGGATTTGCACAAAATAACAAAAAGCACAATCTGTGTAACAACATCTACCTTTCTGCCAAATTTGGTGTAATTCCGTCCAGCAGTTCAGGCTCTAGGTTCGACAACGTGTTCCTATTGGAATTAACATTTTGCACACCTATTTCTTGGTCCCCACTGCACGGATCATCCCCAAACTTTCCATGACACACAGAACCTACCTTGACACTTTCTTGGGAAATTTCATGAAGATTGGTCAAGCGACGCCAAAGTTATAGGCAAGGCGAAAAATGCTTTTCCTATGGAAACTAGGTCATAACTATAACTACCTACTGGAGACCGCCAGTAGGTTATATATTTTTACATATACATATATAGAGGCAGGGAGTCCATTATGGCGGCAAGCTCAGTGGAAATATATATATATATATATATATATACATGTATATACATATATGTGTGCGTGTGTGTATGTGTATATATATATATATATATATATATATATATACACACGCACACACACATATTTATATGTACATATACACACACACACAAATATATATATGATCAATGATCTAGTTTGAGATGTCATGAGCGTCATGGATGATGCCATTCATTTAACATTTCATGAGTGATGTAATGTGTGAGGTCATAAGCAGTGCATGGTGGGTGCGAAAGGTAAAGTTAGCTCACTAAACTACAATCAGTGAATTTCAGTGTTTTTTTTGCCAACTAAACATTCGTGTTTATGTTATTACAAAACTAACTATAACAGCACTTTAATGCTTGTTTTTGTTTTAGTAAATTTCTGAGGTTTTTATTTACAGAAAATAAGATATTATTACAATACCTAACTACAAGATAACTTTAACATTTTTTGGGTAGGTGAATAGATAGATAGATAGATAGATAGATAGATAGATAGATAGATAGATAGATAGATAGATAGATAGATAGATCATTTATATGTCTGTATGCAAAAGTGGGACAGATAGAACACAGAACAGAATAGGACCATCTCACCTACTTCATCCTGAGTCGGGTTCCCGCTCAATTTCAAGATATTGTCATTATGTTGGATACTTATTCGTAGCCATATCTTCTGGTACTGTCCCTCCCTGCCTAATGATCAATTGTTTTTTTATTAACTGGTTCTTGCTAATGTATCAAATTGCAACCTACCACTCCCTGAAGTGTAACCACACTCATATGCACTGTGGGACTACTGTAGGGTGATTAGTAGCCCTTTCCCAAAACACACACAAACACGAAAATAGTCTTACAGAAAGGGGTGGGAGCACACTGCTTCACCTCCCAGCACAGTTCGCCCCTTAGCATTATGGTAAATGCAGTTCATGGTACATGCTTACTTGAAATTTTACTGGAGTATTCCACCAAAGTTGGTGCAGGTTAGTGCTGGAAATCTCTAGACACGTGTTTCTGGATATCATCCGTCATCAGTAGAGATAAAAACGAATTTAATATGGGGTTGCCGATCAGGCTGCCACAATCCTTTCAGGTCTCAGTACCTCTCACAGGCGCACAGATGCATCTCCACAAGCTCGTCAGCTCAATGGCTCAAGGGAGCCTTTTCAAACAGAAAGGGGTGGGAGCACACTGCTTCACCTCCCAGCACAGTTCGCCCCTTAGCATTATGGTAAATGCAGTTCATGGTACATGCTTACTTGAAATTTTACTGGAGTGTTCCACCTAAGTTGGTGCAGGTTAGTGCTGTAAATCTCTAGACACGTGTTTCTGGATATCATCCGTCATCAGTAGAGATAAAAACGAATTTAATCTGGGGTTGCTGAGCAGGCTGCCACAATTCTTTAAAGTCGCAGTACCTCTCACAGGCGCACAGGTGCATCTCCACAAGCTCGTCAGCTCAATGGCTCAAGGGAGCCTTTTCAAACAGAAAGGGGTGGGAGCACACTGCTTCACCTCCCAGCACAGTTCGCCCCTTAGCATTATGGTAAATGCAGTTCATGGTACATGCTTACTTGAAATTTTACTGGAGTATTCCACCAAAGTTGGTGCAGGTTAGTGCTGTAAATCTCTAGACACGTGTTTCTGGATATCATCCGTCATCCGTAGAGATAAAAACGAATTTAATCTGGGGTTGCTGAGCAGGCTGCCACAATCCTTTCAGGTCTCAGTACCTCTCACAGGCGCACAGGTGCATCTCCACAAGCTCGTCAGCTCAATGGCTCAAGGGAGCCTTTTCAAACAGAAAGGAGTGGGAGCACACTGCTTCACCTCCCAGCACAGTTCGCCCCTTAGCATTATGGTAAATGCAGTTCATGGTACATGCTTACTTGAAATTTTACTGGACTATTCCACCAAAGTTGGTGCAGGTTAGGGCTGTAAATCTCTAGACACGTGTTTCTGGATATCATCCGTCATCAGTAGAGATAAAAATGAATTTAATCTGGGGTTGCTGAGCAGGCTGCCACAATCCTTTCAGGTCTCAGTACCTCTCACAGGCGCACAGGTGCATCTCCACAAGCTCGTCAGCTCAATGGCTCAAGGGAGCCTTTTCAAACAGAAAGGGGTGGGAGCACACTGCTTCACCTCCCAGCACAGTTCTCCCCTTAGCATTATGGTAAATGCAGTTCATGGTACATGCTTACTTGAAATTTTACTGGAGTATTCCACCAAAGTTGGTGCAGGTTAGTGCTGGAAATCTCTAGACACGTGTTTCTGGATATCATCCGTCATCAGTAGAGATAAAAACGAATTTAATATGGGGTTGCCGATCAGGCTGCCACAATCCTTTCAGGTCTCAGTACCTCTCACAGGCGCACAGATGCATCTCCACAAGCTCGTCAGCTCAATGGCTCAAGGGAGCCTTTTCAAACAGAAAGGGGTGGGAGCACACTGCTTCACCTCCCAGCACAGTACGCCCCTTAGCATTATGGTAAATGCAGTTCATGGTACATGCTTACTTGAAATTTTACTGGAGTATTCCACCAAAGTTGGTGCAGGTTAGTGCTGTAAATCTCTAGACACGTGTTTCTGGATATCATCCGTCATCAGTAGAGATAAAAACGAATTTAATCTGGGGATGCCGATCAGGCTGCCACAATCCTTTCAGGTCTCAGTACCTCTCACAGGCGCACAGATGCATCTCCACAAGCTCATCAGCTCAATGGCTCAAGGGAGCATTTTCAAACAGAAAGGGGTGGGAGCACACTGCTTCACCTCCCAGCACAGTTCGCCCCTTAGCATTATGGTAAATGCAGTTCATGGTACATGCTTACTGGAAATTTTACTGGAGTATTCCACCAAAGTTGGTGCAGGTTAGTGCTGTAAATCTCTAGACACGTGTTTCTGGATATCATCCGTCATCAGTAGAGATAAAAACGAATTTAATCTGGGGTTGCTGAGCAGGCTGCCACAATCCTTTCAGGTCTCAGTACCTCTCACAGGCGCACAGGTGCATCTCCACAAGCTCGTCAGCTCAATGGCTCAAGGGAGCCTTTTCAAACAGAAAGGGAGGCAGCACACTGCTTCACCTCCCAGCACAGTTCGCCCCTTAGCATTATGGTAAATGCAGTTCATGGTACATGCTTACTTGAAATTTTACTGGAGTATTCCACCAAAGTTGGTGCAGGTTAGTGCTGTAAATCTCTAGACACGTGTTTCTGGATATCATCCGTCATCAGTAGAGATAAAAACAAATTTAATCTGGGGCTGCTGAGCAGGCTGCCACAATCCTTTCAGGTCTCAGTACCTCTCAGCTGACGAGCTTGTGGAAGAAGCACCCGCGCGCCAGTGAGAGGTACTTGACCTGATGTAATGTTTGGCAGCCCACTCAGCAAACCCCAAATTTGAAGCCTGTAATCTCTACTGATGACGGTTAAAGAACCAGAAACACGTGTCTAGAGATCAGCACTATCTGCGCCAACTCTGGCGAAATACTTGGAATACTATAGCGAAGCAAGCAACAAGAGACTGCATTTACCAGAATGCCAGGGGCGAACCTTGCTGGGGGTTGAAGCGGTGTGCTCCCACCCCTGTTCCTGACGAAAATAGTCTTATCATACATTCTACAGATATGCAGGACACTTCATCATAAACATGACAGGTGACACAAATCTGAATACAGACAGGACACTTACCATTATCACCAGGGCCGGCACTAGGCATGGGCAATGTGGGCATCTGCCCACGGCCCCTCGTCTGCTCACAATCATAGGGGCATCACACCACTGTGCCATGTTTTTAAAGGCTTTAGTGTTACGAGGCCCCGGAGACAGACAGAACCCCCTCCCCTGGGCCTTCCAGCCATAGTTAAGTGCTATGAGGTCCAAAGGAAGAGGTCCCCTCCCCTGAGCCCCCACAACCATCAAGAGAAAGGGCTGCAGTCCATCACCAGGTGCTGTGGGCTGGGCTAGGCTGCTGGATGGTACTCCAGTTCTGTTGAGTAGCTTTTAGTTGCCTCCCTAGAGACATTTCAGCTCAACATGTTTAGAATTTCTTTTTATTATCAGCTTCTGCTGCAGGCCCATCTCTCTGACCCTAAGCACTGCATCTGCATAATAACAGCAATTCATTAGACGGGTACTCAAAGTGTCCTTAAGTGTTAAGTGCGTCCTGCCCATGCGTGAATGAAATGCAAGGTATCCTGCAGAGTTAACATACAAAACAAAGTATAACAATGGGCAGTGCTCACCTAGGATGAAGGGAAAGGGAGTAGAGCAGAGCATAGTCAGGAGATTTGAATATAAAATGGATACGACAAATGGTGGAAGGTGCCAGGAGGGGAGGAGCATGGAGTAAAATGGTGGCTATCAGAGAAACTGAACAAGTATGAGAAGGGACAAAGATGGGAGAGATGGACCTAAGAGGGGTTGAATCCACAAGATAATGTAAGACTCTGGGGGAGAGATGAGAAGAAGCGTAGACATTTTGGAGGGATGGAAGTGGAGAGGTTGATGTTAATGGGGTAGAACCAGTGAAAGAAGTTATGAGACTTGGAGGGATGAGAGATGAAGGGTTGTGTATTGATAAGAGGTGTCGATATAACAGATGCAGAACCAGCTAGAGAGCATACACAGCGTGGACAGGACAAAGAAGTAATTGTGAGAGATGGATGGAAGAGAAAAGAATCACTGAAAGATGATAAGATGTTGGGAAGAGGGAGACAGAAGGCGGAAGGTGGGAGTTTGATGTGCAGAACTAGCAAAAGTAAGTTAAAGGGTTAGTGAGGGAGCAGAGATAAAGAGTCGATCAGGGAGGTAGAGGTCAAAGAGGGGCAGAACGAGCAACAGAACGTAGGCAGAAAGAGAAGGAAGGAGGAAGGGGAGAGGTGTATGCAACAGGGGCAAAAGCAGCAAAAGAAGATAAAGTAAAGGGGAAAAGGAAGATGGATAGGTGGATTGAGGAAGGCAGAACCAGCAGAAAAGATAAAAGGCTGGGTGGAGTGTTGAGATGTGAAGAGTCAGGCATGGAAGGGAGATGTGGAAATAAAGGGAGAGGATGTGGCTTAATGACTAGACCGGCTGACTTTGAGGCTGGGGAACCAGGTTCGAGTCTGGCGGGAGTCTCGAGCATCCCGTGGTTCTGGGCAAATCACTTAATCTCGCTGTGCCTAAAAAAAAAAAAAAATGAATGTGTCTGTAATTATTGCAACTGGTGCTCATGTAAAGCACTCTGATACCTCCGGGTCGAGTTTGCGCTTTAGAAAACTGAAGAAAAAAAACGATGGGCTGGTCCAGCAAGAGAAGTTGAAAAACTGGATGGAAAATTGAGAGGTAAAGAGTACAGCATGGAGACGAACGATGGGTGTAAGAGTGGCAGAACCAAAGAGAGAATGTAGGAGGCTGGGAGAGATATATAAGCACCTTATCCAGGCATTCTATTTCTGTGTTTTATTAGGATTGGATTTAGAGCAGAGGTCATTGGAATGAGATACCAAAAAATGTGCTATGTGACTAATAGTCCCCATGAGAAATTGGGTTACTACTTGACTGGAATGTGAGCCTTGATCAAGCAGCAACCACAACCCTTGTCAGGGTAAGCAGCCCCAAATTATCCTGCGCTCAACCCTCTGGTAGCTTCACACAGAGCAGTCAAGCTTAACTTAGAGGCAATGTGTAAAGTATTAGTGCATATGTAATCAAAAAGAGGACTAGCCTATTTGTGAGTGATACAGGACTCAGGACTGTATGAGGAAGGGGGAAACTATTAAGTTTCTTTATGAAGCCCTCACCCACCAACCTAGTTGGTGGCATGCTTCATCATCGGGCCCACCCAGTGACACCGAATGTGTCCTGGGTGTGCTTCTACGCCTGTGTTACAGCGGAGCTGGTGTTTTGCTGAGTGTGCAGTGTTGGTGACGTGAAAATTTAAAAGCTATACAGTGGTCCCAGTTCCCGAGGGGGTTAATTTTAATGTCTGGGCCTCTGTTAGCGTTAAAAACAAGGCAATGGATGTTAGTGGAGTGAATATTAGGAACTCCAGCATCCGATGTGTGGTCTACATGTTTCAGCCAGGCCTTTCTTTAAAACTGGCTTTCCTCAGGACCGAAAGTTATGTGAAGGTGCGATCTACACTTTAAGTGAGTGTGTGATCAGAAATGTGTCGCACTCGCTAAGGTGCTATACGTGTGGGAGGGGGATTCCCTCTCCAAGCATTAGCTAGCGTTTTGCTGCAAATGCCCCTGTAGAGATATCCGGCAGAGGTGTTGACCGACTTTGTTGGTCAGGACCCTTTAGAAACCTGTTGTGCTGTCGCGGATCTTAGTGCAATACTTCAAATGGTAAAGCAGTGAAAACACCACACAAAAGCGCAGGTTGGATACAGTCCCAGATTAGCCCAGGTGAAGTTTTACTTTCTCAAGTTTTGTGCCGAGAGTCCCGTTCGTATTGGAGAGGGCCATGAGGAGCAAGGAGAGTGGCGGAGGAGGCTGTCAGATTGGCGCAAAGAGCAGGCCAGGCATCCTGGTCAGGCGGGCTGGAACTTACTGTTGGCGATCCCCCACAAGCGTTCGATTCTACAGTGTGAAGAAAAGGGCCAGGGGCGCTTCTCGCTGATTTATGGTGCGGGTGACGCGGTCTTGGTGCAAATGGGTCCGTTTGCAGTCATGAAGAGCTCAAAGTCATGACGTCAGCACCAGTGAGCCACACCAAGGATGCAGAACCTGAGAGGCACCATTTGGGGTCAGGAACTCACTGCGGCTGCGTCCAGGAGCTGTTTGGGACGCTTTTTTATGAACCTGTGGCTCAAATCAGGAGGTCCAGTTCTTCTTCCCTGAGCAAGAGGGCAGTAGGCAGCAGGTCAGCACAGCAGGACAGCAGTTCCTTCAGAACAGCAGTCCAGCAGAGTGGCAGTCCTTGTAGCAGCACAGCAGTCCTTCTTGGCAGAGT
This sequence comes from Calotriton arnoldi, assembly GCA_963921515.1. Classification (NCBI taxonomy): domain Eukaryota; kingdom Metazoa; phylum Chordata; class Amphibia; order Caudata; family Salamandridae; genus Calotriton; species Calotriton arnoldi. Next base: position 533,578 of record CAWUFW010001868.1, on the reverse strand, counting down.
ATCCACAGGTCAAAAAGAATAATGAAGTAGCAGTTTCTGAGGTCCAGTATTTATACACAGTTGTGCTCTTGAAGTGAGGAGAAGCTTCTAGAGTCATGCCTTTGAAGTGCACAAATGCCCTGCCTTCCTGGCCCTGGCTCCAGACTAACTACAGGGGGTATGCAGGCTTTTGTGTGAAGGCAGGACTCAGCCTAATCAAGTGTAAGTGGGGCTGTGCACAGCTCCTCCTTCCCATCCTACCAGTGATGGCCCATCCAGTCACACCTAAGCTCCCCATTGTGTGTGGCTGTCTGGGACGAATACACACTGGCAACTGTCACCCACACACAGCCATGTGACCCAGAGGCAAGCTGACGGCACCAAATGGCTAAAGCAGGAAAATGCCAACTTTTTAAAAGTGGCATTTTCAGAACTGCAACGTAAAATCCAGCTTCACCATTATGTCACTGTGTGTCCAAAGTGTCCTGTAAAGTGATAAGGAATATGAGCTACCCTACAAGACTTAGGCTCTTTGAGGCCCAGTGAAAGGGGCCAGGCTCGGATAGGCAAGGAGACAGAAAATCCAAAGTTGATCGATAAGCTTATTGTTGGGGCCAGCTGGTGGGACATTTGGTTTTATTTCTGTGGATAAATAGCGCCACTAGCCCGGACTGGCTTGGTCACTGGTACGCAACTTAAGGTTGGTGTGCACAGGATAAGTTTGACAGTGTTCACAAAGTCATCCAGCTCATTGTCATGTGCAGAGTGACAATGGGATGGCATGGACAGGCACTTTATGGGCGCACCTCCCCACAACAAAGAATCACAAAACTCAGGGAGTGACAGCAAGGCCTGGGGAAATTGCTGCTTTTCAGCAACACAGTAAAAATTGGCCTCCTGGGGTAACTGAGAAAAAGAAGATTGTGCGTACAGGAGAGGGGACCCAGCAGAGGAGTCTGTGGACATTCCATAGAGTACATCAAAGCACGTGGAGTGATCTGTCAATCGTTCATCCTAGGTGTCCAAATGTTCAAGGAGGCACATATTGGTATTGGAGGTTGGAAGAACCTAATGTGTTCAGGTAGGAAGCTTGGGGATTGGCTGAAGTGACTTGTGGATGATCATAGGGGTCGTAAAAGAGTGTTGAGTTTAGTTATCTCTTTAAGCAAAATCCAGGTGCAATTTTGTTATTACATCTTAGGCTAAATATGAGTTGAGCGGTTAGGTTCTGGGCCATTTGCATTTTGGCAAATGTCTTCCCTTTTAAAAACTGTAAATCTCTGGCATTTCGGTAGCTTTATTTTGCAAGTCAAACACCACCTCCCCCAACCTATACATATTCCACCTTGCTGGATTACCTGTCCTTATAAGTGCAAACTGCACCGAGTTTGCTATATGAAGTGCCTCTTGTTTTTTCGCTTTAATTTACCACTTGCCTTTTAGAGACTGGCTCAGTATAACCTTTGGTAGTTTCTTTTTTCCACTGACAACAAATTGTTGTCCCTTTTCAGACATTTCTTCTTTATATCTTAAAGTTAATTCAGTCTTTGCACCTCTTAAAAGTGGAGTTTGAGAGTAACTGATGTGTGTAGGTGCTCAGTGTGTGCTGTGGTCCTGCATTTGGTGCTTTTGTCAGCGAGTGTATTAGCCACCCCACCTGTGTAAGATATCTGTTCGGTCTCTTATCTCTTGCAATCTGTGTTTTCTGTTCTTTGTTGGAGCACTTGCAGTTAAGTTACCTCATCTTGCATGTATCTCTTTGTGTTGATCCCCAAGCCTTCTGAAAACCAAAATGCCTTATCCGTTGAACTCACTGGCATTAAAAGATTTGGGGTGTCACTTGAAGACCTGCTGTATAGCAGCTCTGTGACAATCTGTCTTGGAATTTTAATCATGCACTACCCTGGAAACAATTAGTGGATATCACAGTAATGATATTAGTTTTGAATGAATGTAGGCCCAGATGTTTTCACCTAGTTTGATCAATGTAACGCATTTCCACTTACTAGAGCTTTAACTTATTTGTACTTGTTTTATTAGGGTTATGATTGACATTTTTTGCCATTTTACTGTTATCCACACTATGTAAGTAGCGTCTTGTAAAGGTGCTTCAGGGATGCACGAGAAGTAATGTCACTTCCGGTGATTTCACTTCCTATGAGGTTACTTCCTGCAAGGTTACATTTTATGTGAATTATAGGGGCCTCTTATTTTTCTGTTCTACCGGGGGCCCCAAAAATTTTATAAGTGGCCCTGATTAGCACCACTTAATAGAAATTAGTAACATCCTTCTGGAGAAATTCACTCAATTTGTCACAGCAACAAAATGGACACTATGATGAAAAAGCAGCCCTGCTGTCTCCTGAAATTGGAAAAGCAAAGCGCACGAAAAGACGGGCCAACAAAAAGCCTGGCAAGGGGTCTATGGAGATATTATTAACAGAAAGATGCAGACAGGTGAGATGTGTGAGTATAAAGAAACTGATGGAAACGTCCAAAAACTCACAAGACAGATGAGCCCTCCTTTTGTGAATCCGAGACAGGAGCAGCGTGTCTGGGCCCGTCCTCGGCACGGCCCCTCTGCGCGGCAGACGGGCAGACATTCTGCAATAACGAAGGCGGACTCGGCTGCAAGATTGAACCCATCCACGAGTAAAATCAAGTCATGCCTGAGAGACAGAGCGGCGGGAGGCCAGCAGCAAATGTGCAAAGGGAAATTGAAATGTGACTGCTGATTCTATCTCCATTGCACGGCGCACAATGGGAGTGCGTGCAGCAGAGAGCGGAGGTGGGAGTATTTTGACTGTGTCACCTACCGCTGTCGTTTGTTACTCCTCCCGCTACCTCTCTTTTGACACCACACGCACACTGGCCTGCATCTCACACATACATTCACCTGCAGCCCACTGACACATGGCATTAAATGCTGTGAGTGCTACTATAGATAGCAGGCACTGTCAAAATTTAGGATCCAATACTGGTACCGGGGTATTTAAAATGCCTTTTTGCACCAGAGTGCGAAGTTGCATCAACATTCCTAATTTCTTCCTTTTGTCTCCACATGGTACAGTCCTGCACGTGCTCTCCAGGAAGCACAGAAGTGTCCTTACAGACTAGAGCTGCCGATTTTAGAACGAGGGGAGCATGTTTGAATCTGAGTCTCTGCTCACCACTGGGTGATGCTGGGCATGTCAGGTACCATCCTCGTGCCTAGAAAACGTGTACGTCTGGTTCTCTTGTGAAGAGCTCTAACACATTGGGCTAAGCTGCTTGAGAGTGATTACTTGTCACATTCATTATAATAGAAGCGAATACAGAAATCATGCATGCACATATTGGTTTCATTGCCACATCATGCTGACATCTAAATTCACTGTCACTATTCCTGAGCAAACTGCATTTGTTGTTGCTTCTGGCTTGCAATGATCACAGTTCCCCTTCTGAGGCTTTCTTCCTTACCAAATGGTTCTTTCTATGTGAAACTTTACGTTCAGACAGAGGACTACTATTTGCTGGGATTACATACTGCACAGTGGTGGCTCCTCCACTAAGGCGGGGGAGCGTCGCCCTACTGCTTTGCAGCAGTGAAATAAAGGAAAAATAAAATGATAATAACTATAAGTTACTATCATCTTATGTGTTCCTGCTGCTGTAGCTTTTCGGGCGGGGCTGCTCTGATGACAGAGATACAGGGACAGGAGTGGTTTGCACACTCCAAGTGTGCATGCATGTTTGGCTGACCGTCTTGGGCCGGCCAAACAGTCATGCACTTTTTGCATGTTCTCCACCCAGGCTGCATTACAGCCTGAGTGGAGAACATGCCCAGGCTTACAGCCTCTGCCTGAGCGCTGAACCACGGCGCTCAGGTCAATCACAATGCTGTGATTGTCTTAGGGGAGCCTGGGTGCTTCCTGTTCCGGGCTGATACGGAGGAGAGACGGAGGAAGGACGGAGGAGAGACGGGCCAATTAGGTGCGTTTAAAAAAAACAAAAAAAATCCCTTACGCCTGCCACCCCCGCCACCCTTGATCCGTACCGGCCGCCACTGATACTACATAAGACTCAGTGGCTTCTATGCCTCCAAGATCCCCATAAACACACATTTGAGGTATGTTTCTAGAATTTCAGAACCCTGAAGAGGGTCCAAGAGACTTCAAATAAAGGTTACCTCTCTCTTTCTGAAGAATGGACAGGAAGTGGATAAGAGCAATGGAACTACCAATTACCTGCAGGCCAACCATAGGAGGAGCTACTCACGCTTCCCACTCCAAACGGGTGCACCACCTAATAGTTGGCCATAGCTAAACTGGATTAATGCAGTCATTTGTTGGTGGGGCTTATGCCCTATTTGTGATTTGGTTCTTTCCCATTGACACAAACATCAATTTTTCCACCATATGTGCTAAACCACTTTTATCACCTTTGAATGTTTTTATTGTACAAAGTGAAATATGTTTTTTCCCCTAGCAATGAAAGCTCACAAACCACTCTGCAGGCTTTACAATTGTCAGGGCTGTTAAAATGTTGTGATATGGATGGCCAAAGTATGTTCCAAAGGTATTGAAATTATGCAACAAAGAAATTATGATTATGAGGAAGGGAAAATTCTTTGGAAATATTAATTTCATCCATTTGAGCTAGAAACAATTATTTTTCGTGAAATCTGTAAATTATGCTGAAAGTTATTTGGGACATGCACTAAATCCATAACTATGTGGTAAACTCTGCAGACCGATTCGTACGAATGGCATAAATCCACTTGCCCTCACTATTGTTCCTTGCAGTATAAACAATTTAGTGATGAAAGACGAACACAATCAAAATATTCTAATCGCAGTCAGATCCCATTGTTACTTGCATCTTCAAAAAATTCAGATTTTCAAGATAATTATCCCCCAAAATAAATAGGTAGAATGTAGCATGAAATATACATACACGGTAATATGTGCAATATATTCCTATTTTTCCATTTTGATTTTCCGGGGACATTCGGCCTCAAGGTTTATGATGCCACTGGAACCCTTCGATGACAATATTGGTTATGCATGTATTTAAATCAATAATTAGTCCTTAACCAAAACTGGGTTATGTTTCTGGCTTGAACGCTGAAAAACGGTAATAATTACCAATGTTCACAACACATGGCATAACTAAGGCCGCTTGCCCTGCTCAAAACACCAAATTGACTAAGTTACAGGAACAAAACCGCTATTAAGAGAACAATATGGCATGTGCGTGCATTATGGCATGTGCAATGTGTACTGGTAACTGTAAATGGCATATTTCAGCGGCTTTCCGTGTTTGAGCCAGAACTCAGTTTTTAATTGTGGTTTTTCAGGTGAATTTCATTGTTTGTTTTTATGATGTACTTAATTTCCAACTCCCGCTGCAGATGCAGCCATGCGCAACTGGTAATGGCACTGTGCCCAACTCAATCACATGCAGCCATCTCCTGCTGCATAGGGCTGTGTGCAGTAATGGTTGGCCACAGGCAGCCACGGCCCGTGGAGGTAAGAGCGGTGGGGCCGGGTTGGGTGGGGATTTCGACAGACGACCACGAGGGAAAATTAAATAAATAATACATTTTCCCTCACCGTCTGTCAAAATCCCCCCCACCTGGTCCCACCGCCCACCGCTCTTACCTGCACAGGCCGCGGCTGGCCACAAGGCCTGCCCACTGGCCAACCCCCATTGCGCCTGAGTTTCAGTCATGTGCAGCAGGGGTTGACAGCAAGATCTGGCCTTCAAGTAGGCCCTGTGCCCAATCCGCAGTGAGCGGTCAACCCTACAGTTCAAGGCCTTCGAACTGACCTGTGGCTAGGTTCTGTGCCCTCTACGCCATAGGGAGCCAACCTCTAGATTGCAAGGCCTGGACTTTGGCCAGGCGTTAAGGTAAACTCACTACTGATGGGCTTGGCCCATACTGCATGGCCTTTAGCTTGGCTTTGTTTTGGTTTTTATTTATTTGATTGATTCAAATATCCTATTTTGAAACTGCAAACCCAGAGCAAGCCTCATTATCAGGTACCGCAAACCCAAGGCAAGCTTCTCAGACCCATGCCTCTCAAAAAGAAGTTTGCTTCCCCAAATCCAGACTCCCAAATGGCCGAATGGCAGACTTGTAGCTTGCAATAGGTTTGCAGTAAAGTTTTAGGATCTGTGGATCTCGGATGACAGGTTAGATGTCAGGTTCTGCATTATCCAAAAGGGTATTGCCGATCCCATGGCTCATTTTCAATTTTTTTTATTTAAAGTGTACTCCAAGGATGACCCTTTGAGGGTCCCATGAAATATGGCAGTAGGACCACAGGGTCAGAGTTTGCCTACACTGCACTATTATATAACATAACATAACATAACATAACATAACATAACATAACATGCAAGAGAACTGAACATTTTCTCTTTCAGCAGCCATGAAGGTCACTGGGAAGTGAACCACGGTTCCAACTATGGAATCCTGAATTTGAAAGGGACAGTGGGAGACAAGGTTCACTCACCCAGTCGGATTCTTTTGAATTTTTGGACTCATGGATTATCCACAAATTCCAAATGTTCATGATATACAAAAGAGTTAACCCTATACACCCCCTCTGCAACTTTTTAAGCACATATCTCAAAAACTATCCAACGGATTTACACGTGGGGCCCGATTCCGATGTCGTTCGGAAGGCCTCCGAATCGGATTTCGCTTTCCCGGATCCGATCCGTAGCCCTTGTTTACAACCGAATCATACACAGGTCCGAACAACCAAGTACGATGCGAAGAATGCGTTTGGCCCCGACCAAATCATTTCCGGGACCCGAACCTGTCCGTACAACTCATACGTAGCCGAATCGTGCCGCGCTATGGAGCAGAATTCCAAACGAGCGAGTACGATGCACGATTCGGACAGCCGCTTCGCCTTGGTCTCAGCGAGACGAAATGGCTGTCGGAAGCATACTTCGGGGGGGCCGTAGCAGGATCCCCTTCACCGAGGGCCCTCCGAATCTGTCACAGGGGGTGCCCATGGGTCCCCCCGATCCAGCCATGCACAGTGTGGCAGGCACCATGGGGTGCCCGCCACAGGGTGTACGCTTTTCTCCACCCACCCCTTTTTGCTATGGGAGCCTGTGTACGTGTCTGTACACAGGCTCCCATAGAGTTCAATGGGAGTCCGATCGAACCGAGTCCGTAAGCATACGGCTGCATCGTACTCGCTCGTTCGAACCCCCGGAGCACGTTTCGCTCGGAAAGCCCTCCAGATCCGAGTCGTACAGAGGGCTTTCCTAGCGAGATCGGAATCGGGCCCTAAACCAGCAAAAGCATGCTTACTGATTACGTTTGTGCAGTGGCTTGGGCTGGAGGTGCAAGCAAAAATTCATAAAATTCCTAAATTCCACTGATGACTTCTCAAATGATGTCATTAATGACACCGAAGTCTTATACTGTAAGAGTTAATGTGTGAACATGTGTGGGTGCACAGAATGTAAATAGTGTAAGTCCTGGAGGCAAGTGTGTTTGTGCATGGCGAAAATTATATGGTGCACAGTTTCGAAATCACTAAAGTTTAGGGTACTAGTATTACTCCATGTTCAATAAGGTAGGGGCTGAGTTCAATTCATTGTGGTGGGTGTAATTAGCGGAATTTGATTCCAGGGAATTCTGTGGAATTATATTAAAATTCTGTGAGATTCCTTGGAATTCCGCGGCGGGGCATTTGATGCTATTTTCTTAGCGCAAAATGCACCCTTGCTTCCAAAAATGGATGCAAGGATGCATTTTGTGCTAAGAAATAGTGATGCCAAATACCAAAGGCACTGCAGTGCATACCCCTCAGTACCCTTACAACTATGCATGCTTCCTCAGCGGCCTTACATACTCTTCAATATTCACTGCAGAGTATGTAAGGGCGAGAGCGGTATGCACTGGTGGTGCACTACTTTGCATACCCCTCGGCGCCCTCACATACTCTGCAGTAATTACTGCAGAGTATGTAACAGCGCTGAGAGGTATGCACTGCAGTGTTTACCCCTCGGCACTCTTACATACTCTGTAGTAGTCACTGAGTATATAATGGCACCAAGGTTATGCACTGCAGTGCAGTCAGTGGTTTCTAAACAGGGCCAGAAGAGGGAGCTCTCCCTCTATGTTTAATAATCACTGCAGGTTAAACTTTAATCTGCAGTGGTTTTTAAACCTAGGACTGCTCCCTCTTACAGCCCTTTTAAAAACCAAACACTATGGATTAATTATGCCGGTGGAGCAGCAGAATTTATTAGTAATTCCACATTACAAGAGTTACCCAGATTACCACATTCCTCCGATTCTGCCGGCGAAATGAATAATTCCGCACAGGCCTACACTTCATAAGGGTTGCAGAGGTATGTTGCAAGGTAGGATGTGGCTTGAAGCCAAAGTCTGTTCCAAAAAATGTGTGGGAAAGGCCAAAGCTTCTGATGACAGTAGATTATTAGCCAGTGGACATCTAGGCACCCAACCCCCGGCGGGTAGTCAATCAACCGCTGCTCTTGTCCAATGGCAATGCCCAGAGGGTGATTGGCCTTATGACCAGGCCCTCTTCACACCTTTGCTGTGGGCAGCCATTCCCCCATGGGTGCCCTACTGCCGCTACGTGTGACTACAGCTGTGCACATTGGGGATTGTCTGCAGGTTCTGGACGATAGCCAGGTTCTCCACCCAACTCCAATGTGGACGGCCAACCACTGTGCATTCATCCTTCATCTATGGGAAGCAGGTGGCTGGCCACATGGGCTGGCTTTAGTAGAGGCCCTCCACCCAACGCTTCTGTGGGTAGCCCCATGTTGCACATGGCCGTAGGCCCAGAGCAGTGGTGGTTGTGGGCCCACAGGCAGTGGGTGCAGGGCCTGTCTCTGTTCAGGCTCTGCTTGCAATCCCCAGTGGGCAGCAAACCACCCACTTGTCTTGACCAAGGGCCGTTCACAGTGGGGGTTTGGCTGCAGGCCCTCTACTTAACCATGCTGTGGGCGACCAACCCTCCACAGGCACCCAACCTCTGCTTCACAGAGTTACGGCAATGTCCAACAAGGGTCTGGAAGCTGGGTAAGGCCTCAAGCCAGGCACTATGCCTAAATTCCCACATACATCAAATCCCTTGCTGTGCCCAGCCTACAACTGTTGTTTTTTTGTTGATTCTGGCCTACGGGCCGGTCCTTTGCTCAACCCAGCTGCAAGCAGCCAACACCCTGCTGCGCACGTACTTCAGCTGGGGAAGCAGGGCATTGGCCATAGGGCCTGGCCTGAGCCTATTGCCGTGCATAGTGGGCAGGTTGGCCGCAGGGCTTGGCCTCCAGCCAGGCCCTGCACCCAACCCCCATGGGCAGCCAACCACCACTGCACACGGTTATGGACATACACAGCAGTGGTTTAGCCGCAGGGCCTGGCCTCCAACCAGGCCCTGTGCCCAACCCCCGGAGGCACCAAACCTCCCACTGCGCATTGCACAGCAGGGGTTGGTCGCTCATGAGGGTGAGCAAAGGACTTTCCTGTCTATTTATCAAAGTAATGATATTAGCCAATGAGATGCTGTTTCTCTGTCTTTGATGTGATCTGTGATGCTATCATTGATTTTATTTGACATTTAATCAGTGATGAAATTGAGAAATCCTAGAAACTATGAAACTTTCAAGAAGGAATTAAAGGACCTGATATTCCAGCATAATTTTCTAAAAGAAAAGACCACTACAATCAACCAAGACCTCACAGGTCAATCCAACTTAGGGCAACTTGTACTACTGATTACTGCTTTGGACTGTATGTCCTTCCCTCCTTCCTACATGCTTCCTCAAAACTGTATTTATGGGTGTTTGTGCCGTCCTGCTCTGTGTTTGTTAATGCAGGAGATGCTTGACTTTTTATTGCAGAACTCCATAGGTAATATGCCTGCAGAACCCCTTTCAGAGAGTCAAGAGGCAAGCAGCCACTACTGGGCTCGACCATGGTGGTTAAGACCTTTTTCTCTTGATGTCCCAGGGCCTGGCCTACCATGGTCTCTGAACACCTCAGCCAAGAACCCCTACCACACTTGACTCTCAGTGGTAGAGCGAATCAAGCTGTCTTAGGCTTCTTGGGGAGGAGGCGGGTGAGGGGTGAATACAGACTCACAACTCAACCTATGTTCAGCAAGCTCAATAATTGAATGTACAGCCAAATACTTGCTTTTATAAAAAGTAGTATTTACACACATATATAAATACGGTACATACTAAATAACAACACACTCTTTGTAAGGACCAAGTTCTAGCACGGTCGCTGCAGGCACCAGATTCCTGCTCTTCTATCAGCAGGGCTGTTCCCCATTCACTTGAGGCAACATCCAGGCTAGGCCCCTCAAGAGAAAATGAGTCTTAGAATCCCCACAATGGCTAGTTAAAGTCAAAGTGTCCCAGTGAACTCGGCGCTACAGTCAAGGTCAGGTGCTTTCACCGATGGTCACTGTGACTCAATTTTCTGTCTTACCTGCTCCCGCTGAAGACCAGATGGAGAGTCCAGGAGCATTTAGCAATCTGAGGTCGAGGTTGACAGTGGCAGGTGCCAGCGAGGAGGAACAGTTTCTTTGCTATGGCAAGGGGTCTAGACCTCTGCAACACTACTCCTTTGTTGCAGTAAGTACCCTTGTGCCCTGACATTCTGATGATGACATAGCACCTCTGAGTCCCTTTGCTGATAGGTCATGGCCCATTTGTTCTTCCACAGCCCCCACCTGCGGCTTTCTTCATTCTCTTTTTTTTTATTTTTTTTATTTTTTATTTGTAGCAAAAGTATACTCTACAAAATAAGCCATTTTAACTTTTTTAAAAAACCATCATCCAAAATGTTACAAACATTTATATTTACACAATTCCCCAGACACAAGAAAGAGAAAAAAACAATTCAAGAATTTGTAATATACTAAGAAGCACAAAACCTTGTTAAATGTAAATAGTTCCAAATTATATTTATAAAACTTATAATAATTTTAAAGTAAAATTATAATAGAATAGCACATAATTATAAATTAATCTACAGAAGTGCTTTCATTCCAAAATCGCCAAATTCTATCGAGTTTAGTAAAAGAACCCAGTCTTTTAGCATATAATGTCTCTCGTTTAAAAACTCTTTGCATTTTTATAATCCATTGATGGACCGTTGGAACTACTTGAGATTTCCAATTTGCAAGGATAAGAGATCTTGCAATTAGTGTTGCAATAAAGATAAATTGACGTTGGCCAAAAGTCAGGTCTTTGCTCATCTCTGATCCACCAAAGAGGGCAGATAGAGGACTAGGAGGAAGAGCGATTTCCAATTTTTTACTAATTTCAGAGAAAATATCTTGCCAAAAATGTTTTAAGTAGCTACATGTAAACCCCACGTGAAGCCAATCCCCAGTTGTGAATCCGCATCTAAAGCAGCTAGGATCAACTGTGGGGAACATTTTGTGAAGTCGATCAGGAGTGTAGTAAATCATCCATTTGCTAAACCATGCAATTCTTCTTAGATTGGCCGCCCTAACTGCTTTGTAGCTCATTTTGTTGTAGCTCTGCCATTGTTGCAAATTGAAAGTGCAACCAGTAGTTGAACTAATCTTCTCTAGGTGATTGAAGATTACCTGTTTATTCTCCACTGATTTAAGTAATTTGTACCAGTTGCCTATCCCCTTAATTTTAGAAATAAAATGAGCCTTCCCCAAAGTAGCGCCAGGACAGTCTTTCTTGAAGGTTAAACCTACGCAGAACTGCTTAACCCGTGCAAAGCTGAACACCAGGAGACTGCTTATATTGCTATTAAGGTTTAGTACTTGTTGCCAAGTGAGAAATCTTTCATTTCTATAAAAATCTTGAAGGGTAAGAAACCCCAGTGTTCCCCACTGAGCGCAGTTCTGATGAGACCATTGCAGCCCCTGGGAGATGCATTCTTTTAATTTCATCTGGGGATGAAGCCATGGGATATCATATATTTCCCATATTCTCTGAGAAAGCGAAATAATCGTCCTAGGGATCTTATAGCGTGTTTTTTTGGGGAGTTTGGGTAAACGTAAAAAAGGAGCAAGATCTACCTCTAATTCCTTGAGCATGGTTGTGAGAAAAAAATTGGCATCGATCAATTCCTCTAAGTTATTGTAGTTTAGCCAATTAAGAATTGAGGCGTAATAATATAGCTGCAAATCCGGCAAGGCTAATCCGCCCTCCTCTGCTTCTTTAATTGTGGAATTTGCAGTTTTAGCCTCGGTTTTTGTGCAGACCAAATAAAACGTCTAAATTCTGACTGAACGGAATCAAAAAAGGATTTAGGAATTTTAATCATTAGATTAGAAAAAAGAAATAAAAATAATGGAAGGATGTTCATCTTAATGAGAGCTACCCGCCCCATAATTGAAATGGGAAAATGTTCCCATTGTTTCAAGAGGTTACGTGTTTTATTTAAAGTAGAGATGAAATTTAATGGATAAAGGTCCTCCAATCTAGTAGTCACGTAGATCCCTAAGTATCTTATAGGCTTGGTGGCTATATAATGGTCCCGCATAACGAGGGGCAAAATATCCACGGAACTATTGAAAAGAAGCACCTCTGATTTGGCATGATTTATTTTATATCCTCCGATATTAGTAAACTCCTTAATTTTATCTAAGGTCCTCAATATATTATCCCTATCAGCTGTTAAATAGAGTGCCATATCGTCGGCGAATAATTTAAGTTTTGCCGAGCCCGGTAGGGGAGCGGTGATAGTTTGATCCTGCCGAATAGCACATGCTAAGGGCTCGATAAATAAAGAGAATAAAACAGGGGAGAGGGGGCAGCCTTGACGGGTCCCCCGACTAATGGAGATTGTGCCTGCGTTGTTCCCATTGATAATTATGGACGCTTTAGCATTGTGATATAGATTTTTCACCACCTGACAGAATACACTAGGGATCGCAAATTTGTTTAAGATTGTAAATAAGACCTGCCATTGTACTCTGTCGAATGCTTTTTCGGCATCGAGCATTATTATATCCGCCTTGATTTTATTAGCGTATAAGTAATCAATTGCCTGCACCAAATAATGAGTGTTGGAAGCCAAAAGTCTGTTTTTAAGAAAGCCATTCTGATCATGATGGATAAGTGAAGGAGCAGCCTGCGCAAGTCGATTTGCAAGAATTTTAGTAAAAATTTTGTAATCGGAATTTAATAAACTAATTGGCCTATACGAATTGGTCTCATCTTCTGGTTTCCCTTTTTTAACGAAACTTATTACTGTAGCTTGAGTAAAGTTATCTGGAATTGGATCCCCTTCAAGAATTCCATTAAATAACGTTTTTAAGAAAACAGAAAGTTGGGGTGAAAAAATCTTATAAATCTCGGAAGGGATTCCATCTGGGCCACATGCCTTGGCTGCAGGAGATGAATTTATTGCCTGTGTGACTTCGTCCAGAGAGATAGCTGAGCTCAAAAGCTCTTGAAACTCGGGCGATAATATAGGGATGTTTATCTTATCTAGCCAAGCTAAAGCAACCTCAGAGGTAGTATTATGTATTTCGGTATAAAGGTCTTTATAATGATTAAGAAAACTTCAGAAATTTCCGAGGGGAGAGACGAAGGACGTAAAGTGATCGGGTCTACTATTTTTTTTATGTAATTAGTATTTGATCTCTTTTTAGTGGACCAAGCTAAGAATCTACCTATGTGATCGCTCTCCTCATATCTTTTCTGTAGTACTGAATCATGATGCAGAATTTCTTTAGCTACAAAAAATTCTTGTAAATTGGACTTGGCACCAGCAAGTTTAGGTTTACCTACTTGTGATGGCGTGGCAAGATATTCTACTGTTGCGCTACTTAGCTCCTTCTCCAATTGGAGTCTTAGAATATTTTCTTTTTTCCTTTTGAAGGCCAAGTATGCAATCACCTCACCTCGAAAGAAAGCTTTTAAGGAATTCCAGACATTAAACGTAGAGGCGGTGTTAATGTTTAGTTTCAGAAACTCCTCAAGCGACACGCGCATGTGTGAAACCCAATGTTCATCAACAAGGAGGGACTTATCAAATACCCATCTAGGCCTGATTTTTGATTGAATTTTAACTTCAAATTTCACAGTAATCAAGGCATGATCCGAAAAGGATTTTCATAAATCTCAGATTCAGTTTTTAAAAGAGTATGTGAAATCAAAAGAAGTCAATCCGAGAGGAGGAATGAAATCTTCCTGAATGGCAAGTATACTGCCTTTTATCTGGGTATTCATTTCTCCAGCAATCTACTAGTGCAAAGTCCCTTAAAAGATCTTGATATAGCCTTTTAGACTTAGGCTTGGTTTGTGTTTTATTAGCCCGAGAACAATCTATAGCTGGATTGATCAATAGATTGAAATCACCCCCCAGTACCAAATACCCGGACTGATTAGTTGCAAAATCATACAGGGACTGCAGGGATGCTGGGGAGTCCTCAATGGGGCCATAGTAGCTCACAAAATTAAAAAGTTGGTCTGAGATCTTCATCTGTACCCAGAGCCACCTGGCATTATGATCTTTATGAACCATCTGTATCTCACACTGGAGATTCTTGGTTACTAAAATAGCCACCCCTCTAACAGCTGCATTATAGGAAGCATAGAATTCATATTGAATATAACCAGGTGGTCTATCTAAAGGAGAGCCCTCCTTATAGTGTGTCTCTTGAATGAGGATTATATTGGCCTGTATAGCTCTGAACCAAGCCATCATAGATCGTCTTTTAATTTTGTTATTGAAGCCGTTAACATTGCAGGACACAACATGTAACTTTTTAGTAAACATTCTTTTTTCCTTTTTTTCCCCTTTTCAATGAGAACTGTCTAATAATAGAGCAAAAAACAACAAATAATTTTTCATTGGTCTTTGAGCTTCTATACAAATGCTGCTTAAAATCGTTAACATTGCAGGACACAACATATAACCTTTTAGAAAACATTCTCTTTTTTTTTTTTCATTTTTCTTCCTCTTCCCTTCCTTTCCTCCTTGTACAAAAAAAGGCTGTCTAATAGTAAAGCAAGATTCTTCATTCTCAATGCGACGTCCTTCTGCGGTTCACCACACTGTCCAGGGCAAAGGCCCTCTGGTTACCACAGCAGTGCACAAGGGGGACGGCCCTCAAGATTCACCTGGCATGCATGAGTCGTGAACACACTTAAGGCAGCGTCCTGCTTCGGGTCTCAATGCTGCACAGTGGGACGACCCTCTTTGCCACAATGCTGCATCAGAGTAATGGCCCTAAGATTCACTGAGACCCCCACCTGGCATACGGGGGTCGTGAACACAGCTATGGCAGCATCCTTTTTCAGGTCACAATGATGCACAGGGCAATAACCCTCTTCACCAAAATGCTGCACCAGGGTGACAACCCTTATCCTTCATCATGGCCCCCACCTGGCATACGGGTGTCGTTAACAATGCCTCTGGGTGTACATCCTGATCTGTATGGCAGTTCCGACGTAGACACAAAGCTTACACTCTGTTCCTGGGATTCACTTGGCAAGATTCCCAATGGACCTCACTTCCTCAGGCAATCTCTTACTCCTCACAGGGTCTTCTGGTCGTGGGTCAGGTGGAAGCTGATGCTCCAGGATGAGGGGTCTTGATTCTTCTGAGTGATGTCCTCTCACCAACAGGGTGACTGGCAGACCCGGAGTCTTCAGTCCTGGTCCAAACAGGCAGAAATCATGCTGAGCTATTCCCCACTGATGTACAGCTCTAGTTTGACAAATTGTGGAGTCTAAAGCTCCCCTTTTAATAATTAATTTCCCGACACAAATATGATTTAGTGTCTATGTCTTTGATGTTCATGTTCCGAGGGTTCTCCACTTTGAAGTGTCCATTGCTCAGTTGAGCTCTTCCTCCAGAGAGCAGTCTGTCACAGCAAGAGTGACTCAAATGGCCCTTGGCAGTGCACAAAAAGCCTGGCTCTTCCTCCAGTGAGTGTCCAGCCTATCCATCAGGAATGCAGCAATCCACAATTCTGTCTGCTGGGAATTCTCTACCTCCACATATTCGTCCATCAAGTCCTGGCTCTCCCAAAATGGAACCCAGAGACTTCCATGTATTGTGCCCTTCACAAGCACAAATACATCCCTGGAGATGCGCAAATACAGGTGGACAGGCTCCCATGTACGCTACCCTTCACAGCCACTCATACATCATAGCTTGCACACACAACCACATGCACTGTCCGGTACTGCATGCAACCAATTCATGGCAAGGGTGAGTTAAGCACATAGCAGCAGAACTTTACTACATTGGACCAGGAGGCACCACTCCCGTGACACAGGTAAAAAGTAGGCCTGGGTGGAATTTCAATTACGCCAGAGTAACCAAAGTAATTTCGGGAAATCTGCATTACTCTTTTCATGGAATTACTGATAATTATGCGATTAATATTACTCGCATAATCTGGGGGGGAATCCTACTGTGAGAGCATTTTTAGATGTGAGGTTGCATTTTGCGCAAAGAAAATAGCTCTAAATGCCAGGAGTAAATTGGGGAAAAAATCCTACCCTAGTGTTTTGTTGCATTTAGCACTATTTTGTAGTGCAAAATGCATTCCACATCAATGTTGGACGCCAGGGGGCATTTTGTGCTAAGAAATAGCACTAAATGCAGAATTACTCTTCTCACGTAATTCTGCATAATCTCGAGGAATTCTTAGGTAATTCCATGTGATCACGTTACACGTAATTACCCAAGTTACACCCACCCCCTATTTACTCTACTAATCACTTAAACTTAAAACATGGTATGCTGCCATCACCGTGCTCATGCCTCTTATGTCCTGATTGAGGCAGTAGCCTTCCACCACTCAAGGGTAGCGTGTTGGGTAATCCATGAGACAGGCCTAGGTAATGTCACACACACATGATCTGTGCTTGCCCATGACCAAAAAGTGTTACTAAGAATCCAGCTATCACCTCAGTTGGGGCATCCAGGGCAGAGGTACAGGCCCATTACTATAAGAGGGACTTATTTGTCCAAACAATGCCGGTCACTAGTTGCAATCCTTGTGAGATAGTTTATTGAGTTAGTATACCGACTGCAACAATCTATGGGGCATATTCTCAAAGAGCCATCACCGATTTATCGGCACTTTAGCACTGCAAAAGTGGTGATAGACTTATCGCCCCATTCACAAGCTGGTGCAAACTGCTGACATCGCCAGTTTTCCCGCGATAGCTGCCGCAAAACACATCGCCACGGATGAGAGCGACAACTAACGCTAATGATATGCAGAGTAGGCGTTCCCGTGCAAAAACACACGAAAACACCACTTTGCGACATTTCCAACGAGCAGCCAGATCAGCGATGTGATCCGAAAACAGGCAATAAGGCGCGTTAGCAGCAGGTATTCAACACCTGCCTCTCACTGGTGTTAAGCAGGACGACAACCTGCAGCATGAAAGGGAGCCAAGCCTAGAGCCACATCTGAAGACCAACACATGTCATGGAGCTACTGATCATGCAGCTCGGAGACCCAAGAGGGCCACAACACCCACCGCAACCACCCCCCGGACCCTCCCCCCCAGGTCATGAAGTCCAGCAGTCAAAGGTAGTGGAAAAACAGAACTTTATTACAAATACATAAACAACAAGACAAAAAGCTCAGCCAACGCGTTCCATTCCCAACGGGGAGCTTCACCAGGGCAACGTGTGGATCCAAAAACTGTAAATGCTGAGGGAACTCCCCAATACCATTCCACATCCCGAAATCAGTAGTCAGAAACCTGTTGGAGAAATGGTGACAATGGTCAAGCGTCCTCATAGTCACAAATGTAATCTGGCACAGTGTATTGCACTTGGACAAACCGGAATGCATACAGGTACGATGAATCCAGTCCAAACATACTGTAACAGAAGTCCGTGTGCTCGTAACCTCCGCAGGAAAGAAAAGGAAGGTGACGACCACACAAACATCTGTTACGGACTCATCATGCAGGATTCATCATACCTGTAAACATCACGGTTTGTATCATCTTGATACCCTTGCACCTTCACTTCCCCCACGCTGTGCATGAACAGCTGGAGACCATGCAAGGGAACTACGCCATAGCTGCCTTACCGCACGTGTCGGGGGCAATTGACTGTACACATGTACCACTTGTGCCCCCTGCCGACCCTGCACACAATAACTGCCACAGAAAGCACATGCATTCCATCAATGTGCAGGCGATAGTGGACCACCGGGGACAGCTTCCCAATGTCGTCGCCAACTTCACAGGCAGTGTGCATAATACATACATCTTCCGACAGTCCATCATCAACCAGCGCTTCTAGGATGGCACCCATGGCAATGCACTGCTCATTGGTAAGTACTAACTGAACACACCACACACCTCAACTCCACAATCACACAACTGTGGGAGAGCACACGTAACAAAATCACATACAACATGCCAACCAACAGGCCCAACTACCGGAAACGACAACACAAGTAACCGTGGTAACAAGAGACAGACATGTAGACAAACCATCCACAAAGGCAGAGCCCCCCTGCCACACAATTGCAGAATGTGGGGAGAGGTGGGAACCAAGAATGTGCGAAGGAGGCAAGTGACCCAGCAATAAGAAAGGACACAATGCCAAGTGTGGCGGAGATGTGCTGGACAGACTGCAGTATGCAGAGCACAGACAGGTCTATGTGGACATCTACTGCTGGTGTTTGCAGTGTAGTGGACAGTGGACACAAACAGGTTACCCCAGGCAGTGTAGAAGACCTTGGACATGTAGCCATGTGGTCCTCCCTGTAAGCCTGAGCGGAGCGGCCTTGGCCGGCGTATGTCACAAATGAATAGTCCGGGGCCCTGGGCGTGGTCCACTTCCGGGATGGCCACCACAGTAACTACTGCGTGTGCTTCTGTGTCCACCATATCGTGACCATAGGCCTACACACACGTGCCTGACCACATTCAACGGCTGTATTCACACTGGAGACGAGGTGACTACGTCCCAAGCCAACCCGCGTACATCTCGTCCACGCATGCAGGCTCGTGTCTGCCAGGGCGGCGCCCCCCCACCCAGCCACGTGGCCGCCGTTGTGACCGGTGGTGCCTGCGCGATCCTGTGCGCCTGCTGCACCCCAGCCCTGGTCCCCAGACCGGTCCACCGCCCAGCGATGACTGCCCGCCCCTGCGCACCCAGGCCTCAATGCTCACCTGCAGCCACCGGCGTGTCTCCAAGAGGTCCCTCCACATGCCGGTGCAACCTCCTCAGCCGATCGCTGGATTCCGCGCCACAGGCCCCCAGCGCACCCTGCGGCACCATACCGCGGAGTCATGTGTGTGCTGACTGCTGCCTGCGCGTACACTGCGGTCCAGCAGGGCTCAATGAATTCGAGTCTTGATTCGCTGGACGCCGTATCGAGGCCAACGCATCATCGCAGGCTGCACACCCGCTCAGCTCTTCAGGTGGGCCTAACTCAGTGCAACGCAAGTCATCGCCACGTGGCGGTAGTCCTGTGCCGGATGCAGGCCATCGGGTGCCACTAACTCAGTGCAACGCAAGTCACGGCCCACTCATGATTGAGTCTCGTGGTGCGGACGCCATCATGTTACCTCCGGCAGTGGGGGATGTGCTGTGGTGGGCCCCTTTTATTGGCAGGGTCACATGTCCCGTGATGCCTGTGCTGGATCGGTGTGGTGTGGGTGTAAACCAGCCCTCAGGGAGTGGCTGTGGCATGCTGACAACTAGACCAGTGACCAGCAGATCACTACGGGGAAGACCTGGGACATGTAGCTGTGTCGTCACCCCCTGTGAGAGTAAGCGGAGTGGGCTGGGCTGGCGTATGCCAGTCCAGCGTAGGGGTGTGAACAATGAGCCCGGGGCTCTGGGCGTGGTTCAGTTCTGGCCTGGACAAGGAAGTAACCATTGCGTGTGTCTCCGTTGTAGTGTTTGCGCCACCAGGACCACAATCGGCAATGTTGCACCATGTGACCCAAACCCCACAACATGTGCAAAATGGACGTGAGAGTGAATCAGTGACCCGACATTCATCCACACTGTCATACTTGAAGGTTCATAGACATGACACATCTGTGTAAATTTGAATGTTTTATTCACATTCATTGGAGTGTAGCAGCTGGAGCAGTACAGAGCCATGCACACCCCACTTGACATTGTTGCCCCGTGGAGGGCCAGCCAGAGTCCATTAGGGACGGACAAGTTCATCGGAAGAGGAAGAGTTCAGTCCGCAGTCTGATTGCTGTGTCATTGGTAACCAAACAGTATATGGCAGTCCATGTCGAGGTCCAAGGTGAGTGCCGCAGAGTGTATCTGGGGACAGTGGAAGGTGATGATGCAAAGGGCCGAACCAAGCAGAAACAGGCCATATGGCGGAGGTGAATGCTACCGCTTCCTCATTACCACAACGGCAGTCTCATCCACATCATCGTCCTCTGATGTGTGATGTGCCTCACCTGGCGGTGGTGGTGTTTCAGCTGCCGCACTGTGTGGCACTGACACATCAGGGGCCGGAGGTGGATTGTCGGCCGCACTGTGTGGCAGTGACACATCAGGTGCCGGAGGTGGAATGTCTGCCGCACTGTGGGGCACTGACACATCAGGGGGCGGAGATGTGGATGGTGTAGGAGCAGCAGCATTCATCTGCGCCAGGCCTTGTGGCAGCAATGCCATGATGAGGATCTGCAGGGCATGGTAGATCCCAGCTACATCTCGCTGATGTGCAGCCGTGGCAGCCATCCTTTCCGCCTCCATTCGCACCATGTCCTCCATGAGCCTCCGCATGTGTCCCATCTCACGGCTGCGATTGCTGCAGCCACTCTGACCAGACAGGTGTTCTTGTCTTCAAGTCAGGACTCCAGCGATGTCAGCCAGGGCTCGTTGGAGACCATGGAGCAGACTGTGGGTGTCCGTTAGGGACTGTAAGTGGTCCCTGATGGGACGTAGACACCCATGGATGGCATCTAGTTTGGCTGCCATGAGGTCGAACCCCACCCGCACCTGATCAGCCATCTCCTTCTGGCCCTCTAACACACGGCGTTGGAAGGCCATGTGTTGTTCGTGGGGGGCTCGGGACCTCCTGTGGTCTGTGCAGGAGGTGGGGTCTCCTCGATGCAGCTGGGCTGCCCTGCTCCTGGGGGTGGGGTGCCGAAGCTGTCGATGAGCTCTTGGAGGGCATCGGTGTCAAAGGTGGGGTGGTCCTCCTCGTCATCAGTGAGGAGGTGTTCGGTCTGCTCTGCAGGAGTAGATGATTCTCCCTCTGCAATGTAAAGGGGAGATGCAGTTTAACAGTGTGTTCCATGTATGTTCAAGCATTGGCCATGTTTCAGAACAGACTGCATGACAATGTACATTGTGACTGTTTAGGATGTGCTGCCTATTTGAAGCGGGACAGTGGACATATGTGCACCATCAGGGATGTGGGGTTGCACTTGTCCATTATCATGTCACAATTTCCTGCTATGCCAAATGTGATTGGCCAGTTTCTACACACAAGCGGCAGCAATTGTGTCCTCTGTTCTGTTGTGACAGTGTTGCAGTTTGTACCACATTGTTGTCAATGTTGATGTGCTCTGATTCTTGTGTGTGTGCTGCATTGTGGGAGAGTCGCCCCTGCAGCTCCGACTTTGCTTGGCCTACTCCCTTTCAGGCGGTGTGCCTTTGACTTCTGTGCTTATGCAGTGCTGAGATGTTGCATACTTGGGTAAATTGGGCTCTTGGTGGGAGTTGGGACTCTTGGTCATGGTTTGTCCGCAGATGTCTTGTTGCCGTCAGGGGTTGTTTGTGCACGTGGATGTGTCAGTGTGTGACCTGCTCCTATCCAGATGTGGACCACACTCAGTCACCTCGGTGTCGTGGCGTGCAACATGTCATGATGAGTGGCCTGCAGACATGCTCATCGTCATGCAGTGTCACTTGCATTGTCAGTGGGGATCACGGATCCGCAGCTTTGCTGGGTTCAGCACATGTGCATGGGTTTGTTGTGAAATTGGTGATGTGTGGGGAGGGCCCCTCTGGGCACATTGTGGACGGGGGACTACTTGCTGTTACTATGTGTGCTGCAGTATGGCAAGGAGATCAGGGACATGATCCAGAGTCATTGTGGTTGTGCAGTGTGCTATACTCCATTGTGCATGTGTGCCATTGTGCCCATCTCCCCCGTCCCCCCAGTCCCTGGTGGTTACTCACCCTGTTGCTGTTGTGTCAGGTCATGTTGAGCAGTGTCCGGTCCCCTGACTCCTGCCACCGTCTCCACACTGATGACTGTGGACACCAATTCCTCCATCTCATCCAGCTCCTCCTGTGGCGCAGGACTCCCACCCCCAGTCTGCATTGCTGCTTTGCGGTTGTCTGCGAGTTTCTGCTTGGTTTTGCGCTTCACATCATTCCAGCGCCTCTTGACCTCGTCCATTGTCCTCCTCAGCACTCCGACTGCATTCACCTTGTCCACGATGGTCTGCCGTATTCCATTTTTTGTTGCCAATGACACAGTGGAGGTGACGAACAGATGTTGATGGTGTTCTATCACCTCCGCAATCAGGATCCTGTTTTCCTGCGGACTGAACCGCGTCTTCCTCTTCTTCTTCTCCTTGCCCTTCCCTGACCCGAGGTCCCAGGCTGGTCCTCCGTGGGGCTTGTGGGGTCCGGGTTGTCCTCTGTACTTGCTCCTGCTACCTCCATTGTGCTTCGCAGTTGTTATGTGTTTTAAAAAAAAAAAAAATTGCTGCTTTTATGGTGATTTTTCCCGCCTGACGTGGGAATTGCAAGCCTGGCGCTGCTTGTCGCCGATTTTTCTATTGCGGTTGGGCCCATCGCAACTTTTTTCACGTTCGGGTTTCCTTCTTTATCGCCGTCGCGGTGGTTGTATCGCAGACATTTGAGGCGTTATCGGGATACTATCGCATGTTACCGCCGTGTTGGGAATACGACGTTGACACAGAGTTATTTTCCCGCGATAGACGGCGATATGAGAAATTGCGTTAGCCTTTTTTGGCGACTATTTTGGCGACATCGTGTCGGCTGGCCCAGATGACTCCTGAAGCCACATAAAACATTTTCATGCGGCGCAACGTATTCCGATCATAAAGCGTCGGCTAGGGGGACCTTATTCTCAGCGAGGTGTGCTCCCTGGAACGTACTTCCCCGCATCCTGTCTCACTCAAGATGGTGACGACCTCCCGCCTCTCAGCCATGATGGCCGCTTGGCATTTTTTACCTATAAAAAACCTTGGCAGTTTTTGACCTATCGCCTGTTTGCCCTTTTCTTCTAGTCTACTCTTCTAGTCTACCCCCCCCTCCTTCGGCTTCACCAATTTTCTAATAATGGCCACCATGAGTGGGCCCCTTTCCAAAGCACTCCTTCTCCCCTTGTTGGGGAGGGATCCAGCATTTATGCCCTGGAGTCTCAGAGACCCCTCTGAGAGAGTCCACAGCGACAAGGGAGTCTCACACAGCGGAGGCCTGGGTTTTTTACCCCATTACCGCTGGGAGCACAGCACAGTACACACCGTGACCGGCGCCTTCGATGGAACGTTTTGGACTATGCCCCCCCTAGGCGGAAACTATAACCTTTTGTATGTACTGCGGTGCCCGAGCAACCTTTGGCCGATGACCGGTGGAGCTGTCCCACGCAGCTATAGACGAGTTTGGCTCTGGTTCACCCCTCGGCCGTCACCTACCCAGCCGGACGTCGGACACTGCTTTTCCTCGTCTCCCTATTGTGCCTCCTATACCCTCCCCCTCCTCTTCCCTCCATTATTCTCCTCTACCTCCCCTATCCCTTCCCTCTCTCCCCTAATCTTCCCTCCCCTTGCCTATTTTTTTTCCTTATGTTTATGCTATGCTCTTATACTCATGTAATTCATGTAAATACGCTCCAGAAACCAATGTAACTTTGTAACCATGTTCTGAAACAATGTTTCTTCCTCATGTAAAGCGCTCTGATACCTCCGGGTCTAGCCAGCGCTATATAAAACTCAATAAATAAATATGTGTAGTCTGCAGCTTGCAGGATATAATCCCATTATAGAATCTCATTGAATCAATGCACCTTTTGCAGGTTAAAAGCATAGTGAGAGGTATCAGCCTGTTAGCAAAGCCACGGCAGAGATATGTGTGCAACCTGTACCACTCAAGTGACAATGCCTTCCCAGTGAGCACATTTAAAGTATAGGCTATACATCTATATATATATCACAAGATTTCTATGTTGACAACAAACTTTTAAAAAAAGTAAAAAAATTAAGACATTTAAAAAATGCAAATTTATCATACTGAGTGCTGCTTAGTAATATGGCAAATGGAAGCTTATTTGCATTACTGCTCACTTTACAAACAAGGCTACAATGAACATTAATAAAGCATTATAGATAGATATTGGGCACACGTGCATTACTTTGTGGCGCTATAGAGACTGAATATAATTGCATTACAGGCACATATGTTAATTACTTACAATGTTGGATCTGATGGAGACATTTGAGGCACTTGCACAGATTATGGGACATGCATACTGTGGTGGAATTAACTCTGTTATGTACTGGTTAAACCATTTACTATCTTGATCAAGCCTTCAAGACCTGTCTTTGAAGGAAATACAATTGGCATTGTTCTGTTATGCTTAAAATGTGCCTCTAAAGTTCCCATTATGCTACCATTTGTGTCCAGAAAATAATTTGGAGGTGTTTTCCCCCAATCATTTCTGTTACAAACCAAATAATCCATTTCAAATCGATGTTCTTGACCAGTGTAATACTTGGCTTTCACTCCAAGCAGGTATTTCCTGAACTGATGTTTGCAGAAAGAATAGAGTTTTTTTTCTCGGTGGGGGTGGGGGGGTAATTTTCACCTCGCTTGCCAGATCTATTGAAGGGGTCCCATTTACTGAATAAGTAGTGTTTTTATGGCATGTTTCATACGGTGCTTATTAGTGCTCTCTCCCATTCTGTTTGTGACTTAGACACGTGTTCTCCCTGCTGAATGGCTATGTAAATGTCTTGTGGTTATTACATGGCTTCAAAGGCCCGGTGGGAGGGATGGGCGGAAAAAGAATCGAAGAGGCTTAATATGCTTCTCAATTTTGGCGTACTTTATTAGGGAACGAGGACAGGTAAGAGTTACCTCTTAGAGTCCGGTTTTTCTTCTTCTTGATTACACCTTCTCTTCTCTTTTCTTCCAGGATTGTCTTTTCCAGGAGGGTATCCCCAGGAGGCTCGGAGAGAGAAGAAAGCGGTGGTAAGTATCTGGGTTTTATTGATTGGGGTTAGGACAGTATCCTTTACCACACCTGGAATGACGGAGACGGAGGGCACTCAAGCTCTAGAAAAGGGTGATTTACGATTACGAAGGTGGAAATACTAATAATAGTGGGGAAAAGAGGATCTGGCATTTTCCTTCACTCTTCACACAACCCTCCCCCTCTTTGTCCCCTTTTCTTTTCAGGGAAATCTGGACACACACGCCAGAAGTGAGGGAAAGAAGGAAGAAGGAAAATTAAAGTTAAATTAGTAGACTTAAAGCATTCACAAAATAGGGTCCTGCTTTTGTCTGATACTGTTATTTCTTAGCCCCCTTTTAATGTTAGTGACCTGGCTTGCCATTCATCCCGCTTGGGATTTTCTTTCGGCCGGCATAGTCAAAGCTATGATGTGTTTCTAGGGAACAATAATATTCGTCTCGTACAACAGTTTGCCCAAAACCAACAAAAGAAAAAATTAGCCAAAGAGATAACTCGTAATTAATCAGTATTCAACGCCACTCGCTGTAATCTCTTCAGGTCTCTGGTATTAATTGCCCTGTTTGCCCCAACTTTCTCTAAGGCCCCCCTCCCTCCCCGTCACGTTCACTTGCCACCGAGTTGCGGTGGTGTGCAGGCTTCTCCTGTGGGCGTTCACCACTCCTCGCTCCAGACCTCTGGAACCTTGGTGTCAACTGCCACGTCTCGCGTTCCTGTGCTCATGGTCGGTCTTGCTGCTCCCGCTGACGTTGTCTCCCTCGGGCTACTTTCGGCGTCTTCCGGCTTCCCCCAGCTCCGCCCTTCTTCTTCAGGATGAAAAATTTTCTAGCTAGCGTGTCAAGAATTTTCAATTCTATTAAGGACACGGAGGCGAGGATTATGCTTCTCTTTACTTTACTGGCAAAACAGCAGCCAATGAAAACTTTAAATTAGCATAACCCGGAAGGACAACCCCTCCAAAGTATGCACCAATCACATAACACATCATGCTATATAATGTTCGTGACGTAAAACATCTTCCTCTTTCTTTGCGAAAAAACCTTTCAACACAGTCCTTAAACTTGACCGTCGAACGCTGAACCCTGCCGATTCCTTCATCGACTTGAATCCGAACTTCAACCACAGGAACTTCCTCTGCCGATCCCGACAAGAATTACCATTGACTCCTTAAGCCGGCTTACTCTGTTCTCCTGAAAAGAGAATATACATCGTAATATACCATTCACAGAATGTATGTCCAACAATAAAATGGGCGGGAAGAAACCTACTAATAAATACATAATATCATATCAACATAATCATCAATATGAACAAAGTCCAATCTCATATTGTCAAATACAGTTTCGAGGGCGGGATAATCCTCGCCTCCGTGTCCTTAATAGAATTGAAAATTCTTGACGGGCTAGCTAGAATTTTTTTTATTCTATGTCAGTCCACGGAGGCTCAGATTATGCTAGTTTAAAGTTGTCCCACCAGGTTAGTTGCAACATCTACAATTGGATTATGATAAAACGTCTTGAAAGTAGAATCGGAAGACCAATCCGCCGCAGTCATGATATCCTCTAAACGAGAACCTGTAGCCAAAGCTTTAGAAGCCATAGCCCCTCTTACAGAATGAGCGCCAAACGCCGATGTATCAATACCTGCCAAATTCAACAACCAAGTGACCCACCTAGCTAGAGTTGCGGCAGTGACTGGGCGAAAAGGTCTCTGTAAAGAAATCAACAATTGTCCAGCCACATCATTTGTAAATTCCCGTGTGCAATCTTCATAACATTTCAAACATTGAACAACACACAATTTACTGTGATGCGGAAACGCAGGATAAGAGATACATTTAGAATTGGTTTTAGTTCGTTTCGAAATAGTAAACGACACCCCCTGCTAAGTCCAAAGCGCGCACATCAGACACTCGTCTACATGAAATTAAACATAACAAAAGTGTCAATTTTGCTGATAACTGCTTACGTGAGAGACCCTCATTAGCTGGCCAATTTCTGAGAAAACGTAGTACCACATTCACATCCCACAATTGTGAATATCGTGGTTTGGGAGGATTTACCAACCTGATACCTCTCACCACCTTACAGACCAAGGGATGTTCCCCCACTGGTTTACCATCCACGTGAGGGTGACCAGCTGAGATCGCAGATCTAAAATTGTTAACCATCCTATAGGCTAAACCTGTACTTGCCATCTCTGACAGGAAATTAACTATTGTATGGATTCCGGATCCCATGGGATCCCCTTGTCGTGCAGCACACCAACTAACCCACTTACACCAAGCTGACTCATATCGTTTATGTGTAGCTGGGGCCCAGGATTGGGACAAGGAAAACAGTGTGTTCTCAGAAACTCCCGGCATTTGCCAGCGTCTCCGGAAAGTCTCCACGGCATGAGTGACAATTGTCCCTGAAGTACAAGCGGATGAGGCTGACCCAGAGGGTCCGTCAAAATCTCTGGAAACGACAGCAGACGTACTGGGGATGCACAAGACAGGGCCAGCGCTGCTGGAAACCATGCTTGTGCTCTCCAACACGGGGATATCAACATTACCTCCACTCTCTGCCTGCGGATCTGCGCCAACGTTCTCTGAATCATGACGAACGGAGGAAATGCATACAGCATACCCGCTGTCCACGATTGAAGAAATGCATCCGAGTTGCTCGCCCGAGGGTCCGGCCGCCAACTGTAAAACTGAGGCAGTTGTGTATTGAGTCTGGACGCGAAGAGATCTATCGTACAAGGGCCCCACTTGTCGTTCAGCTGTTGGAAAATCTTGGGGTGGAGACGCCAGTCGCTGGAATCTCGAACGAAGCGAGAGTTCCAATCCGCTACCACATTGGAGCTGCCCGGAATGTACTCCGCTGTCACCGAAATGTGGTGTAGTAGGCAATAGTGCCAGAAATCCTTGGCTATTTCCACTAATAACCGGGATCTCGTGCCCCCTAGACGATTGATATATCGAACTGCTGAGACATTGTCCATTCTCAGGAGTATACAACAACTCGCTTTCTGTGGAGACATTGTCCTGATTGCAAACGAGTCCGCCAAAAGCTCTAGACAATTTATGTGGAGTTTCAGCTCCTCCGGGGACCATCTGCCCCCCGTCTCCACGGAGCCACACCGGGCTCCCCAGCCCCACCTGCTGGCATCCGATTCGATCACAGCCTCTGGGACTGACGCAAAAATGGCCTTGCCATTCCATGCATCCATGTGCTCCAACCACCATGAAATTTCTGTCCTGGCCTCCTGATTTAACAATATCTGTTCTGTGTAACTCAGACCCTTGCGTAGATGTAGAATTTTCAACCTCTGGAGTGCCCTTCTAGTGAAGGGGACCCAGAAAAATAGCTTGAATGGATGAGGCTAACAGGCCCACCAACCTGGCCAACGTCCGTAAGGATATGGTCTGAGAGGACAGCGCTCTCCTCAATTCCTTCTTGATGGCAATCCATTTCTTTAGAGGGAGCAGTGGCTGTGCCGTCACCGAGTTTACCTGGAACCCCAAAAAACTGATTGTACCGGAGTCATTATGGATTTGTCTAAATTGATGACAAACCCCAACTCCTGTAGGAGTTGCGACGTCAATTCTAGATGATGAAGAACTGTAGTGACACTCTGTGCCATTATCAGGATATCGTCTAAGTAGATGATGAGCCTGACCCCTCGCTCTCTCAAAAACTGAACCACCGGTTTGAGGAGTTTGGTGAAACACCAAGGGGCAGACGAGAGCCCGAATGGAAGAGCGGAGAACTCGTACCATGTGTTTCCCCATTGGAACTGAAGGAATCTCCTGTGTGGGGGGAAAATAGGAACCGCTAAGTAAGCGTCTTTTAGATCGAGTCGCACCATCCAATTTCCTTCCAATAGTAAATCTCGGAGTAAGTGTATGCCCTCCATCCTGAAGTGGCGATACACTACCCAAGAGTTGAACTCTTTGAGGTTTAGCTCCAGTCGGAAGCCCTGATCTTTATTCGGGACAAGAAACACCGTGCTGGTAAAACCGTGAGTGTGAGGTGTAGTCTTTACAATTGCTCCTTTTTGTATCAGAGATGCCACTTCGCTGTCTATAAAAGACCTCTCTACATGGGAAAAATGTAGTGGTTGTGGTCTGTGTGTTTGTCGAGGTGTGGCGTAAAAGTCTATCTGAAAACCTTGCACTGTCTGCAGTATCCAAGGATCGCAAGTCAGGGTACTCCACTTGTGAACAAACCAAGCAATTCGACCCCCCACCTTGACATCTTCCCACTGAATTAGATTTACCTGAATAGGAAGCGTCTCTGTCGCTATTCTGGCCTCGGTATCCTCCCCTCTGGTATCTGCCTCTACCACCATGATTTCTGGTGTGGTAGAAATCGGATCGCTGGGCTCCCCCACGTCCTCTCTGGTCAAAGCCTCTGGAGGTCTGATTAAATCCACGGCCGGCAGCTCGACCCCTAAAGTGACCGGCCCTGCTAAAAAGGCCAGTGTGGAATACCTTCTTGATATTGCTTTGGGCCTTGTCCAATGCAGAGAATGTCGCAACATACTTGCCCAATTCCTTAACAAACTTATCCCTGAACAACAGGCCATTCGCAAGAGTTCCTGCTTCCGACGTGGCCATATCTGCGAGCTGTGGGTCAATCCTCATTAAGAAAGAACGCCTCCGCTCCATCGAGATTGCGCAATTGGCATTGCACCCTCTGCGCCCATTCTAATATCTCAGTGACATCTAACGGGGAATTAGAGTCTTTGGCTTGCACCGCTGCATCCAGAATCTTTGTAAGAGGGCCAGAGATATCTAACAATTTATCCTGGCATCCTCTCCAGGCTCTGTCCAAACCCTTCTTCGGGTCTTTCGAGAATTTTTTAAGAAATGTGGCCATATTAGGGTCTAATTCCGGTGTGTCAGCCACTTTGCCTAGTAAGGCTGGTCTTGGACATTCGGACCTCAAGGTGGCGCGCACCTCACGTTCAAATCCTTGACGGAGGTTCTCTTGTACATAATGAGCAACCTCCACCCCTGGCACCCATTCAGTAGAAAGCGGGTGTACAATATTTCTGGGGTCAAAAAGCAGGTTTCTGGTAGGTGGAGCTGCGCTGACGTTGTGGGTCTTGCGTTTCTTTTTGGTCGCCTTCTTTGGCTCCACCATGTCCTTGTCTGAGTCAGAGGTATCCGGGGCAGCCGGAGAAGACTTGTCCGTCTCCCCTGTCGTCAATAGGGAAGAATGTCCCGTCGGGAGGGACCCACCATAACCGTGGTCAAGGACAGAGGACGCCACCTGAGAAAGGCCTTCCACCGAGGAGTGCCGAGATGGTTCACCCAAAGACGCCTTAAACTTGCGTTTACCATAGTTTTTCAGGGGCTCGGCAAATGGTTTTAGAGCCTGGATCAGCGTCCTGTTCACAGAACCCTGGACGTGGGTATCCAGGGCTTCCACTAATTGTTCCTCCAACTGGTGCTCGTAAGGCACTTCTTCATACCCCGCATAATCTTCACATTCAACCCACTGGTCACCCTCCTCGGCGTAGTACGCTATCGTGGAACAGGAGGTGTGGAGGAACTTCAGGGGGGGAATAGCCCAAGGGTGTTACTGCTGGCAGAGTATATACTGGTTTGCAAGAAATTCCCTGAACTACACTGTCCCTAAAGTGAATCAGAATAGGCACTCACCCTAGCACTGACTTAACTGCCAAGTATTAAGTATTTATTTTGCGTTTATTTTGTGGAGGGAGCCACCCTTCAATATTCCCCTCAGGCAGAGCCTTGAATTCGTTTATGCGCCCCGTCGGGCGTTCTGGAGGCTGAGGACCGATGCAGGAATTGCCCGCGTATGCGTGGGAAGCCGATCGGTAATGAAAAACTGATTTGGCTGCCCGCGCGAGCGTGTGGCCACAAAAAGAGGACTGCCTGCTTCCTCAAGCGCGCATAGCGCGTCTGTCTCGCTCCCGCTCCACACACTAATGGGCCACAGAGCGCCGGAGCGCTATCGGTAATTAAACAGTACACGCGCACAGAAAGGCAAGCCTGAAATACATAGCGTGCACCCTCTCATTAAACTACAGTCATTAAATCTACAAATGCAAATAGAATAAAAGGGTAAATCACTTAACTCGCTGCTGCAGCAGCAAAGAAAGAGGAAGATGTTTTACGTCACGAACACTATATAGCATGATGTGTTATGTGATTGGTGCATACTTTGGAGAGTTGTCTTTCCGGGTTATGCTAATTTTAAGTTTTCATTGGCTGCTGTTTTGCCAGTAAAGTAAAGAGAAGCATAATCCTCGCCTCCGTGGACTGACATAGAATTTCCCTCTTTTTGATTGGCGACGTCCTTTCCTTCCTGGTAGGGAGTTCCTGATTTGTCGGTCACACTGGTGGGCCCACCTTCTTCCTGTATGGCAGAGTCCGTGGGAAACGGTTTAACCCTTTGTTTTCTTCCTTTCCAGGTACGGGGTGGCCGATGCTCCAAGTGACACCAGGAGGATGGGGTCGAGAGAGGTAAGTAAGACGTTTTTGTGGGTAGCAATTCCTGCTCATTCTCACAGGCTCCAAATGCCAATATCTGTCTTCCTCACAGTAAGAAGTCACTCATGACTGTCACAGATAGTGGAGTTGTTGCACCATATCATGCTTCCAACTACACAGGTTAGGCATTCCATTAACTATTTGGAAAACCTAAGAGACACCATTTAGGTATGAATTGTTAGTAAGGAGTTCTGCTCCTACATTTTTCCAAAACTGG
The DNA here is from genome assembly GCA_963921515.1 of Calotriton arnoldi. NCBI lineage: Eukaryota > Metazoa > Chordata > Amphibia > Caudata > Salamandridae > Calotriton > Calotriton arnoldi. The sequence goes on along the minus strand of CAWUFW010001868.1, from coordinate 501,684 downwards.
AAATAAGTTTTTCAAAATGTACCACTGAATAAAAGAACGCCCTTGCCCTGAATAGTGTGACACATAACTCTTTAGGTGAGCCTAAACATCTGCCAGTGCTAGCTTGTTTTCAGGCAGCTGGGTAGTCTATGAAATAAAGTGTCTAAATGAAGTTGTCCTTCCTTTTTTACCTCTTGCCCAGGACTCCTTTTGCTGTCTGTTGGCAAACAGATCTTTTGTATCCAGTACAAACTCAGAGCAGGCTTTGGTTCTTCCTCTTGCTCATGACTTGATATGTTTCTTATCTGTCTCGGTTCCCTGTCCTGATACCTCTATATTTCTTCTGTTTTCTTGTCTGTCCTGCCCATGGGGCATTTTGGCCTCACAATGTTTTTGCTGAATGAGCTGTGTCCTTCGACTACTGATGTCAGAACTTGAATCACAGTGCATGAGAGACTATTTTTTCTCCATGTCTTTCTCCTTTTTTCGATCCTCCCCCTTTGGAACACCCACACACTTTAGTAATTATTGGCCCCCAACATCTTCTTGCTTCCCCCAGTCCGTTGGGCTCTCACTTCAGCCAACCGCTGTATTGGCGGGCATCTATCTTTAAACTGATTTTAAACCAATTCAAGATGACCAACATATGTACAAGCAGATGTGCACAGGCCATCTTGGAATAGTTTATCCACTGTTTTAAGAAAAATCATTCCAAGATAACCACTGCGCATTCAGCCACATGCGTGGTGGCCATCAGGGAAAATAAAACCAGCATTGGCAAAGTCAATACGTGTGAAGGGCATGACCTCTAGGCTTTGTTAGTGCTCGATCCATTGGTAACATTACCAATTAATCTGGACTGTATTTACCAAAATACTGTCTAGCTAGTTTGGTTTTGTGGTGATTTAAGTAGCTAAGATGATAGATGGATCACTCATTGTGTTGCTTTTCTAAGTTTGGATCAAGAACCTAAAAGTTTTAAACTGTATCTGCATGTGTTATGTTATGTTAAAGCGAGCTATCACACGTGAGGGTATCCTGGTGCTGAGCAGCTGTGTGTCCCTGGCCCTACCTATGGTAGGTTGGTCAAATGAAAAACCAGGTTCTTCAGCTTCACCTCAGTTCCCTGAGGTGTGTTGTAATGTCAGTCCTGTGTGGGAGGTTGAGGATGAGGATGAGTCTGGCAGCCGAGTTCTGGATGGTCTGAAGTCTTCTAGTGAGTTGCTTGTTAATCCCGGCATAGATGGTGTTTCTATAGTGTTGGTGTTGGGCAAGAGTGATAGTTTTTGATGTGTAGCTTGGGAGCCATTTGAAGATCTTCCTCAGCATCTTCAGAGTGTGGAAGCAAGATGCATTGACGGCGTTGACTTGTGCAGTCATCTCCAGTTTGCTGTTGATGGTTATTCAAAGGTTCCTGGCGTGGTTTCTGGGTGTGAGTCCGAATTCAGCCGGCCACCAGTTGGAGTCCCATGGTGAGGCTTTTTTGCAGAAGAGAACTACTTCTGTCTTGTCCGTGTTCAGCTTGAAATAGTTGGCTTTCATCCAGTTTGCGACTTCAGTCATGAAGGCAGTGAACTTGTTTCTTGTGTAGGGGGTTCTGTCTGAGAGGGTGAGTATAAGTGGTGTGTCATGTGCATAGGAAAGGATTGTTGATGCCCTGTGCGTGGATGGCATTGGCCAGAGGGATCATATTTGCATTGAAGAGAGTGGGGCTGAGCGATGAACCTTGAGCGACTCCACAAATGAGTTAACAGGCTACTGAGAAGTAAAGTTCGAGGCTTACTGCTTGTGTTCTATCCATTAAGAAGAAGCAGAACCAGCATGGAGCGGGTCCTCGGATGCCATTCTCATGCAGGCGCCTTATAAGGATAGTGTGTGAGACGGTGTCAAATGCAGCAAAGAGGAATTGGAGAATGAGGGCAGCATATCTCCTCTGTCAAGGATCATGTGGATGTCATCTGTGGCAGTAATGAATGCTGTTTCTGTACTGTGGTTGGGCCTGAATCCATAATGCGTGACATAGAGGAGCTTGTAGTTGCTGAGGTGGTCGGTGAGGCGTCAGTTGATAAATGTCTTCAAGACCTTTGCCCGGTATGGTAGGAAGGAGATGGGTCTGTAGTTGGAAAGCATGACTGGGTCACCTGATGGTTTCTTGAGCAGGGGCATGATGGTGGCATGTTTCCAGGTGTCCAGGAATGTGGCTGAGTCGATTGGGGCATTGAAGATGGGTATTAGTGCTTCTCTGATAGGTAGGAGTCCTTTGGTGAAGGTGTGGTGTGGGCAATGTCAGATGGAGCTTCATTGGATGTGAAATATATTTGTAAGGATGGCATATGTTGAGTATGTACTATGATTGACCTGCAACACTTTATTTTATAGTTCAAAATAAAATTAACAATTAGCCACTATCTTTCCCAAAAATTAATTGGCATAACGGCAACCCTCTCCCTGGTGTGAAACTGCTTTTGTATCCTATGCGGTTTAGACTATGTTTGCTGGCCTAGAGCAGTTCAAAATGCACCCACCATTCCAGCGTATTTTAGAAAATAAATCCCAGAGGGTGAGCCCCCAAACCACCAAATTCAACAGCACAATGTAACCTAATACTCACCACTTCGATTTGCAGAAGTGCACTCTGTTCACCTATGTTATGAATGCTGTCTTTGTGGCAGGGTGGCACCATGTGAGTGATTGCATTAAAACTCCCACAAATGTTCATTAAAAAAAAAACTTACATTATATGGATAAACAGAACAGGCTATGGTCCCACACAATCATTGGGTGGCTGTTTGATTTGCAGAGGATCTGACTGTTCAGTGAGTAAATTGACCTTGCTTGCATAAGGGTCCATTGCTATCTCTCTACAGAACTAATAAGAAAATATTTCAGTTTCTCGCTTTAAAGGTCACCTTGACTCTGCTGAACAAAAGCCCTCATTCTCAGAAGCAAACCCTTAACAATTGTAAGCACAATGATGAAGTTAGAGTACCTGAGCAGACACAAAAGGTTGTCTACCTTTCCTTCGCCTCCTACGACAGATATTAAAACCTTTTCACTTCTCCCCTGCAGTATCTCTTCTAGTAATAAATAAAACATTCGGTGACTTGCACCCTTAAGCTCAAATAATAGGTCGACTTGACATTTTTGCAGTAACATTTCTTACATTATTTTCTGATGCTTGCATTCGTGTTAAAAACACTTTTGAAGTTTGGAACGCAAAATTGAATTGAATTATATGGATTTGAAAAACACACAGTGAAAAACCATTATTCAAAACTGTCATCTATCGTTTTTTGCTAATTCACTGCCACTATGCAAGCGAAGAGCTATTTTGGGAGCTGTGCTATTTATCTTTTTATTTAAGGTTGGGGATTTCATTTTAGAAAGGTCTTCTGAACCCAGAGCACGCACCACTGGCTGCTACGTGCTTTGCTGGGTATTGCACATGTGTTTAGATGTTGGTGTAGAAATGTTAGTCTGGTCTCGACTCCTAAGTTGCCACACTCGAGGCTTGACTAACTCATAGATTTAACATTTAATTCTGGTTCTTCAGTCATAATTTGTCACAGACATGGGCCCTGGTGCCACTGTCCCCGCTGTACTCTTGACAATTAACAATTACGTATTTAATAGAGTAGAAGGGATGGTTCCTAACAAAAAGGTTAACTGAGAAGAGCTATAGAAACGATTTTAAGTTTTTATGCAAGTCACAGGAAAACGTGGTTCTTACTGGCACAAAGAAAATGTACTATGATTTATGAATTACTATAGCCTGTAGGCATTCTTTAAACAAACCAAGATGACAAAAAATGATAAAAGAAAAAAGCGCTAACACAGCGAAGTATTGGCACACCAGAAATGGCACAGAGTGAACTTCTGTTTAGACACACATGCACTTGTGAGCAGGCAATCCGCTATAACTTATAGTGTCTGATAGGCAATCTCTGAATTGGAGTGGCCCTTTGCACCGTGATGTATGTTGTGGCGGACTGTAGCTAATATGTGAATGACATGTGAACAGATCAATGGATGAAGATGTCTGGCCCGCATTCCATCTACGCCTGTATTTATGCATGTCTTTTTCATTTATGGTTTGTTTTTAATTCACGAGGTTAGTGAAACACCTAAACCTGCCTCTAGGCCAGACTTAAGATCATCGCGCTCAAAAGATGAAGCTTGTAAGGATTGTCTTTATTTATTTCTGTTTGCCTTTATAATTGCGTGATTTACTCACTAAAGTCACATATTTTTGTTTTCCTGTGTTTCGGACGCCGATACACAACTTACTATTTCTGTTGGTACTTTGATATTTTCCAAGCACCCACCGCCTTCCTTTTGCTATTTCATTACGGAAGGAGAGCATGGCAGGAGAGTTGGGGTACTCAAGGCTTCTCTGCAGCAACAGAAGCATGGCTATCGCTACAAAGACCAGAATGCATCCACTGGACTTTGTCAGAGTTTGACGTGGATTTGAATTCGGAGCTTGGCAGAGCAGCAGTGCAAGTGTCAGAATAATCAGCAGGCTTTTGTCAGATTCCAGGCCAACATTTCAATGGCGTTTACCCAAACCTGTGCTCTTGTAACTGCGCCTTGCACCGGAAAGTAACCAGCAGAGTAGTCGGCAAGCAAACAGCCGCTTCCTCTCCTTGGCTGCTTCAGGAGTGGAAGAGCAGGCGCACAAGGAGGCTTGAGAACTGGAGTGTTCCCCCCAGCAGCAGAGTTATGGTTAGATTTTTTTTTAGGTCCAGCCTGCAGTGCATGTGCCGCTATGCGAGCTATGCTGTATTGGAGTATGGACTTGAAGCCCTTCTCACTCTCCGCCCATATTTGTCATTGGCTTGTATCATTGTCCTTCGTAAATGCTGGCTTCTGATTCCTTATAAGGCTTCTTAGTCCCTCCTTAGTACCGCCTTTTCTTCATTTGTAACCTCCCATGAGGACTGGCCCTTTTACTTCGGTTGTTACACGGTACGTCTTCTTTAGTCTGTAAGCACTATTTTCTTTAATGAGCTTCTCTTACTGCAGGAGGCTAGGTGGGTCTCTCATGCGCAGTTGTGACCACCGGCTTGTTTAACTCGTAGCAAACAGGGAGCTCTTCAGGGGCCATGGGAAACAGAAGGGGGCAACTCAGCGATGCCTTTAGGGAGGTCAAAGGTGCGTGATGTAAATTTCGCTCAATCTGGCGTGTTTATTTTCTGAACAACCATCTATGTTAATCATGAATATGCTTTAGGTTTGCTCCTCTGCTCACTTGCTAAAAAACATGACTTCAACAAAGGGGTCTTACCCTCTTTTCTCAATTTGGTCCCCTGTGAAATGGATCCAAAAAAGAAAGAAACTCTTTGGCTGCAAATGTCTCTTTGGACACAGTCTCCCGCAACCGCAAGTGCGAACCCAACCAGACGGTATTGGAGCGCTTTACTGACCAGTTCTCCAGTTCCAAAGTGGCAGCTCGCTGCGCTTTGCTCCTCAGCTCAGATAACCTGTAAAGTGTGTGCTTTCACCCCCAGCTTAACGTTGCTTTCGCTCATTTGCTTTTCTCCCCATGCCCGCCACATTGCTCTGTCTATCGTTTGCTTCCCTATGCCCTCCGTGCTCCTTCCCCCACCGCACCATCATTTTTGCTTACCCACACCCACACCCTCAGTTTTGCTTCCACACACCCTCCCCATCTGTGTTCCTTTTGCTACCTTCTGTTTGCAACCCCCCCCTTCCCCCACACACACTTTTAAACAAGGATATGGAATGCAATAGGTCTCGCATTTGCAAGAGTTTAAGCTATTGGCATTGTAAATGACAATGCCTTTTATTTATGTTTTAAAAACCAAAACATAAATAAAAGGCTTCGTCATTTACAATGCCAATAGCTCAAACTCGCGTAAAAACGAGAACTATTGCATTGCAAGGGGCTTGTTTAGAAATACCAGAAAGCATGGACATTACTAATGGCCCTAGGTGGGTTCAATGCTGAAGCGCTTCAGACCAGCATTACATTTATCTTAATGCATCACTCAAGTGTTATTGCACTGCAGGGCTGGAGTCTGGAATGCAGTAGATCTACAATATGTCTCGCCAGCTTGAAAATATAGGTTTGTGTAGTGGCTGCTCTCTCCTGGGCTTTAACTGCAGACATCAGGGGCCGTATTATGCATTGTGATTGTTTGTGCCCGTGAAGGAAGTGGCCCTTAGGGGCCACCCGGGTTATTTACAACCACCTGCTATGCCTTCCCAAGAATGAAGAGTCGGTCAGACAGTAGAGAATACAAACAAGCATTTATTAGCAATACTCTGCAGAGGAGTCCAATCTGACTTGCACCCTAAGATGTCTGCTGAGGGACTGGCTCCCCAACGGCCAGCAATGCATGATCATTCCTCCAAGAACCCCCCAACCACGCCCACAGTGGAAAGTTACCGGCCTGGGCCGAACATGAACAAAGAAGGCACAGAAGGATGGGCTACCACCTGTCAGATGGGTACATGCTATCGGCAACTCAAGGTTACCGCGCTGAGTCGCAGCGTCTCCTAACGTGGGAGCAGAACTACACACTCGGATAGGCATGCGAGGGCAGAATGGCCTATTCATTAGTAAGTCAGGAAGCAGCCTTGAACAGGAAAGAAAAATAATAACTAAATACAGTGTTCTGCTGAGGCAAGCAATACGAATAATGAGGCCTAGTTCAGACACAGCCTAATAGGGATTACGAAATACAAAATGGAGTCACACTTGCTAGCTAAAGCTTGCACGTTGCAGGGATAACTCAGTGGGCTGCATAACGTGAATACAAATGGCATCTATTTAGCCACACACTGCTAACCTAATGTAGCATAATACGAGTGCATAGCAGGAATGGGATTTTCAAACCTAACAGACCCTCCTTTTAACATGGGTGGCTAAATGCTTTATTGAGGCTATTCGGTAGGGTCTTTACAATTCTAAGTGGGAAGGAAGAAAATGCAAAGTCAGTCAAGTTACAAGGGAGAATAAAGCAGCACATGAGTATCAAAATCTACTTAGTATTCAAAAATACCTTCGTCAATAAGCATCATATCCTGGATATCCTGCATCATCATAGTAGAGACCTTAGTATCACGTCCTGGCAATTTAGGGGTAGGGGTGAGCTTGCTCACACAATAGGTGCAACATGCTGGAAGGCAATTAATACATAGGCAACATGTGAAGATGACACCTGCGATAACTATGAGGGCAAGTAGTATCTTCCAACCCCATGATGTCAGCAGACCCCAGAACCACCCTGTGAGGGACCATGAACCATTATCCTGATGGATATCTGAAGCAAGCCTGTGCAATTTCTGTATGGCAGAGTATACATTAGGGGCGTTATCAGGAATGTAAACACAACAACTGCTGCCGATGACGCGGCAGGCTCCACCCCTATCAGCAAGGATGACGTCTAAAACCATCCGGTTTTGAAGAGCAACAAGTCTCGTAGCCTGAAGCTCGACTGTAATATTAGTCAGTATGCCTGCAGTAGTGTTAATAACTCCCTCAACTACTCTAGCAAGGCGACGGATATTACGGCTATTGAACATGGGGCCCCAGAACGGCAGAATGCCCTTCATGATGTCAGTAAATTGCTGTAGGGAAGTATCTGTTTGATCTATATCTTCTGGATTGACAACTCTCCTGGCTCGATGCAAATGGAGATCCCTACTCTGTAGCCTATGATCCTTATGATAGTTGGATGGTGCAATGTAAATGGGAGGTAAAAGAAAAGAGACATAACACCGGCCAGACCATCCCCTGGGAAGCCATGTATAAGCCTGTTCCCCACAAACAAAGTATACATTTGGAGGTGTGAGCAAAGGTGGGCTACTAGTAGTGTTCAATCGGTATGTATAGTTACAACTGCTCTGACCCACTGGAATGTTCCCTGTACCTTCAACACAGAAACTAGCTGCTGTATTGATCACAGGGACGGGCATGGCTTTGTCTTCAGTTATATTTCGTTCCTGGAAACATTTAAAATATTCAGTAACATTAAATCCTTGAAAATCCAGCATTTCGTTTTGTAACCAAGTGACATTCTTATTATCCTCAAAAATATTCATACAAGCTTCTGAATGTAGGGTACCCTCCTTTCCATCTGCCCCAGGTGTATATCCTTGGTGTACCACTATATACTCCAACACTGCTTCGTAATCAGACTGTACCATATTCATTGCGTCAGCATGATAGTGCATGTACACCATAGAAAGCAATTGGAACCATGTCTCACAGCTACCCAAGTATGACAGGGGCAAGGACACCAGTAGATCGTTCTTGTGCATAACTGAGGGAAGTAACCCACACACCCAACAATTCGTGGCATTAGTTGTACTGTGTACCTGATGAAGCATCTGCAGAAACGCGTTCTCAACATAGGTCTGTCTATGTCTCTCTTTATGCGGGGCCAGTGTAACAAATGAATGCTCAGGTGGAGCCGGGGTAGTCCCTATCAATGTGTGCACAGGATGCTGTTCTTCTAAATTCCACACCACCCCGAATAGTGTTATCGTTACGATGAGAAGGACCACTACCACCTTACTCCCAATAGACCAACTAGACCACACAGGACCATTCTGCTATAATGGTGGGGCCACCAGAGGCTGTTCCTACTTCATAATTGCGCGGCCAAATGGGTACATAGAAAGAAACTTTAGGAATTGGAGCCACAAAAATACAACCGACCAGAGGGGTACAAATCACCCAGTGTCCTTCAGAGCCTCACTGGTAGACTCCTATTGTTCATCAATGACGGTGCTATGAAGCACTCCCACTGGGGAGATGCGCGATCGCAGCCCTTGCTGGAAAACAAATCCTCTTCTTTCAGGATAGGGCACCCTCCCTCCTGGGCAAGTACCCTCAACGATCCTGTCCAGTGTCCAGGGCAGTGCACCAGTGTAGCTCACTCTAATCTAAAGCAGGCACCTTAGGCACAGCACCTATGCCCTAAGCTCAAGTCCTTCCCTAACTCCTGGACTGCCCTACTGGCGCACTGTCCTTCAGTCGGGGCTGCAGGTTGTACCTGGCAACCCCAGGCACTTCTTCATCAACAAAAAGGGGAAGAAATTCAGGCTCAGCAGGATATTGAGACTCAGGTGTCTGTGCACCAGAAGCGGGAGCATCCGGGGCGGCCCTTGTCTCTGGGGGACCACCTCAAATAAGGCCTCGTCGCTTTCCTCGTCTGTCTGTGCCCACCTCAGTCGGGCGTCAGAGAAGGGAACGAAACGGGGCACTCGCTCCCCTTCCTGGTCAGCAATGCCGTCGAGGACCCACTGGTCATACGGAAGTGGGAGAGGGATCCTCTTGACGTGCGATCCGTGTACCCAGTGCTTCCGGCCTTCAAGCTTTACTGCGGTGCGGGTGGCGAGCAGGACCAAGAGTGGCCCCTTCCACAGAGGCTTCAGGCAGCTCTTTCGCTGAAGATTCTTTACGAACACGAAATCCCCGGGCTGCAGCTGATGCCCGGGCCCCTCTGGTACTGGTTGCAGCATGGCGTGAATCTGTTGGTAGACAGAACGAAGATCTTTAGTTAACTCATACAGATAGTCCACAAGTAGGGGGTACTCTATCTCGGAAAAGCGCTTGGGTCTTGGGAATACCCAGACGTTGGCGGGGCGCCCAAAGACCACCTCGTACGGGGACAACCCTGTTCTAGAATGCGCTGTCGCTTTGGTAGATAACAAAGCCAAAGCTAGAGCACCGGGCTATCGCAATCCTGTGCTTTCTTGAATCTTCGCTAACTTCAATTTGAGAGTACCATTGTACTTCTCAACCAAGCCTGCTGACTGGGGGTGGTTTGCTGCATGAAACTTCTGTCTAATATGCAAGCCTTTACACACCAATTCAATGACTTTTGAATTGAAGTGACTTCCGTTGTCACTCCAGATCACACGTGGCAATCCATAGCGCGGGAAGAATTATTTTAAGAGTGTCTTTGCCGTCGCCATAGCCGTATTCTCCTTAGTGGGATAAGCCTCAATCCATTTACTGAATGCACAAATCACTACCAGCACATAAAACACAATCCTCAGCACACGTCTTTACAGTAATATGCAATTATCCAATTTGATTTAGTCAAGCATAAATGATACAAAGAATTTTCGAGCTTGGTTTCTTTTCTTTATTCTTTCTGTTCTTGCATCAGCCAACACGTGTTTCGTCGCACAAGAGAACACGGCGCTGATGTTGGGACCTACACGTCCATTAAACGTGCTCTAGGTTTGGCTCATGACGAAGATCCACGGTAAATGCAACGTGGACATCAGGACATAGATTTTAAATTCCCAGTGGGATGGAATTATCACCACTGATAAAGGAACATTTTGGACACTTGTAAGCCTTGAGAAAGTCGCGGGACGATTTTCCTTTTGTGCGACGTAATATGCACATTGGTTGAGCCCAATGGATGCACCCGATGTACCGCCCCTGTTAGACCGGGGTAGCCACTGGGCCGAACCCGAACCTCTTCCTCTACTGTTTCCCCTCGCAACTTGCTGCATCAACACCCTCGTTTTCAACTCTTTCTCCACTTTTTCCTTCTCTTCATTCTCTCTATGCTCATAGTACTGTGCCATACTCAGTATTACCGACGGGGAGGAAGTGCTCCAAGTACTTTCCGAAGCCTGCAACCTAGTCGCAATCTCATGAAGCAAGTTGTTAACAAACCTGCTGACAAACAACCGGACACCACCTTCCAATGACAGGTCCTGACCACTAAAGTTGAGAAACACCCCTTCAAACCTAGTAAAGAAATCGGACACACTCTCGTCCTTCTTCTGGCGACATGCAGTCAACTTGTCCCAATCCACCCGTCTCGGCAGGATAAGGGAATGCATGTAAGTGATAATACGACCCGGCAAAGCCAATAACTCCGCCTTTGGTTTCTCACCGGGCTTGCGTTCTTTATCCCACGCCCTGATCTGATCCCATGTTCCTCCTAATTCCACTACATGATCCTGTGTATGCACTTGCCTCCATATATCCACCGGTACCAACAAGCCAAAGAACAACTCAATATCAGCTAACGTCATCACCGTGGAGGAGGCCGCCTCTGTCAACTCTTTGTAATACGCAGTCAGGTTTTTCCGAGGGTCTGGCAACTGACTTTTAAGGGATATTACCTCACTCCTCTTCCAAGGAGTATAGATCCACTGTTCCTGAAACCAAGCATCAACTCTTGGCCTAATTACAGTATTCGTGGTGTCGCGCAGTTCTGGTATTTCAGGATGATAAATGGGATGGACCTCCCTCATGGGGCACTGGGTCACAATCGTCGGAACCTTTTGGAGCAATCTGCCCCGATAACCCACCAATGTTGTTACATTGCTAAAAACTTCATTAGGAGCCATACCTGTAGCATATACCCTGTCCCGTATGTCATAGATAATCTGCGGTGCAACACCCTGGAAACACTGCTCCCACAGTCCTATTAGCGTGGCCGACATGTGCTTAAGAGCATGCTGCTGTATGAAGGGCTCATAATCTTTCATCACACTCCACACATCTTCCACACTATAGATCGCATTCCGGGCCCACTGAGCTGCTTGATTCACCACCATTTGTTTTTCCTCATCACCCACAGCAGAACGCATCAACACTTTGTCCACACGGTCTCGTGCTGCCGCCCAATTCCCTTCATGTATCCCACATACAGGGGTCTCGCCATACTGCAGTGCTTGGGGTGTCGTACTTAAGGGAGAAAGAGCAGATGAGGAGACCGGTATCATCATGTAAGGAGACAGTGTTGTAGGAGTGAAAGGGGGTGTAGCAGTAGATACAGAGTCAGTAGACGGAACAGGAGAGCTAACGGCTCCCGCCCCGTTACTGGTGTGAGCAGAGAGGAAGCAGACGGGGCTGGGGCGGAAGCAGTTTGACTAGAGGCAGAAATACTAGGAAGAGCGGCACTGGGGGCCGGAGACTGAGACGTTGGAACCCTTGGGTATATCCGCTTAGGAGCATAAGGTGGAGGAGGGCGAGAATCCAATAGCTCTTCAACGAAAACATCACCTTCCTCTCTAGTAACATAGGATTTATCAGTCTGCAACCAAAACTTTCTATCTGCACATTTTATGCCTTTCTCTATCTTTTCCCTTTCATAGGCCACTGCTTTCTGCGTTATAGTTTGCGTCTGTCTCTTCCGGGCCTCTTTCTCTGCTCTCATACGCCGTTGCTTTACTTCCTTCTGCCATACTCTTAGAGAATCAAACATCGACTGCCTTCTCTTTTTGGCGAACAATTTGTCCTGCAAGAAATTCAATTTGTGCTCATCAAACGAGTCAGTAAGTGGCCATTGTAACTCAGCATTGTCCCTCGTATATTTATTCCACAATGTGCTAAACATAATAGGGCCAATGCCGTGCTTGATGTATACATCAAAATTTGGGGTACCCTCCTGAGGCGCAGGCTGGCTCTCTTCCAATCGAGCCTCAGTAGAACAACACCGACATCCAAAGCACCCCAATTTACTTAGACAAGGCATCTTAATATAAGACACATGCGCTGTCCCCAACGGACAAATATAAAACCAACAAACAAAATAATAAAAGAAAAAAATAAAGAATACAAATATTGTTCAAGAGCCAAACCAAAACGGTCCGAGGACCGCTCCCTACAGTCCGGAGACAGTACCAAGTTCAAGAAGACAGGCTCTAGCCCCAGACCTTTTCAAGCATTGACCAAATTTCCAGTTGGCCTGGCAGATTGTTCACAAACAGTCCCAGACCTTTTCAAGAATGGGCCAAATTACCAGTTGGCCTGGTAGGCTGTTCACAAACACTCTGTGTCTTTAAAAAGGGTCCGCAAACCCACCAAGTTCAAACCAAGACAGCCCAAAGACCGTACCAAGACACAGCCCGTAGGCTCGTGCCGTTCAAGCAAGGCAGTCCGAAAACTGCACCAAGACAGTCCGGAGACTGTACCAAGACACAGCCCGTCGGCTAATGTCATTCAAGCAAGACAGTCTGGAGACCGTACCAGGACACAGCCCGTTGGCTAATGTCGTTCAAGCAAGACAGTCCGGAGACCGTACCAGGACGCAGCCCGTATGCTCGTGCCGTTCAAGAATGGCGCCATTTTCCAAGAATCAAATCACTCACCTGATGCACACAGGTCAAGTCAAGTTATTCTCCACTGCCGACTCTTCGGACCAAACGGTCAACTCCAAGGTTTCGCCTTCTCAGAACCCCGGCCGGTGACCACTAGACGAGGAGTCGCCCGATCAGACAGGCGGGGCAGCTGCGAGAACCAAGCTCGATCGTGTGGGGTACCCCGATCTGCCCGACCGACCAGACGCAACCCCAACCCTGCAACCCGATTACGGGCGAGCTGGATCACCTTGCAGGGTCCCTGTTCACGCGCCAACTGAAGGAAGTGGCCCTTTGGGGCCACCAGGGTTATTTACAACCACCTGCTATGCCTTCCCAAGAATGAAGAGTCGGTCAGACAGTAGAGAATACAAACAAGCATTTATTAGCAATACTCTGTAGAGGAGTCCAATCTGACCTGCACCCTAAGATGTCTGCCGAGGGACTGGCTCCCCAACGGCCTGCAATGCATGATCATTCCTCCAAGAACCCCCCAACCACGCCCACATGGAAAGTTACCGGCCTGGGCCGAACATGAACAAAGAAGGCACAGAAGGATGGACTACCACCTGCCAGATGGGTACATGCTATCGGCAACTCAAGGTTACCGCGCTGAGTCTCAGCATCTCCTAACGTGGGAGCAGAACTACACACTCGGATAGGCATGCGAAGGCAGAATGGCCTATTCATTAGTAAGTCAGGAAGCAGCCTGGAACAGGAAAGAAAAATAATAACTAAATACAGTGTTCTGCTGAGGCAAGCGATACGAATAATGAGGCCTAGTTCAGACACAGCCTAATAGGGATTACGAAATATAAAATGGAGTCACACTTGCTAACTAAAGCTTGCACGTTGCAGGGATAACTCAGTGGGCTGCATAACGTGAATATAAATGGCATCTATTTAGCCACACACTGCTAACCTAATGTAATATAATACGAGTGTATAGCAGGAATGGGATTTTCAAACCTAACACCCGGCGCACCTTTTAAAAGGTGCGCCGGGCACAAACAATCACAATGCGCCCTATTATGATGTATACACTGCCCCAGGGCAGCCGCAAACTCGCACTGCCCTAGGGGCAGCGCATACATGTGAAAGTACGGAGCAGCTGCTCCTTGTTTTCACAGTGCAGGCGGCACCCGCCTGCACTTTCAAAGGGGATTAGAGATCCCCTTGCAGGCGGGTGCAGTCAGTGACTGCACCTGCCTGCAAGGGGATGTCTGGGGGTACAGGGGACCCCCTTTGCCCCCTGCAGAGGGCTGCTTTCAGGGGGCTTACTGACAGTGCGCCACCTTTTAAATGGCGCACTGTCAGTGCGCCTCCTGAGGGCTGCTTTGACTCAGCGCCCGCGTCTGTAATATGGCACGAGCGCAGAGTCAAAGGAATTCCGCATTTGCATAGGACATGCCCTTATGCAAATGAGGGAACACCCTCTGAAGGTAGCGCTGGCGCTTTAAGTGCGCCAATGCTATCGGTATTATAGAAGGGGACGCACAAGCATCTGCGCCCCCTTCTATAATACCAAAGTGCCCCGTGGGCGCGCAAAGCGGGAGCAAACGCCCATTGCGCCCCTCGGGGCACTTATTGTAATATGGCCCCAGGTCTTCACAGGCTCCTCCAGAAACCCTGTGGTGGGAGGATGTCTAGATCTATACAGCCTACACACCTTGAATGCATAGTTATACATAGGTGGCTCTGGGAGATTAGTATTTGAAAAATATGTTTATTTTCTACATCTACTTTATAAACACCGGTGCTGTGTAGACTCCTGTTGTGGCTCTGTGTGGTTGATTGTAGTGAAAGAGACTTAAGAGCTAACAGATCTCTCAAGTTACCAATTCTCATGTATGAGAAGCTCCTTCCATCCAGATTTGTTTTCTTTGCATGCTGGGATTTGAATTCCCGATTGGCCAATTAAAACACTAGGGCTCAAATACCCAGAATTCAAAGAAGAGTCCTGGGCTGGCTAACATATTCTCAAATGGAAATGAGAAACTTGTGAGCTCTGATGTAAAACTAGCATCAGACAACAAATAGTTTAAAAAAAGGAGTCCATTCAGTAGCAGCAGGACACAAATAGAATACCTATTACCCGGAAGTTCAGTTCTCTCTTTCCTAATTTAGATGTCTTGGTGGATGCTGCCTTATGTGTAGTTAACTTACATTCAATGTCTGTGTTGTTTATTCTGCCTTTTTATGTGCATATATCATGAGAGGTTCTGACTCTGCCGTTCTCTAGTACCCACACCGAGAACCCAGTTTGGTTTCTACATTAATTCTTTGTCAGGATGAGGGTACCATATGACCCAATGGCATGAAGACACCTTGTTCCCAGTCCCAGGATTTCATATATCACACCAATGCTTTCTCAGATTTGTAGGCTTTGTTCAGTTCAGTGGAACCCATTTGACTTCACACCTGAGCATAATGTTTTGGCAAAGGAAAGACTGTTGCATAAATTACAACTTTGGCGTAGTTCTACAAGGTTTTCTTTCCCACCCACGGGTGACACAAGTGAACTTGGTTTAATGCACCAGGACTGAATGTGAAAGGCAGGTTATTGGAGTCCTGCAGAACACCACTCACCACATTGTCGTCTAGTTGTTACTTTTGAAAACTTATGATGCCTATAAAGGGATCGGGAGCACCGTGGTAGCAGAAACAAACCTATTTTGTTATTTGCAGTATCACACACACACTGCACTAAGAAGAATTGACACTTTTATTGAAAAGCATTTATTAAGACAGGAATAACCTGCTTCTGAGTACATCTAAAACAACTACAGGGTATCATAAAATGGAAAGAATACACGTTGTAACCAACACGAAGAAAATGAACATCTCTAACATGGTTAAAATGTAATCTAAAGCCTACACCTCAAAACCTACTTCTATGCGCTACACTAAAAGAGCACAGAAAGCAAAGTAACTTGCAGTCTAGTGTTTCTTAGGGAGTAGCAATGCACTGCATACTTTGTTGACAGTGAGAGCTGTCGTTATCAGTGGAGGTGTGCAAGCAGTGTTCTCTGCGAAGGGCAAACAGGCACTGTGGTAGCTACCTTCCTCCGAGACTCAGCTTTAGCAGCACTGGGCGAGATGTAGTATCTTCTTGTGCAATGATCTAGGCGAAGGACCTCTCCTGATGAGTGGTTACGTGACAGTCCTTCTATACTAAATATTACCAGAGATTGGAATTTCTGACATAAGTTTAGGAATGTCTGACATAGATCATCTGCATTAAGGTGTGCGTCCCAGATGTTGCCTTATGAACATACAAATTGAGAGGACATCAATTCAGACTACACAATTTGGGCTATATGTCTGCACTTGTTGTTTTTTGACATTGACATCGTGACAAGTAGACACTTGTCCCTGACTGATGCTGCATCAGGTGTTATATCTGTGACGTTATCCTTACGACCTGACACTTTGACAGTTCTTAAAAAGACAAGGTAAGACAGCATCTTTATCAAATGGCAAATATAACAATGTCTGCATAAATTGAGAAAGATGGCGACCTCCATTGTTTAAATATGGCGGCCTCCATTATCTAAAGATTGTGACCGCCATTGGGCTCTACATCAAGACTGAGACTGGAACAGATATATGCTTGTAACCTGGAGTCACATGGACATGAATGAATGTTGAGGGTGGAGTGGCCAACAGTGTCAAATGCAGCAAAGAGGTCCAGCAATTTAGGGAGGTATAAGTCATCTTCTTAATATGTGTAAGAGAGCAGTCTAAGTCTAATAGTGTGGTCTGAAGCCAGACAGCCAGTAATGCAGGATATGGCTGGCATTGATGTAATCTTAGAGTTGAGTGCAGACCGCCTTTTCAATGATCTTGCCGATGAAGGACTGGTGAGCGATGTCCCTTTAGTTGGCGAGGACATCATAGACTAGGGTGGATTTCCTCAGGAGTGGGAGAATTTGGCTTCCCTTCAGGGAAGATGTCCTGAGTAATAGAGGTGTTAACAATGCTTAGGAGTGGTGATAAATCTTTTATGCAAAGTGTGGGATTTGAGGGACATGCAGTGGGTTGATGCAGTACATATTCTTCCCTGTCTGTGGATGGAGCTTTTGTTCTCTGAAAAGTCTTTGTAGCACTAGGGTGCTGAAGGTTTTGGCTCAGACTTGTTTTTTTTTAATATATTTGGAGCATAGGTGTTCACATGTGTTGGAAATGGCCCTTTTTGCAGGGTTATCCCCAAACTTTTTGCTTTTTCCTCCTATTTTTTCTAGGCCTGGGCGGTAAATTCCATTCCGCTCGCGGAATTTGCGGAATTTGGGTAATTTCGCGTTCCGCGGAGAACGCGAAATTGCCAAAAATTCTGCGATCCGCGACTTCGCGGAATTTTTTACTTGTTCGCGCTTTCAAAATGCGTGTTCGCGAGATATTTCTCCCCGAGCTCGCAAACAGCGTTCGCGAACAGGAAAAAAGCATCGCGAACGGGCGGAACAAGCAATTCCGCGTGTTCGCGGAACTTTTGCGTGCTCGCGGAGATTTTTTGCCGTTTCGCGGAGCTTTGCGTAGCGCGACTACGCAAATTCCGCCCACCCCTAATTTTTTCCTGACCTGTGTTTGTTGGTTATAGGACTCTGGGCACTTTACCACTGCGGATCAGTGCTAAAGTGCATATGCTCTCTGTGTAAATTGTTATTGTGATTGGTTATCCATGATTGGCATATTTGATTTACCAGTAAGTCCCTAGTAAAGTGCACTGAGTGTGCCAGGGCTGGTAAATCAAATGCTACTAGTGGGCTTGCAGCACTGATTGTGCCACCCAGATGAGTAGCCCTCAAAAGATGTCTCAGGCCTGCCACCTCGGTGCCTGCGCGCAGTTTGTTAACTGGCATGTCGACTTGGCAAGTGCACCCACTTGTCAGGCACTAACCTTCCCTTTTCTTACATATAGGGCACCCCTATGGTAGGCCCTAGGTACCCCCCTGGGCAGGGTGCAGTGTATGTGAAAGGTGGGACATGTACTGGTGTGTGTAACATGTCCTGATAGTGAAATACTGCCAATTCCGTTTTTCACTATTGAAAGGCTATCTTGCCCCATAGGACAGAATAGGGAATGCTTTGTAACATTTTACAAGCATATTTTCCCATATGGATAAGATAGAAAAATGGAGTTTGGTATCCCTGAACTCAGGATTTAATAACACATCTTTTAGTAAAGATGTTTTTTAAATTGTGTGTTTGAAAATACTACTTTTAGAAAGTGGCTATTTTCTTGTTCAACCATCCTGTGTGCCTCTGCCTGTTTGTGGATTGACTGTCTGGCTTTGGAGTGACAGGGGCTGGGGAAGTGCAGTGGCTCCAGGAGTCTGGATGAGTCAGCAATAGGTTGAATAGGCCTTTCTGCATTTGGAGTGGTGGGAGGAGTAGCACCTGTACCTGAATAGGGCTGTGCCTGCCTTCAACAATGTTGGATCTGCCCCCCTGTGGTGTGTCTGGATCCAAGGCTCACACTGACAATGGATGTTGTTGTGCACTTGCAGAGTGCCCCCCAGAACTGATTTGAACTGGGCTCAGAGCCCCATGCACAAAGAGAACAAAGACATTTTGGGGTATAAGTATCAGACCCAAAACCCCAGACTTTTAGATCAATCCTGGAATTCAAGAGGAACCTTTGCCAAGGAGAAGAGCTGGAGAGACTGAGGAGAAGTACTGCCCTTGCTGTATGTCTGGGGTTGGCCTGCAGTTGCTGTTTCTGCCCAGGAAAGGAGAAGGACTTTGCTGTGTGCTGTGTCCCCTGCTTGAAGGAGATCTCCAAGGGCCTGAAGTGTGCCGACCTCCTGTTCTGAAGTCTCAGGGAGACAAAGACTTCACCCCCAAATCCCCTGAACTCTGCTGCTGTGAGTTCTGACCTGCCAAGAGGTGCCTGTGCCAGTTTTGGGCCTCTGGAGGTTGTTGCTGCTGCTTGGGAGCTGGAAGAAAGAAGAAACGTGAAGAACTGCTAAAATCCACGCATTGAGGGATCGCGGCTGAAGAGGACTGATGCAGCGCCGCTCGACGCCGCTGCATCGATCGCGACGCATCCCTGATTTCCATGCATCATACCTGTGCGGCACGCTTTCCCGACACATCACCTGCGAACCGGAACCGTCACGAAGGATCGACGCATCACTCCCCATACAGACCGGATATGACGCAACTCGTCCTCTGAGTGTCTCAGAACTGTCGCATCGCCTCCCCAAGGTATCAGGAGTGTCGCATCTCTTTGTTTTCCAACTCTGCGGCTGTTTGGCTTTTGGAACTTTGACGCATCTACAGGTACTTTGGTGAAAAATCACGCATCCACTGTTTTCTATGGTACAAGTTCTTGAAACCTTTTTAAAGTCATATTTTTAACTGTGTATGTTGGGTTTTTGTCGTTTTGGTCTTGTTTAGTTTAGATAAAGGTATCTTATTTTTCTAAACTGGTTGGGTGTCCATTTGTGGTGTTTTCACTGTGTTACTGTGTGTGTTGGTACAAATACTTTACACATTGCCTTTGGGATAAACCTGTCTGCTCGTGCCAAGCTACCGAGGGGGTGAGCAGGGGTTATCTAAAGTGTGTTTCCCCCTTACCCTGACTAGAAGCAAGGGTCCCTATTTGGACAACGGTACCTACTTCTGCCAACTAGAGACCCCCATTTCTAACAACATGGTTCCCTGAAGATTGTTGATGTTGTTTAGACATCGGATGTTGTGTTGTGTTGGCAGCATGAGAGATCAGTTTAAGCTTTAGGTAGTAGATGGAGAAGTATTTTCTCTTTTCTCCTTTGGGTTGATATCAATGTGTTAACTTGACAGTGAACAGGGAAATGGAGGTGATGAAATGGTTTACTCAATCCAGGGGTATGAGTGGTTTGCACTGAGCACATGGTTGAGAAGATGAGGTTGGTGATGAAGCCTTTGGAGTATGCTGGTTGTACAATATGCTATACTATGTTAATGAGGTTGAGGAATGTATGATTTTTTGAGCTTGCATTGAAGCCACCAAGGAGGGTGGTGTAGTTGTGTCAGAAGGATGATGTGGTGAAGAGATCTGGCAGTTCGACAATGAAGTCCTCGTTCTATATGGAATGCATGTACAGTGCAATAAGGATACTAGCAGGCCAGAGTGCATAACCTCTATGCTTAATCAAGACCATACATCAACATTGCAAAATGCAGGGGAGAATCCACTAAATGCTACACATGCCCCCTGTTTTTCTGGATGGGGCACTTCTCCATTAGGAAAGTAATGTCATCACATTGTCAATTGTGATGCTACAGGATGAAAACTGGCCCTGCAGAAGTGAGTTCAGATCAACTTCGTTTCCCTAGCATCAGGATACTTCAGGACAGTTTTTGCAAACAGCATGTTGATGCATCCAGCAGAGTCACAGGACAATAAAATTAAGGGCTGAATGACAGTTTAGTTATGCCAGTTAAATTCCCAGATGTTCTCATTAGTGAAAGTCACATGATTTCTCACAATTTCGGTTTACGGGATATCGCGTAACATTTTTCCTCTAGGGTGTACTTTGCACAAACAAACCTTGTGAGCCAGCAGGAGACTGGTTCATGCAGGAAATGGAATCTCGCATGTGTTTTTTTAATGCAAGGTGTGTGCTCAAACACAAAAGAATCCAAGATACCAGCAAAAAACCTTTCAATATAAAAAATAACTTCGCAAAGTTTTAATGGAATTGCACAAAACGTAATAACAAAAGTTGCATGAATTAACACATCCATAGACGATTTGTGGGGTCGGTGTTTCCTTAGAGATTTGAAATAATTAAGTGCAGTCCCAGGGCTCAGGTATAGTCAAAGTTCTGATAACGGTTGAATAGGATCATAAATATTTGTAGCAATGTCTCAGGATTTTTCTCATAAACCATGGCTGGGACCCCACCTAAGCTCTGTGCTAAGCATGTCTTTACTTGCCATATCAGATATTAGATTAATACCACATAAAATGGATATCCATGTTGATGGGCACGACCTAAATTATTCATATTTGCAGAGATTGTACAATCTGAAGAGATTGCACAATATGTTGACCTATAAATAATCAAAAATAATAAGTCCAGTAATTTTTTCTGATGGGAAAATGTTTTTTATTTTTTCTAGATATGTTCCTATTGTGACCAGTTTTATGGGTCCTAATTCAGAACAAAGAAAATTGGTAACATATTGTCCCGTTTTAAATGTTTTCGGATTGTGTGTCAACACTTTGTATCACAGTTTTCTCATTGAAACCTATCCTCTAGAGAGGATTGATGGTGTTTGTATCACGCAAGACAGTGAAGTCTGAATGTTATGCAAGGACATCTTATCAATCAATCATGCAATTAGTAGATTTGTAGAGCATTTCTTGTCACCTGTGAGGGTATCCAGGTGTTGGTAGTGTCCAGTTGATCAGCTTAATAGCCAGGTCTCCAGGGACTTTTGGAACTCTGGAAGAGATGGGGAGGTCCGGAAATGGAAGGGCACCTCATTCCATGTCTTCTCTGCTAGGCAGGAGAAGGAGGGACCTCTGCATCTGCTACGTTGGATGTTTGGGGTGAGGTTTAGAGAAAGTGAAGCGGAGCTGAGGTGTCTGGTGGGCTGGCGGAAGTTCAGGCTGTGGTTAAAGCAGTCGAGTGCACAGTTGTGTAGGGCTTAGTATGCATGGGTCAGGAGATTGAACTGACATCTTTTCTGTACAGGGAGCCAGTAGGGTTCCGTGAGGTGATGGTAATGTAGGTTCGTCTAGGGAGATCAAGGATGAGTCTGGCTGTGGCATTCTGTATGGCCCGTAGTCGGAGGAGGAGGTCAGCTGCGATCCCTGCATGGAGAGCATTGCCGTAGTCCGTCGACTGGAGATGAGGGCCTGGGAGATGATGCGTCTTGAGCTTTAGGGTAGCCATCCTCAGGTGATATCCTGATCTAAGACCAGTGAATATTGATAGCAGCCATCAGTGTTACATCATGACATTTTGTCTCAAGCAATGGAGTGAAATCCTTATCTGTTTGCTGTTCCAACTACTTCTTGTCACAAATGAGGTGGCCTGGTGGCTGTGGAATAAATTATAACATGAAGTTAAACAAATGGAAAGTTAAAATAGTAGTTTAAGTAGTAGCTAAAATCAAATTCAAAGGCTTGAAATTAGGAAATGAAATCAACTCCAACATAGAAAAAGAAAATATAGTTCATGGTGGAACAAACCTGCATTTTGGACCAGGTTGAACTACCTGACACATTGTCTGGCATCATTCCGCTTGGTAACGTGACTGTTACATTTAAAGTTAAAAGCCGGTCCATACCAATAAAGAAGGTCCATGCAAATCACAGTGCATATTAAGAAAAAACTAACATTCATCGAGTCCAGAAGGACCCTGGTCAGCATTTAAGGTGGCAGATATTTGTTCATTAAAATCACAAAAACACACAATTAAAAGAAGTTGGATACAAACCCTGTTTAACTTCTTCAATGATAGTCATAACGTTTTCCAAAATCACAGAATTTTGTGGCCTTGGTTGTACAAATAGATTATATATAATAGCAGTCTGTGTGACATTTATAATAGCTGTGAACATTAATTTATTTGCTATCATATTCTTTTTACATGGAGTTAAACCACATTCAAATTTCACCCATTTCCTTAAGACAGTCATTGCTCTTCTAACAAGCCCTTTGGACAAAGGATAAGCTGGGGTGGACTATACAGCAAAGTAATCACACACTCAAATAGATAATATCACAGTCAGTAAGCAGGATCAGACCATCGTCCAACAGCCACATCAGTCCTGTTATTTTCCAACTTAAGATAGTAAGAGGAGCATTAGGTGTATTGAGCATGTGCTTCCCAGTTTGAAACAGAATGGAGGGCTTCAGAAACCCAAGCGTGAGGGCAGTCTGACAGGGTTGCTGTACCTCCCATCAACCATATAATTAACATAGAGGAGAAACTTTTAATTCCTTCTACAATAACACAAGGAAAGGTAGTTCTAAAGAAGAATCCGAAACTAGCCCTGAAAGGTAGTTTATAGAACAACTTGAAGTGTTGCAGTGATATTGTTTCTAGGAGGCTTAACACATCTGTCACTTTTTTAGCACATTGGAATAGGTAATAGCAATTTAATCAGATGGATCTGGCCATATGTTGTTTATTTCAACCAAGCAAGGTATGTGAGGTTGTGTTTGACTTGCTTCTTCAAGTTGAAATGGCACAAGGCTTGCAATATAGTGGCTAAGTTGTTCAAAACATGGTCTTCTGCTAATGATTGATTGGATAAGAGCTTTACCATGGTGGTTAAAGTAGGAGGGATAGACATCATCACAGTCGAAACTGTATGTCAGCAAATTGGAATGGAGACACTTTTTCATTAACAAATAGCCTTATAGTCCAAGGGCTATATCGGTTGTTAAAGGCCCTGAACCCGACTTATAGGCTCAAGCCGCAGGCAGGCACCTATAACAAGGGAGAGGGCCTTTAACAACCGGTATAGCCCGAGGTAGAAGGGCTATAAGGCTATTAGGACATTCCACCAACTAAATGTTATAAATTAAAAAGGGAGAAACATGAAGACAAACATTTGAATGTTGGAGCTCCCGGCTTATACCAGCCATTATAAGCCCGGAGCTACTCAATTGTCTTCAATGGAGCTCTCAACAGTCCAATGTTCTAAAAGGCATTGACTGTAGGTGGAAATTAATTGATTCTAATCTGGTCTGGGGCAATTCACAATCCTTTTCTACCTTCGAAGAGTCACCCACTATATACAGTGTCATACCATTGCTCTTTAACATTAAATGAAAACTAAAATATCAGGGTATTGATTTCTCAGAAAGGAGATTGGTATTATAAATATGTGGTGGGGGGACCACCCTTTCTATCAAATAGGGAAATATGGAGCTGTCCATCCCTTTACAAATTGAAACAGATGGTAGAGACAGCAGGGTGGATTGATGGAGGGTGCAAAGCGCTGGGTGTTCCCTATGAATGAGAGGTCTTTATTATATTTGAAGAGGCTAGATAGACATTTTTAATAGGTCAGGACAGTTTTTAACTTGATTTTATACATGCTAAGGATTGTAATCTTGTCCGGTTGTGTTAACTGATGGTCTTCCCATGATATTATTGCACAATTGTGTTTTTGTTATGTGAATATTATGAAAATAACAATAGGTTAAAAGTATAATCAATAGGCATAATACATAGGAGGGATAGTCCAACTTTCTCAACTACCATCAGGCCAGCCAAAATTGACCTCCAGAAAGGCAGTCATAAAGGTGAACCAGGCAACAAGATTATATCCCAGCAGGACTCCTGTGGTGTCATAACATCCTTATTGAGACCAATTTATTTAGAGTGGTATTTCACATTTATTTATGAATTGCCCAAATATTGTGTTGGAAGTTTTCTTTATGAGGTGAAATTAAGTGAAATTTTAGTGATAGTTATTTAAAAAAATATCAATACATAGAAATTAATAGAGTCAGATTGTATCTATAGGTAATTGTTGCCAAATTTTAAGTTCATTTTGGCTGAAACACACATCGGCTGTTGAGATGGTCATTAAGTCATGGGCTTAAGTCATGAATATGGTCGAGATTGCTCCTTACGGTCTTCTTGACAAACCCACTTACTAAGCGGCCGTCTGAACGGTTAAGAGTAACATAGGCTGTGCAACAGCATTCATTGTGAGGCAAGCTTTCAAGTCTTTAGCTGCAAATTTTGCAACCAGAATTTTGTCTCTTGTATAAACACCGTTGTGTCATTCACATAATTCCAAAAAGCTGAAATAGAAGTTCATATAGTTTAATTTCAATTCCCATGATAGGGAAACATGCTAATATGCCTGAGGTCGGGTACTTCTATAAATGACTAACAGATTACTGTGACTCCTTTTCTCAGAATGTGCAATGTAGCTTGCCATCAATACAAAACAAACTTCTTCTTTTTTCAATGCCCTTTTAAAGCTCTGGTAAAACAGCCCGTGATTCGAGGGCAGCAGCATGTTGAGCTGTGCCATCAGCCTGATGCCAAGATAATTTAGAGTGTACCATGTTGATTGTTTACTCTTATCCTCTCCCACTGTTCCTACTACCAATGCACCCTCCCCAACATGCTCCTCTTCTCCTCCTAATCATAGCTAGTCCTCCTACTGCTCACCCACTAACCCCGCTCCAGTCCTCTCTATTAGGATTGCAGCTATCACCTCAGCTTGCTCACCCCAACCATCCCTCTCCCCCGTCCTCTCTGCTCATATCCTAACTTCTACTGTCCTTCTTCCACTATCGGATCTCCAACCGTCTTAAGCAGCTTCCCTGCTGTCTTTCTCATCCACACTCAAGTACTGCTCACACCATAACCCTCAACATACTGTTCACTCCCTGAAGCAAAACCCCAGGGATATCCTTGCCGAGCTGTAAAATGACAAAAGGCTTTTGCCACTCCAGGCATAGTATTACAGCTTTGGAATGGTAAAATACCGTCCAAGCCAACCTGAAATGTATAAAAGCACTCCATGACACTTGTTTCACTCTCATTAGAGCTCTTCACCGTGAACAAGCCGAAAGGCAAAACACATTGGCTTAGAGGCATTTTCTTGCGAATAAATTAATTAAGCATCCCGGCGAGTCCTGGTACTTTCTTTAAAGAGGAAAATTGTTGTGAAATACTGTGGAGTACCGGAGTCCGTCCAGGACCACCGCATGTGATAAGGTCCGGACTTCGACTGTGTGTGTGAGTGTGTGTGTGTATATATATATATATATATATATATATATATATATATATATATATATATATATATATATATATATAGCATTTTTACATCTCAAACCTAGCCAAAAGGCAGCAGAGGCCTGTACATGGTCAAAGACAAGCTTAAAGTCAATGAGTAATAGGAGAGGAAGCTTGGTTGTGGACAGTTATAGCACTGTGATGTAGTGTTCTTTAAATTATTTCCTAAATTGGAGCATCATTGGGCAGTCCTGATGAATATGGGATGTTGTAAATACTTTTGACGAGTTTTGATCTTGTAGTTCCTGTATTATGTTTATAGTTATAGGGTAAAAATACAGGAAAGTGATCATTTTTGTGATGCCTTTTAAAAAAAATATGATTAGACAAGAAAACCAATGGTCACATTTTTAGTTGTCTTAAATTAGCTTGGATAAGATAATGGTCCTCCACCAAAACATTGTGTATAGTGTTTGATTTCGCATTTGTGAATATCTTAGTGAGTAAATGCTTTGGGCATAGATGTCTTTGTTTAAACTTTGCCCCTACTTACTCCCTTCTTTTTGCATCTCTTTGACCCTCTTCATCTGGTGAGAATGGGGTGGTGGTAGGGGTGTTAACTTGGAGTTTCCCATCCTCTTCCTGTCTCAGTCTGGTTGCATCTACCCTTTCTGTCGTCGTCTCTCTTCAAGTTATCACATCGTGGTGTCCTGTCACATGCCAGTGGATGAGGAGAGAGCTCTTGGGGCAATCAATCAGTTACAATCCATCCATATGGTTCAGTGTTTGCTAGATTAGTAGTGCATCCAGCTCAAGCCACACTAAGACTTCACCCTACAACAACAGAACATATTTGACACAATTTCTGTCACTATCATATGCACAATACAGCTCAAAGTCACACAGTTGTCTAAGTGTTTTCTCTGTCAGTGGTACATTCATTCAAGTTATACTGACAAATGATATCATATCACATTGCCATTG
Source organism: Calotriton arnoldi (assembly GCA_963921515.1). Lineage (NCBI taxonomy): Eukaryota > Metazoa > Chordata > Amphibia > Caudata > Salamandridae > Calotriton > Calotriton arnoldi. The sequence continues at coordinate 474,924 of CAWUFW010001868.1, read as the reverse complement.
TGAAAAAGTTGAATATGTGATGTTGCAACCCATGCGTTTACAATGCATGCCTTTACAACGTGGTCGTTACAATGACCGCGTTGTTACCACGCGTGCCATTACATCGCAAGTCGTATCAACGACTTGCTGTATGGGGCGCGCTGGACTTAGGAATAGTATTAATTACTATTCCTACTCCAGTTTGTGCAACAGCAGGGAAGGTGTTGGATTTAAAATCCAACACATTCCCTGGTGTTGCACGCCCCCTACAGCAAGTCGTTGATACGACTTGCGATGTAATGGCACGCGTGGTAACAACGCGGTCGTTGTAACGACCACGTTGGAAAGTTACTGCGTTGTGGAGACAGCGTTGTAAACGCTGTTTTCCGAAAAAGTTAGATTAAACCTCCTATATCCACTGACACTTAAAGTGGCATCAAAGCCACATAATTAGGAAAGGTAGCTCAAAACTTAAATTGAAGCCATGCTAGACACAATTCTACACCCCAGTAGAAGAAAACAAACTGCAGTGTCCTTCAGCACATGAATCCACACAATAATATTCATATCTTTAAATCTGTGAGACAATTTCTATGTGTTCTATTGAAAGGGTGAAAGAAAGAGGGATCACTGATTCCTTGTAGTGTGGATCACCACAGTGTACAAGGGTTTTGTGGTCCAGGTAGTTTAAAACTTTCCTTTCCTAGAGCTTTAGGTGCCTTGTGTCATTACACACTGCTAGGTAATCTGCAGCATCTTCTACTATTTTTCAGCTTCTACCTAGCCTGCTCTTCCTGTTCCTCAGGTGCATAATCTGCACATCACTCCAAATATAGAACCTCAGAATGGTGGAAAACTGCAATAATCATGCATTTTCCCTCAATCCAAGTGCACAAACTTGGATTTGCAGATGAATTGTGCCTAGTTTTAATGCTCAAAAGTCAAGCAGGCAAACACCTGCAGGGTTCAGCATTCATGCCAGGCATGCAGATACAACCTGCTTCAACCATCACATTGGGTTGCCAGACAATCAAATAATATATGCAGCAAAGGTATATAGCTACCCAACCAAAGCACCCACCACCACAATTGCTGCAACAGCTGTGAACTAATCTCTAGCCTCTTCTCTCACAGCTGCATTCTAAGTTTAAAATGAGGTAACTTATTTCATATGCACACTTTTATGCAGCATTGATGGTACTTGTCTGAAGAGGCATGGGTATCTCACAAACCCCTTAAACAGTCACACACATGGTGTTTTGCAATATAAGAAGGGAATGTGTATCTTAAAACCTTCAGTCAACTCAATCAGTGTCTTGTGCATCTAAAAAAATGTATCTATGTTTCTGTCCTGCACTTAACCCATCCTTAGAGTGTCCCATACATCAACAAAACAAGCAGGATAAATCACCCAAATCAACACACATCCCACGACTAGGGACCTGTGCATAAACTTTGTCTCTCACATCTGTGGAACTGGTAACCTCGACTAATAGTGTACAAGTACAGTAGTGTTGCTGCACATCCCACACTAACCTAGTGCTGCAATATATGGCCCCCAACAACTGGAAAAGTTACACATGGAGCATGGAGTCTGTGGAGCCACACCACATAACTCCACAAAAACATTAGCACTTACAGTCTGATTATGAGTGAGCCAGATTTAGGTGCAGGAATACTGACTGGCTGGTATAAACGTTTCCAGATAGTACCCCTATACCTAAATCCAGCTAATCTGAGTTATTGGGACATTGCATATGGAAAAGGACCCGGTAAATACTAGTTCACATCTTATTACCCATTCTGGGGACAATTCTGCTCCCATTTGCCACCTACTGTTAGCAAGTGGTGAGGCATGTGCGGTGTGGAGGCTGGGGAGGGTGTGATGGGACAAGGCAGGCTGTCCATTAGCTTGAGGGAATGTTTCATGTAAGGCTTCCACAAGAACCTCCACCAGAAACAGACCATGGGGACCCTTGAGTCACACAGTTATCCACCTACCTACACCAAAATGACTCTGTTCAAGGTTCCGAAGGCACTTAGTACCGATAATAGGAAAGTTTCTTTACCAACAGACCCTAACTTCATCATCACCACAACTCATTTTTCTTGATACACTAGCCAGCTGTCTGATTTTTAAACACTGTTTAAAGGACACTGCAAGCAAGGACCACAGACCAAGGTGTTTCTTTCTGCTGATTTAATTTGTAGCACTTGATAACCAACTCGAGCTTCTCGAGCTTCATCAGGGTACAATCATTCAGCCTAAGGTAGTTCTACCCAGCAAGTCCCGGAAAGAAGAGTCTGTCATTTCAGGACTCCAGCTTCTCCCAGGGTTGCCTGAGTCCATTTGATGTTTTGAGAGTGGTGAGGTATGCACAATAATACAAGGCTACCCAGGTGTTATCGCATGTGTAGGTCTCGCCTGAAAATTGCTACAGATCATCTAAGGATGCATATTTTATTCAGGCCCCCTTTCCATGTAAACCTTAAGGTGAGTAGAAGATATTACAAGCTATGTGCTGGACACTACATCAGGCCTGAGGACTTCACTGCGCAGGCTCTAGAGACAACTGGCGTAACTGCCTATAGTTCAATATTCATGTAACACATTGTATTGTAGCATTTATATGGCTCTTCATACCACTGCGAATGCCACGATATGCTCAATTTCCACTGGAATCCTGGGTCCCCTTTTGGAGTTTAAGGTTGGAAGCTTGTTGGCTGTAATAAATCCTTGATGGGAGCATGCTGAATGAGGTGGGTGAGGTTCAAAGTCACATTTTAAACATGGGGCAGCCAACACCACTTAACATTAAGCGTGATGTGTTATGAAAAGTGCGAAATATATGCAGTCACGCATACCTACTTCCCTGCTTAGACAGTGACTATATGGATGGAAAGAGCCAGTATTTTCATGCTGTTTGGAATTCAAGATATTTGTTGATTCTTCTTAGTAATGCAGTGATGGAGTTCTAAAGGTTAGCTGCCTGGATTTTGTGACTTCTGCCATTTGCACCTTTGAATGGTGGGATAGTCATTGGGGGGGGAGGGATTTCAACATAGAATGTAATTGTTTTGTTTGATACCAGGCGCAACATTTTTTTGTTGAAGGAAGAGTGGGTCAATCTCACAGATTGCTCCATGAGTGTTGCAAATTGTTTTCAAAGTGACACATCTCGTTGATAGCTGCTTGTGTAAGGATATAATACCTGGAGTGATCCGAACTAGTAAGTTAAGAAGCCAGCTGGCAGTTGCATTCAGAATTTTCTGCATTTTCTGAAGTATTAATGGAAGTGGTCCAAAGAACCGTCTTTCGGCATCCTCAAGTTGGGAAACTACTAAGGCGATGGACAGCTTGTACTTTTTGAGGGAAATCAAGGTATGTGAAGATTTCCCAAAGACATCTTTTCATGTAGAAGCCTTGATTTATTTGATGCAAAAGTGAGAGGTTGGATTCCATAATCACCCATAAATTACTCTCTTCTGCAGGGTATGGTGGTGGTGTTCACTGGGATCTTCTTTCATAAAGGAATCAGTTCTACTTTGGTCCTTGTGCTTGGCGCAAGCCATGGTGTCTTCACTTGCACTGCTCTTGTCAGTATTGACATCTCGGCGGTTGCAAATAGTTGGAGTGCTATTGCGCAAGCCGTGAAAAGCACATGCTTGTGAGAATAGTAGGCAGAATGTGGGAAAGTGGAAACGAAGAAGGTTATTGTAAGAATTTGGGTTATTTGTTGTGTTGGATGTGAGTTATTCACAAGTAATAGGTTCACAATAGTCCCCTTGCTGGTAACCAAGTTCCTGATTGAAGCACTTGACTCTTTCAGGGTAGAAAAGTAGAGCAGTCCAAGGCATACTCAGAGGAGGTTGTGAGGGCTAGTGATCCACATTCGCTGGCACACATCAACAACACTCAATAAATCATTCTCCAGGCAGTGCTTTGTCTTTTAAAAAGGAAATAACAAAGATATACATCAGATAGATGGAAGTACCTTTGATGACACCCTCAAATTCATTTTTAATCCTTAGTGGGTCATGCACCGCATAATAACTATACTCCTCACCTATACCAGATGTAACATAAAATATAAAGGGATGTCCCCTTATAAGTAATGTAAGCCTGCTGGCTTTTTCAAAGGTTCACCACATTGATATAGATATAAAAGGCCTATTGGCTTTGTCAAAGGGTCACCACATAAATTTATAAGGCAAGCCGACTGGTTTTGTCAAGGATACATCACGTTATTAAAACTTTTGCAATGTTCATTAATGAAATTGTCAACAGAGCATTTATAGTCAAAATAAACACCAACATGTGTCAGCGTTTTTCTTTTACACTCTTCAGTCTAATTACTGCAGCCATGGAATCAACCTGAAGAGATCCCACACTCCTGAGCTGAAGCACACCAAACTCCAGCTTCAACAGAGCTTAAAAACATAGGTAAACCTCTCCCTGTATCATAGATTTACTAGCCCTGAGGCTTAGGTTTAGTTTTTAACACCTTTCTAGTGGGCCTGCTGCACTCTCTGCAGCCCCCAAGATAACTAATAATCTTGTTGATGGCGCCCCTGTCTCTTCTTAGGGCAGCACAAGCCAAGAAAAACATTTAAATTTGGCCCATGAGGGCATTATGGGGTGCTCCAGAGAGTAGAAAAAGTAATTTTATATGAGGCTGGTTAGAACACTCATTTTGTTCAAGCCACAGCCTCGCCACCTATGTCTTTTGGTTCTTAGTTTTGTGTCTGTGGGTGCCACGGTCCCAGCCAGGGCATGCAGATGCCAACTGACAGTTGGGAAGCCCGCTCCTGACTGCCCCAGCTGCTACAGGCTCGGCTGGCACTACTGGTTACTGGCAACGGAGCCGGCATCTTCATGCTCTCTGTCTGCTTGATGTGGGCAGGGTGCAACAAGCTCTTCAGTGCGCTTCACTCCCCCAGGACACGGAAATGGGGATACCACACCAGCTGGTGTAGGGGGCCCCGGCAGTGCTCCTCTCCTCCATCTGGCCCCGGGAATGGGGTCTTGGGCCCCAGCTACACCATGCAGGCCCTTGTGGAGATGGGGGCCACCAATGCCAAACTTGGACTCAGGGAGGAGGGCCCCTCTCCCCAAACAATTCAATAAGCAAAGATGAGTCGACACTCGGATCTGGCCCATCCCAAGGGGAATAGTAGTAGTTATTGCGTAGTGCTGGATGCTGTGGGGCACATTTATGAAGGTTTTGCATCACCCTTGCACCACCCAAGGGGGCGCAAGGGCAAAGCAAAACCTAAGTTAGAATTATCAAGCCACGCAAGGCCATCTTGCATGGCTCTGAGTGGCTTGATAAAGCCAGAGTACCGCAATGCAGCACAAATCGCTGTTTTATGTTACTCTGCACCAGGGAGGTGTTCCATGGGTGAAGCGTGGGTGTTCCATGCATACACCAATGGATTTTGGTGCATTCCCAGATTTACCATTAGTGGTAGACCTGGAAGGTGTAAAGAGGAGAAATATTGTTATTTCCCCTCATTACTTCCTCTTTCTATGTACTCTATTTCTATGCATTCTGCAGCACTCATAAAAAGAGGAAAATGCCTCACAGGATTGTTTTTGTGCCGGAAGCTGTCCCTTTCTGTGCAAAAACAATCCTGCTTACAACGCTGGCACCCATGCACCATGGAGCACCAGTGCTGGGATATGACAGGAATGTGCAGTATATTGTAAAGTACGGCACATTACTGCCCTTTCCCTATCATGCAGCATAAGATGACTCCCTGCACTGTGGAATATCTCAATAAATATGCCTCTATTTTTTTCTTGTTTTTAGGTTAAAGGTCATATCCTCTGGTGCCATATCCTAGGCCCCAATGGGCCCATTACATTAATATTTTGCTTGTTTTGCTCCTGGTAGTGAGCTCTAGCTACCGGGAGTATTTTCAACAGGCCTCCTGGCCTCTAAAGGATGCACTTTGTGGATTGCTGGATTTACTGGCTTCCTGTGCCAGTCTTTTTCTATCTTGGCTCCTGGTGCTCCTCTCTTGCTGGTGGGGGCCTCTTCTTCAGTCCCTCTGCTACCAGCCAGCAGAACAGATTTCTGCCTGCACTTCCAAGCCCTGAAGCCTACTGACTGTCTTGCAGAGCACTTGGGATGGCAATAGAAGTCAGATCTCCCCCCAATTGGTCATCAGGGATTTAAGGGGTCAGCCCCACTGGCCCTGGAGAGACCCATCTAGTCCTGGGGGTCATATGGAGATAAAGCCCTTAGTTCATCTTTGCAGAGTATCGGAGGACTCTTTTTCCAGTTTTTCATTACTTCACCGTTGTAGCCTTCCAGGTTCAGAGTCTTGTTCTCTGTCTCTCTGTTCGGGATGCCAGACACTTTTAGCCAATCCTAGACTACCACATCATACCTCCGCCCCTGTCCCAACCCTCCTGCGCAGCATTCTGGGACAATCAAGTATGGCGCCAAGACATTTTCTCTGTGAAGAGCTTCTCTAAAAGCATCAGCTCCACCCCTAGCTGACATCACTGCTAGATCCCTTCCCACCAAAGCTTCATTCCGCGTTAGCTCCAGATGTCTGGGCTTCATCCTTTATTCAGTGGGCCTGGCCTGACCCAGCCGAGGTACAGTGTGACAGCTAATTATCAAACGCAGATTTCCCTCTCCACCCCTTCCTTCACAGGAACTAAGCCTACACTGATAATTGCTCCATTTGTGTGGGGAAGGCTTTGTTCCCTCTGCTAGGGAACAGAGTAATTAACTTTGCCCAGCAGGTGGGACAATGGCCTGGAATCTGATGATGAGCTGAGCCAGAGAAATATGGCAATTTTTGATGTCCCATAATGTGTATATCTATGTTATTGAAAGCTACAAAATCAAAGTTACATGCATGTTTTATCCCAGTTTCTAGCAATGCTGGTGTAAGCCTAAGCGGAGAGAAACTACACTCTAAAGCAGATTTCACCTACATATATAATACAATGAAAGCACTCCAGATTTTCCAGTAAACCTACTGAGTTATGAATGCCCACTAATATGATAAAGCCTACCCTCCTCGTCACCTATTCTTGCAGAGCGCATTCTGTGCCAGTCTAACTGCATGCAATTACCAGGCTGCGCACAATGGGGATCCAACATGCGCAGCCAGCACAAGAGCACACATGTGTGTGTGCACCTGGTAACATATAACCAGCCCAGTACTCTTTACCGTAGCTGCGCTGCAGCGCCCTTATCTTAAAATGCCGACACACTGAATCCAATTACCATGAGTGAGACTCACCCAGAGTAAAGGTCCAGAAACCAGATGATCAAAAGCAAAAAATTGGGTGGACCAAATGGGCGGAACCCATTTGCAACAGTTCAAGGAAGGGATTCTGTCTTGCATGCCTGAAAAAAACAGTCTCCTGCATAAGGCCTGGTTAACCTTAAATCTATGCCTCTCCAAAATGGTTGTTTTCCTATTGTTTGCTGTCTGAAGTTCTCAATTCAGGATGGAGGCAACCTCTTTTCCCATGTTGTCATTTTTTGCCTGGACCATGTTATAGCAAGGCTTTACCCTTGAGATGGATGCAAAGCAACACATTATTTCCCTTATTTTTTGTTGCATTTCTCGCACACTCTGAAGCCTTTCTATCTCCTATTTTCCTGTGATTTCTGTAGCTGACTTCCTTACTAAGATTCATTAGCTTACTTAGATTCTCTAGCTCTGTAGGTCCTGTGCCTGGATCTTTCTCCACCCTGGTTCATGGTAGCTCTCAGGCCTTGCTTATCAAGCCTTGTATCTTCCATCATTTGCAATCAAGAATCACCTAGATTGCCAATGTGGATGTTTGCCCTTCTGTTATTCCCTCCTAACTGGAACCCTCTTAAGGAGATGCTTGACATATTACATATATATAATAAGTGCCGGGAGGTCCCATTGTTACTGGGGGGATCCCCTTTTCTTTTGGCAATCAAGAAGGAAGTGCAAGTATACCTACACAATGTCCAGTCCTTAATAGATTGCAATGCCAAGAACTCCATAGATTATCTGTGCCACCCTAGTTCAGGGTAGTTTTGTGCCTTGATTATTGGCCCTTACATCTTTCATCATGTGGAATTAAGAACCACCAAGATTGCCAATTTTTTTAGCTCTTGTGTTTATTTCCTTCTCATTAGGATCCTCTTAAGACACTTGACAACTTTCGCATGCATTAAGTATGTGGTGACACTCTGGCTACTGGGAGGAGTTGCCCTTTTTTCAGGCAATCAAGAAGAAAACTTGAGAGACCATTGCAGTTTCCAGTCCTTGAAAGATGGTTGAATGCTGTTGGTTGGTCCATATTGTGCATGCTATTGAGATTGAGGTATTTGTTAGCATTCAGGAGGCAATTGCTTATTGGCATTGTCTCAGGGTTCACAAGTCAAGATCTGATGGACTTTCAAGCTTCAGGTGTCGCTGTTGATTTTAAATAAGATTTACTGAAGTAGAGGACAAAGTGCAACATTAAACAAGAATGGAGCAATGGCCAAGCATTGAAGTATCCCAAGTGTGGGTTTGAATGGTTCGGGGAAAGGAGGAAGTAAAGTGATGGGAGACCTGGCAGAAAGAGGTGTTCCATTTTAAGTTAATTCCTTGAACTCCTATGTCATCAAGTAGCTACAAGAGCATAAAGTGATGAACTGGCCAGTGGTCTTTCTGTAATCTTATGTGGCTATATATGCTGCTTCAGTACCACTTCCAGGATGAAATTCAGCACTTTAGGAGCCAGGCAGTCGGGTTTGCAGAGGGGGTTTGTGGCTGTGACGTATCAGACTGGGATAAGTTAGTCAACAACAGTTTTCAGTCCGAGGTAGAACTGTTATTGTTAGGGTGGTGACTAAGGAAGTGGATGATTTGGAGTAAAAGTAGGATTGAACATGTTATTCCATAGTCTAGAACTTATTAGGTGCTTTGTGGAGTTTCTAGTTTTTGGTGCCAATTGAAATGAGGCGCTTGGAAACCCAAGGTGGCAGGCTAGTTCTCAGAAACATATTGAAGTATGTCTGGCTGCACAGATGGACCAGGAGACCAGTTACAGAAAACTGACTCCTATTCAAGCACTGCCACTCAGGGAAATAAGCAGGGATTAACAGAGAGATAATGGAGGCAGACAAGAGAGGGAAAGGAAGTGGTAGGGATGTCTGGAAAGGACGTGAAGGAAATGTAAGGGAAGGAGGGAGAGGGGAGAGGAAGGAAAATAAGGAAGCAGAGATGAATAGAAGGCGGAGAGATGGGGATGTGAGAGAGGAGAGGGAAAAGGTGGGGAAGGGTAGAAGTGATAGCAGGAGGTGAGGTGGATATGGAAGAGAAGGCGGGAAATGAGGATGGCAGTAAGTTGGTGTGAAGCAGAAGGAAAAGGCAGGAAAGGATGGAAGGAAGCAAAAAGGAAACAGGAAAGGGAACGGTGTAGAAGGAAGTATTAGATAACATGGAAGGGGTGAAAACATGAGAAAGGGCAGCAGTGGGGTTTGCTTGAGAAAGGGAAGTCATCAGATGGAGAAAGGAAGGAGATCATGGAAGAGATCAGGAGAAAGGGGTGGAGGAAGGGGATGGAGGGAAGGAGAGGAAAGTGAGTAGGTGAAAAGACAGGAAACATAGAAAGGGTGGTTGGAGGCAACCAGAAGGGTGACTACAGAGGGGCAGGTGATGCAGGCAAGTAAGTCAGAAAAGGAAATGCAAGAGGAAAATCTGGAAGGTGACAGGGCAGAGAATGAGTGAGAGGAGAAGGGCAGAAAGTAAGGAGGAAGAAAAGTATATGTAGGAGAGGTTAACTAAAAGTAAGTAAGGGAAGAGTTGATAGAAGTGGGGGATGGAATAAAGAAAGAAATCTAGGGGCTTATTTACAAGCCCATTGCGCCACTGGTGCGTCACTTTTTGGACGCACCGGCAGCACAGTGTGTCTGCCCATATTTACAAGGCCACGTAAAGCCACCCTGCATGGCTTTTCCTGGCTTTGTAAATATGGCACCCTTTTACACATTACTCTGCATGAAAGGGGAGTTCCATGGTTGTTGTTGTGGGTGTTACCACGCAACATCCATGGAACCTAATGCATTCCCAGATTTTCAAGGTTTTGTAAACCTGGGAATGCGTCAGATTCCTACACCTTCCCAGAGGAGGTGTAAAGGAAGCGCAACGCGGAGAAATACCTTTATATCTCCTTTTTCTATGTGTGCTGCATTCTACAGCATGCATAAAAAGAGGAAAACACTTCTCGTGATTGTTTTTGTGCAGGAAGGTGCACCTTCCTGCACAAAAACAATCACCCATACAACGCAGACACCCTTGCACCAAGGCGCAAAAGTGCCTGCATTGGCGCATGGCAGCCCACTGTATGCCAGCGCAGGGGAAAAGGACAGGAATGCGCCTTATCTTGTAGATACAGTGCATTCCTGCCCTTTTCTTTTGACGCACGGCAGCGTAGCAGGAAGGCTTGCTGCGCTGCTGTGCGGCAAAATATTGTAAATGAGACCCTGAGAGTATATGAAAGGGGGCAATGAAAGGAAAGATGGGAAGCGAAGACAGGAGGGAAGGGATATGGGTGAGGAAAGGAACAAAGTAGTATTGTGGGGTGTTAGTGAGAATCAAAAGGGATGAAGGAGTGATAAAGTAGAATGGGAGGGAAGGCGAGGGCGTGGGGGTGTCACTGGAGGACTGAACAAAAAAGAGAAAAAAGAAGGAAATAGAGTGAAGTGTAGGAAGGAAGGAGAAGAGGTCATAGAAGTGGACAGAAGGAAGGAGAAAGAAAGGAGGAAAAGGGAATAAGACAGGTATGTGAGGAAAGGTGAGAGAGTAGAGACGGCAGGGAGGGCAAAGGGGATGCAAGGAAAAGAATGGGAAAGAAAAACAGAAAATACCAAATCTAACATCGAAAGGAAACAGAATGTGGAGGTAGATGGTTAAATTGGGGAGTGGAGAGTGCAAATGTTAGGGAGGGGTTTAGAGTAAGTCAGGGAAAGAAAATTGAGAAAGGCATGAAGACAGAGATGTATGAGGAGAATGACAGTGATAGGGAAGCAGGGTAAATAGGAGAAAGGGATGCGAGAAGGGAAGGTAGCAAGTTGAAATTGGAAGAAAATGGAAGAGAGAGGTGGGAAGGGGCAATGAATAGAAATGTCTGGAAGGAAAAAGAAAACATGGAGCAGGTAGGAGGATTATTAAATGAAACAGGATGGGAGGTAAACGAAAGGCAGAGCAAAGGAGTGGGGGAAGGGGCTAGAGACAGGAGAGGAGAAGATTTTGTATGGTAGAGAAAATGGGATGGTGTGAAAGGAAGCGGAAGGGAAGAATAGAGTGAGAGTCTGGGATGGTAAAAAGAGAAAGGACAATACAGGAAAGTTAGAAGACAAATGAGCTGGAAGGGAGGAAGGTAGAGGTAACTGAGAATGCACACCAATTGGTAGACAAACTCCTGGTCAGATGGCAATGAAAATTAGAGAAGATGGGAGAGGAGGACCCGAGAGTAAACGAAAAGGGCAGAAAATTGAGGAGTATTGAAAGGATGGGAAAGGGAAGGCAACACGGATGGCAAGTGGTTGGCGAGGAGAAGGAAGGAATTATGGGGAACGATGAGGAATGGTTCAAAGAACAAGAAGGAAGACCTGTTTTGGATGAAGAGGAAGGAAGGGTCAATGGGAGGGGACCGTGGTGGAGGAGGCATGGAAGGGAGAGGAATCAAAGGAAGGAAGTGAGTGGACTAGTAGTGGGGAGTGGCTGAAGGGTAGTTGAAGAAGTAGGTGGAGAGGAGAAGCAAAAGCAGGCAGGAAGTAAGAGAGGGATGCAAATTTGAGAATCCATGGGGAAGGGAGAGAGGTTGGGAGGGAATGAGAGACAGAATGAGAAATGCAATGAAAGAAATCAGGATAGGAATGGAATGGAATGGAGGGGGGAGAGTGGAGGGATGGGAGTGAGAGGGAAGGAGTAGGAGGAAGGGTGGAGGAGAAATGAAGGAGCACAGTGTAGAAGAGGGGCGGGAGACTGAAATGGAGAAATGAACAAAGAGATTGATAGGAAAGAAGAGGGGTAAGTGGGAAGGGGATGATGTAAAAGGAAGGGATGAAGAGAGAGAATGCTAATGACGATGAGGGGAACGGAGGGTGGGGGAGGTGGAGGGCAGAAAAGGGAGGAGATTGGATAGGACACACAAAGGGGCGTGGAAATGAGATGACATGGATAGAAAGGAGAGGGGTCGAGGAAAAAGGTGAGGTACGGAAGTGGATGTAGTGCAGATGGTTTCTTGTAGGGATATGAGCAGGGGCGGCTCCTCCATTGTGGTGGAGGAGCATCGCCCTGCCTGCTGCACACACACATTAATAAAATGGTATTAAATACCATATAATTAATGTGTCCATGGCTCAGCGCGATGGCGGGGGGGGCTGATCAGTATGATTGCATTATTAATGCAGCCCCTTGCCAGCGTACTATTCAGATTGGCCGGCTGCCTACAGTCAACCAATCTCACTCACTGGCGTACTTCAAAGACTGCAATCCCAAGGCTGAGAAACAGCAGAGGAATTGCAGCCGCAGGCCCCCAGCCTCAAAACGAGCGCTGGGTTAGCCTGCTCCAGCCAATCGGCTGGTTTCGCGTTCTAGGGTGGAAGTCCTTCCCTCTCCGCTGGGAGGAAGGAGACTGCATCCAGACTGCGGCAGCGAGGGCACAAAAGAGCGTCGTGTGGCAGGTAAGCTCTTTGTATTTTATTTGATATTGTTGTCTGTTTTCCCCCCTCCCTGTCGTCCCCCGGCCCCACCACTCCGCCCCCACAACAGCCGCTACTGGATATGAGACAGGTAGAGAAAGCAATGGAAGAAGGGGCGGGATGGAGGAACTTAGGAGGGAACATTGGAGACGTGTAGATTTGAAGGGGGAGATGGGAGGCAGAAGGTCAGAGAGGAAGGCAAAGAAAAGGAGGGAGGACGGGATAAATAAGAGGAGACAGTCGGGCCAGGATAAAGGGATGGGAGGAATAGGAAAGGACTGTGTGATATAGGAGGTGGTTAGGGGAGGGGATAATGGTAGGGGGTAGAAGGAGGTCGAAAGGTGGGAGGAAGGAAAAGATGGCAGAAGAAAGTATAGATGGAGAAGAAAGGATATAAAAGAGCATGAAAATGAAGGGAGGAGAATGAGAGGAGGGATATAGTTAGTGGAAGGAGGGAGGAAAAGCATAATAGAGCAAGCAGAAGATGGGATGCAACACAGTCGGGAAGGAAGGTGGAAGGGATTTGAGAAGTAAGGGGGAAAAGAAGGCGGGATTGGATGGGGTTTGGAGTTTCTGAAGATCGAGGATGGAGAATGGAGCTGAATTATAGAGGGTCGAAAACTGGGTGATTTTTGGTTTGCAATGTGGTGATATGGAGTATGAGAGGTAGTCAAAAGTTGGAATATGAAGGAGTTAGAGTTTGGAAGAAGAAAGGGGAATTCCAAGAGTGAAAATGTAAGGGCACATTGAAGGTTAGTTTTTGGCGGAAGGATTCCGAGTGATGGGTGGGGACAGCGAATTTAACAATGAGGGGAAAGGAGGTTTCAACTTTCAAGTCAGTTTTCTGTTTTGGTTTCAGTTCGGGTTCCAGTTTGTTTCATATGGTTTATTGACTCACCTTATCCACCTATACCCACCACTCAATGTTGCTCTTCATTTCAGAGGTCAGGTCTGCCCATGAACTCTCCATCTCCAGCAGGGATCCTCACGGGCCGGTGTCCGGTTTTCAAAGCAGCGATCCCCTGGTAACCAGGCTTTTATACGAGGGACACATCACAATGTGGAGCTCACCAGCTGTCATCAGAGGAGAGTGGGAGATACCATAGGCGCTAAGTCTTGAGGGGGAGCAAGACTTGGTGAAGCTACTAAATTAGTCTGCCCAGAACATGAAAAGGCCTTATTCTTACCTATATGCTACCTCAGCAGATGTACGTTTTTCTGGGCTGCAAATGGAGGCGTCCCCGGTCCAGGCTAACTTTTCTTCACTTCGCCGGGGCCCGCTGACACCAGAGTGTAGAGCACGGGTACTCATAGTACGGCCCGCGGGCCGCCAGCGGCCCGGCAAGCCTTCCTTGGCGGCCCGGCAAGCCTTCCTTGGCGGCCCGCGGACCTTGCAGATATCCTACCTGTGTTTTTTCTTAAGTGTCAGCAAACACCGCCGGTTGCAGCAGCGCTCTATGGGGGCCGGGCGATTCTTTAAAATACCATTCACTTGTTAATGAGGCTTTGTTGTATTTCACCTCTTCTTAGCGTCCCTGCATCAGTGGAGATGCAGGGGCGCTAAGAAGAGGTGAAATACAACAAAGCCTCATTAACAAGTGAATGGTCTTTTAAAGACCTGTGGAGTACTCGGGTGCGGCTGTGTGTGTGCCCGGGAAGCTGTCTCAGCCCGGGCTGACACACACGCGGGGTGAGGTGACAGAGGGTGACAGAGAGAGGGAGGGAGGTAGAGGGAGGGAGGGAGAGAGGGGGAGACATAGGGTGACAGAGAGAGGGAGACAGACAGAGGGAGGGAGACAGAGAGAGGGAGACAGAGAGAGGGAGACAGAGAGAGAGGGAGACAGAGGGAGAGAGAGAGGGAGAGGGAGACAGGGGAGGGAGACAGAGAGGGAAACGGAGGGAGAGGGAGACAGAGGGCAACAGACAGAGGGCGACAGACAGAGGGAGACAGACAGAGGGAGGGAGACAGAGGGAGGGAGACAGAGAGAGGGAGACAGACAGAGGGAGACAGACAGAGGGAGACAGACGGAGGGAGACAGAGGGAGAGAGAGGGAGACAGAGGGCAACAGACAGAGGGAGACAGACAGAGGGAGGGAGACAGAGGGAGGGAGACAGAGAGAGGGAGACAGAGAGAGGCAGAGAGAGACAGAGAGAGGGAGAGGGAGACAGAGAGAGGGAGACAGAGGGAGGCAGAGGGAGACAGAGGGAGGGAGTCAGGGGTAGACAGAGGGAGGGAGAGGGAGACAGACAGAGGGAGACAGAGGGAGACAGAGGGAGGGAGACAGAGGGAGACAGAGAGGGAGACAGAGAGGGAGACAGAGAGAGGGAGACAGAGGGAGAGAGAGGGCGGGAGAGAGAGGGAGACAGAGAGAGGGAGACAGAGAGCGGGAGACAGCGGGAGGGAGACAGAGAGAGAGGGAGACAGAGAGAGAGGGAGACAGACACACAGACAGACAGAGGGAGACAGACAGAGGGAGACAGACAGAGGGAGACAGAGAGGGAGACAGAGGGAGACAGACAGAGGGAAGCAGAGGGAGAGGGAGACAGAGGGAGAGGGAGACAGAGGGAGGCAGAGAGAGACAGGGAGGGAGTCAGGGGGAGACAGAGGGAGGGAGAGGGAGACAGACAGAGGGAGATAGAGGGAGGGAGACAGACAGAGGGAGACAGAGAGAGAGGGAGGGAGGGAGGGAGGGAGAGAGAGAGGGAGACAGAGAGGGAGACAGAGAGAGAGGGAGACAGAGGGAGGGAGGGAGGGCGACAGACAGAGGGAGACAGACAGAGGGAGGAGGGCGACAGACAGAGGGAGACAGACAGAGGGAGGAGGGCGACAGACCGAGGGAGGGAGACAGATAGAGGGAGGAGGGCGACAGACAGAGGGAGACAGACAGAGGGAGGAGGGCGACAGACAGAGGGAGGGAGACAGATAGAGGGAGACAGAGGGAGGGAAACAGACAGAGGGAGACAGACAGAGGGAGACAGAGGGAGGGAGACAGAGGGAGAGAGAGGGAGGGAGACAGAGGGAGGAAGACAGAGAGAGAGAGGGAGAGAGACAGAGAGAGGGAGGGAGACAGAGAGAGGAAGAGGGAGACAAACAGAGTGAGTGAGACAGAGGGAGACAGAGAGAGAGAGGGAGAGAGGGAGGGAGAGAGAGAGAGAGAGGGAGAGAGAGAGGGAGAGAGAGAGAGAGAGAGAGGGAGGGAGACGGAGAGAGAGAGAGGGAGGGAGAGATAGAGAGAGGGAGGGAGAGAGAGGGAGGGAGACAGAGCGAGAGAGAGAGAGAGATAGATAGAGAGAGATGTGTATATGCCGGGTCTGGTGGCTCAGTGGACGAAGGCGTCCGCTGCAGAGGCCTGTGTTCAACCTCATGGTCATAGTTTTTTTTTTGCTCTAGCCCCGCTCCCCTCCCCCACTGACCCCGCCCCCACCGGTGCGGCCCTCGGCCACAAACCACACTGTAAATTTGGCCCCCGAGAGAAAGTTTGTGAGTACCCATGGTGTAGAGCATCTGACGTGGTCGGAGTGCTGCACTGAGTTCCCCACCTCCTGCTGCTGCTGAGAAGGATGGGCGTTTTCGAATGAATCTGAGTTTTTTGCGCAGACTCTGTTTAAAATTGATTATACCATATGGTAAATCCCAACATTTCTCCACGTGTATGTCTTCGTAATAATGAACACATTAAAAGATTAAAGGGTTCTCAGCTCTGCTTATGTGACCCAGCTTCTAAAATAGAACGTGTGAAAAATATATAAAAGGCAGCTTTTAAAAAACATGAGTTAAACCCAAATTTTTTTTAAATATAGTCAAAGCTACTAAGTACACCAATTTAAATCAAATATTTGAGTGAAATATTAAAGCCACCCGCACACTTGGATATAAAGCATTCGTGTTTACAAGTCAGGTTGCAAACGGAAAATTGTCCGAGTGCCTTGCCCAGGATAAATCAAACATATTACAAAAAGAGTTGAGAGACTTTTTAATTGTAGCCGAAACCGGGCACATATTGTGCTATATAGACAGCAAGAAGCAGCCCTGCTCCCAGTCACTGGAATTATGCAATTATGTGGCTACAGTGTTTGAGTCATAATTATGGGTTTGCCGCATTTGCAATGTAGTTCACCATCTGCTTCACAATTTGCAGATCTCACCCAAAAAATGGCTTCTAGCTCAAAACTTTCTAAACAACCAGGCCTACTGACTTTGTAATAATGTTTCATGATCAACAGGCCAGACCTATGGCATCGGGCATAACATTTCCCTGCACCCCAATCAAGCCTAGAGCTGTTATCATTGGCTTGTCACCAAAACCAAATGTACTGAGCATAAGCTTTCCCACAAGGCAACCATCCGGCATACGGTCATTACATTGCAATTATATACAGAAGGACAATAATAGGATAATAGGATAGCAAAGGATAATACTATCTCTCCTAACAGGGCTTAACAAGGATTCTCACGCAGTGCATTTCTTCTATACTCATGGTTTGTCAGAGGGGGTCACCAACACCAAATCCTTGCCCACTAAGGTAATCTATGAGATTTCATGTAGCAAAAAGTCTATCTGTGGGCTTGAATTCGGAGTAGTAACATTCCACCCTTAAATGCCTATTTACTTTAACATACCCTTTTCACAATCTATATGTCCGGCCCACTGCCTTTTTTGTAACTTTGAATAATAAACAATCAGGCATATAGCCTTTATCATTGCCTTGTCACCATAACCAACTCAAGCCCATTGTTCAGACAGAAAAGTCTCTCGCATGGTGATGGACGAGCACCCCTGCCATGAGTACCCCGACTGTAATGATGTCTGGATCCCTGATGCTGATTTTTGTTTGCATAGGTGAACTTGGATCGCGTGTGTGTGCCATGACAGAAGCTTGTCTAAAAGACTGCAGTCTTTTTGGAGTGGGAGGTGTGCCTAAAGTGCTACCCTCAAAGTGGTGAAAAGCTACTGCCTTTGACAGGATTTAAGCAGCACGAGTGCTGTGGTGGCAGCATACCATGTGGTGAACAGTAAGTAATCACAGGCCTTTTCACCTGTGTCACTAGAGTGCGGGCTACAGGATAACTCATTTGAAGTTCCTTTGCTGTGTGCTTAACTCACCCTTGTCCTACCTCAGATCAGTGTGTAGTGTTGTGTAATGTGTGTGTGCTATACATGTGCTGGGTATATGTGTGCCTGTGAATAGTATAATACAGGGATGATGCAGCACTGTACAGTGCATGTGTGTTATCTACATGTGCTGGGTGTATGTGTGCCTGTGAATGGCACAACACGTGGACGATTCTGGGTTCACTTTTGGGAGAGCCAAGGCTGACAGGGGAAGCATGAGGAGGAACAGTAATTCCCCAAGACAGATTTGTGGATTGATGGATTTCTGTGAGCTGGGTAGGACACACTGGAGAAAGAGAGAGCGAGGCTCTTCAGCAGGGGTCAGCTCCTCCGCTATGGTGGAGGAGCGTTTCCCCACTGGTGAAATGCCAGCACAAAGAAGAAAAATAAAATGACAATAAAACTATTTTATTTCCATTTCATTTTTTGCTTCTTGTTCGTTCGCGCCATGTCTTCGCGTCAGCGGGGGGGGAGTGGTAGTAGCACTGAAAGTGAGCACTGAAAGTGGCCAAACCGACATGCGCATTTTATATCTCCAGGCTGATCCTGGGAGATATCATCAGTGCTCAGGGCACAGGCTCCCAGTCCCCATGGAGCATTAAACTGGCCCGCTCCGCCCAATCCTAGTGCTTCTCTCATGCTGGGAGAAGCGCTGGGATTGGGTGGGGTCTGAGAGCCTGTGCTCTTGGGGATTGTAGTGCCAGGAGCAGCAAGGCATGGTACGACGAGGAAGAAGAAGAGCGCGGGCCGGCGAGGGAGCAGAAGAATGCAGCCGGCAGTGAAAGGTTGGTGTTTAAACTTTTTTTTTTCCCGCGCTGCCCCCACTACCCCCCAAGTCGGATTGGCAGCGGCTGCTGCTGCTCTACAGTACACTTCAAAGGGTGCTCTTTGATTCAGAGAGAGGTCACTGGGTAAGGGCCTGGCTGTACCTCAGGAAGGAGATGAGGCTGATATGATTAGGGATAAAGAAGAGGGCTGAGAACTCGGGGTAACCCTTTTGTTACACATATCACTGTCTGTGACATCTAGGTGTGAACATTTAGTCACTCCCATGGCCTGTGATGTGGGGCTATCAGATTTGGAGTCGCTCCTGCTGTGACAGACTGCTTTCAGGGGGAAGGGCAGAGAAGAGGGCACTTCAAAAGGAAGCAGACCCCAACATAAACTTCAAGTAGTCAGACTCTCCATCACTTTTGGTGTTTGGAAATGGACTATAAGAAGGGAAGCTCAAGCCCCCAAAATTGCCAACTGCCAAGCAGCCAGTCAGGCTGTGTGAGTAGGAGAAGATCTGCAAGACTTCTGCCTGTGACTAGGACTGGGTGCTAAAACCTGCCAGTCTCCCAGGTGGGTGAGGAGGCATCACCCAGGGGGATCCAAGACCACTGGCCCCTGGAGCACCAGTGCCTGTCTGCTTGCCAAGACCAGTGTGACCTGTGAGGAAGAGTAGATCATTGGATGGAGTGGTCCAGTGAGGATCCTGCCGATTGGATCCCTGTAGCGATCCCTGAAGAGACAGCTGCTGCACCAATTGGCTCGTTGCACATGTGCAGGGAAAAGTTGGTGACACTTTATTCCTGGTGGGGTTGCCATGAAGATTGCTGCCATACCAATAGGGCTGTAGCCCTTTGTAGTAATCAGGGACCACACTGGAGATATTAGGTCAACGTAGGTTTATTCAGGTAGCAGGTAGGCAGGTAAACAGGTTGAACAAATCCAGGTATAATGCCACAGCAACCCCACCGGGAGCAGCCTGCTAGCTGCTCAGCCCCATCCATCAACTGTCATCTCTCATTCAGTCACCCAAGCATTCCACTCATAGCCCACACACCAAACATTCCATTCAGAACACTCACACAGGCTGAGCTGCCAGGGACAGGGAAACATGGGAGAGGCAATCCATAACATCAGGATACTACATACCTCTTCCCTAATGAACAGAAGAATGATGTAACGTAAACAAAGCATAAAAGATAAAAACAGCGTTTAACTAAAAACATAAAATTACAGCAACAGTAAATAGAGAAAAACAACATTGCAAGAGGAATATAACTAAACAAGAAGGATCTAGAGCCCAGACCCAGGGAAGGCGAGAAACACGCATCACTAGAGGGAAAGGGACAGAAAACTATAGAGAAGGACGGATTAACAATTATACCCATCCCCCTCCTCTTATGAAGAAAAATGAGAAAACGTACAAATGTAACATCTCCATGTAAGGAGTAAAGTAAATGTGGACAGAAGGGACTAGTACCCAACGTCCTGCCCTTACCCTAAGCAAAGGACAACGTGTATGTGAATGAGGACTAGAGGGACTAATACCCAATGTCCTGCCCCCACCGACCAATAGGGACAACCAATAAGTTCAAAAATTTTCAAAACCCAATGCAGCGCAAGGCGTCTTATGCACGCAGGGACCCACCCCTGCAACAAAAACCCGTGCAGCGCAAGGCGTCTTATGCACGCAGGGACTCACCCCTGCAACAAATACCCGTGCAGCGCAAGGCGTCTTATGCACGCAGGGACCACCCCTGCAACAAAAACCTGTGCAGCACAAGGCGTCTTATGCACGCAGGGACTCACCCCTGCAACAAAACCTCGTGCAGCGCAAGGCGTCTTAAGCACGCAGGGAACCCACCCCTGCAACAAGTCAAAGAGACCACCCTCGCGTAAGGGTACAATGTAAAAATAGCGTAAAGTGGGACTTAAAAACCCAAACCTTCAAATGAGGTAAAAAATGTATATAAGGCAGCAAACCACAAATAACTTGCCCCTGTGTAGAGGTACTGAAAAATGACTGTACATAGAACATCCCTCCCGTAAGGGACATTTCAACCACCAAAATGGAACAATTAGGCAAATGTTCAATAATTTTGTAAGAGTAAAACAAATCAGTTGCACTTGGCATGAAACGAAAATCCATTGAAACTGTAAAGATGAGTGGCATCATCCTAAAATGAAAATGAGTCACTGTCCATGTTGCGAAGGCCCAGTTCATACATTGTTGGTCGAAGAACGAATGCAACTATCAACATGTTCATAAATTCAAAAAAGGGCGCCGAACCGATACCTGAAGAAAAGGAAGTTGCAAGATTAGCAAGGAGATACTGGAACACACATCGGTAGAAGAATCTAGGCATTGTCGAGAAGTTGGTGAAATCCGCATCGGCAGAGGAATTGTGAAGGAATTGACAACCGGAACGCTGCAGCATTGAAGTAAACTGGCAGAAAACGTCGAAACAGACGTGGTTGGCAAAGGGAGAGAAGAGCACCTAATTGTTATGAGGCATCGCCAACCTCAAAATGGCGGTACGCCATTCACGTCGTGCCGGGTGGTTGCCCGCACGCCCGTGCAGCAAAACGTCCATCAGCAGCACCAGGGATCGCATCGTCGCAGCAACGTCACTGAAGGAGGTACGAGGGACAAGCGCGTCCTCGAAACGCAGGTGAGAATCCGCGCGCCGAATACTACAGCGCTTGCCAAGTAAAGTTTCAAATGTCAAAAGGCGGTTGGGAAAGACCGCAGAGGGCAGGTCTCAGCGTAGACCAAAAAAACAACATCAGTCTCACCTGAGTGTAGTATCGGAGCAGTATAGGCAACGCTGCAAACCATGGTAAATCACGTCCTCACAGCCAGTTTCAATTATGTGAATCGGAACCAAAAAAGAACACCAGTTGTGGCATGAAACTTTATGTAGACTTGTTTGAATCTCTGTGCAATGTCCATATCACCTCACCCTGGCGCAGGGGCTAGAAAAACACCACAGCTGTGTGCCTCCAAACACGTACTGTCACTTGTCATCACTTTTACAGGCACTGCCATAGAAAAGAAGTCTTGCAGCACGTAGATGATTTGGGAAAGTCCATGTGATTCTGCCAGCGCCGCTGCATACATGTGCTTCGGTGAGAGCCAGTGCAAGACCTTGTGTGTAGGGAGCTTTGTTCCAACGCAGGCAGTAATCAGGCACACAATCTGCGCAGCATCAATGTAGTGAAAGAAAAGGCTTACTGTACTTGTAGGCTCACTCTGCATAGCATTCATGAAATACCTTGTTGTAGTAGCCTCTGGAGACAGGGTACAGCACGCTTGTGTGGGGGCTGTCCGATGTGATGGACACCAGTGGGGCTGCTTTGCGTGCTGTGGCTGTACCAGTTTCACATATTGTCCTTGTAGCATAATGTCTTTAGAGTGACACAGTTGTGTGTCCTCATGTAACTCTTGTTTGTTTCGTCTTGTTCCTGTCGCTTGCGTTGGTCGGCTTCTCCATGTAGTGGCTCCTTCCCAGCAGGATGTAGGAGGCATCTTGAAGTTTTTCATGTCCACTTGTACCACTGTAGAGCGTGGGGACGTCCTCAACTCGTCACCAAAAATAAGTGTAGTAATCAGGGACCACACTGGAGATATTAGGTCAACGTAGGTTTATTCAGGTAGCAGGTAGGCAGGTAAACAGGTAGAAAAAATCCAGGTATAATGCCACAGCAACCCCACCGGGAGCAGCCTGCTAGCTGCTCAGCCCCATCCATCAACTGTCATCTCTCATTCAGTCACCCAAGCATTCCACTCATAGCCCACACACCAAACATTCCATTCAGAACACTCACACAGGCTGAGCAGCCAGGGACAGGGAAACATGGGAGAGGCAATCCATAACATCAGGATACTACACCCTTGTGTGGAGTGACGTCAGCAACCGTGTATGCCAGGTGGGGCGGCCGTGAAGATTGATTTTGTGCTGATAAGACTGTAGCCCATGCACAGAGTGAAGCAGGTGACCCGTGTGTCTGGTGAGGGGGTACCAGGACAAGTCAAGGAGTGTGGTCTGGTCAAGACAGTTGTCGTGAGGAGGAGGCCGCCATAGTGACTCACTATAGCGACCCCTGACCTTGACTGGTAGGTCGCTCCCCCACCACACAGCTCCGTCTGTGTGCCCTGCTGCTGCCCCTGATGCAGCGCGTACAATAAAAACTATTCTCCTCCCAGGTCACTTATAGGTCATCCAGGGGCAAACTATATTTCTCATATCCACATGACGATGGGGCCCATAAACATCGCCTAACACACACGCGCATTCCTGGATTTCCTTACACCTTTATGAAATTCTGTACTCCTAGGAGAAGCATGAGAACTAAATGGAGAACACCATTTATGTACCGCTGGAAGGAGCCGGGATATCTTATTACCTTAACTTGTCGCTTTCTTTTAGTTATTTCTTAAGATATTCCTGCTCATTGTTTTGTCGATGAATCATTCATGTAAGAAATTAGTTCATAGTGATTAAGACCAGCTGAATCACAATAACCAATTCTGATGTCACAATCATTTAGGAAAATAACCACTGAGTCATTTGGTTTAAAGAATCTTAAATTTTATATAATTTTAAAAGCATGAGAAAGAAATTTAATACTTTATTCAATTATTCATTCTTAAATTCAAATATTTATTAAGCATAATCAATTTATTGCAGAAAGGAAATTTTTGTCATGAAGCCAAAATCCTAATTACCTGCCTAGCTTCCTAATTTAGCCTAATGATTTCTAACCTAAGTTAAGAATTAGAATTAACCTGATTCTCATACTCAACTGGAAAATTAAGACAGCAACAGCAACTTCAGCTCGTCAGCATCAGCTACCTGCAACCCGTCTCATCTAACAGTCTTTCAGCATCTCCCGCTCAGTAAAGGATCGATCAGGACCACCCAGCACTGGAAGCCACCAACACGACTCTCCAACTCCTCTCCTGACTGTGACTGCAACCGCAACTGACCCCCTCCCACTAAGAGTAGGCCCTCTTATACCCTAATTCTAACTTTGCTAACTAACTGTTGCAACATTAATAACACGCTTTTCTTTCATTGGTCCATGCATGTCATCTTATTCATTCTTTTAATCAAGTTCTCTTGGATTCAAGGGTCCTTGGATCATTTCCTTTCCCATACGCTCAAACATTTTTCATCCGTTTCGATCAGTACATTTGTAACTTCTTTCGACACATTCGAGAACTCCGCAGTCATTGTCCTTTCTCTTAAACTTGTTTCCCACGGGTCTTCTGCTGATCATCATGGCACACTATCAGTTCAATTAGGTCACACCAGCCTTGACCATTTCTTGCATCCTAGCGTCTCAGTAACCTCATGAGGTTCAGTTTTTTTCTCCGATTTCATCCCGTGTCATGTGTCCCCTTGCGCCTGCGCACATCTTCCCACTGGCGGCCATTTTATATCGCCACTCGGTTATACTTTTAGAAGCACTAATTTGAGGCAAACAAAACATAATTAAAATAGAGAAAAATAGCCCTTTCGTTTCCCTCCCGTCGTCTACGTACCCCAATTAGTTATTACCTAGCAGAAAGCAACATTTAAGCTGTTCCTTACTTATCATCACTATTGTTTTTGCAACGACACGTTTTGTTTCTATGAAGCACAAACGTGCATTTATTTTTAATTAGTATGCATTTATTTTTATGTTATAATTAGACACACGGACATCCATTAATAGATTATTTAGCACACATTTTTGGCATGTTACCCTTCCTATACATACAGTGTTGATTAATACATTTAAAACGAACATTTTATTTAATTAATTATAAAATTTGTTAGGGGTTAATTTTTTTATTTTCCCTGCTCCATCAACTCCCCCTTTGGTGATTTTTAAATCACCACATAAAACCCAAGTCATACTTCTTTTCAGGCAGCATGTCTTTCATCCTTTGCTTTCTGTGATTTACACATCTGTTTCTTCTTCATCTTGCCTTTTAGTCTCTTTTATACATGTTTTCTTTCATTTTCTCCAACTCAATTTCACCCATTTCTCTCTCTCTCTCTCTCATTATTCTATTATTTCTTTTTATCTTATTTTGTCTCACTTTTCTTTTTATACATGTTATTACTATTTTCAATACCATGGCTAACAGTATTACTATAGTTGCTACTATTATAACTTTCCCTATCACTAGTCTACTCATCCTAGTCAACCAATTTGCTACTGAAGAAAACCCTCTACCAAGTTTTCCCAAAACACTTTCAACCTCCAGTGGAACTAGTTCTTTGTGCAAATTTGTAATATTTGTAATATACTTCTGTATATTTTCACTTTTATCAGGAATGTAAGTACAACAATGTTGGACTTTCAACATTCCACAGACTCCACCCTCTTTTGCCAAAAGAATATCAAGGGCAAGCCGATTTTGCATCACCATAGCTCTCATGGCAACCATTTCGGTATTTACCATTAAGAACCCTCCCGCAGTATCTGTAGACAAACGATCTACTACTGTGGATAACTTCCGAATTTTAAATGCATTCAAAGATATTCCCACTGCTGGTATCAATGCTCCAAAAATATCACCTACAATTTCTGAAAAACTTTCCCTCTTTCTACGTGTAAATCTATTAATCATCTTGTATGTTCCCTTTTCTTCTCTGTCCATGTGAAATTTTTTGGAAAGACCAGGCCTACATAGCAAGTTCCATACCAATGGTCCGGTAACCTGTAATAAGCTCTATTCCCACAAACATAATAGATACCTGGAAATATTGGGTCCTTTCCACCTTTAAATCCCCAACCTCCCAGAATTTGATAATTGTCATGGCAGATACTGGAACCTACAAAGTAATTGTCATAGACTGTCTTATTTCTCCTAATACACAACTTTCCTGTTTGCGGCCAATCTAATGTCATTGCTGCATTTATCTTTTTCCCTTCATGATTTCCTTCCTCAAACGTCCATCAGCGTTTTCCTTCCTCTTTTATTGCTTCTTTTTGAAATTTCATTCTTCTTTCTTCAACCATTTCTAAAAATACTTTTTCTTCTTTCTTTAACTCACAGGTAAGGTTGTTACTAACTATTTCTTCTAACGTTAATTTTCTATGCTCTAAAAAGAATTCCCCTAAAACTTTTGCTGGTTTTACTTTGTTAAGTTCTGGTACTACTGGAATGTTTGCAAAGATCTTATCTATATCAGTATAATAAGATTCTAATCTACCTGTTTTATAAAATAAACTTGCTATTACACTACATGTTATTCCATAAGTTAAAGGTAGGTGATGATAAGTCACACCTTCTGACACTGATGCAGGCAACTGCATACAAACATAACAATCTCTCACATCCATTGTCTCTACGTATTCATACAACAATTTTGTAAAAACATTCTTAGAAAAGTCTGTTACTGACTTATCCTTATGCAACTCTGCACTACTTCTTAAAATAACTGGTTCTTTAATTTTAGTTTCTTTTTCTGGTTTAGTATCATTTTTTGCTTCTATCACAGCTATACTAATAGGAATTGTGATTGCTAAAACTATCCATATAGTCATTAATAACCCTGTACAAAAGCAGCACATTTTGCACCATCTTTTTATAAACTCACATTTATCTCTTCTATCCCTATTATTTTCCATTTTTCTTTTTTCTATTTGTTAAGTTTCAGAAAATTGTGTCACTACACCTCAGAAATGACTTAGATGCGGGAGACCGTTTCATCAAGCCTGGACCTTGTCGCCAGTCCCTGGCTGCCTGCTGCACAACGCACTTTACCCTGAGTCCCTGGAGGGGCTTTTTAAACATCTTGCCGGTCCCGCAGCGCGGGACGCGCGCGGGGCGTGCCCGGGCGAAGACCGGGCCAAGACGGGCCCGTCTTAGCCCGTCATAGACCGACAGAGACTGGGCTGGGCCACATCCCTAAGGTGGGGTGGACATACACTCATATCTGGTGAGTCCTTGGGATTTCCCGATTTTTCTCATCTGACTGAGAAGTTCCCGCTTAGGAATGGGTAAAAGGAAGACGGGCCACACAGCTATCTCAGTCCAAAAACGGGAGGTCAGAAATCCCTGATGAACTACTTGACTGGTGCTATGGGGGCCATCGAGGAGCAAATAAATACCGTAGAAGAGACTCTTACTCAAGGGAGGCTGGGATCGCTAACTGGAAATAATGTACATGTTAGCCCCCTATTAAATCTGTTATAACAGTGTGTGAGGGACAAATTGCTATGGGTGTTCAAAATGGGTGTATACAGGAGACGTCTGATCTCTTATTTGTAAGTGAGCCAGAAGATGATCCCCAACCACCCTCGAAACGTTGTAAAAATCCTGAGGGGTCAGAGGGGTCTCAAGCGGAATATATTGTTGGGAAGAGCTCTGTGAGCCCAAGCAAAAAGTCGTTGTCTAAGAAAAGGAAAAACTTGGGTAAACAACTAAAAACTGTTGTACATAAAAACCCTGGTAGTGCAAGGAGACCTACGGTGAATTAGCAAATCGAGGGCCAAACTATTGAACTAGAAAAGATTTCGAGGAAAATTGATGATCTATATAGCTATATGGTTGGCGCCCTAGGAAAATTAACAGAAAGAGTGGCTAATTTAGAGGGGTGTTTGAGAGGAGATAACATGGTTATCACAGAGGGGCGAATACGCAAGGAGCTGATAACCATTCTCGTAGTCAACCCTTAATCCCACAGGTAGGGACTCATTCTACAAGGACTAGACCTGTAGAAACTTTATGCTCAGATACTCAAAGAGCAATTCCCCCGGTAACAAATTGCAAGTTAATAATGCTCAAAATAAACCCTTAATAGAGAAGAAAGGATCTGATACTGGGATAAGGGTACATCTAGAGAATCTAGAACATAATGTCCTTGATCTCCCACCGGCTGCCACTCCATATATAGTCATTTTAGCCAATGCACCCATACGGCATACATCATTGCATGAAACATGGGAGGGACTTCGTAATAAATCTCTTCACTGGCTAGGAAGTAAAACCGGTCTCACTGAGGCATTATTTAAAAATTTTAAAATGGTCAGAAGGGTTACATGGGTGGGCAAGGGCCGGAAAACACTTCAGGGAGATTGTATTGTTCTGACCTTCAGTGATCCTGCATTAGTGCACGCAATTCTTACAAGGGCTGGGAATGCATGTTTTAATTATACAGAAATTAATGTCTTACCCCTGGATGCTTTTTATTTGCCACCAGTTGTGAATTCTTTAAATAAAAATTATGTAAGGGATCACCAGGCAGACTCAATGAGATCATGTCACCTCCCGCTTTATAATCGTTTTGACCTGGAAGATATAGATTGACCAAGAATACAGTGTTTGAGGGGGGATGGACAATTAGGGCAGGAAACTTTATCACCTTCCGGTGATATTTCATTTGAGCAGGAGTGTGGTCAGGATTTGCTGTCTGAGAATAGAATAGAATAGATCGTATATTGAGCTTAGATCAATCAATAGAAGGTGTGGTCATAGAGGATAATTTTACAACCCCCGAAGGTAACACTGAAGCCAGTATTAAATACGTAGAAATACCAATTAGGGGCGGGGATAATTTTTATGACGAGGTGATAAGTGAGAGGGCCCTAGGGGGACATGCAAAGGACGTTACAGCTGATGTATGTAAAATACTGTTCTGGAATATTGCGGGTTTATCTTCTAAAGTGAGAGACCCCCAATGGCTATCTTTCGTAGAAGAATATTCTATAATCTGCCTCCAAGAAACCTGGTCAGTTGAAGAAAAACATATCATTGGTTTTCGAACTTTTCACACACCGGCAATCAGCAGCGAGCAAGGGCGTAATAAAGGGGGGCTATGTATTTACGTCTCTAACTCGGCAGGGGTGATTAATTTGAAACTTCTAATTGTGACTGATTATTATCAGATCTTATTATTGTATATGGTTGGAGGAAAGGGTACAGTAATAATTAATTTTTACAATAATATCCCTAAAAATGAGACTATGAGCGTGTTAACAAACTTGAGGCAAACATTGAGTAATCTAGAAGATAAAATGTCTGGTGATATGTGCATTGTATGGGGTGGGGATTTTAATTGTTTTTTGTGTCAACATAGTCAACGGGGTATTTGTGGCCTAGGTAAAGATAAAGAAGATGAGCTGGCCCACTTTTTACATATAACACTGGGGGACCTGTTAAATGAAATTGTATTTCAATTTGATTTGGGATATGCAAATGAATTGTGTATTCCCCCAGTTCCTTTTGAGCCAACTTTTAATGGAAGGGGTGCAATTCAATTATTGACTTTGTTTTAGTGTCAAATAGGTATTCCTGTAATGTCTGTACTTTTGTAACTCATGGTATTCTAATGAGTGATCATTATCCAATTAGTGTGGCCTTTAATTTGGAGAGGTCGGTTAGAAGTAAGAATAACAAGGATTTACATTATAATCTTAATATTAATCTCTCAAGCACAAACGGATATTCTCTAAAATGGGCAGGGGTGGATCCTGCGGCTTTTCTAAAGCAACTTGTAAATAGGACTAGTGATGATTTTGAAACCTGTCTTTCCGAGGAAAGGGACTATACGGTAGTCCTAAATGCCTTCCTTAATATTACAAGCGAGGTTCAGAAATTACTTACCAGGAAGCAGAAACAGGGTACGCATAAGTCACAGGGTTGGTTTGATATGGAATGTAGCAAGGCCCATACTCATTTGAAGAAGGTACTGCATAGCGAGATTAGGTCAAGGGAGGAAATAAAACAGGCTAGAACTAAATACCGGCAGGCGATAAAAAGCGTAAAGCACAATTGAGATCAGAGGCGTGGCAGGCGTTACACCAGGCATGCTTAAGGAAGGATAATAATGGCTTTTGGAAAGCTGTGAATGCCCCTTTTTTTGTTAACAGGGACACTGATATTATAGACATTGTTATTACAGAGGATAAGTGGGTAGAATATCTCTCGTGCCTCTATAATGATGAGACCATTGGAGACAACGAGGTATCCTCAGTAGTCAAGGCGACCGATGATAATGTACAGACTGCAGCTTTTCCTATATCTATTGGACTCTCGTTGGTGGAAGTCACCAGGGCCATAATAGAGAGTGCTTCTGGTAAAGTACCAGGACCGGATGGCGTCCCGGTGGACATTTATAAATCTAATATTGAGCTGTGGGCCCCACTTTTAACTAATGTTTTAATTTTTTGTAGTCGTTATGGTTTTATTCCTACATGGTCAGATGCAATATTAATTCCTATTTTTAAAAAGGGGGATAGAAATTAACCAAGGTGTTATCGCCCAATCTCCCTCTTAGATTCCCTCCTGAAAGTAGTAGGGAGGGTAATTCTAAATAAGCTACAATTATGGGCGGAAGAGACAGGTGTGTTGTCTAACCTGCAATATGGGTTTAGACCAGGGCTTGGTACGATTGAGCAAGGCCTCAATTTAACCTTGATCATAAGTAAATATACTTTAGCAAAGGAGGGTAAACTTTTTTTGACATTTGTTGACCTCAGTTCAGCGTTTGACTGCGTAATACATGATAAGCTGTGGAGTGTCCTTAAAGATATGGAAGTCGATCCACCTTTGCTTTCATTTATTAAGGAACTGTACAGGGAGTCTGGGGCAAGGGTTCGTTATGGGAGACAGGGGAGTGTACAGCTAAGTTCCGTATAAAAAGGGAGTGAGGCAAGGCTGTATACTTGCCCCTTTCCTTTTTTCCCTATATATTAATAGCCTTGGTCAATTCTTGACTGAACGCCGGCAGGACTACCCGATTATTAATAACACCCCTGTCCCCATTTTACTTTATGCGGACGACGCAGTTATCATGGCGCGGACGCAAATAGGCTTGCAAAGAACTGTCACTAACTTTGCCAATTATATGCTTGATAGGGGCCTAAAAGTAAACATCAGCAAGACATATACAATGAGCTGTGGAAAAAAAACAAGAAAAATATGTGATATTTTTATTGACAATAAAAAAATTGAAAGTACTGATAAGTTCTCCTATTTGGGAATTAACTTCGATCGGACAGGGTCCTGGAATGCGGCCACGCAGGCAAGAAAGCTAATGTTTTCAAGAGCAATAGGTGCGGTTATTAATTTCTCAAGGAAATTGGGCTGCAGACCTGTCCCTGAGCTATTGGCCATTTACAAATCAAAATGTATTTCTACAGCGATATAAGGGGCAGGTATCTGGGGAACTGCAGATGTGCAACATATTCAACGTTGTGAAAATGCCTTCACTCGTTATCTGCTGGCAGTCCCTAGTTCCACAGCTACTTTTAATTGCCATACGGAACTTGGTCTGCCATTTATCTCTGATATTATTAGTCTTAACCCGCTTCTACTCTGGCATAAGGTGTGGGCTTCACCTGAGACTGGTTTTAATCGTGATGTAATTATGGACTGTTTAACTTTGGACAGGGTGGCTAATATACCATGGTTTAAGTTCATCAAAAATATGTCGAACGAAATTGGCCATCCTGAATATTTTGAAACTCCGGAGATTATGGTAACAATCCCTAGAAAAACCTTAAAATCAGAATGTCTGACCCACTTAGAAAATAAGCGATGGTTCATTGAGAGAGAGAAAAGATCGGTCATGAATAACCTTTTGATTACAACATGCTCAGGTATTCAACCCTATTTAGTGCAGGAACAGGGAAGCTTTGGGCGTATGCTTCTAACTCGTTTTCGTTTTGGAATTTTTCATAGAATGATTACCTTCCCTGAAATCAATGACTGGTCGAGAAACTTATTACCATGCCCCTGTGATGACATTTCGACTCAAACTACGTTGCATTGCATTTTATTTTGTAAATTTTATACCTCTCCCAGGAAAAGGTTTTTATTACCTATTCTGAGGAGTATGGGTTTAAGACAATGTAGAATAGCTCTTTTGAAATTACAATCCTTAGAAAATCAAATGATCTTAATGGCTATTATCTCTTTTTTAAAGTCTGTTATTAGATTCAGGAGCACGATGTAAAACATTTTTTTTAAGTATGTGACTCTGATTGCTTTTTACTGTGTATTATAATTGAAATGTCTCTTTTAATTGTGCTTTTATGATTTTTACTGTAAGAAAAAATCGAATAAAGCTGAATTTGATTTGATTTGACTTAGATGCCACTCTGCTCTCAAAAGTCTTTGCTTGGTACTTTCTTTAATTCTCTCCAGAATTCTTTCGTTGTCACATCCGGTGATTTGTCACATCCAGTAAAATTGTCATGTCCGGCAGAAGCACTATAAGTCTTCACTTCAAGTTTGTTGCATCTCACCTTTTCCCATCCGACTTCTCAGTCTCTGGTTCTCGTGAGTGTTTTCTTCTTCTTCTTTGTAATCTGTTAGTGCAATATACAGCCACTCAGGTGACTTATACTTTGCATTCACTTTCTTTGTCCTTTTGGACTTTTGTAATCTTTTTCCACTTGGTTTTTCTTGTCCCTTTTGACTTGTTACTTCATTTACTTGTTCAGCACCTTCGTCTCCCGCTCTTATTATTCTATATCTCAATTTTCTTATATAGCTGTTGGGCCAATTATCTCCTTTTCTTGGCCTTTTGGCTTCACCTTCTCTTTCTTCTCTTTCTGATTTCCAATTTCTTTTTCTTGATTCAGTTTTTGCTTTTTCCTCTTCTCCACTTTCTTCTGTTTCTGTTTCAACTGTTTCACTATTGTCTCTTATTTTGAAACTTATGATCTTGTCATCTCCTACTGGTGGATCTGTCTTCTCCTTCTTGTTTTCCCTTATTACTGTCCCTCCTCGGTGTTCTTCCGATTTGGTGTTTTTCTCCCTTTCTGCTTCTAAATTTCCCTGTTCTTCTGTTTCTCTATCTGTCCCTATTGCTCCTCGGGGTTCTTCTCGATTTTCTAGCTTTTTGTGTACTTCTTTCCCTACTTCATCTATTAATATTGTTTCTGAAGGATTTCCACCATAACTTGTACTTGGTTGTTCATCTAACTCAATTTCTTGCTCAGTTTCTTCTCTAATTGGTTTATAACCCCAAGTTTTCCTTAGGAATTCTTCACGGTTTTCAACTGAATCATCAGATTCTGAAGTTGTGTCAGATATTTCCAGATGTCGACTTACAGGTCGATCTTCAAGTTCTGGAATTTCTGAATTTCTTTCTCCTTCTTCTTCTTCCTCTTCCTCTCTAGAGGTACTCGCAGTTGGGGTTTCCAGATGTCGACTTTCAGGTCGATCTTCAAGTTCTGGCACCCTTTCTTTTATCTTTGTTGTCCCAGCCGTTAAACTTTTATCCCACACTTCCAGACGCCGACTCACATGTCGATCTGTAGGTTCTGGAACTCTGATTGTGTGGCTGGCATGAACCCAGTTTTTCACTCCTGCACACTTGACGGCAGTCGTTGTCACCAGGATTACCTGTTGTGGCTCGTCCCAACGAGGAACTAGACAGTTTCTTCTCCTGTGGACTTTTATGCGGACCCAGTCTCCTGGATTCAAGTCGTGGGCTGGTTTTCTTTCAAGAGTGGTCGCATCCGGTCCAACCTGATGAAACACAGAACGCACCACATCAGCCAGTCCTTTGCAATAATCCAGTACTAGATCATCAGTTATAGTTAATAACTTGTTGACAGGTACGTGTGCTTGTCTCATTGCTCGTCCCATGATCATCTCATGAGGACTGAGTCCAGTTTTCTTTTCAGGGATGCTTCTGATGGTCATCAGAACAAGGGGCAGTGCATCCGGCCATTTGAGTCCTGTAGCTTGACACATTTTTCCCAATCTGTTTTTAATTGTTCCATTAATCTGCTCTACTACCCCAGAAGCCTCTGGTCTGTAAGCACAATGTAGTTTTTGTTTAATACTCAATGCTTCACAAATCAATTGGATCAACTCATTTTGAAAATGTGTTCCTCTATCTGTCTCAACCGTGACTGGAAAACCATACCTTGGAATGAACTCTCGCAGCATAAGTTTTGCCACTGTTGTTCCATCATTCCTTCTTGTGGGGTATGCCTCCACCCAACGAGAGAACAAACAGACGACCACTAGAACATATCTTAGTCTGTTACTAGGGGGCATCTCGATAAAGTCTAACTGCATTCTAGTGAATGGACCTCCTTCTCGTCCTATTGTTCCTAGGCTCACTACTGTTTTTCTTCCTGGGTTAAACTGTTGACAAATAAGACATCTTTGACAAAGACTTTCAGCAATGGCTCTGAATTTTGGGTTATACCAGGTTTGTCTAAAAAGTCTGATCATTGCATCTCTCCCAATATGAGCTTGTCCATGGTACATCAGTGCCATGTCTGCAATCATGCTATCAGGCATAACTGGTCTTTCATCTCTGTATACCCACACACCATTATTTTCCTGTCTTCTACATCCTGCTTTTATCCAGTAATCTTTTTCCTCATCTCTTGCTGTTTCTTGTAACTGCCTTACTTCATCCCATGTCTCGACAGTATTAGTGAAAAGCAAAGGACAAGAGACATGCTCCCTTTCTCTATTTTTGTTCAGGGACGCCATGTTCTCCGCACAATATTTAGCGATCTCATCAGCATAATTATTGCCGACCGCTATGTAATCTTCGTTTTTCTTATGTGCTTTGCACTTCACTACAGCTATTTGTTTAGGCAACTGTATCGCCTCAAGCAGTTTTTTAACATAATCTCCATTTCTGATAGGTGTTCCTGCAGATGTCAAAAATCCTCTTTGTGACCAAATCTGACCGAAATCATGTACGATGCCGAAACCATATTGGCTATCGGTCACAATCGTGATTCGTACATTTTTCCCCAATTTACATGCTTGAATCAAAGCAATTAGTTCCGCAACTTGTGCAGACCTAACTCCTTTCAGACAAGACGCTTCCATCACAGTTGCCACTGTGCATACTGTGTAAGCTGCGCTTAACACTCCTTCTTTTGTACGCAAGCATGAACCATCCACAAACATGACATAATCAGATTCCTTTAACGGTTCATCTTTTATGTCAGCTCTTGGTTTTGTGCAATATTCCAGCACGTTCAGACAATCATGATCTACTTCGTCTTGTTCAATTATATTATCTTCATCTGGTAATGATGTAGAAGGATTTACATTCATGCATCTATCTATGGTCACATTTTCAGCACTCAAGAAGACTTTTTCGTACTTAGTCAGCCGACTATGTGTCATGTACTGTGTTTTTGTTCTTGTCAAAAGAATTTCTACTGAATGGGGAACATATACTCTCAGTGGATACCCCATCACTATACTTTCCCTTTGTTCCAGACTTACACAAGTAGCAGCAACTGCTTTCAGACATCCAGGCAATGCTTTTGCTATAGGATCTAAAACAGCTGAAAAATAAGCGATTGGTCTTTTCATGGTCCCGTGTTTTTGTACCAGTACTGAAAATGCACATCCATCTCTTTCACTGCAGTACAATTCAAAGTCCTTCTCATAATCAGGCATGCCTAAAGCAGGGGCCTCGCACAGTTTCTTTTTCAACTCTTTGAAAGATTTCATTTCTTCTTTGTTTAACTCAAAAGGGTCTTTTACATCTTTCTTGGTCAATTTTTGTAAGGGTTTTGCAATCAAAGAGAAACCACTTATCCACTGTCGACAATATCCAACCATTCCCAAAAACATTCTTACCTCTCTCTGAGTCATTGGTGCTCTCATTCCTTGAATCATTCTTACTCCTTCTGTCGCTATTTTTCGTACTCCTTTCTCAATTTTATGCCCTAAATACTGGACTTCTTTCTGACAAAACTGTAATTTTGAAGGAGACACTTTATGTCCTCTTTTCTCTAAATGGTTCAGTAAAGCAATTGTGTCACTTACACATGCTTCTTTGGTTTTCGATGCCACCAATAGGTCATCGATATACTGCACCATCACTGATTTTTCTGGCATGTTTAAATCTTCCAGAGATTTCTTTAGAATCTGATTAAAGATTGAGGGGCTTTCTGTATACCCCTGAGGAATTCGGCACCATGCCAAAATACGCTCTCCGAACCGGAACGCAAATAATGGCTGGCTATCTGGATGCAAAGGAATAGAGAAAAATGCGTGACACAAATCTATCACAGTGTACCACTCAGCTTCATGTGGAATTTGATATAGAATTACTGCAGGGTTTGGCACTATTGGACAACATGGTACAACTATTTTGTTGATCCTTCTCAAATCCTGTACTATTCTATATGTTCCATTTGGCTTTTTCAGTCCCATAATAGGTGAATTACATGGACTACTCATGATTTCTTTTAGAATTCCCTGTTCAATCAT
The DNA here is from genome assembly GCA_963921515.1 of Calotriton arnoldi. NCBI lineage: Eukaryota > Metazoa > Chordata > Amphibia > Caudata > Salamandridae > Calotriton > Calotriton arnoldi. The sequence goes on along the minus strand of CAWUFW010001868.1, from coordinate 439,141 downwards.
CTTATTTATCACAGGAGTTATTCCTTCAATTATTTCTGGAGTTAATTTGTACTGTGGCGTGTTCGGGTAAGTTGTCCCTTCTTTCACTGTCACTTTTACGGGATCAACTTCTCTCATTAACCCAATGTCTTCTCCTGAAAAATCCCACACACTTTCTTTTACTGCACCTTTTAGTTCTTCTGGAAGTTTTTCTGCATCAAATGCAGGAAACAAACCATTCGTTTCAGGTTCCTGATTCATCAAAGTTACTTTATACAGAACATCTTCATCTGAAGTCTGAAAACCTATTCCATCTGGCGTACAATAAATTGTGCAATTCATCTTGCATAAAAGGTCACGACCTAAAAGATTTACAGGACTACAATCGCACACTACAAATTTATGCATTTTGCTAAAAGAACCAATTTTTACTTTTACCAATTCAGTAAGTGGGGTTTTAATCTGCTGATTGGCTACTCCTACCACTTGGATGTATTCACCTGAGAGAGGAAGGTTTGGAATTTCCACTGATCTAACAGTAGAACGGGTAGCTCCAGTATCGACAAGGAATGTTACGTTTGCACCATTCACTTCTCCATCCACAAAGGGACCAGACTGATCTACCTCTAGAGTTGCGCCAAGCACGCACTCTTTCCCCTCTCCTGCGCACCGTCAGAATCTTTCATCCGGGTCATCCTCACTCTGACGCAACCAATACTGAGAAATGTTAGCTGCTCGCGGCAACTGTGTTACCTGCTCTCCTCCGTAGAATCCTGTTTCTGTACTGTATCTTTGCTGGTTAACAGTGTTGGGAAGTGGTGGTTGCGGCACCTGACTTTGTTGAACAACTACTTCATTCTGCAACTGTGGAGTTAATGTTTGATGTTCCGGATTAGGTTTAGGTGGGAACTTACACTCGTTTCTCCAATGCCCTAATTTTCCGCAATTATGACATGGCCATTTCTTCTTGGCCTCTTCTAGACTCACTTGACCCTTTCCTTTACCTATGTTTGGTCGCATTTTATTCTGTCCTGATTCGTTTCCATTATTATTGTCCAATTGAGCTTCTTGTTTTTCTGCCACCTTCACTTGTGCCCACATTGCCTTTTCTTTCAACTTACGCTGTTTACTCTCTATTTCATCACTACAATACTTAGCATATCTCAGTACCTTATCTACACTTCCATTCTGCCAGTTTATCATGTGTTGCTTAATCATATCACTTATTTCTTGTTTCAGGCCAAACACAAATCGGTATACAAAATGACTCATGTCCTTTTCACTCAACTCCTCATAACCACTATACTGCTTGAAAACCAATAACAGTCGCTCATAATATGCATGTACAGACTCCTTACTTTCCTGTGTAGTTCTATCAATTTTTACCCAATCTGTCTCTTTGGGAGGAATCTTATTCTTCAAAAAGGTAATCACCTTATCATACTTCTTCATCACATCAGGACCTGGAGCTCCTGTCTTAGGATCTCTTGGATATTCTGTGGTTGGCCAGTCAACTGTAATCTTACATTCTGACCACAAATCTGTTGGTACCACTATGTCAAACAATCCATCTAAATCTATCCACAACACCTTTGAGACCTTTACAAACCTCTCTACTTGTCGGTACCACTCAACTGGCTTCTCTCTTAACTTTGGAAAGTCATTGGTAAATGACAGTATGTCCTGCCTAGTCCAAGGAACATGCACGTAACTCCCACCTGGAGTTTCTCTCATGGGGTATTCTTTGACAACAGATTCTTTTTCAGTTATCATAAAGGCCAATGAACCTTTGTCTGTACTTTTCTCATTCTTCTTTGTCCATCTAACCTTCCATCTGTCCACATCACCCCATTTTCTCAACAACACAATTAACTCCTTTATCTGTGTCAGCCTTCCTGCCGTGTTCAAATTTTCAATATCTTTTTCACAAAAGTCTACTCTGTATGGTTTCTGCAACGTTTTCACTTTTGCAAAATCTATTCCAATCTCACTAGCCACTTCTTCTAGTTTATCATGTAAATTCTTTGCTCTCCATGTTATACTTTTGCACAGAAACATTATTTCATCATCCTGATAATTTTGTATCTTTTCGGTACCAATCGTTCCTAGAATTAATTCTTCCATATCTATTTTTAATCTGATTACATCTAATGGTTTTTCTTCTGTTTCTTTTATTTTAAATGCCTTCATCCACTCATTTAACTCATCAGGAGTCGGACCTATGGGTGTATTATTTAGTTCTATCCAGTTACCACTCTTTTCAGGCGTTTCTGTTGCAGATTCTGTTACCATATGCATTTTCCTACCATTGCATTCATTCACCGTTAAATTTGTAGGTGGACTTGGTCTGTAAGTACTAGCCAAATTACTTGTACTTGCACTTTGTTCCATCCTTTCCCTTTCTCTCTGAAATTGTGAACTCAAGGGAATCACCAAAGATCGTTCATCAATTTTCTGATTCTCAAAAACTGGTATTACTGGACCTATTGTTACAGGCACAGTAACTGCTTCCATATTTTTCGTTAATTCTCTAATCTTTTCAGTTAGTTCTTTTGTTGTCCTTGCCAATTCGCTTGCATTGTCGCTTTCTATTCCTTCATTTTGAGAAGTTCTCATTTGTTCTTGTGACCTATTTACATCAATTCTCTTTTCCGGGCTTTTATTTCGCATAGTCTCTATTAGTGGCGCATTTGGTGTCACTACTGTAGAACTCTGCTGATACGGAGGTGGATTTCTATTTAAAATATCTTCCAGCAACTCGTCATCCGTTTCGCTCTCATGCATATATTTTTCTCTCTCTATATGTTTCGTTTTCTCAGTCCGCTTTTTCTTAGTCCCTTCCTCATCTGTAAAAGCTGGAAACAAACCTCCTGTCATGTTAGCACATCTCCATCGCTTTATTCTGTCCTCATGATTTACTCCCCACAATCTTCCAGGCATAAACTCATGATCTCTCATTCCTCTGAATCTCTCTCGTTCATACATCTCATCTTCCCATTCCGTTAAAGCCTCAAACTGTGTTGGTCTAGGTCTAGGTTCCAACTTACACATTTTCTCTCGCAAGTTTCGCAAAACCGCTACACTAAATGATCCATTCTCAGGGAAAGCCAAAGCACCATCATTCTTTGTATATTTTGCCCAATTTTCCAACCATATGCACGTATGATATCCATATTTCAGCATCATATGTGAAGCTGCTGATTTCGGCGGAGGAATTACTTGTCCCTCTCTAGTCACAACCTTTTTGTCTTTCTTAAAGAAATTCTTCAATTTCGTCGTCCATGACGTTCTCTCCCTTTCATACTCGTAATACGGCATGTTTTCTATTTGTTTTTCCCTTTACACTAACGCTGTTCTGTGTACGGAACTTCGACCAATTATAGCGCGACTCACACTAACGTACCAATCAGAACAATTCCCACCGTCCGCGAACCAACCAATCCTAGCGCAGCACTTTTCTACGTCACTCCTGCTCTGTGTTCACGTGACTAGCGCACTATCCAATCCTAGCGCGGCACTTTTCCACGTCACTTCTACTCTTTACCCCTCCTTTACAAAATTTATCGGCAATTTTCTTTTCACTGTTTTCTCCGTTAGTTACAACAATTAAAACAATTCCATAGTCTGATTCGCTAAACAAAGTGATAGCTTTGTCCTTTTACACAAGAATCCTGTATTTCCAGTAGGCAGCGCTTACCTCTACCCTACCACAGAATTATTTACTCTCGTCGATAAAGTAGCACTTCCCTCTACCTTACCCTTCTTTTAAACAAACAATTTACTCGTTTCTCTGGGGATAAGACACATGTGGAGACTAGGCTCCTGAGAATTAAGGCCAAAGTTTCACAAGTAAACGTGATTTGCTATTTCAATTACACACTTTTCGCACAGAAATCCCTAACATAACACAACCTGCGTTATTACCAAAATGAATTCAGACCATGTACCAAATTCCATGTGACTTCTCTTGCCACACGTGTTCCACTTCCTACATCCCAGAAGCGTGAAAACTCACATATAACATAACGCGACTCAACATATAGTGTTAGTCATCAAAATAATCAATAATCAATAAACAATAATCACTAAACTAATCTATAGAAAACCATAACTCTGCTACCAAGAAATCTGATGCAGCGCTTACAATAAAAACTATTCTCCTCCCAGGTCACTTATAGGTCATCCAGGGGCAAACTATATTTCTCATATCCACATGACGATGGGGCCCATAAACATCGCCTAACACACACGCGCATTCCTGGATTTCCTTACACTTTTATGAAATTCTGTACTCCTAGGAGAAGCATGAGAACTAAATGGAGAACACCATTTATGTACCGCTGGAAGGAGCCGGGATATCTTATTACCTTAACTTGTCGCTTTCTTTTAGTTATTTCTTAAGATATTCCTGCTCATTGTTTTGTCGATGAATCATTCATGTAAGAAATTAGTTCATAGTGATTAAGACCAGCTGAATCACAATAACCAATTCTGATGTCACAATCATTTAGGAAAATAACCACTGAGTCATTTGGTTTAAAGAATCTTAAATTTTATATAATTTTAAAAGCATGAGAAAGAAATTTAATACTTTATTCAATTATTCATTCTTAAATTCAAATATTTATTAAGCATAATCAATTTATTGCAGAAAGGAAATTTTTGTCATGAAGCCAAAATACTAATTACCTGCCTAGCTTCCTAATTTAGCCTAATGATTTCTAACCTAAGTTAAGAATTAGAATTAACCTGATTCTCATACTCAACTGGAAAATTAAGACAGCAACAGCAACTTCAGCTCGTCAGCATCAGCTACCTGCAACCCGTCTCATCTAACAGTCTTTCAGCATCTCCCGCTCAGTAAAGGATCGATCAGGACCACCCAGCACTGGAAGCCACCAACACGACTCTCCAACTCCTCTCCTGACTGTGACTGCAACCGCAACTGACCCCCTCCCACTAAGAGTAGGCCCTCTTATACCCTAATTCTAACTTTGCTAACTAACTGTTGCAACATTAATAACACGCTTTTCTTTCATTGGTCCATGCATGTCATCTTATTCATTCTTTTAATCAAGTTCTCTTGGATTCAAGGGTCCTTGGATCATTTCCTTTCCCATACGCTCAAACATTTTTCATCCGTTTCGATCAGTACATTTGTAACTTCTTTCGACACATTCGAGAACTCCGCAGTCATTGTCCTTTCTCTTAAACTTGTTTCCCACGGGTCTTCTGCTGATCATCATGGCACACTATCAGTTCAATTAGGTCACACCAGCCTTGACCATTTCTTGCATCCTAGCGTCTCAGTAACCTCATGAGGTTCAGTTTTTTTCTCCGATTTCATCCCGTGTCATGTGTCCCCTTGCGTCTGCGCACATCTTCCCACTGGCGGCCATTTTATATCGCCACTCGGTTATACTTTTAGAAGCACTAATTTGAGGCAAACAAAACATAATTAAAATAGAGAAAAATAGCCCTTTCGTTTCCCTCCCGTCGTCTACGTACCCCAATTAGTTATTACCTAGCAGAAAGCAACATTTAAGCTGTTCCTTACTTATCATCACTATTGTTTTTGCAACGACACGTTTTGTTTCTATGAAGCACAAACATGCATTTATTTTTAATTAGTACGCATTTATTTTTATGTTATAATTAGACACACGGACATCCATTAATAGATTATTTAGCACACATTTTTGGCATGTTACCCTTCCCATACATACAGTGTTGATTAATACATTTAAAACGAACATTTTATTTAATTAATTATAAAATTTGTTAGGGGTTAATTTTTTTTATTTTCCCTGCTCCATCACCCCTGATTGTTTTTTCCTTTCTGTGCCCCCTTGCTGCCCCTGATTGTGCTCGTTTTTTTCCTTTCTGTGCCCCCTTGCTGCCCCTGATTGTGATCGTTTTTTCCTTTCTGTGCCCCCTTGCTGCCCCTGATTGTGATCGTTTTTTCCTTTCTGTGCCCCCTTGCTGCCCCTGACCCTGATTGTGATCGTTTTTTCCTTTCTGTGCCCCCTTGCTGCCCCTGATTGTGCTCGTTTTTTCCTTTCTGTGCCCCCTTGCTGCCCCTGATTGTGATCGTTTTTTCCTTTCTGTGCCCCCTTGCTGCCCCTGATTGTGATCGCTTTTTCCTTTCTGTGCCCCCTTGCTGCCCCTGATTGTGATCGTTTTTTCCTTTCTGTGCCCCCTTGCTGCCCTGATTGTGCTCGTTTTTTCCTTTCTGTGCCCCCTTGCTGCCCCTGATTGTGATCGTTTTTCCTTTCTGTGCCCCCTTGCTGCCCCTGATTGTGATCGTTTTTTCCTTTCTGTGCCCCCTTTCTGCCCCTGATTGTGCTCGGTTTTTCCTTTCTGTGCCCCCTTGCTGCCCCTGATTGTGCTCGTTTTTTCCTTTCTGTGCCCCCTTGCTGCCCCTGATTGTGATCGTTTTTTCCTTTCTGTGCCCCCTTGCTGCCCCTGATTGTGATCGTTTTTCCTTTCTGTGCCTGTTTCCCGCCTCTGCGCCCCTGCGGCCCCGCCCCTCACTGCCCATTCGCTGCCCCATTCCCTGCTCCTCCCTCCCACCTCCCCATTTATGGCGGCCGCTGCGTGGTGAAGAGAGCGACCCCTGACCTTGACTGGTAGGTCGCTCCCCCACCACACAGCTCCGTCTGTGTGCCCTGCTGCTGCCCCTGATTGTGCTCGTTTTTTTCCTTTCTGTGCCCCCTTGCTGCCCCTGATTGTGATCGTTTTTTCCTTTCTGTGCCCCCTTGCTGCCCCTGATTGTTATCGTTTTTTCCTTTCTGTGCCCCCTTGCTGCCCCTGATTGTGATCGTTTTTTCCTTTCTGTGCCCCCTTGCTGCCCCTGATTGTGATCGTTTTTTCCTTTCTGTGCCCCCTTGCTGCCCCTGATTGTGCTCGTTTTTTCCTTTCTGTGCCCCCTTGCTGCCCCTGATTGTGATCGTTTTTTCCTTTCTGTGCCCCCTTGCTGCCCCTGATTGTGATCGTTTTTTCTTTTCTGTGCCTGTTTCCCGCCGCTGCGCCCCTGCGGCCCCGCCCCCTCACTGCCCATTCGCTGCCCCATTCCCTGCTCCTCCCTCCCACCTCCCCATTTATGGCGGCCGCTGCGTGGTGAAGAGAGCGACCCCTGACCTTGACTGGTAGGTCGCTCCCCCACCACACAGCTCCGTCTGTGTGCCCTGCTGCTGCCCCTGATTGTGCTCGTTTTTTTCCTTTCTGTGCCCCCTTGCTGCCCCTGATTGTGATCGTTTTTTCCTTTCTGTGCCCCCTTGCTGCCCCTGATTGTGATCGTTTTTTCCTTTCTGTGCCCCCTTGCTGCCCCTGATTGTGATCGTTTTTCCTTTCTGTGCCCCCTTGCTGCCCCTGATTGTGCTCGTTTTTTCCTTTCTGTGCCCCCTTGCTGCCCCTGATTGTGATCGTTTTTTCCTTTCTGTGCCCCCTTGCTGCCCCTGATTGTGATCGTTTTTCCTTTCTGTGCCTGTTTCCCGCCGCTGCGCCCTGCGGCCCCGCCCCTCACTGCCCATTCGCTGCCCCATTCCCTGCTCCTCCCTCCCACCTCCCCATTTATGGCGGCCGCTGTGTGGTGAAGAGAGCGACCCCTGACCTTGACTGGTAGGTCGCTCCCCCACCACACAGCTCCGTCTGTGTGCCCTGCTGCTGCCCCTGATTGTGCTCGTTTTTTTCCTTTCTGTGCCCCCTTGCTGCCCCTGATTGTGATCGTTTTTTCCTTTCTGTGCCCCCTTGCTGCCCCTGATTGTGATCGTTTTTTCCTTTCTGTGCCCCCTTGCTGCCCCTGATTGTGATCGTTTTTTCCTTTCTGTGCCCCCTTGCTGCCCCTGATTGTGATCGTTTTTTCCTTTCTATGCCCCTTTGCTGCCCCTGATTGTGATCGTTATCGTTTTTTCCTTTCTGTGCCTGTTTCCCGCCGCTGTGCCCCTGCGGCCCCGCCCCCTCACTGCCCATTCGCTGCCCCATTCCCTGCTCCTCCCTTCCACCTCCCCATTTATGGCGGCTGCTGTGCGGCCGCGCAGCGGACGTGCGCAGCGGGCGAGCCGCTGGCGCGCCGAAGGCGCGCCTAAGGCAAGCCCGTCTGCGCCCGTCTGCGCCGTGGCCGCGCCCAGCGCCAGACCCCCTGGTCCGGGCATCCCCCGCGCCCGCCACATCAACAGACGCCGATACGACGCCAGCACCCTCCACGCACTCAACCCCGGAAAAGATCACGCCTGCTACCAGGCCACCCCGAAGCGCACCCAAGGGCCCTTCACCTGCCGGAACTGCAGCTTCGCCAGCACCCGCCCCGCCAAACCACCGCCCAGGAAAGAACCCAACTACCTCAGATGCATCCTCCTCAACACCCGCTCCGCCCGCAAACAAGCCATCGAACTCTGGGACCTTCTCGACTCAACCTCCCCAGACGTCGCATTCCTGACGGAGACCTGGCTGAATCCCGCTTCAGCCCCCGACATCGCCATTGCCATCCCGGACGGATACAAGATCACCCGCAGGGACCGCACCAACGGAGTCGGAGGAGGCATCGCCATCGTCCACAGGAACACCCTCAGAGTCTCAACCAACACCGACGACACCCTCAGCACCGCCGAACACATGCACTTCCAGATCCACACCGATCCCAACACCACCCTCAGAGGAACCCTCATCTACAGACCCCCGGACCCCGACCACAGTTCAGCGATTCCATCGCTGACTTCGTCAGCACACACGCCATCGCATCCACGGACTACATCTTCCTCGGGGACCTGAACTTCCACCTCGAGAACAACAAGGACACCAACTCCACCACCCTGATCGACAACCTCGCCACCCTCGGACTCAGACAGCTCGTGACTACACCCACCCACGCCGCCGGCCACACGCTAGACTCCATCTTTTCCGCAAGCCCACACGTCTCCTTCAACCACACCTCCGAACCCCACTGGACTGACCACCACTGCATCCACTTCACCTACAGGAAGCCCACCACGCACCACCGCATCGAACAAATGCCTCGCCGCTGCTGGAGCAGAGTCACGGAAGACCAGCTAACCACAACCCTCGCCCTGAGCCCACCCGCCGAACCCTCCGACCCCGACACCGCCGCCCGCAACCTCAGACAGTGGATCGACGACTGCGCCAACACCCTCGCCCCGCTCAAGAATCCGTCCAACAGCCACACCAGCAAGAAAGCCACCTGGTTCACCGAAGACCTCCAGGCCTCCAAACGAACATGCCGAAAACTGGAGAAGATCTGGCTCCACGAACGGACAGCGGACAGCTACGCCACCCACAAGAGCGCCACCCGCAATCACCATCACCTCATCAGATCCGCCAAAAGGGCCTCACTCAAAGACCGCCTAGACAACAACGCACCCAACAGCAAAGAGCTCTTCAACATCGTGAAGGAACTCTCCAACCCCAGCTCCAACACCAACGACATCTAGCCGTCGCAAGACCTGTGCGACTCACTGGCCACCTCCTTCCACCGCAAAATCGCCGACATCCACGACAGCTTCAACACCACGACCGCCCCGGCAACCACCGAGACCACTGCCCCCACAACCACCAACCGCCTGCTCTCCTGGACCAACATCAACGACGAGGACACCAACGAGATCATGAACACCATCCACTCCGGTTCACCGCTAGACCCGTGCCCTCACCACATCTTCAACAAAGCCAGTACAGCCATCGCGCCCCATCTCCAGAAAATAATCAACATCTCCTTCGAGACAGCAACCTTCCCGGAAAGCTGGAAGCACGCCGAGATCACCGCCTTACTCAAGAAACCCAAGGCAGACCCCAAGGACCTCAAGAACTTCCGACCCATCTCTCTGCTCCCATTCCCCGCGAAGGTCACCGAGAAAATCGTCAACAAACAACTGACCCGCTACCTCGAGGAGAACATCCTGGACCCTTCCCAGTCCGGCTTCCGCAGCAACCACAGCACCGAAACCGCCCTCATCGCCGCCACCGATGACATCAGGACCCTGCTAGACAACGGAGAAACAGCAGCCCTCATCCTCCTGGACCTATCAGCCGCCTTTGACACGGTCTGCCACCACACACTACGAACACGCCTTCACGACGCCGGGATCCAAGAGAAGGCCCTGGACTGGACCACATCCTTCCTTTCCGGCAGAACACAAAGCGTCCGCCTCGCCCCTTCCGATCCAAGGCCACCAAGATCATCTGCGGCGTACCCCAAGGCTCCTCCCTCAGCCCAACGCTGTTCAACATCTACATGGCACCCCTCGCCCACGTCGCCCGACAGCACAACCTCAACATCATCTCCTATGCCGACGACACCCAGCTGATCCTCTCCCTCACCAAAGACCCTCACACCGCCAAAGCCCACCTCCACGAAGGAATGAAGGCCGTCGCCGAATGGATGAGGACCAGCCGCCTGAAGCTGAACTCGGACAAGACGGAGGTCCTCATCCTTGGTTCCAACCCTTCAGCCTGGGACGACTCCTGGTGGCCAACATCACTGGGAACAGCCCCGCCACCCACCGACCACGTACGCAACCTAGGGGTCATCCTCGACCCCACCCTCTCCATGACTAAGCAGGTCAACGCCGTTTCCTCATCCTGCTTCAACATCCTCCGAATGCTCCGCAGGATCTTCAAGTGGATCCCCACCGAAACAAGAAAAACAGTCACCCAGGCCCTCGTCACCAGCAGGCTGGACTACGGAAACGCCCTCTACGCAGGAACGACGGCTAAGCTCCTGAGACGGCTGCAACGCATCCAGAACGCCTCTGCACGTCTTATCCTCGACATCCCCCGACGCAGCCACATCACACCCCACCTGAGAGACCTGCACTGGCTCCCTGTCAACAAGAGGATAACCTTCAAGCTCCTCACCCACACACACAAAGCACTCCACAACTCCGGACCAGCCTACCTCAACAGACGACTCAGCTTCTACACCCCCACCCGCCAGCTCCGCTCGACCAGCCTCGCCCTCGCCACAGTCCCCCGCATCCGGAAAACGACCGCCGGTGGCAGATCCTTCTCCCACCTCGCCGCCAAGACCTGGAACACCCTCCCCACCAACCTCCGACAGACCCAAGACCTACTGGCCTTCAGAAGACTCCTCAAGACCTGGCTCTTCGATCAGTAGCAGCACCACCCCCGTCTTCCCCCAGCGCCTTGAGACCCTCGCGGGTATGTAGTGCGCTTTATAAGTGACATGATTGATTGATTGATTGATTGATTGAAAGGGCGCAAGTCCCAATTGAGGACCAGCACCAGAAATGCGGCACCCCCCTACCTTTGGGGAGGATCCCAAGAAACTTACCAGTGTCGGAGGAGCATCGAGGACCCCCTGGCTGCTGCCTCCGGGCTGAGTGGGAAGAACTTACTGGAGACAGCCACTGCAGCTGCAGTGCCCATGAAAGGGGCATGCACGGAGTTTCCAGCCATTAAGATCCTGCTGGTGCGGGTAAGACTGATTTTTGTGCCAGGCAGCCCCTGGGGAACTTACCTGCCATATAGCGTTTCAGTGCTGGAACATTTTTTACTTTAATAAACAGTCAGAATGGGATTCCTTAGACTCGGACTACTAGTGGGGCTTAACCTGAATGTTGCCTATAGTGAATGGAAAATAACCACTACTGGTAGTGAGAGGGGAATGGGCCTCAGGAACCCACCAATAAAGCACTAGAGCCCTGACCTCAGAGGGCTGTGTGTATTGTTTGTGAATGCTGTATTATACCTTGTGTGGGTATATAAATACTCCTTCTTCATAAAAGCAAGTATATGACTGGACAAACTTTCACTGCTGCTGCTGAACGTGTTTTGAGTTGCAAGCCTGTGTTTACCACCGTATGTCTACCTCCGGTCCCCCCCCCCACCGAGAAGCCTTGGACTGCTCGACCCGCGCTACCACTGAGAGTCAACTGCTGAAGGGGTACTTGCCCTAGTTGCTTACGACCCATAGTAGGTCAGGCCCCAGGATATCAGGAGTAAAAGGCCTCAACCCCCAGAGTTGGACCCAGTAGTTCCTGCTTGCCCCATGCCCTCTGAACGGGGTTCTGACACCCATTGTACTGAGTGTAGGCTTTCCACAAGGCAACCATCCAGCTTACAGTCAGAAAAGTAGAAATGTATACAAAATTATAGTTGGCAATGAAAAACACTATTTACCCTAAGAAAGCCAAAAAAGGATTATCTTCTATCTCCACAGTTTATTTAGGTGGATCATCAACACCAAAACCCTTGCGTACTATGGTAATCTGTGAAATTCCATGTAACAAAATACCTGCCTACAGGCTTTAGCACAGTGCAACAATCTATACTTAAAAGCCTATTGTATCTAACACATGCTCTTCACAATACGTAAGTCAGGTTTATTGGCTTTGTCATAACGTTTCATAATAAACAGATCAAACCTATGAAGTCTGGCATGACTGCTCCCAATAAACCAATGAGCCATTTACCTTTTAACACTGGCCTTACACTTTACCCAACATCGGCCTAGTCAGGTGCACATAAACTGGCAACCATCATGTATACTGTCTTTAAATACAATATACAGTCACTCACAACAGAACCTAACAAGAATCATCACAGTGAAAACCCCCAGGGTTTGTCAGAGTAGGTGACAAACACCAAATTCTTGCATACTACAATAATCGATGAGTTTACACATCGTAAAATACCTGTCTATGGCCTGTTACACTACATGATAGCAACTAACCAACTGCCTTTGTCATGTTTCATAAATAAGCAGACAAGATCTATGGCTTTGGACATAAAGTTTCCACTGCACCAAACAGACATATATAGCTTAAGATCATAACCAACCTAGGCCTGCAGTTTTGAGAGCAAGCTTTTTCACAAGGTAACCATCTGACACACACAGTCATAAAATTTGAAAAGAAATCAAAAATAGAGTTGTCCAAGCAAAATACTAACTCTCATAAGAGAGCCTAATAGGGATTGCGACAAAGCAAGCCTTTTATATCCAAGGTTTGTGTGAGAAAGTGCCCTCTTTCTGCATGGTTGCCCCCACTTTTTGCTGAACTGCTGATTTACTTTGACCTAGCGTGCCTACCTTTGGGGTTCCACTGGACTCAGTGCACACTATACCTCATTTTGGTATAGCATATACAGAGCCAGCTTCCTACATTGGTGGATCAGCGGTGGGATATACAACTTTGCATTTGTTGGACTAACTTGGATACCACTTGATCACATGACAGAACTCTTAAATTGTCTTTAGAATTCTGATTTTTGAATGGACACATTTTTCCAAATTACTAAAAGTCTTGTTAGGTCCTTGGTTAAGTCCCTTTAGAATTTTAGAAAAATAAAAGTTCACTTTAGCTAGGATAAGAGGGGTTAGAATTTTTTTTTTAAACAATGTCTCTTAACAAGAACGCAGCTGTTAGTGAAGATAACCACAATGGCATAGAGGACCAGGTTGAGGAGCTCAACCTCACCCCTTACCTTCACTTAGCTTTTAAGGAGTTAAGGTCCCTATGCAAAATCAAAAATATAACCATGGGGTCCCATCCCACCAAACAAAAGCTCCCGGAGCTGTTGGCAGGGTATGTTAAGGACCATCCCTCTGAGAATGGTGAAGACCTCTCAGATGAGGAAGAAGATGGAGGGGATGAGGATACCATCCAACCGCCCCCCACCCCCACTTCATAGGGAGAGAAGGGCCCCAGTGGCCCTGACTCCAAGAATAAACCTCTCAGCACCTAGAGCCCACACAGGTGGATCAGGTGCTACTGAGGACATTGTGGACAGACTCAATGAGGAGGACAACCTTTTAGCAAGGTTGACCAAAAGATTGGATCTAGAGACCAGACTCCTGGCTCTGGAGAAAAAGAGAGCAGAGATGGGCTTAGCTCCCATCAATGGTGGCAGCAATATACTCAATAAGGGTAAAGAGAAATCTTATGATCCTAAAATCCCCAAAGGGATTGTCCCTAAATATGAAGAGAGTGATGATATCACAAAATGGTTCACAGCCTTTGAGAGGGCCTGTGAAATGAGAAAAGTTAAGAAGTCACACTGGGGGGCACTCCTTTGGGAACTGTTCTCTGGTAACTGCAGAGACAGACTCCTGACCCTTACAGGGACAGATGCTGGGTCTTATGACCTCATGAAGGGAACTCTGATTGAGGGCTTTGGACTCACAACTGAGGAATACAGAGTTAGATTCAGGGGGGCTCACAAAACCCCAAACCAATCCTGGATTGACTTCGTTGACAACTCAGTTAAGACACTAGGGGCCAGATGTACGACGGGATTTTGCATGCGCAAACGGGTTTGCGACCCGTTTGCGCATGCAAAATCCCTGTTGGCCATGTACTAACATTATTTTGCGAAACGCAAAAAATTGTGACTCGCAAAATAGTGTTTAGCGACTTGCAATTAGGAAGGGGCGTTCCAAGGGCGTCCCTTCCTAATTGTGACTCGCAGCCCTATGTATGAATGTTTTGCAACGGCAATTGCGGTCACAAAACACTCGCAATTTACCGCCCTCTTCAAGAGGGTGGTAATGCAGTCGCAAATGGAAATGCAGGGGAAAATATTTTTTAGGGGCAGGCAGTGGTCACAGGGACCACTACCTGCTCTTAAAAAATGAAACAAAAACGTTTCATTTTTAAAAAAAAAATGCATCCCGTTTTCCTTTAAGGAAAACTGGCTGCATTTAAAAAAAAAAAAAAAAACAGCTTTATTTAAAAGCAGTCCCAGACATGGAGGTCTGCTGAGCCCAGCAGGCCAGCATACCTGGGAGGGCCTGCCATTCTTAATGGGGTCGCAAATTGTGAGTGCCTCATTAATATTCATGAGGCATGCAATTTGCAACCCCATTGAAAATCGCAAACAGTGTATCAGACACTGTTGTACATTGGAAATTGCGAGTCGCAATTTGCGACTCGCAATCGAGCGCAAATTGCGAGTCGCAATTTCCAATAGTCGTACATTTGGCCCTAGATGGTTGGTTAACTGGACATAATGTGCATGATTTCAATGGACTTTACAATTTTTTTTATAAAGGAACATATTTTAAGTAATTGCACTAATGAAAAGTTACATCAGCATTTGGTAGACCTAGGTCTAATTTCTCCCCAAGAATTGGGAAAGAAGGCAGACCACTGGGTCAAGACAAGGGTGACAAAAACAACCACTGGGGGTGATCAAAAGAAAGGGGTTACAGAACCTCCCCAGGGGAAAGGTGGTGAGAATCCCCAAGATAAAAAGCCTGGGGCAGATTTACAAGCCCCTTGCGCCACTTTTGCGTCACTTTTCCCATGTTAAAAATGACGCAAAAGTGGTGCAAGGGGCTTGTAAATAAGCCCCCCTGAGTCTTCAAAAGGGCCCCAAAAACCTGCACAGGGGGGTGGGACCCAAAACTCTTCCAAGTCCAATAATAGGTACAGGGGAAAGAACTTTGATCACTCAAAGGCCTGGTGTAACAACTGTAAGAAGTTGGGACACTTAACTGGAGATGCTACTTGTCCTAACAAGAAGCCCTAGTCCTCCTACAGCTACTACTGGTGTAGCCAGTCTCCAGATGGGATCAGCAGTGTGCCCAGAGCAAATCAGGTTGCACACTGAAGCAGTTCTAGTCACAGAAGGGGAAGTCGAGTTTGCCACTTTAGCTGTGTGGCCACCCAACTTAAAGAAGTATTTGTAATACCCTTGGATCAATGGGACTAGAATAGAAGCCCTGAGGGATACAGGTGCCAGTGTCACTATGGTGAGAGATACACTGGTTTCCCCAGAGCAATACCTGATTGGGAAAACGTACCCAGTCACCAATGCTGACAGTGTTACCACTAACCATGCTATGGTTATTGTAACATTGGACTCGGGGGGAGGGTTGCTGGCCTGAAACAGGTAGTGGTCTCTCCAAAGCTTCCAGCTGCATGTCTGCTTGGTAATGACCTGGAAACCTCAGCATGGGATGAGGTAGAACTAAAAACCCATGCAGCAATGATGGATATCCCTGAGATTGTGTGTGTCAAGACTAGAGCACAGAGCCGAAAGCAGGGTTAAAAAGAAGTGTTGGAGCCTGAAAGTATGGCTCAACCTTCCAAGAGGAAAGGTAAGAAGACTGGGAAACCAGCTTCTGTACAGCAAAAGGATCAGGACCCCTCTCCTCAGGGAGAGGACTTGGACACCCCAGAGGGAACTGAGCCCATGGAGCTTGACCCATACCAGGTTGAATTCTTAAGCCCAGGGGGACCCTGTGCCTTGGACAGCAGGACTGTCCAACTCTTGAAAGCCTGAGGCAGCAAGCTGCTACCCAGGAAAAGGGAGATGTCAGTGGTACCCACAGAGTCTATTGGGGGGAGGGGCTACTGTACACGGAGGCCAGAGACCCCAACCCTGGAGCCACTAGGAGAGTGGTAGTGCCTCAGAAGTACAGGGAGTTCCTGCTAACTTTAGCTCATGACATACCCCTAGCTTGACATCTGGGCCAAACCAAAACCTGGGAAAGGCTAGTTCGCCACTTTTACTGGCCCCAGATGTCTCAGAAAGTAAAAGAGTTTGTCAGCTCCTGTGTCACCTGTCAAGCCAGTGGCAAAACAGGTGGACACCCAAAGGCCCCTTGATTCCACTACCAGTGGTTGGGGTTCCCTTTGAAAGGATAGGTGTGGACATAGTTGGTCCACTTGAACCTCCCACAGTATCAGGAAACAAATTCATACTAGTGGTAGTGTATAATGCCACTAGGTATCCTGAGGCAATTCCCCTTAGGACTAATACAGCTCCTGCAGTAGCCAAGGCCCTCATTGGTGTCTTCGCCAGGGTAGGGTTTCCTAAGGAGGTGGTTTCAGACAGAGGGTCAAACTTCATGTCTGCTTACCTAAAACACCAGTGGAAAGACTGTGGAGTGCAGTACAGGTTTACTACACCCTATCACCCACAAACCAATGGTCTTGTTGAAAGGTGTAACAAGACATTGAAAGGCATGATTATGGGGCTCCCTGAAAAACTCAAAAGGAGATGGAATGTCCTCTTACCATGCTTGCTTTTCGCCTACAGAGAGGTGCCTCAGAAAGGAGTAGGGTTTTCCCCCTTTGAACTTCTGTTTGGCCATCCTGTCAGGGGACCACTCTGTCTTGTAAAAGAGGGTGAGGAGAAGCCTCTCCAAGAACCCAAACAAGACAATGTAGACTATGTACTAGACCTAAGGTCCAGAATGGCAGAGTACATGGAAAAAGCTTCCAAAAATCTTGAGGCCAGCCAGGAGCTTCAGAAGCACTGGTATGACCAACACGCTGCACTGGTAGAATTTCAACCAGGGCAAAAGGTGTGGGTTTTGGAGCCAGTGGCACCAAGGGCTCTCCAGGACAGATGGAGTGGCCCTTACCCCATCTTAGAAAAGTGAGGTCACCTACTTGGTTGACCTGGGCACAAGCAGGACACCCAAAAGGGTGATCCATGTGAACCGCCTTAAGCTTTTCCATGACAGGGCTGACATTACCATGCTGATGGTGACTGATGAGTATCAGGAGACAGAGAGTGAATCTCTCCCCGACCTCCTCTCCTACAGCCCCAAAGATGGGTCAGTGGATGGAGTTGTCTTTTCAGACACCCTCATTGCCCAATAGCAGACTGACTGCAAGCAAGTCTTGCAGCAGTATGCTAAGCTATTTTCCTTGACCCCTGGTCAGACAAACTGGTGTACCCATGATGTGGACACTGGTGACAGCGCAACTGTTAAGAACAAAAACTATTGACCGTCTGACCAAGTCAAAGAGAGCATCAGAGCTGAAGTCAGCAAGATGCTGGAGCTAGGGGTTATTGAGCCCTCCGATAGCCCCTGGGCCAGCCCAGTGGTTCTGGTCCCCAAACCTCATCCCCAGGGTGAAAAGAGAGAAATGAGGTTCTGTGTGGACTATAGAGGGCTCAACTCTGTCACCAAGACAGATGCTCACCCTATCCCAAGAGCAGACGAGTTGATAGATAAATTGGATGCAGCCAAATTTCTAAGTACCTTTGACTTAACTGCAGGGTACTGGCAGATTGGCATGGCACCAGGAGCAAAAGAAAAGACAGCATTCTCCACACCTGATGGGCATTATCAGTTCACTGTTATGCCTTTTGGTTTAAAGAATGCCCCTGCCACCTTCCAAAGCTTGGTGAATCAAGTCCTTGCTGGATTAGAGTCCTTTAGTGCAGCATATCTAGATGATATTGCTGTCTTTAGCTCCACCTGGCAGGATCACCTGATCCACATGGGGAAGGTTTTAAAAGCCCTGCAAACTGCAGGCCTAACTATCAAGGCATCCAAATGCCAGATAGGGCAGGGAATTGTGGTATACTTGGGCCACCTTATTGGTGGAGGCCAAGTACAATCCTTATAGCCCAAGATCCAGGCCATCCTGGACTGGGCAGCTCCAACAACCCAGACCCAAGTCAGGGCATTCCTTGGCTTGACTGGGTACTACAAGAGGTATGTGAAGGGATATGGGTCCATTGTGACTCCCCTCACAGAACTTACCTCCAAGAAGATGCCCAAAAAGGTAAACTGGACAGTTAGACGTCAAAAGGCTTTTGACACCATGAAAGAGGCAATGTGCTCAGCACCAATTCTCAAAGCTCCAGACTATACCAAGCAGTTCATTGTGGAGACTGATGCCTCTGAGCTAGGGATAGGAGTGGTCCTTTCCCAGACCAATAATGAAGGCCAAGACCAACCTGTTGCTTCTATAAGCAGAAGGCTTCTCCCCAGGAAGCAGTGTTGGAGTGCCATTGATAGGGAGGCCTTTGCTGTGGTTTGGTCCATGAAGAAGCTGCAACCATACTTGTTTGGTACTCACTTCCTAGTTCAAACTGACCACAGACCAATCAAGTGGCTAATACTGATGAAAGGTGAAAATCCTAAACTGTTGAGGTGGTCCATCTCCCTACAGGGAATGGACTTTATAGTGGAACACAGACCTGGGACTGTCCATGCCAATGCAGATGGACTTTCCAGGTTCTTCCACTAAGACAATGAAGACTCTCTAGGGAAAGGTTAGTCTCATCCTCTTTCGTTTGGGGGGGGTTGTGTGAGAAAGTGCCCTCTTTCTGCATGGTTGCCCCCACTTTTTGCTGAACTGCTGATGTACTTTGACTGAGTGTGCCCTGGGCTCCTACCAATGAGGTACCCAGAGCCTATGTTCTTTCCCTAAAACTGCATTGAAGACCAAACCCAATTGGCACTCTCTGGCCACAGGTCAGCCCCTGGTAAATGGTACCACAGGTGCCCAGGGTACTGTGACCAGGAAAGGCCTCTAAGGGCTGCAGCACTTATTGTGCCACCCCTAAAGGCCCTGTACCTCTACACTCACACACTGCCTTTGCAGGCTATGTGTTTTGGTGCAGAACAAAATGAAGAGTCAACATGGCACACATCCCTGTGTGCCACGCCTACAACCCACTGCCCTGGCATAGATCAGCCACCCCTCTAGCTGGAGGCACTATACCAGTAGTGAGGGTACAGGTGCATGAGCCCTGTACCCCTACAGTGTCTAAGTTAATTCTTAGACATTGTAAGTGCAGTAATGCCATTAAGAGTATATGGTGCTGGGAGTTTGTCATTACGAACTCCACAGTACCATAATGGCTTTACTGAAAACTGAGAAGTTTGGTATCAAACGTCTCAGCACATTAAACCCACACTATTGCCAGTGTGGGATTTAATGAAAAATGCACACAGAGGGCATCTTAGAGATGCCCCCTGAAAAATGACCTAACACTAGTGTCCAGGCTGAGTGGCTGCACCCCAGCTGCCACCACCAGACATGTTTCTGGGCCCCTGGGTCGAGAGCCTGCTACACTCGGGGGCCTGAAACAATGCACATCCTGGGACAAGGTGCCAAGCCTCCTCCCCCAGGATGGGCAGGGTCCACAAAGGGGAAGCTTCGAAGGCTTGACACCTTTGTGAGCTTCCCCAGGCCTTTTGCTGCTTCCAGCAACTGGTCCCCACCGGTTCTGACCCCCACTTTGGGCAGGAGAACTGGCGGGAAAACCAAGTGAGGAAGGGAGGTGTGCCCACCTTTGCCAACCCCACCCCTCAGGTGGGGGAGGTGAGGTGAAGCACAACTCTCAGTCCCCGCCATCTTGCAGATGGGGGGACCCAACCAACCAGAGTGAGGCATATGCCCCCCTCCCACTGGAGGGTGGCATAATAGGGGGTGTACCCACCGCAGGGAAGGGACCCATTGGTCCCAACCTTTTACTTACCTGTAACACCCCTAAATCTAGTATTTAGGGGCACCCTAAACCTTGACTCCTCAAACAAGGACCGACCAAGAAGAAAAGAAGAAGAACTGAATAGCCCTGCCGAAGCTAAGAAGAGGAGGACGCCTACTGATCACCTCGAACCTGCAGAAGCGAAACTCCAGTGTGTCCTGCAGCCAGCAACCTCAAGAACCCCGAGGACCTGCCCTGCTTTCCAAAGAAAAGACTTTGGGGCATATTCTCAAGGACCCATCGTTGATTTATCGGCACTTTAGCGCTGCAAAAGTGGCGATAGATTTATCGCCCCGTTCACAAGCTGGTGCAAACTGCAGACATCGCCAGTTTACCTGCGATAGCAACCGCAAAACACATCGCCACGGATGAGTGCGACAACTAACGCTAATGACATGCAGAGTAGGCGTTCCCGTGCAAAAACACACGAAAACACCACTCCGCTAGATTCTCAATGACCAGCCAGATTGGCGATGCGAACCAAGAACAGGCGATAAGGCGCGTTAGCAGCAGGGATTTAACACCTGCCTTTTGCTGGTGTTAAGCAGGACGACTACCTGCAGCATGAAAGGGAGCCCAGTCCAGAGCCACAACTGAAGACAAACAGATGCCATGGAGCCAATGATCATGCAGCCCGGAGACCCTAGAGGCCCACAACACCCACCGCCACCACCCCCAGGACCCCCCCCACACGCACCACCCCCTCCGGACTACCACCGAGGTAGCGCAGAACAAGACAGCGGACCTTCCGAAAACGGCATGGCCCCTCAGTCACACAAGGGCAGAATGTGGGAAGAGGTGGGAACCAAGTAAGTGTGAAGGAGGCAACTCACCCATGAAGAAGAATGCACACAATGCCAAGTGTGGAGGTGATGTGCTGGACAGACCACAGAATGCAGAGCCCAGACATGGCCATGTGGACATACACTGCTGGCGTTTGCAGTGTTGTGGACAGTGGACGCAACCATGTCACCTCAGGCAGTGGGTAAGACCTTGGACATGTAGCTTCGTCGTCAGCCCCTGTATGCGCAAGCGGAGTGGGCTGGGCCAGCGTACGCCAGTCCAGCGTAGGGGTTCGCAGATTTTGCCCGGGGCACTGGGCGTGGTTCTGTTCTGGCCGGAACAAGGAAGTACGTAATGCGTGTGTCTCTGTTGCAGTGTGGGCGCCACCCGGCCCACAATTGTCAATGTTGCAATGTATCATGCACCCGGAGGGCGGGCTCGCACATACGGGGCAATGAAGGAGCGCAAGACCGCTCGGGGTCTTGGCCCATACATGCCAAGTGTTGTGTGTATCTGTATTGCCGCAGCATGAGCCAAATGCCTGGTCTCAATCGCAGCGCGAGTACAGCCAGCCATGAACTGTAAACCTGTGTCCGCCCTGTCCTTACCATAGGCCTACACTCACGTGCCGCCCACCCTCAACAGCCAACATCACAGTGTCGTTGTCAGGCTTGTGGACATGCGCTGACAGGCATGACAATGGTGTTCCGTAGGAGTGCAAGTGATGCAACCGCGCAGCGCACACAAGTAAAAAGGCACAGTGGTAGGGAGGAGCAGCTGTGAGGCAACGTAACACACAGTGAGGCCGCTCATTTGCCACATGGTAGGCATGTCATACATGATTCCCAAAGTCGCACACATCCCACCCCACCCCCAACAAGCCACTTCACAGTACCTGAATGCAAGCAGATGAGAAACTAACATTAGGGATGAAAGCTCCTTTGTCTGGACTATCAGGCGGAAGCACATCTGCACCTCCGACCTCAGAATTGCATGTGCCCGGCACCCCCTGACAGATACTAGAGCAGCTGATGATGACTCCCACACTATGCACAGCCCAACGAAAGACCAACGTATACACACTCCACACACAGAAGTCCTTGCTCGAAGTTATCTTGCATGGAATGGCCTTCACACTTACTCCCACACCATCCCAGGCGTACAACCGTTGCACACTAAAACAACTCATTGATCCGAGCTGTGGCATTTCATCCACAGAACTGGCGCAGGTCAGAACAGTGCCGCTTCAACCAGAGCCACTGACGCAATGGCAGAACATCCCGGACACTTGCACAACCCCTGTCAGGTGGAACTCTACCGTGCACGTATGCTGCGTTTACTGGGGGCACTGCCATTGGCAGTGCTGCGGATCAGTTACCGGCTAAGCTTCCACCTTGCCAACGTCACCTGCGTTCAGCCTGTGTTGCATTGTCGATCGTGCATATTCGAGTGGCCCATGGATGTCTGCCTATCCAACAGGACGGTAGCCGAACTGGATTTTGACATGTGTGTGCGGATCACTGACAAAATATCGAAGGTCAAAAAATCGACCTACAAAAATATCGCAACAAAAATATTGATGTCAATAATATCGAAATCCTATCTACAACATGGTAAGTACAAAAATATCGAAAAAACAATATCGATGTCAAAAATATCGTTATCAAAAATATCGTTTTATTTTGTTGTTAAAAATAATATGTAAAATAAACTAAATAATACTTATAATTAAAATAAACATAGTTAAAAATATTTTATAATTTTTAAAATTAATAAGTAACATATATAATTAAATAAAACATTAATTAAACATATACATATAATATATAATATATACTTACTTTATAATCAGTTTGAATAATTATTTTAATAAATTATTAAAAAATATTATAAATTACAAATACATCTATACACATAAAACAATAACATAAATAAAAATTAAATAATTATAATAAATTAAAAAAATTAAATTTACTTTTAATATTTTTAAAATTAATGATATACTATATTGACTAAAATAATACAAAAAATATTAAATAGCGTAGGGAATAAAACTAATATTACAACCCCCAAAAAACAACAGTAAGAAAAATGTTGGATAGCGTAGGGGTAAAAATTACTATTCCCACTCCAGAGAGTGCAACAGTAGGGAAAGTGTTGGATAGCGTAGGGGTAAAAATTACTATTCCAACTCCAGAGAGTGCAACAGTAGGGAAAGTGTTGGATAGCGTAGGGGTAGAAATTACTATTCCCACTCCAGGGAGTGCAACAGTAGGGAAAGCGTTGGATAGCGTGAGGGTAAAAATTACTATTCCCACTCCAGTGAGTGCAACAGTAGGGAAAGTGTTGGATAGCGTAGGGGTAAAAATTACTATTCCCACTCCAGAGAGTGCAACAGTAGGGAAAGTGTTGGATAGCGTAGGGGTAAAATTACTATTCCCACTCCAGAGAGTGCAACAGTAGGGAAAGTGTTGGATAGCGTAGGGGTAAAAATGACTATTCCCACTCCAGTGAGTGCAACAGTAGGGAAAGTGTTGGATAGCGTAGGGGTAAAAATTACTATTCCCACTCCAGGGAGTGCAACAGTAGGGAAAGTGTTGGATAGCGTAGGGGTAAAAATTACTATTCCCACTCCAGAGAGTGCAACAGTAGGGAAAGTGTTGGATAGCGTAGGGGTAAAAATTACTATTCCAACTCCAGAGAGTGCAACAGTAGGGGAAGTGTTGGATAGCGTAGAAGTTACAAATAACATACTTATAAATAAATTAATTTTTTAAATAATTAATGAATTATTAAATAACTCTAAACTATTTACCAATACCAATAAATAATTATTAAAAACATAATTACCAATAGAAAATGTATTAACAATAAATTAATAATAAATACCAATAAATAATAATTAATAAATATTAATTACTAAATAATAAATATTGAACAATAAAATATTTTTAATAACAAAAAACATATAAATTATTAAAACTTAATTACCAATTAACTAATATTAAACAATTAAGGGGCCCATTAAGATGGCGGGCGGAAGCACCACCGCCGTGCTGGCGGATGCAAAAACCACCAGTTACCGCCCGCATGCCGCAGCCCACACGCCCGCCAAATTACGATGTGAAAAGGCAGCCAAACACCGCCGGCAAGCCAGCGACGCCGTCCGCCATCAAAGTGCGCCCGCTCACGTAGCGGCGCAGCCCAATGGAGACACACCGCCAGACGAAATCACCTACCGCCCGGCGTACAAATTACGATGCCGCAAACAAACAGCTTCCACGGCTAAGAGACACCGCACGTGAAAGTGAGGCGGAAACCCGAACGCCGAGCACAGACACCGAAGAGGCGACCCCCCGAGCATGAATCCAGCACTGCAGGCCCTCCCCATGCTATACCTGATGCACCACCAAGGAGGCAACGTACCGCGGAGACGCAGGTAGGCACACACACAACAAGGGCACGCAAACAGCGCACACAGTGCAAGGGCGGAAAAGGAGGACATGGCACCCCCCAACACCCCTGCGTGGACAAGACACATCCACCACTGCACCCACAAATGTAACACAGGGCAAAGTGCAACATCTCGCAACTATCATGGGCACACCACCTGGGACCAGGAACTAACGACCCCGTCACGGCACCGCAGCACAGCGGCGATGACGCAGCCACACATGCGCACAACTCAGCGCCCAACCATAACGCCATGTATGCGTCGCACACAAACAACACAGGGACACAACCAAGCACCACACACACCAGCCACACCCAGAACGCACATGACACGTGACAGGCCTGCCACAGTCATGACCCCAACGCCCAATTCACGGACAACACCCAACGTCACAAAACCGACGCCCACATGTCAGTGAAGTCACGCAACATCAGGACACACCCCTGTGTGACAAACATGGCGAAGCACACAGCGGCGGCAACACCACCCAGTAGAACATGGGCCCCGTCGGGAAGAGGTACGCCAGTACCACACAGAAACACCCATACCACCCTGCACCCATGAACCAGACATACAAAACGGAACACCAAAGAGCCCGGGGACCGACAACAGGTGGACCCAAGAATAACACCCACACACAAGGCCCAACGCATAGCGGAAACACAGCCTGCCGCCCACACACGGGAGAGCAGACAGCACTGAATGACCTTCCATTCCAACTCCGAAACCACAACCCGACTAAACAAGCCGGAGAATACAGCCATTGTCCCAAAAAAGACCAACACAGGCATGCAGAGGAAACCGACCACAGGGCAGATAGCGCATATCACCTAAGAACATACCGAACGGGAAAGAAAAATATAAAACTCCCCATGCCGTTCCCATGCAAGTTATCTGGAAGGAGTCACACACCACTGACCTTGAACATTCAGAGAAGCACGTGGGATGAGGGCCCGTGTCCTCCGCACAAGCTAACAGAACACAAGTCCTGCCCCCTACGACCATCACAGACCTCACAGCAACCTCGGAGCTTGCACACTGCAGACTGCACACACAGCCGGAGCACGCCACCACATCGCCCCGCAGCAAAATGGCACCTACAACACACCTACCCAACTACGCCAAACAGGTCAAGCTGTACAAACACAACCTGATACAGCTAATGGGATGCAAACCCCTATCCCTGCTGAACGTAAGTTACCGAATGACTTACCGCATCGCATTGTTCAGCTGCGTCATACCCGTCTTCTACTGTCGGAGGTGTCCCTTCCACCATCCTGTGGAGTTGTGCCTCTCCAACCCGGCATGTCCAAGGGCGGACCTGCTGCCACTATTCCACCCTCTGGACGCACACGACAGGGTCTGTTCAGCCTATGGGGGCATGGCGTATGTGGCGAACATCGGACCCACACTGCAATGGGACCACTGTGCCTCCACACGACGGATCATGGATCACAGCTACATCGAATGTCACCCAGCATGCCCCATCATGCTCCTACAAGGGACAACTTACGAACAACACCGTGACAGCCACCATCCGCTACATTGGCTGGCAAACATGTATACCACCAATGAAATGGAAGCCCTGCAGGAAGCCATCGCATACCTGTCAACCTGTCAATTCGTAGGACCCCGACGCAATCCCCCAATTGAGCCATGATGTCCGACACTGTACCCATGCTTAGCTTCCGCACGGACTGGCCAGTAACCACCACAACAGCCATACCAAACGACCTGCAACTGATACCACACCATCAACGACACTGCCATGACATCGGATGTGTCCGGGACATGCACTCTGTTCCCCATCACATCCAGGAACTCTGCATGTATCGGGGAGGCAGTGGCATGGGATATGTGTATCGCACCAACATGGACAGAACTGCACGTACAACTATGCCATGACATGGATCCTGCGCCCATGGACATATGCACCGCACAGTGGACAGGACTCGCCCGGCTGGAGTATGTGAGAGCTGCACCCCTTCTCCCCCTCCCCGGAAATCCCGTAACAGGACCTTTGCATGGACGACAAGTGCATACAACAACAACACGACCCCAGTGACTGTGACATGTCCAGTATCCACCATATGGCAACAACAAGTGGGACGCCGTTGCATGCACGTAAGCCCATGCCCTGATGTCAACTCACACGCACGCGTGCATGAGTAACAACAGCAGCACACCTGTCACATGGAACTGAGATGGACTGTGCCCATGATGCCAAGCGGTCTGGTAGGCTAAATGTATACCGTCTGTGTCAAAGTCCGCAGCACCGCAGCTATTTGCAAATGAACATTAGCACAGCAACGGCCAAGCAGATGTAACTCTGAAGCCCACATCCCACATGCAACAGCTAATCACATGTACCCCTACACCCTTAGCTATGTGTAATCATGCTCAGTATATCCTCCACATGCATACCGCTGCCAGTAGTGTCCACTATACTGCATCACAGAGGACATAAGTCACAATACATGGTTTGAAGAAAGAAACTGTCTCTGCTGATTCCTTTCACAAGTACGAATGTGAGATGATGAGAGTGTGAGATGTACACGGCAGTCGTGACATGACTATGTAGTCCACTGTCATTGGATGTCAACGCAAATGAGTAGCACAACTGTGGAAGACACACATGTGTCGTGTGAAGCGGGAGTGACGCTTCGCTCAGGTGGGTGGGTGTGACGGGTAGATGCGCACATGCAAAGTTGAAACACGCTGTGTCGGGAGGGGTCCGGAACTGCACATTACCGCTTCCCTGGGCAATGTTAAAGGCCACCCGTCGGGGGGATGTGAACACGTGTGTGCACAGCAGCCGGGCACACGAACAATGCGGTATCAGGCGTACACGTCAGCCCACCCTCTGTGGACAAGCTGGATCCTGTTGTGCGCCCGCCAGGCCCTTGACAAGGCACACACAGCCCCTGCCAACCAGGTGTATCCCCAACATTGTCAACCTGCACAGGCAATCCAGGGCACGGGATGGCAGTGGAGCATGGTGGGGGAGAGGACTCGGCGCGCTCCTCCGGGACACATCACGCAGGCAAAACATCCTCAATGTGTAGCATGGCTCAAGTCATATGGAAGTATTGGGGGACGCACACATCACGAGCAGGAGTGACGTCACGGAAGGTGGCTCGCACCATCCCACCCATTGCCTACATCTCCACACACGTCACATGCCGTTGCAACAGAGAATCCAGCGCGTGCGCAAGCACCTCCGAGCCCGCCCCAGTGAGGCAAAAGAGTGAATGTGTGGGTCCATCAGCCCCAGATGGACGCGGCATGGGCCGCTAGGGCAGCTACAGCCTCTGTGTGTCGCAGGTGGTGTATCCGGACTGCGGAGACTGCTATACATTGTCTATGTTGCCCGGGTCTCGAGTCGGGGCACCACGCAGGTGGACGGTGTCCCGCCACACATCATGCCGTGAGACAGACCACTCGTTCAACTGGACCCACACAAACACTCCTTGGCCTCTCCGGGGCGAGCCTGGGGCTGCATCTGCATGCGCTAGCCCCACAGGTGCAAATTCATATTGGGGGGAGCGAGGGGAGGCCATGAGGACAGGGACAAAGACGACTGTATTACTGTCAGTGAGTTCAAGGAATGACCCTGATGTGGACAGGAAAAGACGTGCCCCGTGTGTATTGCAACTAGTCGCTAATCCGATCACCCTCCCATGTCCTGCATGTAAGCCCGCACCTAGCCCCGCCCACCCACCACATTGAAATTAGCACCAGCACAACATCATTCACATTCGAAGCACTGACTGGGGGTGACAACCATTGGACACACTTGTTGAGGCCACCCACGCATACATGTGGGCCCTCCATGATCCATGTCACCTGCGGCAAAGTGATGACATGCGCAATGACGGAAGTGAGGAGAGCTGTCCGCCCCACGCACAGATGGTGCATCAGCTCCACAGACCCAGCAGCGAGTGCAGCAGGGGTCACATGTGCAGGGGCAGCTGTGCCTGGTGTGAAGGCACATTCAAATTGACAGCACATCGACCAATGTGTAGTCTGCCCACACCTACAGTCCATCATCATGTGGACATAGGAAATGAACATAGGGCAACACATCTGTGTGGGTGCACTCACTGTGACCAACACTGCGCAATAATCGACGTACTCGCCCTGTGCATGGCCCACCACGCAAAGGAGGTCACATTCAGTGCCACCATCCCACACACACATCCCTATCACGAGACATGGTGTGTCCAATAGTCAGTACTGAGTTAGCGCCCATCTGGTGGGTCATGAAAAGGAGACACATGCAACCCACTAGGCAGTCGGTGCTGTCACCTACTGGCATTGTGCAGTCAATGTGCAGGCCAGGCTTGCTGGGACTGAGAGGGGCAGCATGGCCCAGCCTGACATTCACACGAGCAATAAGTGCACTGAGACCTGCATTGGCAATTGCAGACGTTGGCCTGCACCCAGCTGGCCTGGGACGCCTACCTCCATAGTGGAACACGCAGGGTGCAACCGCGAGGGTCATCGGAGTTGGCCGCAATGGCCTGGCCCATGTTGGTGACAGTCCGCTGATGCCATGTGCACCACACAGTATGATGTGCGCACTGCATCTGCAGGTGTGGCCATGATGTGCGTGTGGGTGCAGGTGCACAATGGACGGGGCCACAACATGCCGTGTGCATAGGCAGGGACGGCCAGTGGCCGGCCCCCACATGTCTGTTAGCATGTCATCATCTGCACATTGGCATGGGTGCATGGTATACGCATATGCACACGCATGTCATCTCTCACTATGTACATCTGCCACTTGGCACGTGCAAGGTTATGTGTCACATGTGATGTGTATTTGCAAGCACACAGCCGTGTTGGCATGGGGCTGTCAATGTGTACACCTGACAATGCTTCTGGAGGTGTGATCCGTACAGTGCTGCACATAGGGTGCAGTGGTGACACCAATGACTGTCTCATATCCCCTCGTGCCACAGGTCCCACTTGTCTTGGCCGCTCAGCCTGTGCCCACATCGTCGTTGGTGTGTGCCATACTCATCCAGCCTCAGAAGCAGTGTGATGCACAGCAGCCAGTCATGTTGCCGTGGTGTTGCCGCTTGCCGGATATGCAGTCAGTCCCCATCAGCACGCCTCACAGGTCATTGAGGCCTGGATCCCCATGTGCATGCACATAGCAATGGTTTGTGTCACTGCCCATTGCTATTGGTGGGAGACCTGTGTAAGTGTATTGTGGCTGTGCTGTCCCTGCATGACAGCTGTTCTGTGACTCATGTTCTTGCTCTGTCATATCAGTTATGTGTATGTGAAAATGCCATGTGGCGTGTTGCTTTGACATGTGTCCACTTCCATCTTTCCTAGGCGGAGACCAAACATTTACCGCCCTTACCAATTGTTGGCGGACATGGAGGATTCTGAGGTCATCCGGAAATTTCGTCTGGATCGACCAACCCTGCATCGACTATGTGCCATGTTGGAACCCCACCTCCGTCCTCGCAGGGTGTATCCGACAGCATTCACCCCCACGGCTAAGGTGATGGCTGCACTGCATTTTTTCGCCACTGGGTCATTCCAGCACACAGTGGGCAGTGGAGGTGGGATGTCCCAGCCCATGTTCAGCATGGTGCTGAGGGATGTACTGGCAGCCATGATGCTGTACAGGAACAGGTACATCCGATTCCCCAGGGCACGTGAGTTGGCGGCAGTGAAGGGTGCATTCTATGCCCTTGGACGGATCCCACACGTCGTTGGTGCCATTGACTGCACCCATGTTGGCCTTGTCCCACCACAGGCCACTGAGCAGCTCTTCCGCAACCGGAAGCACACGCACTCCCTGAATGTGCAAGTGGTGTGCCTTGCGAACATGGTCATCTCCCACGTGTGTGCAAAGTTCCCAGGCTCGGCCCATGATGCGCACATCATGCGAAACAGCATATTACCACGACTGATGACCAATCTGCAACAGGACCGTGGCTGGATTGTCAGTGAGTATGTGGAGTTGTGTAGCGTGCTGGCTTAAGGATGCTGTCTACTGTCCTGTTTGAATTGCAACGGTTCTCTGTGTCCCCCACGCCCAGGTGACTCGGCTTACCCGAATGGGCCCTGGCTGCTCAGTCCATTACGAAATCCTCGGACCCCAGCAGATGACCGCTACAATGAGGCACATGGGAGGACCAGACGTGTGGTCGAGCGTACCTTTGGCCTCCTCAAGTCCTGGTTCAGATGCCTGGACCGCACCGGGGGGGCGCTGGCGTACTCCCCACAGAAGGTGTGCCAGATAGTGGTGGCTTGCTGCATGCTGCACAATCTGGCCATTCGAAAGCAGATCCCCCTAATTGTGGATGACGGAGATCAACTAGGGCCCCAGCCTGCACACCAGGACAGCTCCAGTGAAGAGGACAGTGGAGAGGATGAAGCTGTAAATGTGCGTCAGCAGCTCATCGCCCGCTACTTCACTTGACGGTGAGTGACCATGTACGACGGCTGATGTGGCTGTAGTTGTGCAGGTGTAGGTGTGCTCTGTTACTGGGGCCTTTTGTTCACTGAGTGCTGTGTGTCAATGGTCCATGTCCAGGTTGGTATGCCACTGTCAGTGGCTGTAGCATTGTGCCCTGTTGCTCTCAGAGATGTGTGTGCATTGCTTGTAGTTGGTGACAAGTACTGTGTAATGAGTGTGTGACACACTCATTGAATGTACTCTTGTTCTGTTTTTCACCCCTAGGTCCCTGCAGCCTCTCCTGTCCCATCGACATGCCACACAGCAGATGCTATTCTGCTCATGGTGGCGATTGCACATCGTGGAATAAACCCAGGACACATTAAGCCGATTGTGATCAAGGTGTATTTATTAACAGCAGTGACATGTGATTGTGTGCAAGGTGATGACAAATGTGGTGCATGCTGTGACAATGAGTTGACGGTCATGGCTGCGTGATGGTCAAGGTGTACCCATGGAGTTCTATGTCCACAGTCCAACAGACACATGCCATTCACATGGCAGTGTGGGCTAGGATCGTATTCCAAGTCAATGCAGTAGGTGGTCAAGGTGGCTGGCTGACTCACTGGCGTTTGGTGCGGGCGAAGTCCTCTCTGGACACCTGTTTCCACTTCGGACGGCCCCTTCCACGTTTGGGAGGGGGTGTTGATGTTCCGCTGGTGGTGGTTGAGGAGTGCTCACTCGCTGTGGACGCAGGGGAACGCGATGCTGCACGAACCTGCGCCACAGCAGGTGGTGGCGGAGGTGGTGTTGCTGGCCTTGCTTGTGCCCTCCCCCCCACCACCAGCTGGCCCATGAGGTCTGCGATTTGGGCCATGTGGGCGTCCTTGGACCTCAACACCGCAAGGACCTCCCGCGTGTCGCTTGCCGACCTGGCCCATTCGCCTTGGGCCTCCTCATAGGCCCCAAGGACTCTGTCGATTGGCGGCAGGGCTTGGCTCCCAGGCACAGTTGGCGTTGGCCTGGCCTTGCTCCTCCTACCAGTACTGCTGCCACCGACCTGCCCACTAGCCACATTGCTCACCACGGTCCTCGCTGTGGCTCCCAGGGTGGACCCAGTCGGCCGGACCACCACTTGCGCTGGGGCTGGGGCCAGTGATGACGTGGTGGTGGTTGCGGCAGTGGGAGTGGCCGCAACGACCGTGGGGGTGGCCGCCACAACAGTGGTAGTGGCCGCTACGACAGTGGCAGCAGGGGGCTGTGAGTGGTCATCAGCCCTGGATGATGGGTTGGTGGGTGGGAGGGTGCCTGGGGTGCGGTTGGGCCCTGCCACACCAGATGGGCCTGCTGGGTGGTCCGTGTCCGAATCGGAGGACAGATCCTCCACATCCGTGAGTCCTTGTTGGAGGCTTGCAGGCTGGCTGTGCTGGCTGCTGTCTCCAAATCCAGCATCCAGCAGTTCGTCACCTGTGGGGGGAATGAGATATGTTATTGTGTTGCACATGACAAAGTATGTATAGGTTGTCTGACATCCACAGTTCGTGCACAGTCGTGCACAGGTTTCCCGGAGCCGTGTGTGTGGCTGTGCTATTTGTTGTTGTGTGGGCATGCCAATGGGACTGTGTGCTGTGGACATGTGGCATGGGACGGATTGGCAATGCCGATGGGTGTGTTGCTGTGCTCCTGCTTTTTGTGGCTCTGGTGTATGCGGACTCCAGACCCATCGTGGAGGTTGGTTTGTACTATGCTCTTGGGGTTCAAATGTAACGCTTCGAAACGCAGATGGCAAAATGGGGGTCAGCCCCTGAAACGCATTTGAGATGAACTATGCTTTGGGGGTTCATATGGAACGCTTAGATACGCAGATGGCATAATGGGGGTCAGCCCCTGAAACGCATTTGAGATGAACTATGCTTTGGGGGTTCATATGGAACGCTTAGAAACGCAGATGGCATAATGGGGGTCAGCCCCTGAAACGCATTTGAGATGAACTATGCTTTGGGGGTTCATATGGAACGCTTAGAAACGCAGATGGCATAATGGGGGTCAGCCCCTGAAACGCATTTGAGATGAACTATGCTTTTGGGGTACATACTGTGTGCCATGGGTGCAGAACGTGACATGTGTTGTGGCAACATGACAGTGCATGGTCTGAGGTGTGTGTATGTCTGACATACCCTGCATATTTGCTGTCTGTTGTGATTTCTGGCAATGTAATTGGACGCATTGTTATGAGTGAGTGATGGTTGTGTGCCACACGACGTATTGCAGATGGTCCAATTCCTTGGTGTGCTTGCTGCCCTGTGCCATGTGCATCACTGCAGTGCTCGGGGGTGTGTGGCCCATGTTATGTGTGTTGTTGCTCACAGTGTGACGTGCGCTTCATTCACTTCTGGCACATGATTTGTCATGGGCATGTTTCTTTGCGTGACTACTGTATGTGGACCAGCTGTTTGGATGACATACCTTTCATGTGACTGGGGCTGACGGATGAGATGGATGGTATGTTGTATGTGCATTGTGTGTCTGTGTGTTTGATGGGTCCAGTGGTGTTCGTGTGCATTTATGTTGTTCCACGCTGTTGCGTCTGGTGTGGTATGTCTTACATGGGCGTAGTTGTGGGATGTGTGGTTGACAGGCAGTAGGGGCTACATGGACAGGACTTCGATGGTGTTGCAGTTGTGTGTGATGGGTTGCACTGTGCCTGCCGTGTGGTTCTGTAATCAGTGTGACTTGTGCGTGCAGACGTGGCTCCTTGGGTGTTGCTGTGTCTGTGATGGGTCATGTGGGGTGTGACTCTGTGGTTCATGTCCGTGTGCACATTGTTCACATGGTTGTGGCAGGGAGCAGTGCTGCGTGTTCCTCTGCTACTTGACATGTCCCATGTGTTAGTCGTAATTCAGTCCTCATGCCTCCAGTCACCCCGCCCTGTCCAGTTTCCCACCTGCAGGTTGTTTTTGAGCGTGCACTGGACTGGATGCAACATGGTTATGGGCGGGGGTGCTCCATGTTGCAGGTCTGTGGGGGTGGGGGCAGTGTTATGGGTCGTGGTGATGGCTGGACACCCACTGACACCGTTTGTCCTGGGGCGGGATGTCTACCTGTCGGCTGCCGGTGTGCACTGCAGTGGCTGCTACGTGGGTGTGGGGTGTGGGCTGTGCTCCTCCTTGCTGTGCTGTGGGACTAGGGGCCTGGTGTGTGTTGTACTTCAGCTGTCCCCCTCCCACCCACTGCGCTTTGTGTTGCTGCTACTTACCTGTTACTTGTCGGTTGGTGCAGCTACGGCTGCCACATGGGTGTGGGGGTGCTCCGCCTTGCTGTGCTGTAGGACTAGGGGCCTGGTGTGTGTTGTACTTCAGCTGTCCCCCTCCCACCCACTGCCTTTGTGTTGCGGCTACTTACCTGTTACTTGTCGGTTGGTGCAGCTACGGCTGCCACATGGGTGTGGGGGTGCTCGTTGTGGCGCTTCTGGAGTACTAGGGGACCTGTTGGTAGTTACGTGGCTGGCTGGGTGTACACATGCCCCCATAGTTTTGTTAGTTGATATGTTTGGGCTGTGTGTGTGGTGGTGCCTGTTGCATGTGTGAGTGATGTGTTGTGTATTGTGTACTGGACATGGGGGTGTTTGTCCCTTGGAGCTATGGCATGGTGGTAGTGCATGTGAGTACATAGCGGTGTGCTGGTATACATTTGTTTGTACTTACCAGCCTCCACTCCCCCTGGTAATCCGGTGAGGATCTCCGGATGGATGATGACTCGCACCTTCTCCTCCCACGCTTTGAAGGTCTTGTAATGCGCAGGATTCCCTCCGCCAGTCGTGGCAGCCAGCTCTCGGTTTTTGCTCTCCTTCTTCTTGACCAGGCTTTTGATGTCGTTCCACCGTTTGTTTATCTCTCCTCTGTTTCTGGGTACGGTCCCGACTGCATTGACCTGGTCTACAATTCTGTTCCACATTCTGTGGCTAGTGGTGTGTGCTGGACCTGGTTGCCATAGATTTGTGTGTGCACCTTGACGATCTCGTCGACCATGACCGTCAGCTCAGTGGAAGTGAACTTGGGCATTCTGTGTGATGCCATGGTGTTTGTGGTGCTGGTGCGGTGTGTGATGTGTGATGTGCAGGGGGTTTGTGGTGCTGGTGTTTGGTGGTGGTGGTGGTGGGTGTGATGTGTGCGTATCTGTGGTGTGCTGCTGTCCTTGCTGTGTCACTGTGTCCTCTCCTCTCTGCTTTGCAATGTTGCAAGGGGTTGTGGTCTGTGGAGGGGCTGCTTTTGTACTTACCTGTTTGGGTGTGTCCTGATGGTCTGTTGTTTTCAGGTGTGTTGTGGCTGGTGTTCTGGGCTTTGTGGTTTATTTGTTTGTCCAGGGGTGGTGTGTTTTCAGGATGTGTACTTTGTCTGTGTATTTGTGCGTGGGTTGCTGTGTGGACTTGTTTGCCATGTTGTGTGTGTTTGTTTGAGTCCGCGGCTGTTTCTGTGCAGGGACGTGGCCGCCATGGCTTCTGCCGTGTCCATTTTCTTCAGTGTTGTTTACGCTGGCGGGCGGTGTATTTGTTGTTTTTCCGCGCTCATGTCGGTGCTATCGTAATTTCACGTGCGGTGTCTCGACGTGAGGGCGGGCGGTTTTGTGTTGTCGTGCGTCTTTCCGTCCGTGGCGGGCGGTTTGACTCCGACTCGGGCAAGGGCGGGCGGTATTTTGTGTGTTTTTCTGCCGCTGGCGGTTTTCGGTTCGAGGCATCATGATTGCTGGGTCGGTATTCAGACGGTGTAGGCGGGCGGATTTTTGCCGCTTTAATGGGTGGCAGATTTTTTTACGCCCGGTATCGTAATGGGCCTTTAAATGCTTTTTTATACCAATAATAATAATAATTAAACATTAATTATCAATTAATAAATAATTCTTAATATATTAATTAAATTTATCAATAAATAATATTTAATAATATTTAATAACCAATTAATGATAAAACAACAATAAATTAATTTTTAGAACCAAAAAATTGTAATTTAAAAAAATTACCTATTAATAATTAATATCCAATTAATTAATTATCAATACCCAAAAATATATTTAATAATTACTTAATTAGATTTCAATTACTTCCAAAAGTATTCCCCTATAAACGCACAACACACTCCAATGATAAAATAATACACTTAACATAATGATCAATTAATAAAAATTAATAACTAATTAATAATAATTAATTACCAATTAATAATAATTAATTACCAATTATCAATTAATTAACAATAATATAATTATCAATACCAATTAATTAAAATACATTATAAGTTAATTACATTTAAATTACATGATGATCAATTAATGAATTAATAAAAATTAATCACCAATTAATAAAAATTTATTACCAATTATTAATTAATTAACAATTATATAATTATCAATAACAATTAATTAAAATAAATTATAACTTAATTACAATTAAATTGCTTCCCACCCTATTCCCCTATAAACCCACAACCCGCTACAGAACTTAAAAGCAAAAAATAATTAAAATTAATTTATAATTCCTAAAAATTAATAATTAATTTAGTATAATTAAATTACTTCCCACCCTATTCCCCTATAAACCCACAACCCGCTACATTACAAAAAAAAAAAAAATTAACTTACATTTTTTTTATTAACATATAAAAATTGTATACATATATTTTTAAACAAGTAGAACACTTAACAAAAACACATATAACACATAAATATTAAAAACATAACAAAATACATAACAATAATACAAATATCGATATTAGTAACATCGATATTAAAAAATTCGATATTACTTACCTTAGGGTCGATATTCTGTCCATCGATATTCTGTCCCTTCGATATTCTGTCCCTTCGATATTTTAACTTCGATATTATTGTATATCGATATATTATTTTCGATATTTTGACTGCTCACCGTGGGTGCGCCCCCTGTTGGCCCACGACCAGGAGTGTCACCGTGACACCCGTCTATGGGATGCCTGGATACTTGGCATCCATGCTGGCAGCTGGACCTGGGAGATTGCAGAACTCCTCGTGTGCAATGACCACATTGAACCGCTCCCCTATTGGGCTGTAGTGCTAATTGGTGAGAGGGGGTGGACGCAGCACATCTGTCCAGACCTGCTAATGGATTACCTCGCCGTCCTGTTTGATGAAGTCGACAACGACCTCATGTTGGAAATGCTTGCCTACGGAGCTGCACTCGCTTTCATGGACGTGTAAAGCCATTGTGCCCATCTCCCCCCGTCCCCCCAGTCCCTGGTGGTTGCTCACCCTGTTGCTGTTGTGTCGGGTCATGTTGAGCAGTGTCCGGTCCCCCAACTCCTGCCACCGTCTCCCCACTGATGACTGTCGACACCATTTCCTCCATCTCATCCAGCTACTCCTGTGGCGCTGGACTCCCACCTCCAGTCTGCATTGCTGCCTTCTGGTTGTTGGCGAGTTTCAGCTTGGTCTTGCGCTTCACATATTTCCAGCGCCTCTTGAGCTCTCCCATTGTCCTCCTCGGCACTCCGACTGCATTCACCTTGTCCACGATGGACTGCCATATTGCATTTTTTGTTGCCAATGACACAGTGGAGGTGACGAACTGTTGTTGATGGTGTTCTATCACCTCCGTTTTCAGGATCCGGTTTTCCTGCGGACTGAACCGCGTCCTCCTCTTCTTCTTGTCCTTGCCCTTCCCTGCCCCGAGGTCCCAGGCTGGTCCTCCAGGGGGCTTGTGGGGTTCTGGTTGTCCACTGTACTTGCTCCGGCTGCCTCCATTGTGCTTCGCTGTTGTTTAGTTTTTGTTTGTGTTATTTTTTTTCTGCTTTTGTGGTGATTTTCCCCGCCTGACGTGTGTGAATTGCAGGCCTGGCGCTGCTTCTCGCTGATTGCCTTTTCGCGGTTGGGCCCATCGCAGCTTTTTTCGCGTTCGGGTTTGGACTTTTATCGCCGTCCCGGTACTGTTATCGTGGACATTTGCCGCGTTATCGGGATACTATTGCATGTTACCGCCATGTTGAGAATGCGACTTCAACACAGAGTTATTTTCCCGTGATAGACGGCGATATGAAAAATTGTGTTAACCTATTTTGGCTGCGTTTATCGCGCGTTCTTGTGAATATCCCCCTTTGTCTCCCGTGAACAGCGGATTTGTTCACCCACAGGCTCCAGCTCCGGCAAAATCCGCGAGTCTGCACCACTCTGCACCCGTCGCCCACAGCCCGAGTTCAAGTGGTTCAACACCAGAAGGAGGTCTCCCCGGTGATTCTGACCCGAGATTTGTTGATCTCTGACCTGCCTCAAAACTCCCAGCGAAGCCTGCAGCCTCTTTCTGGAGACTCCCCCCCCCGACCGCAACCGGAGCTGGTAAGAGAAACATGATGCCTAAAGACACCCCTGCACACGAAGCCCCACGGCCTCGGGTGGCCCAACCGACGGTGTCCCAGCATCCCCAGGCATCCCAACTTACCTCTCCAACCTGTGGTCACCTACAAAAGATCTTCGTCCCGGAGCCTGCAGTCTTTGTTGAAATCGGAGAATCTCCATTGAAACAAACAGGGCACCTGACGCCAAAACAGCACTCTACACCCAGCCGCCCCTGCGCTGCTGTGGGTGCACTTTTTGTGCTAAACAGAATCCCCCTTTTGTGCTAAACAGGATCCCCCTTTACCCTGAGGCTAACACCAGGATCTTTGCTGCAGGTGCACTTTTTGTGCTAAACAGGATCCCCCTTTGCCCTGAGCCTAACACCAGGATCTTTGCTCCCACAACCCAGTGGCCTGCTCATGAGCAGCCACCAACCGGAGACCCCCTATCCCCCTTTGGATAACGTTGGGCCTCAGCACTCTGCACCCGGCCGCCCTAGCGCCACTGAGGGTGTAACAAGAGTGCATCCTTGACCCTGGGGGAAACCCTTGTTCTAACCCCCAAAAACTCAACCCCAAAGACCGAGTACTTACCTGGTAACCGTTAACTTTATTTCTCTCCATAGGAACCCATTGACTGTTTTTCTCTGAAAAATGTTCTAAGTGTGGAGTTGATTTGTATGGAAACCTGAAAAGTTACAATTGTGCAAAACTGATTTACTTACCTTTTCTCTAGAAATGTCCCAGTGTGATATCTAGGCATATCACACTGAGTAGAAAAAGTAACTTAAAAAGTAATCAAAAAAGTAACGAAAAAGTAATTTGTACAGTAATTTCAATACCTTGACTTACCTGTATTTCAAACAACTGCATTTGAACTTGCATTCACTTGTAAACACTGCATAATATTTTGCAAAGCATTTATTTCACTTACCTGTGCCAGGCTTGGCTTGGTTCTAGAAATAAAATAACTTAACAATATTTTTATACAAACAAAATTGGTCCGAGTTCAGTCTTTGAGTGTGTGACATCATTTGCTGATTGAGTGTGTACAAAAAATGCTTAACACTACCTTCTGATACAGCCTTACTGCTCGCCCACACTACCACAAATAGAGAGTAAGGTGCTATCTACTTTTACCTCTGACTACCTTTGGGGTTCCACTGGACTCTGTGCACACTATACCTCATTTTGGTATAGCATATACAGAGCCAGCTTCCTACAGTTTGTCAATACCAAAACCATTGCCTACTACAGGAATCTGAGAGATTCCATGTAACAAAATAACTATCTGTTGGCGTTAATATAGAGTAATAACAATGCACACTTACATGCCTATCGACTTTAACGTACGCTTTTCGAAATAAATACCTCAGGCCTAGTGCCTTTATCAAAACTATTCATAATAAACAGATCAGGCCTATGCACATGATCATTGGCTTACCGCCTTAACCAACTCAGTCCTGCTGTATCGAGAATAAACTTTGTCACAAGCCAAAAAGTGCAATGCAAGCAGTCTTTTTAGTGAAAGCACGCAAACTAGGCCCAATCAAAATCTGTACCTAATTGTACCAACATGTAGGTGGAGCCTAAGCCTCTCTCTCTCACTAGTACTCTGGAAGCTCTTTTTTGTTGACCACACAAGATCAGACGACAGTTTCGCTGTCAAACCAGGCCTAAAAAACTCTGAACTCTACAGTTAATGACTGCCCTCCTCCCATCTGTGCTGCTGCCAGAGAAAACCAAACATCGTAAATTATCTAGTTATCTAAGTCACTTTAATAGCATTAGAGTGCCATGTGTGTCACACTGAAAGTTCAACCTGAGGTCACCTTAATTTTGCTGGAAAAATAAACAAGATGATAACAGCAGTGTGGAGGGCAAGCACTTTTTTTGTCAAAGCACACATCATTTGCCCGATCAATACATGTACTCCTTGCTACTAACGTGTGTGGAGCTTTTTAAAAGCCTTTGTTAGCTTGATCACGTAATGTTTGGCGATAGTTGTGCTGTCAAGCCAGACCGAAAAATGGATGACTGATCACCACTTCAACCTCAATCCTCTCTGGTCTCCCTAAAGCACACCTAGCTCCTTTGAGAGCAGTGCTGAACGCAGCTGCCCGCTTTAAAACAGGTCGCAAGAAATTAAACCACAGCTCTCCTATTATTCATATCCTGCAATGGCTCCTCATCGATGCAATAGCCCAATTTAAGACTTCTTGTTTTACTCATTAAGTCCTCACCAGCGCCACTACTGCCTTCCTGGTTGGAAAACTGAACGTCTCTGGAGCTCACCGAGGATAACAAAACACCTTCCTACTTGAGTGGGGATCGTTATGTACACCTCCTCTCCTTGACTTGATTGGTCTATCCTGTTATGAATTGTTTGCTTTTTCTGGTCTTTTGGTGTTCTGCATCAAGGAATCTTCTAGACAGCTTTTATGATTATACTCTAATCATCTTGACCAGATGGAAGCAAACAAATGTTTCCCTGCCCACTGTAGTGCTGGCAGGGAAACTACTGTGTTCCGGGGGTTCTCCCTGGGACACTGTCACTGAGCCAGCCTCGGGGGAAGGGTCCCGGGGGCCTTTAAAGGCTATGGGAGGGAGGGTGTACACCCCCTCCCTTTTAATTAATGCGACAGCCCCAGGGACTCTCTCCCTTGTTGTTTTTATGCCCTGGGGGATGGTGTCCCTGGGACCTTTTTATGCTCGGGGAGGGGGGCCGCGCACCCCCACTCTATTAAAATAGCGGCCACGAGCAATCGGTCCTAGGGGCCTTATTAAGCTCAGGGAGATGGGCCACAAGCCCCCTCCCCCTAGTAGTATCTACGCCGCCCCTAGGGCCCTGGCCCATACCAGCGGGTGGTTTGGAAAGGTGGGGGAGCCCGCGCTATAAATAAAAAATACAAAAATGTCGCACATTTGTGGCAAAACTAAAAAAAATGTTTTTGGCCCCAGGTGGCGTACTTCTGGGACCCCACCACCAGGCCTAGCAGGTCAGGATATCCGTTCCCTGCCCCTCAGGACTGGGTCCCAAGTTCTAAGATGATTGCCACCACTTCCTGGTTGATTTGGTGGCAGGCAATCAGATCTCATCAGGAAATCTGTCTGCTCTGCGGAGTGAGATATACAATGTTTTTGAGCATTAATTGCTGAAAACTTAATTTGCAGATTTATACGAAATCACAAAAAGCACTTTTCTTGGACCAAGATATAGCTTTCTGCCAACTTTGGTGTAAATCCATTCAGCGGTTCGGGCTGTAGCTGTGTCTAAATTTCCTGTGGAAAAATGAATGGGAAAACGTATTTTGGGACCCGCCTTTTTTCTGGGTCCCTTCTTGGCGTAGCACCCCGAAACCTTCCATGTGCAAACCAGTCAAAAAGTAGCATTTGTTTGGAAAGTTTTGTGGAGATTCGTCTAACTAAAGTCATTAGCATAACACAAAAAGGCAGTTCCTATGAAACA
Source organism: Calotriton arnoldi (assembly GCA_963921515.1). Lineage (NCBI taxonomy): Eukaryota > Metazoa > Chordata > Amphibia > Caudata > Salamandridae > Calotriton > Calotriton arnoldi. Next base: position 397,460 of record CAWUFW010001868.1, on the reverse strand, counting down.
CAATCCTAACTATGACTACCCAGTGATGATTGTGTCTGGATATATATATATATATATATATATATATATATATATATATATATATATATATATATATATATATATTATCTACTGGCGGTCGCCAGTAGATAGTTATAGTTAGGACCTATTTTCCATAGGAAATTCGCAACATTCTATTTCCAATAACTTTGGCGCCGGTTGATGAATCTTCGCGAAATTTTCAAAACTCGTGGGGCGCTCCAGTCTGCTCCTATCCTGAAAGTTTCGGGGTGATTCGGCAAGCGGGGGCCGAGAAAAAAAGGGGGTCCCAAAACATGTTTTCTCCATGTTAATTCCCATAGGAAATTTTAGACACGGCTACAGCCCGAACTGCTGAACGGAATTACACCAAATTTGGCAAAAAGGTAGCGCTTGTTCAGAAAGCAACCTTTTTTTTAAATGGTGTAAATCCGTTCAGTAGTTGCGGAGAAATTAAAAAAATAAGAGTCAAAAAATCAATTTCCCATAGGAAACTTTATGCAAGGCTACAGCCCGAACTGCTGAACGGAATTACACCAAATTTGGCAAAGAGGTAGTTCTTGGTTCAGAAAGAACCCTTTTTGTTAAATGGTGTAAATCCGTTCAGTAGTTCCTGAGAAAATCAAAAGTAAAAATACATATATATCTGGGCGGAGCCTAACTACACATGTCATCGTGAGATCTCATTGGGTGTCAGCACTTCATCCTGGAATTGCTGGCAGCCATCTTGGGACCAATATAAATGATAGTACCCCATTGAAATGCATTGTAGTGAATCGAAGATTTTGAGGGTTACCAAAAGGAGAACTATAAAGGGTGATAACAGACTTTAGTTACATTAGAATTCATTTGTTGATGGTACCATACTAATTTCAGGAATTGTGGTGTGTTCTAAGGTGATTTTACCCTGTGAAAAACATTCTGCTGGGATATCATGAATCATGTTTGAGAGAAAATTATTTTCACATGCTTGTCCCATACAGTTTTGGAAGGTGCTCCAGAAGCTAAAATGAGAGCATATTTTCTGTAAATTCACATTATCTTTCTCAGTCATGTGAGAATGAAGTCTGACATTCTCAGTAAAACATGTACATCCAACAAGGGCAGAGACTGTCAGTTGATTCCTTTGTGTTCTACTGCAGCTTCCCAGAGTGTTCTAAAGAACAACTAGAGTGCTAACAGCCTTACTTATGACAAAAGTATGGCACACCTGAAGCCATCTTGATTGGAATAAACTGGTAACACTTAAAACATTTAATTTAAAAAGGAACAAAATGATGGGGTTCATTTTGTCATAGAAATTATGGTTAGTGCTGTAGAAAGAAAAATTAGGACATGTTTCAAGTGTGATCTCAAATATCTTCCTGTTATATTTCAACAGGAGCAGCCTGTCAGTTGATACCTTTGTGTTCTACTGCAGCTTCCCAGAGTGTTCTAAAGAACAACTAGAGCGCTAACAGTCTTACTTATGACAAAATTATGGCACACCTGAAGCCATCTTGATTGGAATAAACTGGTAACTCTTAAAACATTTAATTTAAAAAGGAACAAAATGAGGGGGTTCATTTTGTCATAGAAATTATGGTTAGTGCTGTAGAAAGAAAAATTAGGACATGTTTTAAGTGAGATCTCAAATATCTTCCTGTTATATTTCAACAGGAGCAGCCTGTCAGTTGATGCCTTTGTGTTCTACTGCAGCTTCCCAGAGTGTTCTAAAGAACAACTAGAGCGCTAACAGTCTTACTTATGACAAAAGTATGGCACACCTGAAGCCATCTTGATTGGAATAAACTGGTAACACTTAAAACATTTAATTTAAAAAGGAACAAAATGAGGGGGTTCATTTTGCCATAGAAATTATGGTTAGTGCTGTAGAAAGAAAAATTAGGACATGTTCTAAGTGAGATCTCAAATATCTTCCTGTTATATTTCAACAGGAGCAGCCTGTCAGTTGATGCCTTTGTGTTCTACTGCAGCTTCCCAGAGTGTTCTAAAGAACAACTAGAGTGCTAACAGCCTTACTTATGACAAAAGTATGGCACACCTGAAGCCATCTTGATTGGAATAAACTGGTAACACTTAAAACATTTAATTTAAAAAGGAACAAAATGAGAGGGTTCATTTTGCCATAGAAATTATGGTTAGTGCTGCAGAAAGAAAATTTAGGGCATGTTTTAAGTGAGATCTCAAATCCTCTTCTATTTCATTAGAAAATTCTGACATGCAGACTGAAACAATCACTTTCAATACCAGCAGTAGACTTCCAGTTAACTCCCTGGTGAGCAGTAGCTTTACTACAGTGATCTAATGAACAACTAGAGTGCTAACATTCTGAATTTATGGCAAATGTGTGACACATCTGAATGCCTTCTTGATGGAATCAAAGTAAAAAACTGAAAGCATTTCCTTCTGAGGAGACTGCAGTAAATGACGAAATTAGGAAACTTCATAACAAATAAGTCTCCCAAGATGGCCACCAGAGAAAAAGAGCCCAAATGTAGCACAAATATCACCCAGATGTAGCCCACATATAGCCCAATGACAGAAGTGTGCAAAACACTTTTTATTTTTAGTTTTTCTGCAGTTTTATATAGTGCAAACTGGTCAGGTATTGGAGCGTTACATCTTACTTGGACCCCTTATTGCGTATTTTGCACGAAGTACATGAGATTGATCTTGCGAAACATTGACCTTTACGATTCTGTTAACCTGAAGTTGCTCTGAACCGGGCTTTGTAACACCCGTTTTTACCTACTGGTTTTAATTAATTCTCACTGTATTGTATTAGGAAAGAGGATTTACTGTTTTTATGTACACTTTTATGATCTATGTTTCTAAATCAGATCAAATAAAGTTTAATGAATTCTATGGCAGGACGGAGGCGAGGATTATGCATATCTTTCCTCACTTTATTTGCATAGCAGTTCAAAGAAAACGTAACACAACAATCATTAAACAAAAGACTACACAACCCATGAACCATTAGGGGGTAGTCTCCAAGGCAACTATAGTCCAATCATAACACAGTCCATCGTATATAATATCGTGACGTCCCTTCCGCTTCCTCTTTCTTCACTGCTTGTCAGTTAAGTGCATTCCTTACATTCTTGGCTTAATCTGACGTTGTTGCTGTTTGTATAGCGGTTTCTTGTGCACGTTATTAGCATTATTGCCTTGGTATTGTTTCATATTCCCTGCGCAGCAGGCTCTTGCCCGAGCGTGTTCTCCCCCTCGCAGTTTCTCCCGCTGTGTGCTCTGCGCGCGGTGAGATCCTGTCAGGCACGTCTGGTCCGAGCGAGGCAGCTCCGTCGAGCGCTCCTGCTGGTCTTTACACGCGTTTGGGAATCCGGTCACTCCTTTAGTGTCCGCTTGATTCCCGACCAACCCTCGCCTAATTTTGACACCGCTACGCAGTGATTTCCCCACACGGCCACGTTAGTGACCAGCGCCACCTGGTGGTGGTAATTGGTATTGCGCCTCAGTCTATTCTTATAACAGCTTCGGGAAAGCCCAGCTGTTGGAGCACCGGCGAGGGGCTGCCTTAAGGATTTTAAGGGCATTTGTTCTGTGCTCACACCCTCTGCTATCATGTCTTCTCCAGAAGACCATTTTTACTCCTCCTACCAGGAAGTGGAGGAGGAATGGCCCCCAACTTCTCCCTCCATCAGTGGACCAAGCCCTCTCTCTGGCTATTTCTAGGGCGCTGGCTCCTCTTAGGGATCAGGTTGATAAGCTGGCGAAAAGCATCCCTGGGGTGTTCAGTGACCCAGATCTGGTGGTGGTGGGTCCCAGTAGCTCCCAGATGGGGAATAAAAGGGCCGTTAAGCATAACGCGGGGCACTTGGAAGGATTTGATAAACTTACGGAGACCTTCCTCAAGAGTGCGCGAACGCTAAAACATGCACCCTGCCGGGAGGAGGAGGGGCCCGGAGAAAATTGCGACACTGTCACCACTATTGTAGACCCCGACGGCGAGTTTCCCTTAGAGGGAGAGGGTGTATCGGAGGAAGATTTCTCCTCCGATGAGGATAAGCACTCGGGCGTCCCTGGCGTCCAGAGTCCCACTCCTCTCAGTCCCCAGTTGGGGACGGGGTCCACTCGGACATGTTCGAGCCTACCCAAATTTACCATCCTAGGTCAGCGGAGTGGACACCTGACGCCAAAGTGGCAGAGTATGTGGTGGGGAAAATCCATCAACCCCTTGAAAGGGAGGTCAGGAATAGGATGAGGGGAGAATGCCCCAGGCCCTCACTGAAGGGGAAGGTGGCACACACACCTGAAATTGATGAGAAACTATGTACCTTTTTCTCCAAGTATATGAGGGATCCCAAGAAAGGAATTGATAGGTCTTGGACGTGGTAGGGCCCTTGAAATTATTGAATTGACGGAGCGTTCCAAAGAGTCAGGATCCCCTTTGTCCACGGATATTGTGGCTGGTTGGGCGCACTACCCTAAACCCTAAAACACTACCCCCTCCACTACCCAAACACCACTGCACTACCCTAAACCCTAAAACACTACCCCCAGCACGACACCCTACACTACCCAAACATAACTGCACTACCCTAAACCCTAAAACACTACCACCAGCACGACTCCCTACACTACCCAAACACCACTGCACTACCCTAAACCCTAAATCAACCCACAGCACAACCCCCTACACTACACAAATACCACTGCACTACCCTAAACCCTAAAACACTACCCCCAGCATGACCCCTTCACTACACAAACACCACTGCACTGCCTTAAACCCTAAAACACTACCCCCAGCACGACCCCCTACACTACACAAACACCACTGCACTACCCTAAACCCTAAATCTACCCCCAGCATGACCCCCTACACTACACAAACACCACTGCACTACCCTAAACCCTAAAACAATACCCCCAGCACGACCCCCTTCACTACCTAAACACAACTGCACTACCCTAAACCCAAAAACACTACCCCCAGCACGACCCCTACACTACCCAAACACCATTGCATGACCCTAAACCCTAAAACACGACCCCCTACACTACCCAAACACCACTGCACTACCCTAAACCCTAAAACTCTACCCCCAGCACGACACCCTACACTACCCAAACATAACTGCACTACCCTAAACCCTAAAACACTACCACCAGCATGACTCCCTACACTACCCAAACACCACTGCACTACCCTAAACCCTAAAACACTACCCCCAGCACGACCCCTACACTACACAAACACCACTGCACTACCCTAAACCCTAAATCTACCCCCAGCATGACCCCCTACACTACACAAACACCACTGCACTACCCTAAACCCTAAAACACTACCCCCAGCACGACCCCCTTCACTACCCAAACACAACTGCACTACCCTAAACCCAAAAACACTACCCCCAGCACGACCCCCTACACTACCCAAACACCACTGCATGACCTAAACCCTAAAACACGACCCCCTACACTACACAAACACCACTGCACTACCCTAAACCCTAAAACACTAGAACCCAGCACGACCCCCTACAGTACACAAACACCACTGCACTACCCTAAACCCTAAAACACTACCCCCTACACTACACAAACACCACTGCACTACCCTAAACCCTAAAACACTACCCCCAGCACGACCCCCTACACTACACAAACACCACTGCACTACCGTAAACCCAAAACCCTACCCCAGCACTACCCCTACACTACCCAAACACCACTGCACTACCCTAAACCCTAAAACACTACCCCCAGCATGACCCCCTGCACTACACAAACACCACTGCACTACCCTAAACCCTAAAACACTACCCCCAGCACGACCCCCTACACTACCCAAACACCACTGCACTACCCTAAACCCTAAAACACTACCCCCAGCACAACTCCCTACACTACACAAACACCACTGGACTACCCTAAACCCTAAAACACTACCCCCAGCACGACTCCCTACACTACCCAAACACCACTGCACTACACTAAACCCTAAATCTACCCCCAGCATGACCCCCTACACTACCCAAACACCACTGCACTACCCTATACCCTAAAACACGACCCCCTACACTACACAAACACGACTGCACTACCCTAAACCCTAAAACACTAACCCCAGCATGACCCCCTACACTACCCAAACACCACTGCACTACCCTATACCCTAAAACACGACCCCCTACACTACACAAACACGACTGCACTACCCTAAACCCTAAAACACTACCCACAGCATGACCCCCTACACTACACAAACACCACTGCACTACCCTAAACCCTAAAACACTACCCCCTACACTACACAAACACCACTGCACTACCCTAAACCCTAAAACACTACCCCCAGCATGACCCCCTACACTACACAAACACCACTGCACTACCCTAAACCCCCCTACGCTATACAAACACCACTGCATTACCCTAAAACCTAAAACACTAGCCCCAGCACGACCCCCTCACAACACAAACACCACTGCAGTACCCTAAACCCTAAATCTACCCCCAGCACGACCCCCTACACTACCCAAACACCACTGCCATACCCTAAACCCTAAAACACTACCCCCATCATGAACCCCTACACTACCCAAACACCACTGCCATACCCTAAACCCTAAAACACTACCCCCATCATGAACCCCTACACTACCCAAACACCACTGCACTACCCTAAACCCTAAAACACTACCCCCAGCACTACCCCCTACACTACACAAACACCACTGCACTACCCTAAACCCTAAAACACTACCCCAGCACTACCCCCTACACTACCCAAACACCACTGCACTAACATAAACCCTAAAACACTACCCCCAGCACAACCCCCTACACTACACAAACACCACTGCACTACCCTAAACCCTAAAACACTACCACCAGCATGACCCCCTACACTACTCAAACACCACTGCACAACCCTAGACCCTAAAACTCTACCCCAGCACGACCCCCTATACTACCCAAACACCACTGCACTACCCTAAAACACTACCCCCAGCACGACCCCCTACACTACTGCACTACCCTAAACCCTAAAACACTACCCCCAGCATGACCCCCTACACTACCCAAACACCACTGCACTACCCTAAACCCTAAAACACTACCCCCAGCACGACCCCCTACACCACCCTGTAGAAAAGAAAAGAAACCCCCACCCCATGCCCAATCCCCCTTACCTCTCACTCCTCGTGGTTCCTCTCTCCTCGTGGTTCCTGCTTCACGTCGTCTCTGAAGGGCGGTGCACGTCGTTGTGAGGAAACGGAACAGCCTCTGTTTCCTTACAATGACATGGATCGTCTACATGTTTTTAGAACGCATGGTCATTTACCATACATACCTTTACAACAAAATTTGTTGTAAAGGCATGCGTGGTAAATTACCATGCGTTCTAAAAATGCGTAGTAATGACTTCGTGATGTACAACGCATGCGTGGTAATGCATGCGTTGTAATGGTATCGCAAAGTAAAAAAGTCGTTGTAACGGCTGTTTACCGATCGAAGCTGGCCCCTGTTCTTCAGTGAGACATTTATTTGATTAATTAGGAGGAAGGAATGTGTTTTTTTTACCGAAAAGTGCATTCCCGGCTGTTGTATTGTGAAAGTGTCCGCGTGGCCTGGTTTCACTTCCGGTGAGAGAGTGGAAGAGTCTGTTTGGATCTAAAGGAGTTCTGTTGGTGGACGGGGCCGGCGCGACATGTCATCAGAAAACATAGCTAATGGAAAGCGTCCTCCCTGAAGTGTGGAGCAGTGCCATGAGAGGTCAACGAGTGTGCGTCCCACCGCAGTATGACCGTACCGCGTGACCCATGTGCCGCCTTCAGGGTACGGGAGGCAGAAGCGGCATCGCAGGTCCTCTTGAAGACCGTTGTAGCACTAATTCTACATTTTGGTACTAGGGCATTTTAACTTCGTTGTTCCTGCCAGATACAAAGAGAAGATCCTGTGTTATTCAGTGCCCTCGTTACCTTTTTGTGGGTTGTGGTGCTTGTCACTTCGCTGCCCGCCGGTGCACACGACTGGGCACCCCACCTCGTGTGCCATCTGCAGGGCCTCTGCCCTCGGATCACTGGTTTCGGTTTCTGGAGTGGCAACATAAACAGTTGCTCCCAAAGGACTAGCCTGAACACTTAGGTGAATATCCCCTGCACCAGCATTCCACGGAAATTCTTTCCTAGCTCTCCCACGTCAACGAGGACGTCATAATAGCACGGCTCCGCTCGCGACACCGTATGACGTCATCGGAGCCATAAGAGGACCTCGTCGGCGTGCTGATGTCAGTTCCACCCATTTTTTCCGTGCCACCGAGGCAAACAGGGGACCGAGACATTTTCACATGTATACATAGGATAATAAATATATATATATTCACTGAAAAAACCATAGGTTTCAGGCACGTTATAGTTAGAAATTAGCATTTAAAAAACCTTAGAAATTCACTGAAAAAACCATAGGTTTCAGGCACGTTATAGTTAGAAATTAGCATTTAAAAAACCTTAGAAATTCACTGAAAAAACCATAGGTTTCAGGGGCGTTATAGTTAGTTGGACATTTCACTCGTACAAAACCATAGAAATTCCCCCGTTATAGTTAGTTCAGCTAACTATAACTCGCGCGCCCGCAATGCACTGCTGATGACGTCACATATTACATCAATCATGACATGGTCAGTGACATCACTCATGACATCACTGATGACATCTCAAATGACATCACTGATGACATCATCCTAAGGATTTCTGGCTCCCGGTTCACTACGAGTCCCAGAAATCCTTAATAATTAACTGGGAGTCCGGTTTGTCAAGAATAAAGAAACACTGCTACAAAAGGCAGAGTTCGCCTGGTTTTTCAAGTTCATCCTCACAGGTGGGATACCTCTTTTGAACATTAATATTCGGCCAGTCCCGGTCGAGAGGATTGAACTACCACGTAAAGAAATGGAAAGTGGGCTGCTGCACACAGGTTGTCTGCGTTGCGTTTAGCAGGTTAAAACAGGTTAAAAAGGCGAGTGAACCGGGAGCCAGTGCTTGTAGCTCACTGGAGAGCATAATTTGGTGTAATATCAATGTTTTTAAGGCAGAATCCACTGGAGGATGATGAATTGTGATGTGGAAAAAACTACGAGTCCCAGAAATCCTTAATAATTAACCCACCAGAGGGCGTAACCTATCAGAAGGATGTTTAAAAGAACTGATGATTGGACTCTTTTTGCCACACCTCTCTGCCTGCAAACATCACCGTGAGCCCGTGAGCAAGGAGCAGGAGCTCCGAAACGCGTAGGGCTGTGTATTTCATGAGCGCTGGGAGTCCGGTTTTTCAAGAATAAAGAAACACTGCTACAAAAGGCAGAGTTCGCCTGGTTTTTCAAGTTCATCCTCACAGGTGGGATACCTCTTTTGAACATTAATATTCGGCCAGTCCCGGTCGAGAGGATTGAACTACCACGTAAAGAAATGGAAAGTGGGCTGCTGCACACAGATTGTCTGCGTTGCGTTTAGCAGGTTAAAACAGGTTAAAAAGGCGAGTGAACCGGGAGCCAGTGCTTGTAGCTCACTGGAGAGCATAATTTGGTGTAATATCAATGTTTTTAAGGCAGAATCCACTGGAGGATGATGAATTGTGATGTGGAAAAACTACGAGTCCCAGAAATCCTTAATAATTAACCCACCAGAGGGCGTAACCTATCAGAAGGATGTTTAAAAGAACTGATGATTGGACTCTTTTTTGCCACACCTCTCTGCCTGCAAACATCACCGTGAGCCCGTGAGCAAGGAGCAGGAGCTCCGAAACGCGTAGGGCTGTGTATTTCATGAGCGCTGGGAGTCCGGTTTTTCAAGAATAAAGAAACACTGCTACAAAAGGCAGAGTTCGCCTGGTTTTTCAAGTTCATCCTCACAGGTGGGATACCTCTTTTGAACATATATATATATATATATATATATATATATATATATATATATATATATATATAGATATATAACCAGGGAGATATATATATATATATATATTGCAAAAACAGTCCAGCCTTACTTCCGATTGCTTCCACCTAATGGGGTTGGTGCTGACCGGCGGGCGCTGGACCCGCTATAATTTTTGAAGTATTCTCACGCTGGCAGAGCGTAAGAAAAGGTCGCACTCAGGATTTCAAAAATTGGAGTAAAGTATTTATTGACTTGACGCGTTTCGACAGCACGGTCTTTGTCAAAAAGTCATACAAAGACCCGGAAGTGGCAGTGACCTTTTAAGCATTTCCTGTGTTATACAATAGACATAAACAATCTGTGCAAAGTGGAAAACAGACTTAAAAACTTTATCGATTCGTTATAAAATAACAATACGTAGATAAAGAGAACAAGGATTATTGAAAATCTTGCATTGTGCAAAAATAACAATTTATATAGTCAAAAAATTAATTAAGACTAATTCTCTATTTTAAACAAAGCAGCCATGGTTACAGAGCTGGTAAGCCTTGTGGCAAATACCACTGGTATTCCACTTGCATGTGCTTGAAGAAATAAACGGGCAAGTGCCCTTTATTTTGGTATCCATACTTTCTAAATATATGTAAGGGTCTGCTTTAATCAAAGGACACTGGGTTAAGCCCACTGCGGGTCTAATATCAAAAAGACAAAATTTTAAGGTACTATTGAAAAAGGCAATGAGGTGGAAAAAGAAAAATAGAAAAATAATAATGTGACCTAAACAGGAAGGGGGGCAGATCTATACAGATCTACAGAGCAGCCGCTCTAATAACATGGTCAGTAAATGCGCTAAGAGGTGTAATGAACTGACATTGGGAAGTGACGCCAGGATGTATAGAGAAACTAAATAGTGTACGGTTGGCAATTCTAACAAAGCAAAGATGATGTGTAGTCTCATTACACTAGCCTAAATGCACGTGGAGGTCCTCCTCATGGTTGAGGCCTCCCGGAGTCTTGCTTTGTAGTCTCACTATATATTCAGATTCCAGGTGTCGCAGATGACGTTCCCGATCTCCTCCTCTCGCTGATGCAGGGACCCTGTCAATGCCAAAATAAGAGATTTTAGAGCTGATGTCACTGACATCTGAATGCACTGATGCACAGTGTTTTGCTATGGCATATGACATATCACCATTCCTGAGAGCGCGCAAATGCTCTAAAATGCGTTTCTTCACCGGGAAAATTGTGCTACCAACGTAACACAAGCCACAAATACAGGTTAAAACATAAACAACATAGTCAGAATTGCAATTGATAAAATTGTAAGTCTTCCCACTTTTTCCATTAGGCTGTTTAAAAACTTTCACATTTGTACTGTTACTGCACGCTTTACACCTCCCGCACTTGTGGAAACCCGGAGATCCCTCAACCAGGTGCCCCTTGACTTGTTTTTGGCGGATAGGTGACTGTGCACTAACATGTCCTTCAAAGACTGACATTTCCTATAGGTGATGTGTGGTGATGGACTAACCAGATTGCCGATTACAGCATCGTTCTTAACTATGTGCCAATGTTTGCGCACTATCTTATGAACTTGCTGTGAGGCATGATTGAAAGTGGTGATCAGTCTCACTTCATGTTTCCCACAATCTTTCTCTTTTGGAATCAGTAACATGTTTCTGTTCTTGATGGCCACCTTTTCAGTTGCATTTTTGATATGCCTCACAGTGTAGCCCTATTCCTAAAACGACCCCTCATGTTTTTGGCTTCTTTCTCATAGGCATCCGGGAACTACAGTTACGCTTCGCTCTAAGAAGCTCCCCATAGGGAATACTCCTCTTCAAAGCCATTGGATGATGGCTGTCCGCATGTAGGATACTATTGCTAGATGTCGGCTTCCTAAAAGGCTTGTATGTAATGTCCCATGTTTCACCTCAACCAAAATATCTAGAAATTCAATGGTGGAGGGGTCAGTTTTACTGGTGAACTTTAAGTTCAGGATGTTATCCTGTGGACCCGCTACATTGACGATATTTTTCTGATATGGGATGGTCCACAGGAAGCCCTTGATATTTTTATTCAGGGCCTTTCAGATAACATCCTGAACTTAAAGTTCACCAGTAAAACTGACCCCTCCACCATTGAATTTCTAGATATTTTGGTTGAGGTGAAACATGGGACATTACATACAAGCCTTTTTAGGAAGCCGACATCTAGCAATAGTATCCTACATGCGGACAGCCATCATCCAATGGCTTTGAAGAGGAGTATTCCCTATGGGGAGCTTCTTAGAGCGAAGCGTAACTGTAGTTCCCCGGATGCCTATGAGAAAGAAGCCAAAAACATGAGGGGTCGTTTTAGGAATAGGGGCTACACTGTGAGGCATATCAAAAATGCAACTGAAAAGGTGGCCATCAAGAACAGAAACATGTTACTGATTCCAAAAGAGAAAGATTGTGGGAAACATGAAGTGAGACTGATCACCACTTTCAATCATGCCTCACAGCAAGTTCATAAGATAGTGCGCAAACATTGGCACATAGTTAAGAACGATGCTGTAATCGGCAATCTGGTTAGTCCATCACCACACATCACCTATAGGAAATGTCAGTCTTTGAAGGACATGTTAGTGCACAGTCACCTATCCGCCAAAAACAAGTCAAGGGGCACCTGGTTGAGGGATCTCCCGGGTTTCCACAAGTGCGGGAGGTGTAAAGCGTGCAGTAACAGTACAAATGTGAAAGTTTTTAAACAGCCTAATGGAAAAGTGGGAAGATTTACAATTTTATCAATTGCAATTCTGACTATGTTGTTTATGTTTTAACCTGTATTTGTGGCTTGTGTTACGTTGGTAGCACAATTTTCCCGGTGAAGAAACGCATTTTAGAGCATTTGCGCGCCTCAGGAATGGTGATATGTCATATGCCATAGCAAAACACTGTGCATCAGTGCATTCAGATGTCAGTGACATCAGCTCTAAAATCTCTTATTTTGGCATTGACAGGGTCCCTGCATCAGCGAGAGGAGGAGATCGGGAACGTCATCTGCGACGCCTGGAATCTGAATATATAGTGAGACTACAAAGCAAGACTCCGGGAGGCCTCAACCATGAGGAGGACCTCCACGTGCATTTAGGCTAGTGTAATGAGACTACACATCATCTTTGCTTTGTTAGAATTGCCAACCGTACACTATTTAGTTTCTCTATACATCCTGGCGTCACTTCCCAATGTCAGTTCATTACACCTCTTAGCGCATTTACTGACCATGTTATTAGAGCGGCTGCTCTGTAGATCTGTATAGATCTGCCCCCTTCCTGTTTAGGTCACATTATTATTTTTCTATTTTTCTTTTTCCACCTCATTGCCTTTTTCAATAGTACCTTAAAATTTTGTCTTTTGATATTAGACCCGCAGTGGGCTTAACCCAGTGTCCTTTGATTAAAGCAGACCCTTACATATATTTAGAAAGTATGGATACCAAAATAAAGGGCACTTGCCCGTTTATTTCTTCAAGCACATGCAAGTGGAATACCAGTGGTATTTGCCACAAGGCTTACCAGCTCTGTAACCATGGCTGCTTTGTTTAAAATAGAGAATTAGTCTTAATTAATTTTTTGACTATATAAATTGTTATTTTTGCACAATGCAAGATTTTCAATAATCCTTGTTCTCTTTATCTACGTATTGTTATTTTATAACGAATCGATAAAGTTTTTAAGTCTGTTTTCCACTTTGCACAGATTGTTTATGTCTATTGTATAACACAGGAAATGCTTAAAAGGTCACTGCCACTTCCGGGTCTTTGTATGACTTTTTGACAAAGACCGTGCTGTCGAAACGCGTCAAGTCAATAAATACTTTACTCCAATTTTTGAAATCCTGAGTGCGACCTTTTCTTACGCTCTGCCAGCGTGAGAATACTTCAAAAAATATATATATATATATATATATCTCCCTGGTTATATATCTATATATATATATCTATATATATATATGGGGTTGTTCTGATAAAACCTTCTTGAGATCCCGGGAGGGAGTAGGTCCCGTAATGCTCCTCGCCTAGGAGGTCACTTCTGGTCGAGGCGGCTGCACAACGGCGTGATGCATCCATGAATGGCATCTCCCTTAGATTTCCATCCTGCGCAATGTGATTCCCGGGTAAACTCTGGAGGTGTGTGCACGGCTGAACCGCTGAAGGGCTAATGCACTATTATCCCTCAGTCACGGTCTCTGGATAGGGCTACGGAGCAGCAGCTGTGGTGCTGGGGAGAAGCGCTGTGGAGAGGACGCTGCAAGGCACAGAGCAGAGAAACCATGGAGCTGCAGCCCTAGCATCACGAGTAGAAGTAGACAGTAGGAAGGAAAAGGTAGAAACTCGGTTGGGAGTGCAATAGGCACCCCTCAATTGGGGTGTGGGGCTGTGTTGAATTCCTCTTAGGGTGTCCATAACGGGCTTTCCAGTATCATGTCCTTATATAGGCACAATTCGCCCTGCCCTTATATAGGCATAATTTCCCAGCCCTTATTTAGGCATTAAACCGTGCACTCCAAATACAGGCATGGTTCTGACATCCGTGCACCCTAACGTCACAACGAGTTCATGAAGAACAGACCCTTAGGCTGCGGGAGTTTCCCTAGCCAAGGACTATTGATTTCTTCAAGGACTCATATATTATGCATGAACCATTATTCCTTAGGGGTTCATTCATGACGTCTTCCGCTGTCCGACTCACGTCAATACTAACATTCTTAGGTACTTCTCAGGTATAAATATACCTTCCCTAGCCCCTGTAAATCAGAGGAGACCTCGACTTCAGAGGAGCCCGTTTCCCGGCCTGGCGCACTGAGAAGACGCTGTCATCCCTGCATGCAGAGAGTCCAGTTTCCAGTGATCTGACTTCCCTTGCGGGGTGTTGGAGTTCGAGTCTGGCAAAGAGATTCCTACCTCTCTCATTCTTCAGGTATGGAGCTGACAAGAACCTAGAGGGACTCGGCATACTAGGCATACTAGGCTTAACATACTCTTAGTATACCATAGTAAGGAATACTTCACCTACTTCATACCTCTCCCTACACCTAGGTTAGGTTAGGGACATTGGGGTAGAACTAGATTAGAAACGCATCGTATGAGTACTCACATTTTTAGTCTGTGTTATTTATGTAAAGGCATATGTACTAAAAGATAATGCTATCGCAGTATTATTTATTTCTACTGCTCACACTGTACATTATTTATCTCGCATACTGTCTTGTGATCGTAACAGCACATTTTATTACACCAGAAACAAGACTGTTCAATAAATCTTTTATTGAAACGCCCGTCTGTTCTTTCTGTGTAACTTGGAGAAAACTAAGCATGCACGATTGAGCTGAGTGAAATAGTTATCTATTGTTTCCACGACTCTGGGACACGTTCTGATTCTAAAGGGAAACAAAGTGGTCATGTTTTGCGGCTGCCAGAAACTACTCCCTTCTTGTTTGTCAAGGAGTTTCTAGTGGCCTCTGAGCTAGCTGGCACAAGTAATTAAGTTTAATATACTCGATAGGGACATACTGACCTTAGTCGTATGTCAAACCTATAGGATATATTATTCCAATGCGCAGAGCCTATTAGGGAAATAGGAGCTACACTACATGGCGCTCAACGGTTTGGTAAGGCGGTAATTCAACGTTAGATACTGAGTAACTCAGCCGTGCTTTTTCTCTCAGAGACCCCTACCCATATACTCCAAAAGACGTCTGGAGTGGGCAGGGTTAAGTATCCACCACGGCTACATAGGGAAACACCCTATATATTAGCTGTTTGGTTTGCTCAACGTTGAAGGATACAGTGTTCCAAAATATTGTGCACCTTATCTTTGTTTCCTTGAAACTTGTTCTACATTTTTCAAGCAACAAAATGCCTGACTCCGACACTGAGACCAGAAACGGTGGAGCTGCGGCTGATCCAGCCCAAGCAGCAGCTTATAATATCACAGGTTTTATTGAAACCGAGGAGGGTGTTATAGACATCCCTCAAAACTTAAGAAGAGCCATCACTCTAAAACTCATAAAACATGGCCTACCACCAAGAGGAGGTAGAGCAGTTTTCGTGATAGAGGCACATGAATCCTTTCAGACAGAGGTATTCTATTCATGGGTAATATTTCCTGAATCAAATTCAGTAACACACACGTTTCACTTCTACAAAGAAGATGATCCACCAGAGGAATATATTCCTTTCGAGGATATTGAAATTCCATTAACATACCAGGAGCATCAGCTCTGGTTTAAAGGCGCCCTAAAACATCATAGAAACATTACCAGGCTCGGTCCACTAGGTAGACCAGGAGCAACAGGGCCGATTCTAGCAGGCTACACACCTCATCCTGACATTGAAGAAATGTCAAACGAGGAACTACTTACTCAAATCACAGAGTTAATAAAAATTTACAGACAATTGGTCCAATATGTCATGCAGACTTTTACAGTCCAGCAACCATTAACACTTCCAAATCAAACTCCTCAACAGGGGAATACACTAAAAATGACACCACAGACTCTATACGCAGTCATGGGTAAAATTCCCACAAAACGTGAGCAAATTCCGCTCTGGATAGCTCAAAAAATTACTCAAATCGAAGCAGTATTTCCAAATACTAGCCCGTATGAGAAACACAGAATACTAACAATCAGTTTACCAATGGGGATCACACCACAACTGGAAGACTGCACCACATGGGGCTCAGTCTTTGCTGCCATCTATACTAAAACACATGGCATTCCATCAACTGCGGTAATACCTGATGTCCTGAAACAAATTCAAAACGAATACGGGGCAGAGCCTGCTCTAAATTTAGGTATGAAGTTACTGAAAAATTTCGACCAGGTCTCAACAATAATATTATCTAATATTAAAGGGGAGGCAGCAGCAGTGGCGATCCGCCAAAAATTAAGGGAATTTGATGTTACAGAACATCAAACTGAGCTACCCAGAATAATTGAAGAATCTTATGCAGAATTAGGCAGAGATAGTTTGGGTGGAAGACCAGTGAAGCCGAAGCTATCTGAAAGTCCTGAGAAGGACTCTATTAAACAAACTCCTACATCTTCTAAAAAGAAGTGGGAGACTAATAAACAAAATTCAAATGAGAAACGTTCTCAATCCCGAGGTAGGTCTCCTCAAAAGGAGCCCTCTGAAAGGAGGTATAACCTCAGGAATAGGGATAATTTGAGAAAACCTGACAGGTATCAAGATACTGATACACGTTCCTCTCGTCCCTTTCAGATCTCATCACAGACTTTGGAAAGAAGAGGACGATCGGAACATAGAGAAGAACGCGTGAAATCGAAAGACGACAAACACGCTCCAAAGACTAAAGCAAAACCTCAATTCTCCAAAAAGAAAGTAGCAGGTCTAAAGATTAGACATGCCGAGAATACTGAGAACACAACTCAAGAACGGAGAATGGACTCAGACAATGCTGGACAGTGCAGCAGAAGTCACAATAGCTCGCCAGAACCTGAAGGAACTTCTGGAGATAGTGGACTTGAATGAGTACATTAAAGTAGAGACTGTAGACACCAGGGTTAGTACTCCCCAAAAGTTATATGAAATAACTCTCCGGATGGAGGGAGACAAACCTAGACAGGTGAAAGCACTTTTTTGCGAAAGACTATCAAAGGGTTATGACATACTTCTAGCAGAAAAAGACTGGCCACCACAATTTGTCAGGGAGTGCCCACATGGTGAGGACATTATTATGCCTGCCTTCTCCAACCATATTCCAATTCACCTAAAATATATATATGCCAGGAAATGGGCAGTGGCCCAGGCCCCAGCATTATATAAAAATCATGTAGGATGGGATGAGGACTCACCTCACCATAAAATACATCTGAAACATGAACCAACTGCACAACGGCAGTACCCAATAAAGCAAGAAGCTAAAAAACAGGTCAGGGAGATCTTAGATCAACTTGAATATCAAGGGGTGATTGAAACATGCACCTCCTCAATGAACAATCCTTTGTTTCCTGTCTCCAAACCAGACAATACATATCGTCTAGTTTTGGACTACAGACACCTAAACACTTGTTCTAAAACTTTTGCAGTGCAAAATGCACATAGCACAGCATTAATGAATAACATTGTGCGTAAAAAATATAAAACAACATTAGACATCTCAAATGGTTTCTTTTGTCAAAACATAGCACCTGAAAGCAGGTACTTAACAGCATTCTCCATAATGGGGACCCAGCATCAATTTTGTCGACTCCCACAAGGGTTCAAGAACAGCCCAGGTTTATTCTCAGCGAGGATAATGGAGTTACTACAAATTTATGACAATGAGGCATTGTCCTATGTCGATGACATTTATCTGACAGACGATGACCTGGACAAACACTTGAACAGGGTGAGCACCATTATACTGGGCTTCGCCTCTGAGAGCTACAAATTCAACTTTAAAAAGTCCAGAATTGCCCATCTCAATGTCCTATTTCTAGGTTATGAGCTTTCAAGTGAAGGCAAGAGCTTGGCAGCTAACTTTTTAGAAAAGTGTGTGCTGCTCCAACCTCCAAATACGCTAAAAACTTACAATCCATCCTGGGTTTCCTAAATTTTGGAAGAACATACATTCTAAATTACGCAGAAAGGGTTAAACCTCTCTACGCATTAATCAAACCTGATTTTTCGATCAGAAACTGGACACAAGAACACACAGAAATCTTGCGTTCACTACAAGCTAACATGTTAGCAACAAATCACTTACAAACACGCGTAAGTCAACGCAACCTGGTGATCCGAATAATTTCGGGTCAATGTGGATTCACATACTTAACCTTCAATGAGGGTGAGAAAATACCAATCGCATACAAATCTCATTTGTACACACAAGCGGAAATGCGCTTCAGTTCAACTGAAAAATTCTAACAGCAGTTCAAACCGCTGTAGCAAAAGAAAGAGCCTTAGCCCAAGGGAAACGCATTATTGTCGTAACCCCGGTACCAGCTTTGGAAGCGGTCACAAAAGCCAGCATTCCAAATGCTAAAGCATTACATCCAAGATGGATACAATGGGTTAATTCTCTTGCTGCAACAGATGTTGAATATGTTTTTGATCCAGATTTAAAAACACAAGCATTCCTGCAATATGAACAAGAATGTCCTCTGCCTACTGAAATTCTGCCTCTCGATCAGTACGAATTCATAATTTACACTGACGGATCGGCACAACCAGCAACAGGGAGTAAGCAAGCTTACAGTGCAGCGTGTGCAATTGTTAAAGGTCGCATGGGAAATGGCATCTTCAGACCTATGGTCACAAAAACCCAGTCTCTAGGAGATTGTACAGCTCAGCGAGCTGAACAACAAGCATTCAAGCTGGCACTTGAAAGTACAGATTGAGAATTCCCCACACTAATAGTGTGCGATTCCTTTTACTGTGTTCAGTCGTATAATGAATATATACAAAACTGGATTGAAAATGGTTTCAAAGATGCGAAAGGTGGCACAATAAAGCACAAAACGCTTTGGGAACAAGTAGTTCAGTTGAAAAACGAACTACCAAAGGCTCACGTGATCCACACACTGAGTCATCAACGTGATGGCGTTCACGTTGCAGGGAATTCATTGGCTGATGAAGCCGCAAACGGGGGCTGTGCAGACGGATTCCGTAGCTGCGATCACTCGTTCAAAAACAAAAATAGACGGTGAGATAATGTTGGCTGTCAATGCTTCAAGCAAAGGCAGCAGTGCAGCGTTACCTAAAAAGTATCCACTCAAGTACTCTTATGTAATTGATGCGAACAACGTTCCTTTTGCTCGAATCCCTGGAGTGGGGGATAGGGTAATCCCAAACATGGAACGTAGAGCAGCCTTGATTTATGAAACACATTTAGGGGAGGGTCTGTCACATCAAGGGATCTCTAAAACAATTTTGAAGTTAAAAGAGATGTACTGGTGGCCTGGGATGAATACAGAAATTCACATATTCATCAACAACTGCTTAGACTGTAAATTACAGCGAGAGAGCCACCAGACACCACGCTGCGAACGCGGTAACCCAGTACAGACACTATTGTTAGACAGCATTAGACTATCTACGCACCTGCGTCCTACTGGACAAAGGCATTCCCACAAATAATGAATCTAGGTTCCTGTGGATATGGCCTCAGCGCTCGGCTGACGCTCGAACTGTTATAAAAGATTTGCGAGTCTTTATCGGCACATACGCAATAGGCACGCTACATTCTGACTAGGGTCCTGCGTTTAGCTCTCGGGCTTACAAAGAAGCCATGGCCAGTCTGAGCGTTGCATTGCGGTACTCCTCTCCATTCCATCCTGAGGGAAATTCGGTTGTGGAAAGGAAAAACCGGGACATAAAGCAGTCTATAACAGCTAGGGTATTAGGTTCGGGTGATGGGTGGGTCAAACACCTTAATGGGGTCCAACGCTCATTGAACAATCTGCCAAGAAGTTCTCTAGGGGGGGTCACTCCATATGAGGTCCTATTTGGGACAAGAATGTGGGTACCAGACCTTGAACACGTAGGCACAGTGGTGGAAAATAAACCGTTTGATATCAAAGATTGTTTGGCTGTTTTACAGGAACTAAATGAGTTAAGAACGAAACAAACCAACGTATTCCTACAGCCAACCACCACTGGGGAAAATTCGGCGGTCCCAGCAAGGCCTGTCTGGATTCCAAAAGTTGGGGATCTAGTCAGAGAAAAGATTGCGGACAAGAAGGAATTTGGACCTTCTTACAGACAACCAGTACCTGTCCTAGCAGTTCAAGGAACAAGAACAGTACTTCTGCTGCCCCTTGCTGGAAGAAAGGAGAAAAGATTTGTGTCCATCGACCTCATCAAACCACAGTATGTGGCCAATACTAAATAGTAGGCCTCGTGGACTCCGACCTAGTAGCAGACGCACTCCTCTCGCTACTATCCAAGAGGTTCAGACTGAAAGACTGATAACCATTGAGAATTCAGCAGTAACAGATGAAGGACTGAGCAACAATGCTATGGAACTCATCCCTCTTGAAACTCAAATAACAGTTCGTCCAAATACACCTGTCTACACCAACGTAGCAAGTGATCGACTGGTTCCAGCGATTTCTACAAATCCTGATGCAATTTCAACAATTGTTAGAACTGCTTCTGGCTATTTCATTAACTTTGATACGTTCTCAGAAGATCCGAGTGAACATGAAACGACGCCAGCATCATTCAAATTCAAGCAGCAAGTACAAGACTTTCTTCACTTTCTGAAAAAGACTTATTTGGTTTCTCCATGGATTGAACTCTGGATTATATCTGGACTTTTTGTTTTCCTGCTCTGGCTAGCCTTGGTTACAACTGTAAGCGTGCTTATAAGTGGCAGATACATCCATGTGAACACTGAAGGAAAAGACGTGAACGTACTTTTGAAACCTCATAAATCTTCCCATCGTGAAGCGAGAGACTTGTCATCAGTGAACATCACAGCTGTTCCTATACAGGATGGTATAGTGTGGGACAAAACAGATTTTGATATCTTCGGTCCGACGGAACAATTGAACATTCCACATTTGTTTAAAATTTCACTAAGTGATCTAATTTCGTCCAGTACCTATTCTGATGATTGGGACTTTGAGACTGTTAATGATATAATGTATGACCTAGGAAAATCTGCTGCATTTTCTAAAAATGAATATTTAGAGGGTTCATCAGACTATGAACAACTGTATTGTTATAACCACTATGGTCATCATTATTTGCATAAATCTGCATATCCAAGAAATGTGTTTATGTTTAACCAATGGGAACATTGTCCTACACCACCTAAAGGTAGTTCAAAAACATTTGCTAGTAAATTTCCATATTTTTCAGGTTACAATACATCTGACACAGAAACATTTTACTTTAGAAATGTAAACAATACAGGACTGAAAATTATGTTAACTAATACAAAACAGATTTACTCTGCAGCCTTTATTGCCCAACTGTCTAGACAGGGTTTCGACTTATGGAAAGATACAATAGACACAAAAACTGTCTGGGGTACTAAAGATTGGCAAGTGCAGGGGATAGAAGCTTTATTTAGAGCATGTATGATCCCTGAACAAATAATGTTTTTGAATGAAACTATCCAACAAACATCTTGTCTTGGATTAGCCAAGATCAAAGAGATGAAAAATCCTTCTGTACCAACACCTACAAGTGATAACAATACACAGGCAGCGGTTACAGTTGACAATATACTACAACTCAACAGATCTAATCCTGATTGGAAAAAATGGTTGATCTGGCCCACAGACACGAATAACTGTCAGGAAAGATTCCTGAATAAAACTCAGGGCTTTACTATTAATAGGCCAGACCCAAGATATGTCCAAAGACAACATCCGGGGGTAGTAACAACATACAGTGTAGGAAAATTATGCCTCGATTGGCTGCATTAGTCTACACTACAGGATGTGAAACAACACTTAACCTTACTTAAAAAGGACGCAGACCTTAGGGAATTTTTGCTTGGACCAAGAAAACCGCGTCAAAAACGTTTCATATATGCCGGCATTTATGCTGCCTATAATGAAGCATGGAAAGTATCACAGATGGAGGCCGCAGAACGAATACGTGAACTTGATCGTATTAATTTAGAGAAAACACTCTCTGTGGTCGACAATGGGTTAACAACTTTGTCCTCCAGAATATATTCATTGGATGGCATTGTATCCTCTGCTATCGACATACTAGAACAAGATTTGGCGATGTTACAACAAGGCCAATCTCAATTACGTTCTATTGTGTTATTAAGCTGGACGCTGCAATCTTTGCGAGCGGGCTATGTGCCTTGGCGTTTTATCAACACAATGGCTCTGTTTGCAGAATACAATCTCACTGATAAACAGATCGAACTGGCACAAAGAGGAGCGAGGTATACAGTGCTGGGCATTGAAAAACTGGAAAAGTTCCCATTCACAGTGGCAGAAAAACCAGCTACAGAATGGCTTATTCATGGCAAAATCGCACTACCTGTGACTACTTTTCAGTTTCAGTATTGCCTCAAACAAATGCAAGCAGGCAAATATGAAAGGTTGGGTAAGGAATACATTAAAACATCTTGGGATTTACCATATACATATAGATGTTGGAGTGGGGATCGTGAAGTGTTTTTGAGAAGTACAAACTGTAAACGTGCACTAAGCGGTTCGCTTATATGTCAGGACATTTCCTTACACGGGGCTTGTAATGGTTCTGTGGCAAATTTGTCTTGCCATCAGCAGGGTACACCAGCTGCTGTGATTAATACAACGTTTGGACAACTTTCTAATGGGAGTTACCTCATGTTGAATGATCAAAGTTGCTGCGGCATGTTGCCAGGCATCCCATATCTAGTAACGGTCAATTCCAGGGTCACTTGCTGTATGCAAGTATTGTTTGCCCCAATAGACACAGTCATGGAGTCGCCTCTATGGCCTTCGCTGAACGTCTCTTTTATAAGATTTGATACTTTGAGCAGAATGAAAGCCATGCTTTTACAGCAAACAGTGCCTTTGACCTCGGCCAAAGAAACCTATGATCTACAAGTAGCAAGGACTTCGGCTGAGATACAGACTTTAATACGTACAAACTGCCCTATACATTTCGTAGAAATGATAGGACGTAGCTTCTATATGTCTGATACAACCGGAATTGTACATGTATTTAAGAGCATCTGCTCCGGTCTGTTAGCACCTTTCCAGGCAATACTCGGAATCATCCCGAACTTTGCACATTCGGTGTTTGGTGGCATATCATTAATTCTAGCACTTGTTGCCGGAATTCTATTTCTCTTCCTGCTATTGCGCTATGGCCAGCCTATTCGCCGACATCACTCCGAGCGAAATGGAGAAAGCTCTCCTTGAACGAAAGTGCCGTGAGCAAATAGTACAGCTTTTGGGCATAACTCGTCTACGGGACCTTAATACCACGTGGTTCCTGTCATTCAGACCAATCTGGCAAGATTGCATCTTACCTGTTCTACGATGCCTGCTATGCGGTGTAGAATGCGTGTTGGACACCTGCCTAACATATCCATCGGATGCGCCAACGGATATCGATACTCTGCTGGACCCGATAACGGCCCATGCTCTGTGTTGTCCCCAGAGGCTGCCAATCCTGATGTTAGCATTCATTGAGATCTCACAGACGATTCCGGCTGCTGCTGAGGTACGAGAAAGATCTACAGGCACACAGGTAACAACGGACGCAAACATTGCTGCGGCGACCAATGCTGAAAGTGATGCTTCACATCTCTGTGCGATTAATCTACTACACGAGGTGTTCCAACTGACACCAACTTCAGTGGATGATGTTTTGTCTATAGAAATAGATGATCTCATGTTTACACCAGACCCGTAAACTGACTCTGATTCAGCATACAGTGTTCCAGAGATGCAGTAACAATTTGGCCTTCATTCTAGAAAAACTTGGAACTCTACCAAAATTGAACTTTTTCCCATTTTTCGAAAGAAAATGGCACTTCAATCTGCTTAAAGTAGAACTAGCCTTATAGTACAGACTTCACGGTACTTCCACGGACACTTAGTCATCTTGTGTGTCTAAAACAGTTCATTAATTTTCATGACATGAAATGACTTTGATTTTTGAACAACTTATCGATCATTTTCTGTCACATGTAAATATTACTGCTTATTTCATTCCAATTGCATTTATTTTCGAAACTTTATGCCTGAAATGAAAAGCATTTGCTTCAAGTGTACAGTACCTTTTGCATTTTTTATTATGTTTTTTAATGCTTTTAAGAAATATTTTTAAATGTGCGGTACTCCATTTAATGTTTAGCATTTTAAATGTTTAGCATTTTAGTATTATCGTACACACGAAAGTGGAGTGGGTGTTGTATTCCTCTTAGGGTGTCCATAACGGGCTTTCCAGTATCATGTCCTTATATAGGCACAATTCGCCGTGCCCTTATATAGGCATAATTTCCCAGCCCATATTTAGGCATTAAACCGTGCACTCCAAATACAGGCATGGTTCTGACATCCGTCCACCCTAACGTCACAACGAGTTCATGAAGAACAGACCCTTAGGCTGCGGGAGTTTCCCTAGCCCAGGACTATTGATTTCTTCAAGGACTCATATATTATGCATGAACCATTATTCCTTAGGGGTTCATTCATGACGTCTTCCGCTGTCCGACTCACGTCAATACTAACATTCTTAGGTACTTCTCAGGTATAAATATACCTTCCCTAGCCCCTGTAAATCAGAGGAGACCTCGACTTCAGAGGAGCCCGTTTCCCGGCCTGACGCACTGAGAAGACGCTGTCATCCCTGCACGCAGAGAGTCCAGCTTCCAGTGATCTGACTTCCCTTGCGGGGTGTTGGAGTTCGAGTCTGGCAAAGAGATTCCTACCTCTCTCATTCTTCAGGTATGGAGCTGACAAGAACCTAGAGGGACTCTTGGCATACTAGGCATACTAAGCTTAACATACTCTTAGTATACCATAGTAAGGAATACTTCACCTACTTCATACCTCTCCCTACACCTAGGTTAGGTTAGGTACATTGGGGTAGAACTAGATTAGAAACGCATCGTATGAGTACTCGCATTTTTAGTCTGTGTTATTTATGTAAAGGCATATGTACTAAAAGATAATGCTATCGCAGTATTATTTATTTCTACTGCTCACACTGTACATTATTTATCTTGCATACTGTCTTGTGATCGTAACAGCACATTTTACCTACACCAGAAACAAGACTGTTCAATAAATCTTTTATTGAAACGCCCGTCTGTTCTTTCTGTGTAACTTGGAGATAACTAAGCATACACAATTGAGCTGAGTGAAATAGTTATCTATTGTTTCCACGATTTTGGGACACGTTCTGATTCTAAAGGGAAACAAAGTGGTCATGTTTTGCGGCTGCCAGAAACTACTCCCTTCTTGTTTGTCAAGGAGTTTCTAGTGGCCTCTGAGCTAGCTGGCACAAGTAATTAAGTTTAATATAATCGATAGGGACATACTGACCTTAGTCCTATGTCAAACCTATAGGATATATTATTCCAATGCGCAGAGCCTATTAGGGAAATAGGAGCTACACTACAGCTGGAGTGGTGGCGGAGGTGGCCCTCCATGTGCAGGTGCGGCTTGCTGCCGCCCCGCCCCTTCCCCCTGTCCCCCCTCCGATAACCTGAAATTTGGAGTGCAACCTGTAGCTGGGAGGGGCAAGAAAGCCTGTAGGAGATTGAGCTCATCCCTCAAAGGGGGATCACCAAACTTTGCCTGATGAAGCGCCATACTGTGTGTGATGGGGTGGGGAAATCCTGTACTCCGGCAAAGTTCTCCAGAACTGCCAAAGCGGCCAGAGCCCAGAAAAATCAGGCAGGACATATCGACGATGCAACAGTGGAATAAGATAATGGAGAAAGCAGCTCAAGCGCAAATCTGAGTGCGACTCAAGAGGGCTCACCGGAGTCCGAGAGAAGCTTTTAATCAGAGGTGGCAAATGGGACACCAGAAATGAACCAACTGGTGCTTTACCATAAAACTCCCTCACAACAGGTGGTACTCCCCTCCATAGATTCAGAGCTGCCACAAGATAGCGCATTAGACAAACAACGAGAAGCTGCACCAGTAGTGTAAACAAGCACGCATCCTGGAGAGAAACCATCGTAACCACTGTTTGGGTTTAAAGGAGTGAGGGCAATAGGGGAAGATGGCTGGATACCACCAGAGAGAGTAGACCTCTAGTGCCACACCAAGGCACATAAAAATATTAACAATGAGTGTGAGGGAGGTTAGGCGGGCAACCCCTCACCCACCGGGTAGGGGTGTTTCCCAAGGGGGCCCTGAGGTTCCCGAGGGTGCGTGGGTAGGGTGAAGAGGGGAGCACTCATGAAAAAAGAAAAAAGAGCAGATATATGAAGAACAGAAAACAGTATCAGTAACATACAAGATGAGCGTAAATATTTTTTTCAATGGTGGGGTAGAACTAAGACAAATTTCTTTAGGGATGAGGTTTAAAGAGGGATTTGAAAGGAGCCCACAAGATGTCTTCTATTGAGAAGTTGAAGACTCGGTTTCTCTTGTGCTATGTTAATGGTATGGCCAACAAATGCAAATATGGTATCTTAATGAGGTGGCTCTCAACTTTTTAACCGGAAGTTATTTTCCTACAAGAGACCCACCTAAAGAGTAATACCACAAAGATGTCTATTCCCCATAAATATTCACATGTGTTTTTTGCATCCGCACAAGTGGCGGTACGAGTAGTTGTAACCTTTTTAGGATGAGGCATCAATTGGGAAGTCCGAGAGGTGATCCGTGACCCACAAGGAAGATGGTTGTGGGTAAAATGGTGGTCAATGGGAGGGGCCTAAATTTAATCAACTATTATGGTCCTTTTAGTGATGATATTGACTCTCTCTCCCTCCCAGATCTACGATATTGCCTTGGCGGCAGTAGGTCCTTTGAATTGTGGAGGAGACTTTAATTTTATTCAAGACTTGTTCAAGGATCCATCAAATATAACTAAAAAACTGTTAAAACCTAGGACAAAAAAATGATAGAAGCATTTAAGTCTAACTATCAGCTGATAGATAATTGGAGAGAAGATCTCCCAGATTTTAAACATTACACATGTTTCTCACAGCGATTTAAAACTGCCTCACGGATATATTTTGTTTTAATTTCTGAATCATTAAGTAGGGGTGGACTGATGTGTGGGCAAATGCTTTTTCGGATCATTCTCTGGTCTCCATTGTATTAGATCTTAGTTCAATTAACAGGGATAGACCTATGTGGCAGCTAGACAGATCGTTGCAGTCAAATACTCTGTAGATAGCAGAAATGAGGGCGTTCATCCCTGAGTTTTTTTCCATCAATAGTAAAACAGCATCATTGTTTACAATATGGGAGGCCTTTAAGGCAACATTAAGAGGAAAGATTATTGTTTTTAAAGCAAACCAAACAAAAGAACGTACTCAGCGCATAATGGGTCTGCAGGCAGCACTAGACAATGCCACAAAAGCGAGAGAGCGAAATACCGGAATCGAGCCAGATCTCAGGCTACTAGCTGTAGCTAGACAGAACCTTAGAGATGTTTATGCGCTGGAAGAGATTAACAAGTCTAACAACTCTCAGCAACAATTGTACGAAGAAAACCAGCATGTAGGCAAGTTCTTAGCTTGGTCAACTAGAATAAAGAGTGAAAAGGCTACGATAAAATCTGCAGAAAATCCCATCACTAGAAGAATAGGAACAGAGCAGGAACAAGTCGCCCAAGTGTTTTTACAACATTATAGCGGCATCTATCAAACTCAATATACTGTTTAAATGACTAGCATAGAACAGTTTTATGCCTCCATTCGACTCCCCTAATTGTTGAACTCTCTAGCCCAGATGTTACTGGAGCCTATAACGCCCATTGAAATTAACAAGGCACTCAAGAAAATGCCAAATGCCAAGGCATTTGGGAAAGATGGGTTTCCAGTGAGTTTTTTAGATATCTTCCAGCGAACTGGTGTCTTTTTTAGTGGAGCTATTTAATTATGTTAAAGAAGTGGGACAAATTCCTCCTACCTTCCAGGAATCAACTATTGTCTCTTTCCCAACGAAAGATAAGAACCCGAATTTAGTTCACTCATTCAGATGTATTGGTCTGCTAAATAAGGACTCCAAATTATTGATGAAAATTTGGGCATCCTGCATAATGCCAGAAGCACAGCAGCTAATTTATAAAGATCAGTGTGACTTTGTGGCGGACTGTATAATGTCCACAAATACCCAGTTTTTAATGCAAGCAATAGATTATTTCTTGGTCAACCATACAAAATCTCTAGTTATGATGATCGATGCTGAAAAAGCATTCAATTTGGTGAACTGGGATGCTCTATTCTATAGCCTGCAAAAAGTTGGATTTCCCTCTCAGTTTATTTCAATGCTGTCAAACTTCTTCCGGGGGGCACAGACTAAGATGATGGTAAATTCTAAGATGGCTGGTACAATAGCAATTAAAATGGGTACTCATCAAGGGTGTCCTCTTTCACCAATTTTATTTACATTTTTTATTGAACCCCTCGCAGAATAACTTCGTACAGGAAATATAAGGGCACCCTTAGAGTGGATGACTAGGCTTAAATTATTTTCAGACAATATTATTCTCTATTTACAGCCTGATGAGGATAGTATTAGGGGAGCCATGCAAATGATAGCAGATTTTACTAAAATTGGATGCTACAAGATAAATCAAAGTAAAACAGAAGTTCTGCTTTTTAATGTAGCACCCACAGCCCTTCCAGATCCGTTTTGGTCACAAGCAAGTTTGCCGACCCCAATAAAATATCTGGGGATATTAGTTACAAACAACTTCTCCAGCTTGTTTGACCTGAATTATGAGAAAATGCTACAAAAATAAAAGGGTTGCTCGAGAGGTGATCACTGCTCCCCTTGACGATAATAGGACTGATTGCAATGATCAAAATGTCGGCGTTACCATTGCTGGTAATCCTTTTGTTCCAATCAATATTCCAAATAGTTTTTTTCAGGAAATAGACTCAGTATTAAGGTGTTTTATCTGGAATAAAAAGTCATTGAGGGTAAAGTTGAGTGTATTACAACTTGAGAAATCACAAGGTGGGTTAGAATTTCCCCATATGCAAAGTTACTATCAGGCCGCTGTAATGGACTTATTATCTAGGTATTTTAATGGATGTAGAGCATTAGAAGATTATTTTTTTATTAAAATGGCACAGGAATCAGAATTTAGCCTACCAGCTTTTATTAAAACAGCAAAATTGCCAAAAGAGATGATATACATTTTCACATGAGACTAGCGGGCGGATGAGTGCTTTGAACAAACTCTTTCAGTCATCTTTTGATGAGTCATCACTGCTGCTTCAGGAGGGTAGGTTCTCTGGGTTGTTAGGAGATAGGGATGTCAGATTTTGGAACTGGATAGGCTTTAAAACCTTTGGTAATTTTATCTTGTGGGGAAAATGTATCTCTTGGGAGGAACTCCTCTCTAGGAGTGGTGAACATTGTAAGAAACTGTTTTTAATCTTCAGGCAGATAGTGCATTTTCTGCAGGCCAATATCAAGAGGGAGAGTCAGGAACCACACCCTATCAGCAGGGCTCTGGTGAAGAGTAGACTTCTAGGAATAGGAAACTGGTATAGACTGTTGCATAGCCTATCCTCGCAGGTAGATGTAACTAGTTTTCTGTCCAAGATAATGGAAAAAACACAATGTCACCTGACAGAAAGTGTTTGGCATTCCATCGCTGATGGAGGTTGGCTCCATACGTTCTATATATGCCTGCATCTGTCTAAATTTTGGCAGGAACTATTTGAGTCAGGCTAGCGAGTCTCCTATATTTCTAGAGGCAAGTCTAGTGTTATTTGCGGTTTCTAAAAAAAGCCAGCAATTGACTAAGGGTAGACAATATTTTGTATTCATAGCTTTGATGATTGCATGCTCATTTATCCTCCAGAATTGTAGAACTAGCACAATCCCAACAGTTCAGGGCTGGAAGAGCAAAATGCTTCGTTCTATGAATTTTGAGGAGGCATATGCAAAGCGTGTGTGGGGGCTAACAAGGTTTAATGCCACATGGCAATACTTGGAACAAGGTTAAAGGTTATTTATAGCTCTGTACTGTATTACAAAGGGATGGCCTCCCAGTTTATATCATTAATATATTCGAATTTGGCAATATGTTAGAGGAGCTGTAGTGGAGCTATTGAAAAGATATTATGAATTTGGTTCTACTTCATGTATTGCACGTTATATTGCACTATTAATGCACTAATGCACTTTTTTCTGATTGCACTTTAACATACTAGGAATGCGATTGGACATGTTAAATATAGCTGGAGAAACAAGTATAACTGTTGCACTTTAAATTGCTAATTTGCAAATATGGTAGATGATTATTATCGGTTCAGAAAGATCAGATTAGAGTTATTTATAAAAGTTTTTTACCTGTATATAGGATTTTTTTCATGTAATT
Organism: Calotriton arnoldi; assembly: GCA_963921515.1. Taxonomy (NCBI): domain Eukaryota; kingdom Metazoa; phylum Chordata; class Amphibia; order Caudata; family Salamandridae; genus Calotriton; species Calotriton arnoldi. Next base: position 366,543 of record CAWUFW010001868.1, on the reverse strand, counting down.
CTCTGTCTTTTTAAAATATCACTTTACTTATCTATCGCTGTGCTATAAAAAAACCTTCTTGGGATGTTCATCTCAAGCTAAAATTTTCCAATTCTTCTGTAAACGTTTTTTTTGCATTTTACTGGGATGTATTACAATCCATTATGTATCTAATTCAATCTTCCTTTTCACTGGGTCCTGCTTTATTCTTTATAATAAGGAAGTTATCTCAGTTTTTATCTCTCAAACATTTCCATGGCTTGTGTCTCAAAACCAATTTCCTCAGAAAAAATGCATCTAGCTCTAAGGAACTTGCCTTAAAAGACACTCCATTTAAGAGCTTTAGGAGGTCCGCTGGTAGTGTGGAGTATGCTACTGCAGCTGGAAGCCTTCCTGTGAATTTTGTAACATGTTTTATGCTCCCTTATCTGTATTTCAATGTCCAAAAAACTGATCATATGGTCATTGATTTCATCTGTGAATTTCAAAATTAAGTTATTATTGTTCAATAAAATGATCAAGGACAGTTCATTCCTGTTTCCTTCCCAAATTAAGAAGAGGTCATCAATATAACAAACCCAGAGTTTTACATGTCTCAACAAATGTAGGTTCCATTCTGTCCATACTGCCTTAGCTTCCCATAATTATATTTGCATATGTTGAAGCAAATGAAGTGCCCATGGCTGTTCCTTGACTCTGCAGAAAATAATTACTACTGAATAAAAATGCATTATGCTTTAAACAGAGCTCCAGCATCTCTATTAACATTTTTAAATGTTCCATATGTCTTACTGATCTAGATCTCGAATAGTATTCACATGCATTAATACCATGGATATGTTTTATTGAAGTGTAGAGAGATAACAAGTTTACACTTGTCATTAGATAATTAGATTGCCAGGGGGTGCAGTTGATCTTATTTAAACAATATGTAGAGTTATTTAAGTATGAAGGTAATGTCAGGACAAAAGGAAATAGGAAGGTGTCAACAAATCTGGATGTGTTTTCTAATAATGAGCCAATAGAACTAGCAATTGGATGGGCTGGTGGATTGTAAATATTCTTGTGGACCTCGGGTAAGAAATATCTTTAAGTATTTATATTCCTCCTCATCTAATAGGTCCAGTTCTTTCCAGATCTTTAATTTATGATAAACTTGAATGTTGGTAGGATCTTTTTCAAGCTATGTGTAATGTTGTTGTATGTTTAACTGCCTCTCAGTCTCCAAGATGTATTTTTGACAATTGAGATATATTTTTTACCTTTATCAGAGGGGTTTATGATTATACTCTGATCATCTGAGTATCTATGAATCATGCTCTAAGTAACTATAACTCACGCCCTCACCATACACTGCTAATTACCTCATATATTACATCACTCATTAAATTTTCTACGAAACCATTGATATTATCACAGGAACATTTCCACTGACATCAATGATGAGAAACTGTATGGTGGGGCATGACTTATAGTTACTTTAGGGCACAAGTTATCGATCCTTGAGATGATTGCAACTGGTGAATTTAAGTGTTTTTATTTGTTTAAAACAGTATGTTTTAACTACCATTTTCACCAAACTATGACATCCCTTTTAACCTTTTTTTCAGAGAAAAAAAATGATATATTTCTTACTGGCGGTCACCAGTAGGTAGCTATAGTTAGGACCTAGTTTCCATAGAAAAGTGTTTTTCATTTGCCAATAACTTTGGCATAGTTTGTGAATCCTCGCAAAATTTTCAAAACTAGTTTGCCACTCACTTCAGCTGTTGTCTTGAACGTTTTTGGTGTGATCCGTCAAGCGGGGGCTGAGATAAAGGAGGGTCCAAAAGCGAATTTTCGCGTACATTTTCGAAAGAACTTTAGACATGGCTGAAGCCCAAACTGCTGAACGGAATTACACAAAATTTGGCAGAAAGGTAGATGATGTTTCAGGGAAGTGCCCTTTTGTAATTTGGTGTAAATACGTATATAGGGATGCAGAGGATGCTCATCCCCTCCTAAGATCTGATTGGCTGCCAACACTTCAAACCAAGAAGTTTTGGCAGCCATCTTGGGACTTGACTTGAGCAGAGTCCTAGAAAAAAAAATAAAAAAAAAGAAAAGGGGGCAAGGAAGGAATACCCTGACCCCCTTGGCCTCTTCTGGGGTCCACAGGGCCAAAGGAGCATTTTTTTGTTTCATTTTCGGCAGGAGCTATGTTGGATCCATGGCTTACACCAAAGATTTTAAAAAAGAAGCGTGGGCTCCTGCGCTTCTTTACTAATATGCCTCTGAGTGGGCAAGGTCCCGGGGGCATGTGAAAAATAAAATAGGGGGCACACAGGCCCCACCTTCCAGGGGCTCATAAATGCCCCGGGGATAACCACCTTCCCGGGGCTTATTCATATTTAAAGTGGGGGGGGGGGCTTCTCGAACCCCATTGGCCCTGGGAGTCCCCACCTCCCCAGGGCCTCATTCAAAAAGTAAATAAATAGGGGGGCCTCATGGACCCCCATACCCAGGGACCACCACCTCCCTGGTGCTTTTAAATTTGTAATGGGGGGCCTCAGGGACTGCACCAGGCCCCTGGGACCACCACCTCCCCGAGGCCAACTTCAACGAAAAAAGGGGGGGCCCAAGCTCCCCCTTTCTAGAGCCATAGATGGCTCTGGGGACTGCCAACCCCCAGGGTTGGCTCCTGCTATGTCCTGGGGTGCCCAACCCGGGACAAAGCTGTTTGCTGTGGCTTGGCGGGAGCTGTAGCCGCAGCAAACAGTCCGCTTCCAGCAAGCGAAAGCATTGAAAATGCTCTCACTTGCTAGAAGTGGAGCAGAATTGCTTTCAGAGACAGGGAGCTGCATTTCCAGCAGCTCCCTACGTCTGAAAGCAATGCCGGCTCCTGCAGGAGCTGGGGAGCCGGCAGGGACCACGGGGGCATTCAGGCTCTGAGGGCACCTAGATCAAATGGGCAGGGAATGGGGTCCCCGCAGCCAAATTAGGCCCGGGGAGGGGGTCGTGCAGCCCTCCTCCCCAATCTCTAAATGGCCAGACCCTATGGGATGGGGTCTCCAGGACCAAAATTGGCCTGGGGAGGGGGGCCCGAAGCCCCACTTCCCTATTACAAGTAGGCCAGGCCCTGGGGGATGGGGTCCCCAGGACCAAATTTGGCCTGGGGAGGGGGGTTCACAACCCCATTCTCTATTACAGGTAGGCCAGGCCCCGGGGGATGGGGTCCTGGGACCGAAATCGGCCCAGGGAAGGTGGGCCATGTGCCCCCCCCCTTCCCTAGTAAAACAGAATTTTTTAACAGAAAAACCCGGCCTGGGCAAGTCGTGGGAGGCCCTGTCTCCTTTCACCACGACTCTGAAAACGCACCTCCTGGCTCACTACTAGTTGGAGTATGAAGTCACCTTGGCTCCTGAGGGTCCTTGGAGGCCAACTAACCCTCCTGTTACCTCCAGTAAGTCCCACACAGTGGGATTGCTGAGAGGTCTTCGGAGGCCACACTCCCTTTCTCCACCACTCTGCAAACACGCCTCCTAGCACACTACTGGTTGAGGGAGGAAGTCCCCTTGGATGCTGAGGGTCATTGGGGGCCAGAAATCCCTCCTGTTACTTCCACACAGCGGGATTGCTGAGAGGTCTTCGGAGGCCACACACCCTTTCTCCACCACTGCAAACGTGACTACTAGTTAAACAAGCATTTGCAATGCAATCGGTCTCGCCTTTAGTGTTAAAAATGTATCCACGCCTGGCCCATCTAATGAAATAAAAGCATGAGCTTAACAAAGAACAGAAGTAATATAAAGAATGGGAAAAGATCCAGTGCAATCGGTTTCGCCTTTGGGACCTTATAAATGTTTAGCTATGCAGCACATTATCCTGGCTGCTACAACATCTAGTGTTTTTAAACGTGGAAGTTTTTTTTTTTTTTTTACAGTTTTATATAGTGCGAACTAGACATGAAGGTTTTGGGGTGCTTACAGAGAGAGGGGTGGTTTGCTTCCGTGATGCAGCAAAAACAGTAAGGGAGAAGTTGCCCCTTTAAAACAGCAACAGCAGATGGCTGCAGAAGATGGAGAGGATTCAGCAAATGCACAGGCCCTTGTGAGTCCGAAGAAGAAATTCCTAGGATGGGTGGGAGCCTTAAAACAATGGTCGTCCCAAGCTCTGGGGAAACTTTGAAATCTGCCAAAGGCCAGGGAAAATGTAAACATGAGGACAGAGACGGGCCGCAGGTGTTATTTCACCCAAGTTAAAGGAAGGGAAAACAGTCTCGATTCACATAGTGAGTTGGCAGAAAAGTAATGTATTTTAGTGCATATTTTACAAACATAATGACGCAAAACAGTATATTTGGACCAGTACACAAGATAAACACCACGCTGGACAAGGAGCATACCTGTTAAGAAAAGTTGTACTAGCCACAGACGCGTGGGGATCTTGCAGACCTGCTTCTCCCACGGCACTAGTTCTGGTGCATGCACTAGTGAACTGTCATGGTCCCTGATGAGCCACTGCTTGAAATAAAGAGGTGGGTGAGCCGAAAGGCGTCGAACACCCCGAAAGCTGGATGTGGAAAAACAAGCAGAGGCCTTTCATTGTGAGGTGTGGGGAACCCCTAGAGAGAGGGCTCGTGCTCTCCAGGGGCAGGGAGGCGTTCAGGCCTGAGATGAGATGGTGGAAAGAGCATTGCCACAGATCTTTCCTCTCTGCCCCATCTCTGTTAATAGTGCCTGTTCGCAGGAGGCGGAAACTTGTTTATGCTGGGGCTTCAAGGGATCTGTAATACATAAATGCAGGTGAGAATAGTGCCAGGGCAGCAGTCCTGCCACCCTCCTTACACGGTGCCCCCAAACACGACACGTTAATGCAGCGCATTTACAGGAGGGGAACAACTTTGTTTATATGCAGTGGGGGTGGGGTCCCAGCAGGGGATGTGCATGTTCTGAGGAGTGGGCTGGTCTGGGCTGGAACCTCTGTCTGCGCTGTGATCTTTGGCCTTACTCAAGATATGCAGTAAGTATGATGAAACATTCATTAACATGAAACAGTGCAGCAAAAGACAAGACACGTACGAAAGGACGGGTATAACCTGGCGGGAGTGCATCAGTGGTGGTCCACGAGAGGATGTGACCTAACGGCCAGAGCTGCCGAGTTTAGAGCTGGGGAACAGGTTTGAGTCTTGGCGTTGGCTCAACACTTGTTGTTTACCACATGTAGATTTTGTTTTCCCAGCTGTAAAGACAGGGGTATCAAAAAAGCACATCTAGGTTTGAAAAAGGACTACTTGTTATCTTTTACATTTGCTCCAAAATAACACTTGAAAGCGCTCTATGACAACAGCTAAGCACTAAACCTGTGAAAGCACTCTCATAATAGTCCACGTGGACAGCCCTGCCAAGTGCCACGCATCAAGGGTTAAACTAAGGCACTTAAGTGCTTCTTCGCACAGCTATTCATTGAAATGCATTAGTCATGCAATGAAATCTTCAGTATGCCTTTTCTGCTAGAGGCTTTTAGGGCGGTGTATATTTATTACTGGCACAAACAAAGCCAGCGTCGATGAGAGGTGTAGTTCCCATGAATACACCAATTACTTGTTGAGCTCGTGTGGCTGCCATTTTGGCAGGCTCTTTCATCTCTTTCATGCCCAGTGATAGAGAAATCCTCTGCCAAGCAGGCAGAATGTCAACATGTACTGTAACCCATGGAGCCGCATGGCAGCACCCATCCACTAGAAATGCATGGAAAGTCTCATGAGGGTATTTGCTCCCAGTGTCTACCTAAAAACTATGGAAATTACGGCCACTGCCAACAGGAAGACAAGGCATTTGAGACTAACTATCCCAGAGACCCCCACCCAAACAGTGCAGATTATTAAAACGCATCCAGGCATTCTGTGCCATAATACAGCACTGCTTTGATTATAGAGTTGTAGTGACTTGAATAGCAACTGTTGCTAAAAATTTGCATTAAAATAAAAAGACAGGTTTGGCCAATATTATTCTTGTCCTGAACCAGGTATGTTCTTGCTCGATGCAATGTTTTTGGTTGTGTTTTTGAATGCAGGTGAGAATAGTGCCAGGGCAGCAGTCCTGCCACCCTCCTTACACGGTGCCCCCAAACACGACACATTAATGCAGCGCATTTACAGGAGGGGGACAACTTTGTTTATATGCAGTGGGGGTGGGGTCCCAGCAGGGGATGTGTATGTTCTGAGGAGTGGGCTGATCTGGGCTGGAACCTCTGTCTGCGCTGTGATCTTTGGCCTTCCTCGAGATATGCAGTAAGTATGATGAAACATTCATTAACATGAAACAGTGCAGCAAAAGACAAGACACGTACGAAAGGACGGGTATAACCTGGCGGGAGTGTGTCAGTGGTGGTCCACGAGAGGATGTGACCTAACGGCCAGAGTTGCCGAGTTTAGAGCTGGGGAACCAGGTTCGAGTCTCGACAACGACGCTCAACATACTGGGCAAATCACTTAATCTCCCTGTGTCTATCAAATATGAATGCTCAATGTAATTGGTGCTCGTGTAAAGCGCTCCAATACGTTAGGGTCGAGTTCACGCTATATAAAACTGAAAAAAGGATAAGAATCGGAGGGGACAGTGATAAATGGCCATACCAAGTTTTTGGGATTGTTAACAAAACTAGTGAACGGCATAACTCTACTTCACTGGCTAGCACTGCTTAGAACAGAGTGAGAAAACATAGAAACACCTAACTTTTTTTAGCGACCCATATGGAATTCCTGTACAATTAAATGAAAGCGAAACAACGGCGGTTCCCAGAGAAGAAAATATTAGCATTATTTTAGCTTTTCACCGACTGACACACGTGCTCTCTGGTTTGTAGATTTCCTGCCTCGACCCGCAGACAGACAGAGAACTGCTGTTAACAGAAGTGTCACTCCTCCGGTCGGAAGCCATAGGAAATATCCTGCCAACCTCCAAATCTGAAGCACGGCCATCCGCGACAAACCTAAACTAATTTGATTCTTACACAAACTTGAGTAGGCAACCTTTAGCCACTAGATTTGTAGTCCGCGGCTTTCCAACAAATGGAAATGGAAAATGGATGCCAGAGGCAGTTTTGTGACAGAGCAGAGCGCGAAAGAGAAACAAAAGCAAGAATGTGTTTCTAAAAGAAAAAGAAACCAAAATACGTGGACGTTTTTTCTAGAAACCACTTACTAAATGCGCATCGAGTCTACTCGCCTCTGTTTGCAGCTCGGCTAAGGTGAAAGCAGCGGGAGTGTCAGGGAGCTTTTATTTGTTGAATTAAATTGTAGGAAGCTGCCAGGTGAGGGAGGAGTTGTGGGGGGTGGGAGGCATGGGCAGTAAGTGAAGTGAAATCAGCGCCGGCGAGCAGAGGGCTAACACAAGAGGCAGAGGCAGACTTTTGCATTGCGTACGATGTAAAGCATCGCGCGCATGCGAGAGGGACAGGTCAGGCAAAATAGAGTGCGATTGCAGGCAGCCAATCATAGTGAAAAAAAGCATTTACAAATGCAATAGGACTCGTATTTACGCGAGACCTATTGCATTTGTAAACAAAAATGCAGGCGTCCAAGAAGGCAGGAACGGGAGTGGGTGGGGGTGCGGGGGGGGCAGAGAAGGCACGGACTCTGGGAGGGAACAGGGGGAGGCAGGGGAACAAAAGACTTTTTAAGGTAAAGGGGCTGATAGCTATGGAAGGAGAAAAATTACGACATGGTCGTCAAGAGGCGGGACTAACTTGCCGATAACCAATCACAACGCAGCATTTCAGATTTGAGCCAATCAAAAGCATGGGCAGAAAGTGGGCGGAGCTTCCCCCACAATACTGTATACAGCATCTCTCGACGAGACAGTGCATGCGCTGCCTAGCCGAGACCTAAAAAGCACAGAAAGTCACTTAAGAAAACAAAAGTCACAGGGATGTTATAGTTAGGAAACAGAATTTTAAAAATCTTAGAAATTTACTAAAAAAAACAAAGGTTACAGGGACATAATATTTAGGCTCAGATTTCACTCGTACAAAACCAGTGAAATTCAGCAGTTAGTTACTTGACCTAAATATAACTTATGCCCCCGCAATGCACTGCTTCTGACCTCATGTATTAGATCACTAATGACATGGTCCGTGACATCACTGATGATATCTCAATTGACATCATTAATGACCTCATCCACAGACCCACTAACACACCCACTCACATCTCTATACAACATCTTGTATGCTCTCTCACACATACCCACATCAACTCACATACCCACTCACAGACCCATACCAGTACTCACACACCCACTCACTCCTCCATAGAGCCACTCACAACCCACTCACTCACACACCCACTCACACAACCACTCACTCACCCATACAGCCACTCATACAACCAGTCACTCACCCTCACAGCCACTCACACAGCCATACACACACCCATACAGCTACTCACACACAGACGTATTTACCTATACACTCACTCACACACCCATACAAACTCTCAACACAGCCACTCTCACCCATACATGCAATCACACACTCACTCACACATCCACACAACCACTCACATACCCATTCACACATCCATACAAGCACTCTCATATCTACTCACTCACCCATACAGTCATTTACATAGACACTTACTCTCCAATACAACCATTCACACACCAACTCACTTAACCTAATTCTCACTGAAACAGTCGCTCACTCACTCATAAAGCCACTTACATACCCAGTCACTCACTCATACAGTAATTCAAACACTCACTCACCCATACAGTCTCTCACACAGCTACTCACTCACCTGTACAGCCACTAACACACCCACTCACTCAGCAACATAGTCACTCACACACCCACTCACTCACCTGCACAGTTACTCACATACCTACCTTTACAACCTATATAGCCACTCATGCACCCACTCACACACCTATACATCCACTCACACACCCACAAAACTACTCACACACTCACTCACACACCCATACAACCACTCAGATGCCTACTCACATACCCATACAGCCACTCACACACCCACTCACACATTGATACAAACAGTCACACACTCACTCAGATCATACATGTTAGAGATAGTATCACTCATTGGTAGTACAAATATCATACTAATTCAACTTTTGTAGTAGGTTAGTATATATGTTCAGCAACCATAAACTCTTAAACACACTTACAATCACTTGATGATGTCATCAGTGATGTCATTTGAGATGTCATCAGTAATGTCACTGACCATGTCATCAGTGATGTAATATGTGAGGTCATAAGCAGTGCATTGCATGGGTGTAAGTTATAGTTAGCTCAGGTAACTATAACTGTTGAATTTCACTGGTCTTGTACAAGTGGAATCTGTGAAATCTGAGCCTAAATTTACTGTCCCTGAAACTATATTTATAAAATATTGTTTCAGGGAGAATATATATCCTACAAATCCTCCACTTGATGCATATGGATGGCGTGCAGCCCAATCATAGGGGGTGCTTGTGGAACGCCCGAAAAATTTATAAATCCCAAATGCTTCTGCAAAAACTCCAGTCACAGAACAGCACTCCAAGTAGTGAACAGTGTCTAAGTTAACTATAACTTATGCCCCTGCAATGCACTGCTTATAACCTCCCATATTATATCACTCATGATTAGGGCTCCCAGTTTTCCATTTTTGCTGATTTTTACAGATAAATACAGACAGAAAACAATGTGTTTCATGTCTGTATTTATTTTTAAAAACGGAAAAATACTGAAAATTGTGCTTGTAATGAGTGACTTTCCATGCTGTCTCTTGTGAACTACAAGACAACAGATGAGTTAATAGATACCATGGGGAGTTAAAAAACAGGTAAAATTATCTTTAAATACAGGCATGTATTAAAATATATTTGTAGTAAATTGCTAATTTTTATCTGTGGGTGTAGTGTTTTGCTATATTTGGCTGCTGAATTTGCTAAAATATGACAGGCATCAATGTAAGAGTGCATGTTTATCAGTTAAATAAATGTGGACATTTCCCAATTCTGACTCCACTTATCCACAAACTACAAAATAAATATGGATAAATACTAATAATATGGCCAAAAAATTAATATGAATAAATACAGACGAAATTTAAAAAAATAAATACCATAAAACCGGGAGCGCTACTCATGATATGGTCAGTGACATCACTGGTGATATCACTGATGACATCTCAAATGACAAAACTGATTACATCATCCACAGAGCCACTCACACCCCCATACAACCTCTCATATGCCCACTCACACAACAACGCATATACCATTCACAGGCCCATACAAGTACTTACACAACCACTCACTTATCCATAGAGCCACTCACTCACTCATAGATCCTGATCATACAACCAGTCACTCACTCATACAGCTACTCACACAGCCACACACTCACCCATACAGCTACTGACACATCCAGTTTTCCACCTATACAGCCACTCACACACCCACTCACTCACCCATACAGCGTCTCAACAGAGCCACTCCCTCACCCATGCAACCACTCACTTACTCCCTCACACACCCATACAACCCCTTACATACCAATTCATACATCCATACAACCACTCGCACAGCCACTCACTCGCCCATACAGCCAATCCCAGAGACACTCACTCTTCCATACAGCCACTTACACACCAACTTGCTTAACCAAACACTCACTCAAACAGCCACTCATTCACCCATACAGCCACTAAAATATCCAGTCACTCACCCATACAGCCATTCAGACACCCTTTCACTCACCCATACAGTCACTGACACACCCACTCACCAACCCATACAGCCATTCACACAGCCACTCACTCTGCACCCATACAGCCACTGACACACCCACTCACTCACCGATACAGCCACTCACACAGCCACTAAGTCACCCACACAGCTACCCAGACACCCACTTATACACCTATACAGCCACTCACACACCCACTCACATACCTGTACAGTCACTCAGACACCCACTCACACAAGGATACACACAGACACACAGCATCTCTCATAAACTATGTTACAAAATGGAATCACTTACCAGTACCACACAAAGTATACTAACTCAACTTTTGTGGTACCTTAGTATATACGTTTGACACACAGAAACTATTATAAAACACTCACAATCACTGGATGATGTAATCCGTAATGTCATTTTAGATGTCATCTGTGATGTCACCAGTAATGTCACTGACCCTGTCATGAGTGATGTAATATGTGTTGTCATAAGCAGTGCATTGCTGGGGTGTAAGTTATAGTTAGCTCAAGTAACTATAACTGCAGAATTTTACTGGTTTTGTATGAGTGAAATGTGAGCCTAACTATAACACCTCTGTAACCTTTTGTTTTTTCAGTGAATTTCCAAGGTTTATTTTATTCTATTTGCTAACTATAATGTCTCTGTAACCTTCATTATTTTCAGTTAATTTCTACGTTTTTTTAATCCCCTTTCAGGCATAGAGGGATGCATAAATTATGCAAAAAAGAAGCAGAGAACTCTGGGTAGTTCTCAAGTTTAGGTGGAAAACAGCTCCTGTATAGAGCACCCTCAACACCAGCAAAACTCTAAATTTGCTCACCTCATATGTCTGCTTTTCTATCAAAGTTTTTAAGCAAAGGATTAGCACAGCGCTATCCACATCGAGATAAAAAGGGACAAAGTCTTTTGCCATTCCTGCAGCAAAGTTTTTAAGCATAGGACTAGCATAGTGCCATCGATGCTGAGCTGTAAGATGACAAAAGCCTTTTGCCACTCCAGGTACAGTATTACAGCTTTGAATTGGTAAAATACCAACCAAGCTAACCTGAAATGAACAAAATCAGCCCCTGACACGTGTTTCGCTCTCATTAAAGCTCTTCAGAGAGGTATAGCTTTGTCCAGACACAAGGGAGTACCCAGTATAAGTCAAAACAATACCCTTTCAGGCATAGAGTGATGCATACATTATGCAAAAAAGAAGCAGAGAACTCTGGGTAGTTCTCAAGTTCAGGTGGAAAGCAGCTCCTGTATAGAGCACCCTCAACACCAGCGACTCTCTAAATTTGCTCACCTCAAATGTCTACTTTTCTATAAAAGTCTTAAAGCATAGGATTAGCACAATGCTATCCACGCCGAGATAGAAAGGGACAAAGTCTTTTGCTATTTCTGCAGCAAAGGACAACACAGTGCCATCCATGCTGAGCTGTAAAATGACAAATGCTTTTTGCCACTCCAGGCACAGTGTCACAGCTTTGAATTGGTAAAATACCAACCAAGCCAACCTGAAATGAACAAAAGCAACCCCTGACACATGTTTCACTCTCATTAGAGCTCTTCAGAGAGGTATAGCTCTGTCGAGACACAAGGGAGCACCCAGTATAAGTCAAAACAATACCCTTTCAGATGTAGAGTGATGCATAAATTATACAAAAAAGAAGCAGAGAACTCTGAGTAGTTCTCAAGTTTAGGTGGAAATCGGCTCCTGTATAGAGCACCCTCAACACCAGCAACACTCTAAATTTGCTCACCTCAAATGTCTGCTTTTCTGTCAAAGTGTTTAAGCATAGGATTAGCACAGTGCCATCCACGTCGAGATAGAAAGAGACAAAGTCTTTTGCCATTTCTGCAGCAAAGTTTTTAAGCATAGTACTAGCACAGTGCCATCCATGGGGACCATGTCATGAGTGATGTAATATGTAAAGTCATAAGCAGTGCATTGCGGGCTGTGAGTTATAGTTAGCTCAGCTAACTATATCTGCTTAATTTCACTGGTTTTGTACAAGTGAAATCTGAGCCTAACTATAAAATCCCTGTAAACCTTTGATTTTTCAGTGAATTTCTACGTTTTTTAAAATGTTAATTCCTAACTATAACGTCGATATAACCTCTGGTTTTTTCAGCAATTTTCTAAGGTTTTTTTAAGTAGTAGTCGCGTTTGTAGAGTGGTGGAGAAAGGGGGCTGGGCCTCCGAACAGCTCTCAGAAATCCAGCTATTTAGGACTTACAGGAGGTACCAGGAGGTGTTCTTGGCCCCCAAGGTCCCTCAGGAATAAAGTGGACTACAGCCCCCAACCTGTAGTGCACCAGGAGGCGTGCTTGCAGAGTGGTGGTGTTCGACCTGGCATCATTCTCATGGTTTCCCCAGTATTTTTTTCCTTTGCCTCCTGTTATTTTGCTGTGTGTTGGACTTCGTTTTTGCTGGTCTAGATGCTTTTGGCACTTTGCCACTGCTGTTCAGTACCAAAGTGCAAGTACTCTCTGTAAATTGTTGTTTTGGATTGGTGATTCCATGATTGGCATATTTGATTTGCTAGTCAGTCCCTAGTACAGTGCACTGGGTGTGCCCAGGGCCTGTAAATCAAATGCTGCTAGTGGGCCTGCAGCACTGATTGTGCCACCCACATAAGCAGCCTGCAAATGTACCTCAGACGTGCCACTGCAGTGTCTGTGCACATTTTGGTACTGCCATGTCGACTTGCCAAGTGCACCCACTTGCCAGGCCCTAACCTTCCCTTTTCTTACATGTGAGTCACCCCTAAGGTAGGCCCAAGGTACCCCTGTGGGCAGGGTGCAGTGTATGAGAAAGGTGTGTATGGCATGTCTTGATAGTGAAATACTGCCAATTTTTATTTTCTCTATTGAAAGGCTATCTGTCCCATAGGGCAGAATGGGAGTTTATTTATGACACCTTATAGATATAACTTACCATTGGGACAGGATAGGAAAGTAAAGTTTAGTATGCCTGAACTCAGAATATAAAAATGCATCTTTTAGTAAAGATGATTTTTATATTGTGTGTTTGAAAATACCACTTTTAGAAAGTAGGTCTTTTTTTGCTTAGCGATCTAGTGTGCCTCTGCTAGGTTGTGTATTGACTGTCTGGCTTTGGAGTGACAGGGGCTGGGGATGTGCATTCTATTTAGACAGCCACTTGGGCGGGTTAGGTGTGTCCTGCCTTTCCAGGGTGAGTTAGGGCTGGGCTGAATAGACCTGGGCTACATTTAGAGTAGGGAGAGGAGATTTCCTTTCACCTGAATTGGCTTGGTCTGCCTTACACAATGCTGTCTCCACCGTCTGCCAGGAATCTGCACCAGAGAGGACAGAACTGGTTTTGACTGGGCACAGGTCTTCTCTGCCACCAGAGAACAAAGGATTTTGTATTATAAAAAGAGGGGCCCAGACCCCAGACTTTTAGATCACTTTTGGACTTCAAGAGGAACCTCTGCCAAGGAGAAGCACTAGAAGAAACTGGAGGAGTAGTACTGCCCCTTTGCTGTGTACTGTCTGGGGTTGGCCTGCAGTAGCTGTTTCTGCCAAGGAGAGGAACTGTGTGTGCATCCTGCTTGACAAAGTATCTCGAAGGGCTTGGAACTGGAGCTTGCCCCCTGTTCAAGAGGTCTCAGGAACAGCAAAGACCTCACCATCCTTCTGGGCATCGTCTCTGGAACTGCTTGTTTTAGTCACCACAAAAGAAAAGGACAACCGACTCTGTCACCAAATCCGTTGCAGGATTCTGTGTCCTGAAGGCCCCACAGAAGGCACTGCCACACTACGCACCTCATCCTTGGTCTCACCGACGCCGTCTGGACGATTGTTACTGAGTCGTTGCTTGCACCGCGTCCTGTGGGCACCGCACTCCGCACCGCCTCATCTCTCCCTGTCTCGATGTCACCAACACCGTCGCTGCCCAACCCACATCGACCGGCTCCGTCACCTGCACCACAACCTGCCAGCACTGCCTCGAGCACCGCCTCACCCTGCACCGTAAGCCTTGGGCTCACTTACGTTGTCTGGACGACCGCCTCCGAGCTGCTGCCTGCACCGCATCGTGAGGGCACCGCACTCTCCACCGCTTCCATTTGTTTGCAACGCAACCGCGACGGTTGCCCTCTACTGATTCACACCATTGTGTCGGCCGCAATGAGAAAGGTACTGTCCACGAGTCTGTCAACACTTTAGCTGGCCCGTACCGATGCAGTCGGCTGGAACTGTTAGACTTTGCTGTTTCAGCATCGTGGTATCTCCGGACAGAGCTACCGACTTGAAGAACTGTGGTTTCCAGCTATTTCTGCAATTTAAAGGTTATCTTGCAAAGTAACTATTTTTACAGTATTGTATTGTGGATTTTTGTCAGATTTGGTCTTGTTTGGTTTAGAT
Organism: Calotriton arnoldi; assembly: GCA_963921515.1. Taxonomy (NCBI): domain Eukaryota; kingdom Metazoa; phylum Chordata; class Amphibia; order Caudata; family Salamandridae; genus Calotriton; species Calotriton arnoldi. The sequence goes on along the minus strand of CAWUFW010001868.1, from coordinate 351,432 downwards.
AAAGATTACTTATTTTTCTAAACTAGTGTGGTGTCCATTTGTAGTGTTTTCACTGTATGTGTGCACACATGCTCTACACACTGCCTCTGAGATAAGCCTGTCTGCTCGTGCCAAGCTACCAAGGGGGTGAGCATGGGTTATTTTAGAAGTGTATCCCCCTTACTCTGACTAGGAAGAAGGGTCCCTACTTGGACAACGGTGCAAACCATTGCCAACTATAGACCCCCATTTATAACAGGTGGAAAAAGGGGGCGTGGGCTCCGAAGACATCTTAGCAATCCAGCTGTGCTGGACTTACTGGAGGTAACAGGAGAGGTAGTTGCCCCCCAAAGAAATCCTACAAAGCAGGGTTGCCGAGAGGTTGTCAGAGGCAGCGTCCCCTTTCTCCACCCCTCACACACCTCCTGGCGCACTAGTAGTTGAGGGATGAAGTCCCCTTGGGTCTTGAGGGGTCTTGAGGGCCAAGTACCCCTCCTTTTACCTCCAGTCAGACCCACCCAGCTGGATTGCTGAGAGGTCCTCAGAGGCCACGCCCCCTTTCTCCAGTACTCTGCAAATGTGCCTCCTCGCGCACTACTGGTTGGGGGAAGAAATCCACTTTAGTCCTGAGGCCCTCAGGAGTAAAGTGGAATTCATTCCCCAACTAGCAGTGAGCCAGAAGGTGTGTTTGGAGAGTGGTGGAGAAAGGGGGATGGCCTACAAGTCCTCTCAGCAATCCTGCTGTGTGGGACTTACTGGAGGTAACAGAAGGGGTTCTGGACCCCAAGGACCCTCGGCATTTAAGGGGACTTCGTCCCACAACCACCACTGCACCAGAGGCGTATTTGCAGAGTTGTAGTGAAAGGGGTGTGGCCTCTGACGACTTGCTGGAGTTTTTTTTCCCCTGGGTCATTTTTGGCCCCGGGACCTCATCCTCTGGGCCAGGCCTTTTCTCAATGGGTGAGGGGATCCACACGGCCCCCCTTCAGGGCCAATTTTGGCCCCGGGGACCCCATCCCCCATGGCCTGGTCTTTTAGAGATGGGGCTGCGCGGCCCCCCTCCCCAGGCTGAATTGGGCCGGGGACCCCATCCCCCGGAGCTTACCCATTTAAAGTGGGTGCCTTCACCCACACGCAAATGGGACCGCAAGGGGAACTTGAAGGCCTGCCTGGTATTCCTAACCTGCCCCCTTTTCTTTATTTTTTACTTTTTTTCTGGGACTCGGCTTCAAGTCGAGTCTTAAGATGGCTGCCAACGCTTCCTGGTTGAAGTGTTGGCAGCCATTCAACTTTTAGTAGGATCCAAGAGTCCAGTGCAAGGACTTGTGTCCCCAGATATCTATATTTTTTTAACTTAAATATCTCAAAAACTACTGAACTGATTTACACCAAATCACAAAAAGCATGCTTTCTGGACCAACATCTAGCTTTCTACCAAATTTGGTGTAATTCCGTTCAGCAGTTCAGGCTGTAGTCGTGTTCAAAAAATGAAAAATCCCCATAGACATAACATGGGGAAAACATGTTTTGGGACCCCCCACCCCTTTTTTTCTCGGCCCCCGCTTGATGGGTCACCCTGAAACTTTCAACACAGCACCTGAACTGTAAAGAACGTTTTTTGAAAAATTCATGAAGATTCGGTGAGCGGCCCAAAGTTATTGGCAAAACAGAAAACACTTTTCCTATGGAAACTTAGGCCCTAACTATAACTACCTACTGGCAACTGCCAGTAGGTAAAATATATATATATATCTATCTCTATCTCGGCGTGGATGGCACTGTGCTAATTCTATGCTTAAAGACTGATAGAAAAGCAGGCATTTGAGGTGAGCAGATCTAGAGTGTCGCTGGTGTTGAGAGTGCTCTATACAGGAGCTGCTTTCCACCTAAACTTATGAACTCCCCAGAGTTCTCTGCTTCTTTTTAGCATAATTTATGCATCACTCTATGCCTGAAAGGGTATTGTTTTGACTTATACTGGGTGCTCCCTTGTGTCTGGACAAAGCTATACCTCTCTGAAGAGCTCTAAGTAGAGCGAAACACTGTGCCAGCGAGAAATCTACATTTTATTAATTTACCACCAGAAGAGATTATTTCAGTAAATATGGAAAAATACTTCGTTATTAAACAAAACGTCATTATTGAATGTTTTTTTTATTTAAATCAATGACAGACCCTCTGGTCAGTTCCGATATTGTACAAAAATGACATCCTTGCGCGTGTCACGATCTACCTACTTTCGCTACGCTAGACTTGTTTTTTCTGTTGTCCTCTTTTTATTTCTCAAGATGACTGTTCAACAATCTCCTCTCTTGTTTCTATGGAGCTATCCTTTTAGTCCCTTCTCTATGTCTCCGCGCAGTCCTTCTGTAGGTGCCTATCAGTGCCACGGATCAAAAACAGCAGCATCTGAGGACAGTGTGAGCTGCGCAGGGACAGAGGGCTGCAGAGAACAAGGTTAGTTGTGCAGCACAGGCAGGTCCCGGGCCCTTTTAAGTTGAGTAGAGTGCAAATGTTCCACAACACACCTTAAGTATTTGCATTTAACTAGTTTGCGTGCATAAAAATTAATTTCTTTTGGAATGTAGTAAACTGCGTAGCTTTTCACCAAAGGAAAGCCAGAAATATCTGTCAAAATGTAGATGCACACTATACTCGTGCATGAATTATACACTCAGCTTAAGAGACAAGGAAAGGATTCAGCTCGTTGCCCTTCTGACACTTGACCTAGAATGTGTTTTCTTTGCTGTCAGAGGCACTTACTAGTTCTTGTTGCTAATTAACACTGTGCTGTGTTAGCCAGACTTACAACAGGGCGGGACTTAATTGTTGCTTGACATTGTGATCAGCTTAGCCCGTGCCCTCGCCTCAGAGCAACATCCAATAAGAGAGGCCCACCCGGCTCATCCCACTTTTATGAGCCAGTGAACTGCTATAGCTGCAGCAACAGGGTGCTTAAACGACACATTGGAGAGAACAGATGGCCTAGGGAAACAAAAGCAATGCACATTTGTCAACAATGCGCCATTGTTTGTCCTGACAAAATTATTTTGAAAAAAAGGCACCAATTATTGGAGTAATATACAGGGGATGCTAAACGTATGATTATGTGTGATGTATGCATTCTCCGTGGATTGACATGCAAGAACAAAACAGAAGTGAGCGTTTCATACAGCTTATGCACAAATATGAATTTATTTTTTATATTAGCCACTATTGGGCTGTGTTTGCGTATTTTGTAAATAACGGGAACATGCACTTTTATGTAGAGGTGCTGAATGTATTCCATAGCAATGAAGATTTTTAAATGTTTTGGTGATTTTTTGTATGTATCCCGAATTGATTTTCTGGACATCTCTCCGACTAAGTAAGTCCATTTCATTTTTACATGCAGGAATAAACCAAAACAGCAGGTCACTAGGCAGTGGTCCTAGGTAATCACATTTTGTACTTACAATAGGTAAAAGTAAACAAGCATTGGCATAGCCAATAGGTCTCGCCTTTGGGACCTTATAAGTGTTTAGCCATGCAACAGTTGATGTTGTTGCACCAAGGATATTGTGCTGCATAACTAAATACTTATAAGGTCCCAAAGGCGAGACCTATTGGCTATGCCAATGCTTGTTTTACAGTTTGGCATGGACAGCACTGTGCTAGTCCTATGCTTAAAGACTTTGCTGTAGAAATGGCAAAAGATTTTGTCCCTTTCTATCTCGGCGTGGATGGCACTGTGCTAATCCTATGCTTAAAGACTTTGATAGAAAAGCAGACATTTGAGGTGAGCAGATCTAGAGTGTCGCTGGTATTGAGAGTGCTCTATACAGTAGCTGCTTTCCACCTAAACTTGAGAACTACCCAGAGTTCTCTGCTTCTTTTTGCATATATATATATATATATATATATATATATATATATATATATATATATATATATATATATTCACTGAAAAAAACCATAGGTTTCAGGGACATTATAGTTAGGAATTAGCCCCCGCAATGCACTGCTGATTACGTCACATATTACATCATTCATGACATAGTCAGTGACATCACTGATGACATCTCAAATTACATCACTGATGACATCATTCAGTGACTGCGTGTTTCTGTAAAGTTCAAATATGTTTTATATATATATATATATGCCAAGGTGTATTGAAGAATGAGTGGGTGTATAAGTGTCTGAATGGATGATTTAGTAGGTGCGTGACTGACTGTATAAGAGAGTGATTAAATTTGTCTTACTGAATGCATGGGTTAGTGACTAAACTGTGTGAATGTCTGTATCAGTTTGTCAGTTGGTGTGTAAGCGGCTGCATGGGTTGGTGAGTAGTTACATGAGTATCTATATGGGTTATTGATTGGTTGTCTGAGTATCTGTATGGGTGCCTGAGTGTCTGGGTGGGTGGGTGGGGGAGATGTGACTCTGTGCATAGATGTGTGAGTGGGTGATTCACTGGGTGTATGGGTTCAAGAGTGCATTTGTGAAGGGCTGTATGGGTGGGTGAGTGTGTGTATCGGTGTTTTGGTGAGTGAATGGATGTCTCAGTGGTACATGTTTGAGTAACTACATACGTGAAAGGCAGTATATGTGAGTGTTGGAGTACATAAATGACTATATGTGAGAGTGAGTGATTGTGAGAGTGGCTGTATGAATGAGTGTGTGCTTGTATCAGTGATTGTATAAGAGAGTAAGTGTGTGTTAGTATCTGTATGAATAAGTGAGGTGGTATATAACTGTATAGGTGAGTAAATGGGAGTGTGATTGATTCTTTGCATGACTGACTAGGTGTGTGAGTAACTCTATGGATGAGTGGCGGTGTGTGAGTGTATAGGTGTATGAGTGCATATGATAGTGCTGTATTGATAAGTGACTGCATGTATGAGTGACTGTATGGGTGAATGAGTGGATGTGTGTGTAGACCTAGGAATCAGTGAGTAGGTATGTAGTAACTGGTATTGGTGTGTCTATGGTTTCGAAAATGGTAGACTGTATTTTAGAGTGGGTGTATCAAAGATTATATTAGGGTGTGAGGAGGTGCATCAGACTAGCACATGGATGATGTCATCAGTGATGTCATCAGTGATGTAATTTGAGATGTCATCAGTGATGTCATCAGTGATGTCACTGACCATGTCATGAATGATGTAATATGTGACATCATCAGCAGTGCATTGCGGGGACGCGAGTTATAGTTAGCTCAACTAACTATAACAGCCGAATTTCTTTGGCTTTGTATGAGTGAAATGTCCAACTAACTATAACGTCCCTGAAACCTGTGGTTTTTTCAGTGAATTTCTAAGGTTTTTTAAATGCTCATTCCAAACTATGACTACAGAGGTAGGACATGTGCAGAAAGAGGAAGAAAAGCGCAGAAAGACGCAAGAGAAATGCAGAAAGAGGCATTAGAATTCCAGAAAGACGAAGAAAGGTGCAGAAAGAAGCAAGAGATATGCAGAAAGAACCAACAGAGGTGCAGAAAGAGGCCTTGTTGCAAAGTCATCCTGTGCCCCTAACTTTTTGCTGACTGGTACAGGTGGTAACTGACTCTGAGTAACCAGGCCCGGAGCCAGGTGCTATGCTGAAAGACACTTAGAATACAGTGAAAACACCTACATACACTAGGGTACACTATGGGTTGGGGTACCCCTGTGATTGGCATGACCTCCCCTGTATGGCCCTAGTACATAATAGGGCAGGGGGATTAAAACTACTTCTAAGTCAGAGGTGCAGAAAGAGGCAAGAGAAGTGCAGAAAGAAGCAACAGAGGTGCTGAAAGAGGCAAGAGAGGTGCAGAAAGAAGCAAGTGAAGTGCAGAAAGAGACAACAGAGGTGCAGAAAGATGCAAGAGAGGTGCAGAAACAAGCAAGAGAAGTGCAGAAAGAGGCAAGAGAATTGCTGAAAGAAGCAACAGAGGTGTAGAAAGAAGCAAGAGAAGTGCAGAAAGAGGCAAGTGAGGTGTAGAAAGAAGCAAGAGCAGTGCAGAAAGAACCAACAGAGGTGCAAAAAGAGGCAAGAGGGGTGCAGAAAGAGGTAGGAGAGGTGCACAAAGAAGCAAGAGGGGTACAGAAAGAGGCAGGATGGGTGCATAAATAAGGAAGAAAAGTGCAGAAAGAAGCAACAGAGGTGCTGAAAGAGGAGCGAAGGTTGCAGAAAGAGGCAAGAGAAGTGCAGAAAGAAGCAACAGAGGTACATAAAGAGGCAAGAGAGGTGCAGAAACAGGCAGTAAAGGTACAGAAAGAGGGAACAGGGGTGCAGAAAGAGGCAAGAGGGATACAGAAATTTGCAAAAGAGGTGCAGAAAGAAGCAAGAGCAGTGCAGAAAGAACCAACAGAGGTGCTGAAAGAAAAAAAGAGGGGTGCAGAAAGGGGGAGAGGGGTGCAGAAAGAGGCAAGAGGGGTGCAGAAAGAAGCAAGTGAGGTGCAGAAAGAGGCAACAGAGGTGCAGAAAGACACAAGAGAAGTGCAGAAACAAGTAAGTGAAGTGCAGAAAGAGGCAAGAGAATTGCTTAAAGAAGCAACAGAGGTGTAGAAAGAAGCAAGAAAAGTGGACAAAGAGGCAAGTGAGGTGCAGAAAGAAGCAAGAGCAGTGCAGAAAGAACCATTAGCAGTGCAAAAAGAGGCAAGAGGGGTGTAGAAAGAGGTAGGGAGGTGCACAAAGAGGCAAGAGAGGTACAGAAAGAGGCAGGAGGGGTGCAGTAAGAAGGAAGAGAAGTGCAGAAAGAGGCAAGAGAATTGCTGTAAGATGCAACAGAGGTGTAGAAAGAAGCAATAGAAGTACAGAAGGAGGCAAGTGAGGTGCAGAAAGAAGCAAGAGCAGTGCAGAAAGAACCAACAGAGGTGCAAAAAGAGGAAAGAGGGGTGCAGAAAAAGGTAGGAGAGGTGCACAAAGAGGCAAGAGAGGTACAGAAAGAGGCAGGAGGGTGCACAAAGAAGTAAGAAAAGTGCAGAAAGAAGCAACAGAGGTGCTGAAAGAGGCGCGAAGGGTGCAGGAAGAGCAAGGGAAGTGCACAAAAAAGCAACAAAGGTGCAGAAAGAGACAAGAGAGGTGAAGAAACAGGCAGAAAAGGTGCAGAAAGTGGGAACAGGGGTGCAGAAAGATGCAAGAGAGGTGCAGAAAGAGAAAAGAGGGATGCAGAAAGAGGCAAGAGGGGAGCAGAAAGACGCAAGAGAGGTGCAGAAGCAAGCAAGAGCATTGCAGAAAGAAGCAAGAGAATTGCTGAAAGAAGCAACAGAGGTGTGGAAAGAAGCAAGAGAAGTGCAGAAAGAGTCAAATGAGGTGCAGAAAGAGGCAAGAGAGGTGCAGAAAATGGCAAGAGAACAGCAGAAAGAGGCAAGAGGGATGCAAAAAAGGGAAGAAGGGTGCAGAAAGAAGCAAGAGAGGTGCAGAAAGAAGCAAGAGAGGTGCAGAAAGAGGGAAGACGAGTGTAGAAAGAGACACCAGGGGTACAGAAAGAGACAACAGGGGTACAGAAAGAAGCAGGAGAGGTGCAGAAAGAGGCAATAAAAGTGCAGAAAGAAGCAACAGAGGTGCAGAAAGAGGCAAGAGGGGTACAGAAAGAGGCAAGATAACTGCAGAAAGAAGCAAAAGAGGTTCAGAAAGAGGCAAGAGAGGTGCAGAAAGATGCAAGAGAAGTGCAGAAAGAGGCAAGAGAATTGCTGAAAGAAGCAACAGAGGTGTAGAAAGAAGCAAGAGAAGTGCAGAAAGAGGCAAGTGAGGTGCAGAAAGAAGCAAGAGCAGTGCAGAAAGAACCAACAGAGGTGCAAAAAGAGGCAAGAGGGGTACAGAAAGAGGTAGGAGGGGTGCAGAAAGAAGCAAGTGCGGTGCAGAAAGAGGCAACAGAGGTGCAGAAACAAGCAAGAGAAGTGCAGAAACAAGCAAGAGAAGTGCAGAAAGAGGCAAGAGAATTGCTGAAAGAAGCAACAGAGGTGTAGAAAGAAGCAAGAGAAGTGCAGAAAGAGGCAAGTGAGGTGCAGAAAGAAGCAAGAGAAGTGCAGAAAGAACCAACAGAGGTGCAAAAAGAGGCAAGAGGGGTGCAGAAAGAGGTAGGAGGGGTGCAGAAAGAAGCAAGTGCGGTGCAGAAAGAGGCAACAGAGGTGCAGAAAGATGCAAGAGAAGTGCAGAAACAAGCAAGAGAAGTGCAGAAAGAGGCAAGAGAATTGCTGAAAGAAGCAACAGAGCTATAGAAAAAAACAAGAGAAGTGCAGAAAGAGGCAAGTGAGGTGCAGAAAGAAGTAAGAGCAGTGCAGAAAGAATCAACAGAGGTGCAAAAAGAGGCAAGAGGGGTGCAGAAAAAGGTAGGAGAGGTGCACAAAGAGGCAAGAGAGGTACAGAAAGAGGCAGGAGGGGTGCAGAAAGAAGGAAGAGAAGTGCAGAAACAAGCAAGAGAATTGCAGAAAGAGGCAAGAGAATTGCTGAAAGAAGCAACAGAGGTGTGGAAAGAAGCAAGAGAAGTGCAGAAAGAGGCAAGCGAGGTGCAGAAAATGGCAAGAGAACAGCAGAAAGAGGCAAGGGGGATGCAAAAAAGGGAAGATGGTGTAGTGATCTGCTGATCACTGGTCTAGTTGTTATAATGCACCAGCCACTCCCCGAGGGCTGATTTACACCCACCCCACACCCATCCAGCACAGGCATCACTGGACATGTGACCCTGCTAATAAAAGGGGCCGGGCGCACGTGCCCTGGGCCAGTTCTACCCACCAAGTACTGTGTGTGTGTGTGTGTGTACTTATTATGTGTGCATGAGGGCCTAGGGCCCTGCACTACATTACAGTGGCGACGAGCGGGTTGAGCCCGCGTGTGCAGCCGCCTTTATTGTTGGTGGTGGTAGGGGAGTGAGCTTTGCCCATGCTGTGGGCACTCCTGCTACCACTGAGGTGAAAGGTGCCGATGTCGGAGCACCGAGAGTGCCCCTAGAAACAGGTGCGAGCTGGTCGTGTGGGCTGCCTGTTGTGACTCCGTCGATGCACAGGCGAAGTGCCAGGTGTCCCGCCGGGCATGTGGTGAGCCCACGGGGTAACCATTGCTGAGGGGCTGTGACGGGCCCCCGTTGAAATTGGAAGAAGAGTGAGCCCCGAGTAGAGCAAGCTGAGCGGGAGCCCACCCTAGTGACGTTTCGGCCCGGCGGGCAGAAGGCGAGCCTGTGAAGCAGCACTGGTGCCATGAGGCTGTGGCGCAACGCCCAAGAGAGTGATCAGGCTGATCACAGAAGCCTGCAGTGAAATAGAACCCCCCAGTGACCTGAAGGGATGCAGAGCGGGAGCAATCGGCATGCGGTGTCACCACCCCAACGAAAGTCATACGGGGTAAGCAAAGAGTTTCCCTGCCGAGAGAGCAGTGCATGCACCCCCCGTCTCCGCATCCGCAAGACACACTTTGACTCACCGGAGGGTGAGGGGTCGGCTGCCGTGGGAGTTTGCCTGCAGGAAAAGGGAGCCGTGTGCCACGCAGTCCTTTGCCCCATCGCACCAAAGGCAGAATGCCGGAGTATCCGTCGTGCAGCTGCGACCCACACGCAGCCTGTGAGAGAAGAGGCTGCTGAGGAGGGGCGCAGTGAGAAGGGACAATGTGTGGCCCACGGCCGCTGACAAGGAGATTGGCAACATGAACTCAAGCCGCAGGCAGGACCAGCAGCATTGAAGAAAGCGGTAGAAGCCGCGCAGCGGGAGGCCCCATGCGGCCTGGAACTAAGGCAGTTTGCGGCGTGAAAGGAACTGCCGGGAGGCACCCGCCTGGGAGGTGGTAAGTGAAGCACACCTGGCCAGCGGCACACCTCAGCGGGGACAGTATAGAGAAAAAAAAGAAACTTACGTGGAGGGGAGGAAGTCCCTCGGTGAAGTCTGGTAGCGTGGGAGTCCCCGCAGAGTGGATTCAGGCTGCGCCATCTCCAAGCACGAGGCCCGCAGCATTAGAACTCAGCTGAGACTGGGACATGAGAAAGCAACACTGCCACCTAGTGGTTATTTGCGGTACAGCGCGTGTGGAAAAAGACTGGTCTCTTGCATAGACAGGCCTGCAGGGAATGGACAACTGAGTGCTCTTGCCTGCCTGAGATCAGTGCCAGGGCTGGTGAGGAGAAGAAACCAATTCCTCTCCAGGAGAAGAAAAGAGGAAGATAGTTGGAACACAAGAGAAAAGAAGTACCACACAGATGTGCAATGAGGCAAGGGAAGTGTGCAGTGTGCAAGTTTAATGTGGCTAGGACGTGGAGCACCCAGAGCCAGCTAGTGGGGTCAAGCGAGTGCTGAAAGGAACAGGGAGAACAAAGGCTGCCAGGGCTGATGAGGACATTGCGGTGATGCCTAGTGGCCATAGGTAGTCACTGCAGCAGCAAGGATAGCCCTGGAACAGCGTGAACAGGAACATGGTGGCCCTAAACTACTGGCTGCTGAAGGGAAGCAGAGAAGGCTCTGTGTGTTGCTTGCAAGGAGAAGCTCAAACTAGCCAAGGCAGATGTAAATGCGCAGCAAGCAAGGGCACTGGAAGTTTGCCACAAGGAGAGAAGGCAGCAAGGCCCTGGAGAACAGAGGAAGTGCGCAGTGTGCGCACCCAGTGGTGAAAGGACACCACCGCAAGTGGAAGACGAGCAAAGAGCGCACGGAGTGATATTGCGCAGATGATGTAGCCCAGACGTGGATGGTACAGGCTGGAGCTCAAGAGCAAGGAAGCGAGCTGGCCACACGGCATGACTCATCCTGTGAAGCAGTGACCTGAGAAGAGGTCAGAGAGAAGTGACCTGAGAAGAGGTCAGAGAGAAGTGACCTGAGAAGAGGTCAGAGCGAAGTGACCTGAAAAGAAGTCAGAGAGAAGTGACCTGAGAAGAGATCAGAGAGACAAGACCTGAGAAGCGGTCTGAGAATGTGACTGAGGAGAGGTCTGAAAAGAGGACCGAGAAGAAGTCCGTGAATGGGACCGAGGAGAGGTCTGACAATATCGACCTGAAGTCAGAAGTAATGAACGGAAGAAGGTCGCGACAACAGGTCTGGTCGCTGAGCGAAGAGAATGCATTGTCCTTGGGGTAGGACAAGACCAGGGATACCCGTGTGAAGTGCACGTCACATGGGGAGGCCTGGTCAGTGAAGATGAGCAAGAAGATGGGACTACACCGTGTCGCGAAGTGGAAGAATAAGAAGGAGAAAATTGGGTGGCATGACGCCACCGTGAAAAATCTCAAGAGGAAGGAAGAGAGAAGACGAGAGGAGTGTGTGATCTACCAACTCGCACACCAGAAGGCAAAGGTGACAAGTGCAAGAACATCAGAGCACATGGAGCACAGGGCCTGGAGTACATCGGTGGCACTGGGAGAAAAACATCTATCTACGAGTCTTCAGAGCACCTGGTGACGGCAGAGGTGAGCCGGCTGGACCATTGGTGACATCCACCTTTGGGGTCGCACGGGAGACTGGACGGTGAGACTGCTCGGACGTCCTGAAGAAGAGGATCCGACCACTCCACACCAGACCGTGGCGACCCAGGGGCAAATGCCTCAGGGACACCGGTGAGAGCGGGTCCCGCCACAAGAGATGGGTCCACAGCCGCTCTTCTGCAGGTCCCGGGAGGACGAAGATCTCGTGCAAAATGGCAGGAGCTAACAACTACCCTTCAGGTGGAGCTAAGGACGTAAAGGTGGGACTCGTAGCGATTCCTCCACACATCCCGAGGGTGCGTTGGAGCGACACAGCGAAAGGCACCAGTCCAGTGGAAGCCTGGTGAGGAGGGCCTCTGGGACATCCCGTGAGAGGGGAACACCTGCGAGAGGGGCATCCTAGTGAGAGGGATGTCCTGCGACTACTCCACCATTTGTAGGGAAAAGCAAGGCTGCAGGTGTGGAGAAACCACGACAACCAGGACTGATAGGTGGAAAGCAACCTCCATCTGGTCCACCATCACTCTACCTGTTACGTCACCACGAGAGCAATGCCAAGAAAGACTGTGAGAACAACTTCCATGCACAGAGTTGAATGGAGACCGGACCCGCAGAGCACCCATAAACTGTGCCAAAGAGAACTGGTGGTCCCAGCTGCGATTGTACCATCGTCTGAATTTTGCAAGCAGCTAAAGAGACTGGAAGTTTTCTGTTATTGTGTTTTATTTTGTTATATTCTCTCCCACATGTTGGACTCTATTGTTTCCCGTTTTAAATAAAGTTTGGGAGGGATGTAGTGATCTGCTGATTACTGGCCTAGTTGTTATAATGCACCAGCCACTCCCTGAGGGCTGGTTTACACCCACCCCACACCCATCCAGCACAGGCGTCACTGGACATGTGACCCTGCTAATAAAAGGGGCCGGGCGCACGGACCCTGGGCCAGTTCTACCCACCAAGTACTGTGTCTGTGTGTGTACTTATTATGTGTCCATGAGGGCCTAGCGCCCTGCACTACATTACCGAAGGGTGCAGAAAGAAGCAAGAGAGGTGCAGAAAGAAGCAAGAGAAGTGCAGAAAGAAGCAAGAGAGGTGCAGAAAGAGGGAAGATGAGTGCAAAAAGTGACAACAGGGGTGCAGAAAGAGACAACAGGGGTGCAGAAAGAAGCAGGATAGGTGCAGAAAGAGGCAATAGAAGTGCAGAAAGAAGCAACAGAGCTGCAGAAAGAGGCAAGAGGGGTACAGAAAGAGGCAATAAAACTGGAGAAAGAAGCAAAAGAGGTGCAGAAAGAGGCAAGAGAACTGCTGAAAAAGGTAAGAGAGGTGCAGAAAGAGCCAGGAGAGGTGCACAAAGAGGCAAAAAGGGTGCAGAAAGAGGCATGAGGGATACAGAAATTTGCAAAAAAGGTGCAGAAAGAAGCAAGAGCAGTGCAGAAAGAACCAACAGAGGTGCAAAAAGAGGCAAGGGGATGCAGAAATAGGTAGGAGAGGTGCACAAAGAGGCAAGAGGGGTACAGAAAGAGGCAAGAGGGGTGCAGAAAGAAGAGAAGTGCAGAAAGAAGCAACAGAGGTGCTGAAAGAGGCACAAAGGGTGCAGAAAGAAGCAACAGAGGTACAGAAAGAGGCAAGAGAGGTGCAGAAAGAGGGAGGAGGGGTGCAAAAAGAAGGCAAGATGTGTGCAGAAAGAAGCAAGAGAGGTACAGAAAGAAGCAAGAGAAGTGTAGAAAGAAGCAACAGGGGTGCAGAAAGAGGCAAGAGGGGTGCAGAAAGAGGCAAGACAAGTGCAGAAAGAAGCAACAGAGGTGCAGAAGGAGGCAAAAGAACTGCAGAAAGAGGCAAGAGAGTTGCAGAAATAGGAAAAAGGGGTGCAGAAAGACTGAACAGGTGTGCAGACAGAGGCAAGAGAGGTGCAGAAAGACAGAAGAGGGGTGCTGAAAGAGGCAAGAGGGATGCATAAATTTGCAACAGAGGTGCAGAAAGAAGAAAGAGCCGTGCAGAATGAACCAACAGAGGTGCAGAAAGAGGCAAGAGTGGTACTGAAAGAGGCAAGAGAAGTGCAGAAAGAAGCAAAAGAGGTGCAGAAAGAGGCAAGAGAACAGCAGAAAAAGGCAAGAGAAGTGCAGAAAGAGAAAGGAGAGGTGCACAAAGAGGCAAGAGGGGTACAGAAAGAGGCAAGAGGGGTTCAGAAACAATCAAGAGAAGTGCAGAAAGAAGCAACTGAGGTGCTGAAAGAGGCAAGAGCAGTGCAGAAAGAACCAACAGAGGTGCAGAAAGAGGCAAGAGGGGTGCAGAAAGAGGTAAGAGAGGTGCACAAAGAGGCAAGAAGGGTACAGAAAGAGGCAAGAGGGGTGCAGTGAGAAGGAAGAGAGAACAGGGGTACAGAAAGAGGTGAGAGAGGTGAAGAAAGAGGGGAGAGGGGAGAGGGGTGCAGAAAGAAGCAAGAGGGGTGCAGAAAGAAGCAAGTGAGGTGCAGAAAGAGGCAACAGAGGTGCAGCAAGATGCAAGAGAGGTGCAGAAAGAAGCAACAGAGGTGCTGAAAGAGGCAAGTGGGGTACAGAAAGAGGCAAGAGAAGTGCAGAAAGAAGCGACAGAGGTGCAGAAAGAGGCAAGGGAGGTACAGAAACAGGCAGGAAAGGTGCAGAAAGAGGGAACAGGGGTGTGGAAAGAGGCAAGAGGGATACAGAAATTTGCAAAAGAGGTGCAGATAGAAGCAAGAGCAGTGCAGAAAGAACCAACAGAGGTGCAGAAAGAGGCAAGAGGGGTGCAGAAAGAGGTAGGAGAGGTTCACAAAGAGGCAAGAAGGGTACAGAAAGAGGCAAGAGGGGTGCAGTAAGAAGGAAGAGAGAATAGGGGTACAGAAAGAGGTGAGAGAGGTGAAGAAAGAGGGGCGAGGGATACAGACAGAGGCAAGAGGGATGCAGAAAGAAGCAAGTGAGGTGCAGAAAGAGGCAACAGAGGTGCAGAAAGACGCAATAGAGGTGCAGAAACAAGCAAGAGAAGTGCAGACAGAGGTAAGAGAATTGCTGAAAGAAGCAACAGAGGTGCAGAAAGAAGCAAGATAAGTGCCAAAAGAGGCAAGTGAGGTGCAGAAAGAGGCAAGGGAGGTGCAGAAAATGGCAAGAGAACTGCAGAAAGAGGCAAGAGGGATGCAAAAAATTGAAAAAGGGTGCATAAAGAAGCAAGAGAGGTACAGAAAGAAGCAAGAGAAGTGCGGAAAGAAGCAACAGAGGTGCAGAAAGAAGCAAGATAAGTACAGAAAGAGGCAAGTGAGGTGCAGAAAGAGGCAAGGGAGGTGCAGAAAATAGCAAGCGAACTGCAGAAAGAGACAACAGGGGTGCAGAAAAAAGCATGAGAGGTGCAGAAAGAGGCAAAAGAAGTGCAGAAAGAAGCAACAGAGGTACAGAAAGAGGCAAGAGAGGTGCAGAAAGAGGGAGAGGGGGCAAAAAGAGGCAAGATGGGTGCAGAAAGAAGCAAGAGAGGTACAGAAAGAAGCAAGAGAAGTGCAGAAAGAAGCAACAGGGGTGCAGAAAGAGGCTAGAGGGGTGCAGAAAGATGCAAGACAAGTGCAGAAAGAAGCAACAGAGGTGCAGAAGGAGGCAAAAGAACTGCAGAAACAGGCAAGAGAGTTGCAGAAACAGGAAAAAGGGGTGCAGAAAGACGGAACAGGTGTGCAGACAGAGGCAAGAGAGATGCAGAAAGACAGAAGAGGGGTGCTGAAAGAGGCAAGAAGGATGCATAAATTTGCAACAGAGGTGCAGAAAGAAGCAAGAGCAGTGCAGAAAGAACCAACAGAGGTGCAGAAAGAGGCAAGAGGGGTACAGAAAGAGGCAAGAGAAGTGCAGAAAGAAGCAAAAGAGGTGCAGAAAGAGGCAAGAGAACTGCAGAAAAAGGCAAGAGAGGTGCAGAAAGAGGGAGAGGTGCACAAAGAGGCAATAGTGGAACAGAAAGAGGCAAGAGGGGTGCAGAAAGAAGCAAGAGAAGTGCAGAAAGAAGCAACAGAGGTGCTGAAAGAGGCAAGTGGGGTGTGGGAAGAGGCAAGAGAAGTGCAGAAAGAAGCGACAGAGGTGCAGAAAGAGGCAAGAGAGGTACAGAAACAGGCAGGAAAGGTGCAGAAAGAGGGAACAGGGGTGCAGAAAGAGGCAAGAGGGACACAGAAATTTGCAAAAGAGGTGCAGAAAGAAGCAAGAGCAGTGCAGAAAGAACCAACAGAGGTGCAGAAAGCAGCAAGAGGGGTGCAGAAAGAGGCAAGAGAAGTGCAGAAAGAAGCAAAAGAGGTGCAGAAAGAGGAAGGAGAGGTGCACAAAGAGGCAAGAGGGGTGCAGAAAGAAGCAAGAGAAGTGCAGAAAGAAGCAACAGAGGTGCTGAAAGAGGCAAGTGGGGTGCAGAAAGAGGCAAGAGAGGAACAGAAACAGGCAGGAAAGGTGCAGAAAGAGGGAATAGGGGTGCAGAAAGAGGCAAGAGGGATACAGAAATTTGCAAAAGAGGTGCAGATAGAAGCAAGAACAGTGCAGAAAGAACCAACAGAAGCGCAGAAAGAGGCAAGAGGGGTGCAGAAAGAGGTAGGAGAGGTGCACAAAGAGGCACGAAGGGTACAGAAAGAGGCAAGAGGGGTGCAGAATGAAGGAAGAGAAGTGCAGCAAGAAGCAACAGAAGTGCTGAAAGAGACAAGAAGGGTGCAGAAAAAGGCAAGAGAAGTGCAGAAAGAAGCAACAGAGTTGCAGAAAGAGGCAATAGAGGTGCAGAAAGAGGCAAGAGAGATGCAGAAAGAAGCAAGTGAGGAGCAGAAAGAAGCAAGTGAGGAGCAAGAGAGGTATAGAAAGAGGCAAGAGAAGTGTAGAAAGAGGCAAGAGAAGTGCAGAAGGAGGCAAGAGAGGTGCAGAAGTAAGAGAGTGAGGTGCAGAAAGAGGCAAGTGAGGTGCAGAAAGAGGCAAGAGAGGTACAGAAAGAGGCAAGGGAACTGCAGAAAGAGGCAAGAGAAGTGCAGAAAGAGGCAAGAGGGGTGCAGAAGTAAGAGAGTGAGGTGCAGAAAGAGGCAAGTGAGGTGCAGAAAGAGGCAAGTGAGGTGCAGAAAGAGGCAAGAGAGGTACAGAAAGAGGCAAGGGAACTGCAGAAACAGGCAATAGAAATGCACAAAGAAGCAAGAGAGGAGCAGAAAGAGGCAAGGGATGTGTAGAAAGAAGCAAAAGAAGTGCAGAAAGAGGCAAGTGAGGTGCAGAAAAAGGCAAGAGAGGTGCAGAAAGAGACAAGAGATCTGCAGAAAAAAGCAACAGAAGTGCTGAAAGAGGCAAGTGAGGTGCAGAAAGGGGCAAGAGAAGTGAAGAAAGAGGCAAGTGAAGTGCAGAAAGAAGACAGTGAGGTGCAGAAACAGGAAGAAAGGTGCAGAAAGAAGCAAGAGAAATGCAGAAAGAGGCAAGAGAGGCACAGAAAGAAGAGAGGTTTGTGCACCATTAGTACCAGTTTAACACCCACATTTAGCAATAAGTAACACATGACCATTCCAGCTTTGCAAAGGGCCTTCCACCACGCTGTAACATGTGACACTGCATTTTTGGGAACATTTGAGCCGTTTGAGCTAGAAACAAGGCTTTTTTTGTTCAAATCTGCAGATTAGGCAGCAGATGATGGAATATTTGGCAAATGCGGAAAATGTTTAAATATGTGAAACTTGGTGCAGCCGAACAGTCACTTAATTCCAGTGGCCCTGCTCATACCTCCGACTAGATCCAGAAGTGTTACTCAGTGGTTCCTTCTTTTTTATGTCTCATTGAGTTTATAGTTTACCTTCTATGGAACGAGGAAGACTAAACCTGAGGTTACCACTCCACAACACAGTCTACAATACCACATAATTACTCTCCAAAACACATAATCCCACTCCACATAATTCCTATACACTCAATACCACATTCTTTCTATTCACATACTTTCACTGCACAACATATCACATAATTCCACTACACACAACGTACATCAACTGTACACCAAAAAACATTAGTAAAAATCTTTTATATTTACAACGCCAATAGCTATAACTCTTGCAAATTCGAGACCTATTACATTACAAATGCTTCTTTAACTGGTAGTCGCGTTTGCAGAGTGGTGCAGAAAGGGGGCTGGGACTCCAACCAGTGCTCAGGAATTCCGCTGCGTAGGACTTACAGGAGGTACCAGGAGGGCTTCTTGGCCCCCAGAGTTCATCAGGAGTAAAGTGGACTTCATCCCCCAACCAGTACTGTGCCAGGAGGTGCGTTTGCAGAGTGGTGGAGAAAGGGGGGCGTGGCCTCCAAAGACCTCTTAGCAATCCCACTGTGTGGGACTTAGTGGAGGTAATAGGAGAAGTAGTTGGCCCCCAAGGACAACCTTGGGGCCAACTACCCTCCTATTACCTCCAGTAAATCCCACACAGTGGGATTGCTAAGTTGTCATAGCAGGCCACGCCCCCTTTCCCCACCACTCTGCAAACGCACTCCCTGGCGTGCTCTTGGATGGGGATTAAAGTCCCCTTCGCTGCTGGGGGTCCTTAGGGGCCAACTAGCCTACCTGATACCTCCAGTATGCCCCAGATAGTCGGATTGCTGATATCTGGACACAGGCCATGCCCCCTTTGTCCACCACTCTGCAAAGCACCTCCTGGCGCACTCTTGGTTGGGGGATGAAGTCCCGTTGCCTCCTGAGGGTCCCTGGGGGCCAACTAGCCCATCAGGTACCTCCAGTAAGCCCCACACAGCTGGATTGCTGAGAGTGGTCCGAGGCCATGCCCCCTTTTTACACCACTCTGCAAACACGCCTCCTGGTGCACTGCTGCTTGGGGGATGAAGTCCACTTGTGTCCTGAGGTCCTCAGGACACAAGAGGACCTCATCACCCCACCAGCAGTGCACCAAGAGGCGCGTTTGCTGAGTGGTGTAAAAAGGGGCATGGCCTAGGACCACCTCTCAGCAATCCCACTGTGTGGGGCTTACTGGACATACCTGGTGGGCTAGTTGGCCCCCAGGGACCCTCAGGATTCAAGGGGACTTACTCCCCCAACTTAGAACGCGCCAGGGGGTGCGTTTGCAGAGTGGTGCAGGGAGGGGGCGGGGCCTCCAGGGAGATGACGGCTTTTCTTTTTTTTGTATATTTTTAGAAGGGGGGGCTGTGTGGCCCACCTTCTTTTAGTATTTTTTGGGCCCTGGGGACCCCATCCCCCAGGGCCTGAGCATTTTTTCTTTTAAAAAAAACAGGAAGGGGGCCGCGTGGCCTCCCTTACCTGGGCCACTATTGGCCCCGGGACCCCACCCCCCATGGCCTGGCCTCGTTTTTATGATTTTTTTTATTTTTCCCTGGAGGGGGGCCACGTGGCCCCCCTCCCCTGTGCCACTTCTGGCCCCGGGGACCCCATCTCCCGGGGCCTGGCCTCGGTTTTTTTTCCTGGGAGGGGGGCAGCATGGCCCCCCTCCCCTGGGCCACTTTTGGCCCCAGGGACCCCATCCCCTGGGGCTGGCCTTCCTTTTTTTTTAAATAAAGGGGAGGGAGGCCGAGTGGCCCCCCTCCCGGGCCACTTCTGGCCCCGGGGACCCCATCCCCCGTGGCCTGGCCTCTTTGATGGGGACCGTGGGGGAGCCCCAAAGCCCCCACGGTCCTTGCCGGCTTCCCGCCTCCTGCGGGAGCCGGCATTGCTTTTGGGCAAGGGGAGCTGCTAACATGAAGCTCCCCTTGCCTAAGAGCAATTCTGCTTTGCTTCTTGGAAGCGAGAGCAGATTTCCTGCTCTCGCTTCCAAGAAGCTAAGCAGTGTTTGCTATGGCAGGGTGGGAGCCGTGCTCCCGCCCTCCAATGCAGGGCAGCAATGTACAGAGGTGGGCACCCCGGGACATTGCAGGAGCTGGCCCTGGGCGGTGGCGGTCCCCAGGGCCATCGAGGGCTCCAGGAGGGGGACTGCGCGGCCCCTCTCCCAACGTGTAAATAGCCCCAGGGAGGTGGTGGTTCCCAGGGCCGGGGGTCTGCTACAGACCCCTGTATTTACATATTCAATGCCCCGGGGAGGTGGTGGTCCCCGGAGCAGTGGGGGGGCTTGAGACCCTCCCACACTTTGATTTTGAAAATAGCCCCGGGGAGGTGGCGATCCCCAGGGCTTGGGGGGCCCACGAGGCCCCTGCCCTAAAATGCAAATGCCCAGGGGAGGTGGCAGTCCCCGGGGCACCATGGGGGGGCAGGAGCCCCCCCACGCATTTTTTTTAACAAGCCCCGGGAGGTGGCGGTCCCCGGGCAGCGGGGGGCCACGTGCCCCCGCATATAATTATCTAAGCCCCGGGAGGTGGCGGTCCACGGGGCTGCAGGGGCCCCCGCTAATTAATTGGGCATTGCCCCCAGGACCTGGTCCACCCGAGGGCTTATAGAAAATGAAGCGCGGTAGCCCGGCGCTTCATTTTTTTAAAAACATTTTTGTCCAGATTCGCGCCCCAGCGTGAATTTGGCCGATTTAAAAAAAAAATGCTTTTTTGGGCCCTGGCAGGCCGAGGGGGTCAGGGTGTTTCTACCCTGCCCCCTTTTCTTGTTTTTTAATGTTTTTTCTACTGTTTGCTTGTGACTCGGTTACCGAGTCACAAGATGGCTGCCAACACATTCTGGTTTGGAGTGTTGGCAGCCAATCAGAATTAAGCTCGTGATC
Source organism: Calotriton arnoldi (assembly GCA_963921515.1). Taxonomy (NCBI): domain Eukaryota; kingdom Metazoa; phylum Chordata; class Amphibia; order Caudata; family Salamandridae; genus Calotriton; species Calotriton arnoldi. Next base: position 331,441 of record CAWUFW010001868.1, on the reverse strand, counting down.
GGGAGGGTTCGCGAACCCTCCTCGGTGCTCAGATATATACATTTTTATTTTTTTAATTTCTCAGCAACTACTGAATGGATTTACACCATTTAAAAAAAGCATACTTTCTGGACCAAGTCGAACCTTTTTGCCAAATTTGGTGTAATTCCGTTCAGCAGTTCGGGCTGTAGCTTTGTCTAAAGTTCCTATGGAAATTAACATGGGGAAAACGTGTTTTGTGACCCCCCTCTTTTCTCTGCCCCCGCTTGACGAATCACCCCGAAACTTTCAAGACAAGAACTGACCTGAGCGACCCATTAGTTTTGAAAATTTCGCGAAGATTCGTCAAACGGCGCTAAAGATATTGGCAAAAGAAAAAACGCTTTTTGAATAGAAAGAAGGTCTTAACTAGAACTACCTACAGGCGACCGCCAGTAGGTTATATATATATATATATATATACTTGAAGATGAAGGATCACAAGAAAACAACAGCCAGCCAGGGCAAAAATCTGGATCCCAAAGGATACAATGAGTCACAAAGAAATAAAATATCCAAGAAAGAAGTGACTCAAACAGATAAATTCACCAAAGAACAAAAATATATTTCCACTACAACGTTTCAGCTTCCGCCTTCCTCAGGTAGTACAAGATGGTTTGCTCAGTGGCTGCACAGATGACACAGCTGAATTTTCAAAAAGCATCATGAGTGAAGATTCCATTTGGAATGTGGAATCAATGCAGTCCTGAGAACTCTTGAGATATGCAGTAATCAGATTGTATTATCAGTAATGTTCAGTCCATCTGGATGCAGTGATTTTAAACGGTACATCCAGAAGTTTTCTCTGGAGTCCAGTAGTTCTTCCTTTGAGACATGTTCCACGGGAAAATCTTCAAATCTGATAGTAAATGATCCACAAGGTTAAAATGATTGGCTACAGGCTGGTCAATTTTCTTATTAATTATTGCCGATTTGTGGTTCCTGAATCGTGTACGGAGGTCATTCACTGTTTGGCCTACATATTGTTTTTTACAGCTTTGCCGTTGGCACTGAATCACATAAATAATGCATGTTGAGCGACATGTAAGATGCTGTCTTATTCCATAGGTCCTTCTTGTAACAGAACTAGTTACTGATGATGTTTGTAAAAGGTATTCACACGTGATGCACCTTTTAGAGTCACAGCAATGAACCCCTGCATTTGTTACAACTTGCTTGAGTTCAGCTCTCACAATAAGAGATCGTAAATTTGGAGCTCTGCGGTAAGCAATGACTGGCGGTTTTGGAAAACCTTTTGCAATTTTTCACAAGTAGACAGTAAGGGAAATGTTTTTTGCATTATATTTCTGTAGTTGGGAGCTGATGGATGATAGTCAACCACAAGTCACTTCTTTCTTATATATATATATACATATACTTTTTTTTTAAAATTTTTTTTTTCTTCAACAAAAATCCAATTAACGATCACACAGAGGTTTGTGCAATTACCAACAGTTGGTTTATTTCCAGGTTACGCGTTTCGCTTGCAAAGCAAGCTTGGTCACACAGTGTATTGAGGGAAAGGGCGTACAATACATAGATGGTGTAGAAAGTGAAAAGGGGGACAAGAAGTGCAACAAACATTGTGTTACATGGCATCCATTTTGTAATGTGCAAAATAACGTGTCTGTATTCACATTTCATAAAAGAATACTCAAATTGAGCTTATATAGGTCAAATGCACATTTCCAATATATACATTTATTATTCCTCTCATGTGGATATAACCTGTCACAGTGCAAGAAATGGAAAAGAATGAATAGAAACGAAAATAAAAGTTAGAAGATTGTGGCATAGTGCCAGAATTCTCTTTCCATGGATGTTGGAGTAAGTTATACTCGCAAAAGTCCCCTCCGTTCGTGTGTGGAATCAGCCCCGGGCGCTTTGATTTCTACTCATTTATATATGGATAGAGTGGATAGAGTTCCCTTGAATAGGGGTCCAACGGTTGACGTTTTGTACTGCTCTCGGCATAGTGCCTGCCTTAATCAATATCCGGTCCTTCATTGTCTGCTGACCCATACTAGTAAGTAGCGGTGTCCTATGTCTATGTGTAGACATAGGACACCACTACTTACTAGAGTGGGTGTATCAAAGGTTATATTAGGGTGTGAGACGGTGCAACAGACTAGCACGTGGATGATGTCATCAGTGATGTCATCAGTGATGTCATTTGAGATGTCATCAGTGATGTCACTGACCATGTCATGAATGATGTAATATGTGACGTCATCAGCAGTGTATTGCGGGGGTGCGAGTTATAGTTAGCTCAACTAACTATAACGGCCGAATTTCTCTGGTTTTGTACGAGTGAAATGTCCAACAAACTATAACGTCCCTGAAACCTATGGTTTTTTCAGTGAATTTCAAAGGTTTTTTAAATGCTAATTTCTAACTATAACGTCCCTGAAACCTATGGTTTTTTCAGTGAATTTTAAAGGTTTTTTAAATGCTAATTTCTATCTATAACGTCCATGAAACCTATGGTTTTTTCAGTGAATATATATATATATGTGATCAAGCTCGCGTGTGGCGAGCGAAACGCGTCATGACAGGCACTATGCCTGTATATTTGTGGATTACCTTCAAATAAATCTACCCTGCTTTCTTCACGACATTCGAGTTGTTTGAAGTCTTCTTTGGAGATTGCTGAGGTCCGTGCCTGAGTGTTCTGCCAGGATTGGCAGGCAGGAAGTTGGTGCGCGATATATATATATATATGTATATATATATATATATCTATAGTACCTACTGGCGGTTATATATATATATATATATATATATATATATATATATATATGTATATATATATGCTGCAGACTTCGTCGCAAACTTCCTCTTGCTAGGAACAGACGAAACTGACCCAGTTGTCAGTGCAAAATGGTTCATTTATTTCTCCATTCCCCGCACTGCATATATATATATATATATATATATATATATATATATATATATATATATATATATATATATATATATATATAATTATGATTCTCAGATCACCGGTTACTCAACCAATGTTTTGTCAATATATGGAAATTCAGACTCATTCTTACACTGTAAACTCTTGGATGGAAAAAGATTACTTGTTAATTTCAGGTTAATAAGGTGTGTGTAACCTTGGACTATGGTGCTTATTAGGGAAGAGAAGGAGGTTATCTTTGGGAATGGATTGTTTTGTGTTGCACAACTATTTAGTGGTCACTTTTTAGTGGTGTATGGGATGTTAGAGATAGTACTACGGTGTAAATGCTCTCTTGACTTTAGAGACGTGCAGTGTTCAAGTAACAAGGTGAGCTGAATCAATTTCTAGCACATATCCACGGGAATTACTTTCCATCAGGATGGGCAATAGTATATTTTAAGAACAGTTTCACTAATGAGATTACAGTGTAAGAATAAGAATATTAATATTTAATTGACCTTGATGTATCATCATTTGAAAGACTAGAATTTTGAAATTGGAGGGAATAATACAGAGTTTGTCAGCAGTTACTGATCTAATGTGAAGTATTTAGGGTGAGTATTGATTTATTACTATTATAAAGATTGTACAAATATCAATTAAATAAATTTTCGGCATCAGTCCTTGTGTGTTGGTGATTAGTACTATTGACAGGGAGATTCTTCACTGTAAAGTTTTGTGTATAATTTGTTAGGGGATTTTGCTTTAGACCCAATTAGGAGAGTGGGTAGATTTTGTAATTATTCATTTCAGGTCATTGAACTATATGGAATTATGGAAATGTGGTTTTCAGAGGGTGGGACCCAACATGGGGTTTGCGCTTTGATGTTGAGTTATTTCTGCGAATTGAATATGCATCTTATTTAATAATGGAAGCTATATATAAAGTGCTACCCTTCTTTGTCTCTTTCCAAAGGGCCAGCTAAATAGCAAAAAAAATAATTGATTAATAACACTGCGACTAAGGAAGATTAATAAAATTAATTTACTGATTACTACGGAGTGATTATCTTGAAGAAGGAGTCTTTTTTTCAGATTATTAAGAGAAAAACTATTAAGACTAAATTTATATGTATATTCCTGCTTTTGCTGTTACAAGATAATTAATTTACCATCCGTTTATGACTACGGAAACTATATCAGGCTGGTACGCTGTTTTCTCTGATCGGTTTCCATTTAGGAGTTCAGAGGACTGTTGAAACATGTTCATGGTACTAATGATGGGGGCACAGGTGGTACTGCACCTCTGTCATTGATGATCAGCACTCTTCCTATATTTGTCATTGGTTCTGATCTTTCAATGGGAGCCAGAGACTGTTTAGATTTCTCCTTAACCTAAGAAAAAAGCCAAACAGTATCTGACTCCTGCCTGCGGCACAGACACACAGTTCTATGCCCCACCAAGGAGCTAGATGCTGTTTAGATTTTTTTCTTAGCTTATAGCGGACATGTATAGTGTTTGTAGTTTGTTCAAATGCCCACGATACCCAGAACCTGCAATTTATGTCGCTAAAGGGTGTTGCATATGTAGTCTTGTTCACCCCAAATTTTGAAGCTTGGCAAGTTCTACATTTGAAAAAGCCTTTTCTCTGGTACAGCCAAATAGCCCCTTCTGTTAACTCAGGGCTACTTTTGATGAGAGAGTTACTCATTAAAGGTGCTCTTCTATATATATATATATATATATAACCTACTGGCGGTTATATATATATATATATATATATATATATATATATATATATATATATATGGCGGTCGCCAGTAGATAGTTATAGTTAGGACCTATTTTCCATAGGAAATTCGCAACATTCTATTTCCAATACCTGTGGCGCCGGTTGACGAATCTTCGCAAAATTTTCAAAACTTATGGCCCGCTCCGGTCCGCTCCTATCTTGAAAGTTTCGGGGTGATTCGGCAAGCGGGGGCCGAGAAAAAAGGGGGGTCCCAAAATGTGTTTTCCCCATGCAATTTTCCATAGGAAACTTTAGACACGGCTACAGCCCGAACTGCTGAACGGAATTACACCAAATTTGGCAAAGAGGTAGTTCTTGGTTCATAAAGAACCCTTTTGTTAAATGGTGTAAATCCGTTCAGTAGTTGCTGAGAAAATCAAAAGTAAAAACACATATATATCTATGGCAGCGGAGGATCCGCGCACCCTCCCGATCACGAGCTGTATGTTAATTGGCTGTCAACACTCCAAACCAGGAAGTGTTGGCAGCCATCTTGTGACTCGGTAGAACCGAGTCACAAGAAAACAGTAGAAACAAGTGCGCAAAACGCAAAAAGGGGGCAGGGTAGAAACACCCTGACCCCTAGGCCTGCTCAGGGGGTCCCACAAGGACCCCTAGGGCCAAAAAAAGCATTTATTTTTTATTTTTTAAATGGCGAGATTCGCGCACCCAGCGCGGATTTCGGCCAAAAATTTAAAAAAACCGAAGCGCGGGCTCCCGCGCTTCATTTAAATGAGGCCCCCGGGTGGGCCAGGTCCCGGGGGCATTGCCCAATTCATATTTTAAAAATGCATCTGTGAGTACTATAGAACTGTCTTGCAGCTAAACAGCACTGGTAATCCTCCGAGCCCCTGTAACCAAGCAGGGCGCGTGTAACCACACCACGGCGTGCATGCGACGTGAGTTGGGCTTGAACACACACATCCTGCAGCCCGAGGGGCGCTGTGCGCTGCCTCCTGTCCGACCCCTCGCGTTTCCCGGTGAGTTCCTTCTCAGCTGTTGAGCTCGCAATCCAGTGCGGGCGGATGCAAGTCTGGCGGCTTTCAGGATTCGTTGTGTCGTTGCAGTGGTTCTGCTGGTCATTGGTGCATTGTTCACCTGATCAGCTGTCACACTGACATGCTGCTGCCTGCTCAGCGGTCTGTTCCTGCTAAGATGCTGCAGCCATGAGAGGAGCGGTGGAGGGGCTGGCTGGAGGGGAGAGGGGGAGTGTTCTATTATTTCTGAAGGAAGTGTAATATGCTCAGCCAAACGGATGGAATACCTGCTCCGCATGTAAATGAATATCTCGCAGTTTAGCAGGCAGCGCGAACTTCCAACTATAAGCTACTCCTGTCGTCCACGCTGCTCTCCGCACCCCTTTTCGTAGTAAGTTCTTATTTCGCCATGTGTTGCCGATACAGGCATTTCCAGGTCCATCAGCTTACGTTGCATGCTTCTATTCTGGACTGTACCGAGCTAGCCGAGCCACGATATTCTCTTAGATGAATTTGCATGTCCACGGCTCTAATGTGGGCGCAATTACCAGTTTGTAAACACATCAAAGGATGGGGATTTCGGAGGATCCGATTTCCTGCGCCTTTTCCAGGGCGATGTGATATTTACCTGACTTCTGTTTGAACAAAATATAGTGTCTGGCTGAAAAAGCAACCCCTGAAGGCGGAAAAGACACACTTTGCAGATGTCCTGTTGAGATCTCGTTAATTCCATAGAAAATTAAAACTCTTCTGGTCAATGTCTTCTTTTCTTTCCTGCCATGTGTCAATTCCAGCTGCATTAGCCCGCAGATGCTCACACCGCCCCTCCTGACTGCTAAGGGGGATGCTTTTTAAGGGAAGTCATTTACCACAATCCAAGATGTAGCCTGGCAGAAATGCAATAACTGTTTGAGATATGCTCATTCAGGCTCCGTGCTCTGTGGATTCTAGCCTGTCATACAAAGCATTTTGCCTGCATTCATCCTTTAAAAAAACCTGCATACTGTTACCATTTGTGATGGCTACAGCGTGACTGGAAACTGTTCAGCAGCTGAGAGAAAAGCCTTGTTTTCAAATGTCGAATACTCTTTCTGCCCGATAAGCCCTTAAGGAAATTAAGCAGCTTTCCTGTCAGAACCCGTGGCGAAAAGAGGGGACTATTTTTCTAAAGCCCTCTATAATTATTTGAAGCGCGTCGTGGCAATTGCACTGCGTTACTTCCAACTATGTGACTTGTATTTTGAACAGATACACATTACAGACAAGCCTCGCGCCGCATGATAGAAACACGTGTATAAAAATGAATCCGTGAACGTCGTCTAATGCCATTAAGTGGTTCTGGTGACATGATAATCAACTGTGAGGCCAACGGTTGAGAGGTTTGTAAATATGGCCAGGGCCCCAAGATGGCACGATTGTACTGTAATCTTACCCGTAATGCATTTTTATACTACATGGTGTTTCAAACGGGAAATTTGGCGTGTGAAGCAGTACCACAGAATACAGGAGTACATTGCTGTGTTTGTTACTGACTTCTAGGCTTCCTATTGGTTAAAATCACAGGGATGAAATTATCTTCAAGAACTATGTGAAATATGGAAAATAATGAGCATGATATTATAGTGCCATCGGTGCAAAAATAATATAAAATGGCATATATATTGCATAGTAGATCAAATGTATCTGTTAAAATAGCCTCGTGCCTTAGCACAAACTGGAAGTGCACTTGCTGTTGTTGTCTTGTTGGATCATTAATGCACTTCAGCTTCACGTGCAGGCTACCTGCTGTAGACTCACACCCTTTCCTCCCTTTTCATAATTGCAAGCTTTCTGTGATGGGCTTATATTAAACTACTTGGATGGATTGACAAATGTGCTTATCACCACACTGACGATAAGTGGAGACACTTTGAAAGTACAGCCAGCATCACCTTGTGGCTGAGGGCAGGAATATGAGGTGTGAGGTAGCTCAAATATACAGTAAATAGGCTGCACCCTAAGCCCAGCTCGTGCCTTTTTTGGTAAGATATTTGAAGCAAATGGATGCCAGGATGCCTGTACACTTCTTCTCCAGCTGTATGTGCCCGTCTGAAAGTGGCACTTCAAAGGATGTCTGTAGAAGAAATGGGAGGATGCATACTGCTCGACCCCCTACAAACTCTTAGGCCCACAGAGAGGCTCATGGAGCTGCACTCAGTTAACCACTAGCATCCATGATGTAAACTATTCATACATTAGAGTCTGATGAAAAGTATGAAATCACAACTTACTAATGATCAAAGCCATCTGGCCAGTGTGTCTAATTCTTTGTAGCAGGTTCCTACAACGGTCTCAGGCACATGATGTCCCATATACTTGGCTCCAAGGTTCAGTGGGATAGCTATCCAGAACATTCTTACGGTAGCAGAAGCATTTCCAGCGTGATAGTGTGGTTTATGGGTCCAGTTGGAACCCTATTACAGGAAGCCTCATGTGATGTGTCCCCTTTTGGTATCGCTTTGTTCGCCCTAAGTTGGCAGGGTATGCCCAGACGTGGGTCCCTTGCTCACTTTGCCACTGGATTCAAGCTAGCCTGGCTGATGACGGCTGATTAGCCAGAAACCGGTCCCAGGATGCTTGTTTCCGGTCCAGGGAAGACATGGCTTGGCAGTTCGGGCTGGACTGTTCCCATGAGGCACAGGGTCAGACTGATTTGCATATGGCCATGTCTGAACTGGGGTGGTGGAGTGAGCTAAAGAATGATGATGGATTAAACCCAGATCAGTTGACTGGGGGTGAGTGTTTGATTTGCTCAAGCGCTCCGTCCATCATCCCCTTTGGTATCGCTTTGTTCGCCTCTAAGTTGGCAGGGTATGCCCAGACGTGGGTCCCTTGCTCACTTTGCCACTGGATTCAAGCTAGCCTGGCTGATGACGGCTGATTAGCCAGAAACCGGTCCCAGGATGCTTGTTTCCGGTCCAGGGAAGACATGGCTTGGCAGTTCGGGCTGGACTGTTCCCATGAGGCACAGGGTCAGACTGATTTGCATATGGCCATGTCTGAACTGGGGTGGTGGAGTGAGCTAAAGAATGATGATGGATTAAACCCAGATCAGTTGACTGGGGGTGAGTGTTTGATTTGCTCAAGCGCTCCGTCCATCATCCCCTTTTGGTATCGCTTTGTTCGCCCTAAGTTGGCAGGGTATGCCCAGACGTGGGTCCCTTGCTCACTTTGCCACTGGATTCAAGCTAGCCTGGCTGATGACGGGTGATTAGCCAGAAACCGGTCCCAGGATACTTGTTTCCGGTCCAGGGAAGACATGGCTTGACAGTTCGGGCTGGACTGTTCCCATGAGGCACAGGGTCAGACTGATTTGCATATGGCCATGTCTGAACTGGGGTGGTGGAGTGAGCTAAAGAATGATGATGGATTAAACCCAGATCAGTTGACTGGGGGTGAGTGTTTGATTTGCTCAAGCGCTCCGTCCATCTTCCCCTTTTGGTGTGACAGTAGGTGGGCAGGAGGACCTTCATTTAGGGAAGTGCACTGCTCTGTGCATTTTTTAATTATGTTTACATGCTCTTTGATCAAGTTCATGTCTCTGGGCTCCAAAGCCAGTCTTTTAGCCACTTGCAGCAGTGTTCTCCCTTTTCTGAATAATGCTACTTTTACTGGTCTTCATCATTCACATGTACTCTAACAGCTACGGTGTAGTTGTTTACTTCTTCAAAACAACTTTGGTTTACATGAATTTGTAATATTTATTTATTTATGATATGTTGTCTCTTCCAGATACTGAGCTATGAAATCTAAAGGTGAGCAAAGGGAGCGAGCCAATTGGTTCACAGCAACCAGTAAAAAGTGAGAGTAGACGGCCACTGAACTAAACCAATTTCAAGACACTCAGAAATCATCTAATTAGTAATCTAATTATTTATTATTATTTATAATAATAATTCATAATGTAGTTATTTGAAAGCTGCACGAACTATTTTCAGTTATTCAAAAACTTTGGTAAATATTGTACTAGAAAAAATGGGTGTAAAAATAGATTGCTTTCGCAACGGATGCTCTGCTTTTAGGACCCCAGGGTCCCTAACTTGCAAGTCACTTGCAGTAACATTTCGGCATCTTTAATTCACCCAGGAGACTTTCGATTGGGCCATGCTGAGAAATGCATCTTAGTTGCTGGCTCTCCCGGGCATAAGTAAGCAGCATAACACATTGCATCCTCGACACGTGGGCAGGAACATCCTGCAGCTTTCACAATCCATGTTTACTATTGTTGTAATGCAATAACCACACTGGTTGTGGCAGCCAAGGTAACATCTGAGAAGAAAGAACTACGCATGGGCAGCTTAAATGCATCAAAGTGTTTTTGTATTAAGAACACTTTCTGCAACACTTTTTGATAAATCAAATGCCTTTTTCAAATTTACAAATACCAAAAACTGCTTTTCTTAGGTGAACGGAAGAACATAACACATAAATAGTACCAGAGTTGAACCCTGTATCTTAGAGTGGCCGGACGTATATCCGGATATGGAAAGCAGCAGTGTTGACAGATGTCACTATAAAGTTTGTTAAGTGCATTAGTTGTAGGGAGGAATCGATATGACCCTGTAACTTTGTCGTGAAAGAGGAAATGCTGACCGTGCTGCCTATTAGCATATCTGAGAAGCGTGCATCCAGCTGACAGCTATTGGTGTAATCTATCTGTATGGTGGAAATCGCATTCCCTCATGTTGTTATTGGAAGTGGAAGATTAGATTGTGTATGCTCTTTTGAAATGTTGTTTTGTGTTGATTGTAATGGTTGCCTTTGTGAGCATTCTGGAGATCTTATATGTACCAAACCAAGCATTTTAAAGATTAAATCCAGAGAAAGGCTGCAGGCTGTGAGACATGCTGGGCAACCTGTGTTTACATGCAGTGGACTCCAATTTGTGAAACTGGTTACTGGGTACGAGGTACTTACACACGCTCAGAACTATTTGTGACATTATGCACGAAGGCAGTCACCTAGCAACTATGTAATACCAAACTGCCTACTCCGTCTTTGCCTGGATTTGTCACTTTTTTAGTAATTGTGTGACGTACTCGAGATGACTTATATGTAACAATGCTTCGCTGTTGCAGTGAGGGCTCCCTGTCAGGTGGTGCCCCCTTGCAGTACTCTAATCATCCAGTCAGTACCCATGTACTTATGCAATGGCCCAGGCACTAACTCATGGCAAATACAGAGGAGGTCATGCTCATTACAGGGGTACCCCAACGCATAGTGTTCCCTACTGTATGTAGGTGTTTTCACTGTATTCTAAGTGTCTTTTAGCATAGCACTGGCTCTAGGCCTGGTTTGTCAGAGTCAGTTACCACCAGTACCCGTCTGAAAAAGTTGTGGGCACAGGATGATTTTGCAACAAGGTCTCTTTCTGCTCCTCTGTTGGTTCTTTCTGCACATGTCTTGCTTCTTCCTGCACTTTTCTTCGTGTTTGTGGACTTCTGTTGCTTCTTTCTGCATTTCTTTTGCTTCTTTCTGTGCGTTTTTTCTTCTTTCTTCACATGTCCTACCTCTGTAGGCATAGTCAGAAACTAGCATTTAAAAACCTTAGAAATTCACTTAAAACACCATAGGTTTCAGGGACGTTATAGTTAGAAATTAGCATTTAAAAAACCTTTGAAATTCACTGAAAAACCATAGGTTTCAGGCACGTTATAGTTAGAAATTAGCATTTAAAAACCTTAGAAATTCCCTGAAAAAACCATAGGTTTTAGGGACAGTTATAGTTAGTTGGACATTTCACTCGTACAAAACCATAGAAATTCCCCGTTATAGTTAGTTCAGCTAACTATAACTCGCGCCCCGCAATGCACTGCTGATGACATCACATATTACATCATTCATGACATGGTCAGTGACATCACTGATAACATCTCAAATGACATCTCAAAATCTGATGCACCTTCTCACACCCTAATATAACCTTTGATACACCGTCTCCAAAATACAGAATACCATTTTCGAAACCATAGACACACCAATAACAGTTACTACATATGTAGTCACTGATTTTTAGGTCTACACATACATCCACTCATTCACCCATACAATCACTCATACATTCAGGCACTCATCAATACAGCACTATCATATGCACTCATACACCTATACAGACACCCACACACTGCCCCTCTCCCACAGAATTACTCACACACCTAGTCAGTCATGCAATGAATCAATCACACTCCCATTTACTCACCTATACAGTTATACACACACCACCTCACTTATTCAACCTATACTACCACATACTTACTCTATTATATAACCACTGATACAAGTACACACTCATCCATACAGCCACTCTCACAATCATTGACTCTCACATATAGTCATTTTTATACACCAACTCTCACATACACTGACTTTTACATATTTACTTAGTTGGACATGTACCACTGAGACATCCATTCACTCACCAACAGACCCATACACACACTCCCCCACCCATACAACTGTTTCCACATGCACTCTTAAACTCATACACCCAGTCAATCAACCACTCACACATCTATGCACAGAGTCACACCCCCCCACCCAACCACACACAGACTCAGTCTTCCATACAAATACTCAGGCAATTAATCAATAACCCATATAGACACTCATGTAGCTACTGACCAACCGATGCAGCAGCTTACACAACAACACACAGACTGATACAGACATTCACACAGTTTAGTCACTAACCCATGTATTCAGTGAGACACATTTAATCACTCACTTAAACAGTCAGTCACGCGCATACTAAATCCTCCATCCAGACACTTATACATCCACTCATTCTTCAATACAGCTTGGTATATATATATAATACATATTTAGATTTTTTTTTAAAACACATTCACTGGATGATGTCATCAGTGATGTCATCAGTGATGTCATTTGAGATGTCATCAGTGATGTCATCAGTGATGTCACTGACCATGTCATGAATGATGTAATATGTGATGTCATCAGCAGTGCATTGCGGGGGCGCGAGTTATAGTTAGCTGAACTAACTATAACAGGGGAATTTCTATGGTTTTGTATGAGTGAAATGTCCAACTAACTATAACTGTCCCTAAAACCTATGGTTTTTCGAGTGAATATATATATCATTAAAATTCTCAGATCCACGGTTTATAATGTCTTTTGACAGTGTATCATGCATGTATTACTTTATAACAAAAAATTGAATGAATAGGAATTGTGATTGAATGAAGGCTATGTATTTTTTTGTGTACCTGAGAATTTAGTTAGGGCTGGGGGACATTTGTGGCACCGAATTCTGGATTGACCTTAATGTCAGGGCATTCTTATGATGTTTGTGCTAAAAGGTTGTTGTGTAAATTGACTTACAATGGAAAGCAAAAAATATACAGAATTTCTATAGAAAATGCCACAAACACTACCCTCCGGTGTTACTACATGTCCTCAAATTAAAACTTTAGCCTACAAGTGAACTGCCTGGGTAAGGGCGGCCCAAGAATGCAACCGTGGAAACCTCAATAAAGAATTTTGGAGTTAAGTTGATTTTTGGGATGTGGATTACTGTCTGTAAGAAACTGGAGTATTAGTTAAGGGCGTAGACACCCACCTCAAGTAATAATCACAATCCTTTTCAGGTCGAAGCATTAAAGTCACTGAATAAACCTGAGCTCAACCGCCTAGTATCTATGGCACTGAGCAGACAGGCATAACTTAGAGGCAATGTGTAAAGTATTTATGCAGTATCAAAACAGTAATAAAGTCAAAACACAACACACAGAAAATCCTAAACCAGTTTAGAAACATAGAGAATATTTTAATAACTAAACTGACACTAAAACAACGAAAATCTAATAAGGGAACCTGGAGATATGAATGTTTAAAGTTTAAATAGCACAATGGTGGCAAAAAGCATTAAGGGCCAACCACAGTCATGTAGCTGCAATTGACTGGTACCTGGGCACGATTTCACGCCAATCAGGATAAAGCGCGGTTTGAATATTGGAACCAGGTTCAACACAGTTGGAAGTTTTCCCTTGGGACTTAGTCTCTGAAATGGAAGTTAAATATCTTCAGTGGAGCTCTTGGCTGTGGCCGAAGAGGGCTCTACAATGTTGGATAGCCATTAAAAAAGTCACAATGAAGTTTTTGACTTTCGGTGAGAATGCTCTAAGCGGGAAAAATTTGGTCCTCACTAGCCAGCTCCTTTTGGCACGTTCGCTCGATGAAGATTCACCATATGTGAGTGAGGTGACTCTTTATTACAGGTGAGAGAACCAAACTGCAATCTACATAGTCTTTGTGCTGATGCGTCTTGCTGAATGCAAAGTGTGAAGTGATGCCTAAACCTTGTCATAAGTGATGTGATACTCTTCTATGCGAACAACATATGTTTTGTGAAAATACACACTTCGGCCCATTCGGTTTTCCTGTGATGACTTAAAATGCATCCCTGACATAGTAAAGGAGTATGATTATGAGATAAGGGGAGTGTGTGCTGGATCTTAAAGTACTCTCTGTCCCTATGAACTAAAAGGTTGGTTTACAAAAAAACAAATTGTAGTGGATAGCAATTAGGCCTGCCTCATTATCATTAACGAGGTAAGTCGCAAATTGCGACCCACAATGATTTACTGCCATCACAGGAATGGGGCATGCTGGGTACAGGCGACCACCAAGTCTGTGATTGCTTTTTAAAAAAGCAAGCTTTTTTTGTAAATGAAGCCTGTTTTTCTTAAAGGAAACGAGTCTACATTTAAACAGAAAAAATTGTGTTTTTTTTGTTGGTTTAAGAGGAGGCAAACTTCTTTTTACATTAATGAAGGGGACCCATTGGGACCCCTTCCCTTTTGAGAACGGGTAACCACCTCCATTGACCTGTAAGTAAAATACACGTTTTGCACCCAGATTTTGGTTGCAAAACATTGATACATAGCATGCTGATTCAGTATTTGGAAGGGACGCCTATAACACACCCTTTAAAAATATTGAATTGCTGTCCATTTCTAAACACATTAAGCTATTAGGAATCATTTTTCTGAATTGCTAAATACATTTAGCACATGCCAAAAAGGTTGTCAGCATTTGCAAACCCTCTGATTTATTGATTTGAAGGGTTTGAAAATGTTAAAACCCTTTGTACATCTGGCCCATAGTTATTAAAAACGACAATAAAGCCAATGATCAGTCTATGATCAGTGCACAGCCTGCTCTGGGGCTGCTGAATTCTGAAGGTGCTGGATACCAAGGCTGCCTAGTGTTGATTCCACTTCTTGTCTCTTTTTCCACCCTCTCACCCTATGTCATGCCACTTTATCTCACTTTAACAGGGATTTTTCATTCCTGCTTTGTCCCTTTGTCGCTCCTTTGCCATCTTTCTCTTCCTCCTCCTATCAACCTTTTGTGCTTTTCTTTCACTCTCTCTTGGTCTGGGTGAAAATCTGAAAGTAAATCCTGTATGCCAAAAATGAGTGCTGGTTCTTAACACCACTGGCACAAATTAAGCTATGCGAAAGCTACCTATGATGGAATCAGGCTGGTGAGTCTTGGAGTCTTTAGGTAAATGCTTTATGTCTTAGCCACAAGAGCTACACTGACCATCCTTTTTTTTCCAAATCCATGAGTGCTCAGTGGGACATTACAGGGACAAAGGCCTGTTTAATTTCCTGACAGTTTTGAGTGAGTACTTCCACACCTCTGCCTGATGTCATTTGTAAAGACATGTCCAGCTTTATAATCTCCCTGGCTTGAACCAAAATAATTTATGTATGTAATTATGTACGTACGTATGTATGTATATATGTATGTATGTATGTATGTATGCATTTATTTATTATTTAATAGGCTGATGCAAACGCACGAGGAGCGGCGCCATTTTTAGGTAGCTTTACCTGTAACTCTACATGCTTTGACATTTGTGGTGTGTTTTTGGAGATTGGTTATTAAGTAGAATACTGTTGTGATCCTTCCCTTTTCCACTGCATAATACATTGCACTAAGACGATAAAATGGCGCACAGATAATGACAGCCTTCTCTTTTAGCATGAACCACTCATGCCATGAAGCCCACCCAGTGATGGTTTTCCCCATTAACAGGACATGTGAATACATCTCTCTTTCATGACAGCCATTGCACCAGCAACGAACAGATGCACAGCCTTCATTGCTAAACGATGAATAGTATTTTTTCCACTCTTATTGCTCTTTGGTGTTGATCAAATCAAATTCTTTGCCAAACATAGCCTCTACCAATCCAGTGTTTCTTAATTAAAAGTGACATTCCTGCCAGGAAAATGTGCTTGTTAAACCAAAATATGAACACTGCCAAAGGAAATTGGAATCGTCCCCGAAAGTTCAACTCAGGAGATGAAGCTGGTTTTCACAAATGTAAAAAACATATCAAACAGAGCCTCTCTCCAATTTTAAGTGGATATAAATAAGATGGATGTTAATAAAGTGGCAATTCAACCATCAAACATGGTGTGAAAAACAATAAGAAAAAGATAATTATGTTATTCAGTGATGCCATGCCACAAGCCATCTATTGCAGAAAAAGCAATCGCAAGTGGTTATATAGGATGGCTCAGTGAGCTAAAAGTTTAAAGCTGACAAATGTTGTGATCTGAAGGTCACGAGTCACTGTCCCTGCATGGCAGTCTCAGCTTTCCATCCTTCTGAGATCGGTAAACGGAATACTATACATTGAGTAATAGTAGCATCTATTTAGAAAAGTGCTGAAGTTCTGTATAAATGCCCAACGTTCTATTAATTCATAGTGCTGCACATCCATCTTTCACTAATAAGGATCTCCATGCTTCCGGATTTGAGAATTATTGAATGTTTAGGAGAGTCTCCAGTGGTGATATAATGCTGTTTCCTTGACAATAAACTTTGCATTGCTTCTAGTTAAGACCAGACCCGCTGGTCTGCTGAAGTGCATTGCAGTAGGTAGTAAAGTTCTTACTTTTCTGTGTTCATTTCAGTAGCTATGAGATATACTTTTCTTCTTGCCACTTGGCATTAATGGAAATACTTTTGTTTGTGTTGATCCCTAAATATTTTTAAAGCATGTGCTGTAAAACAAGAAAGATATATTTTCAATCCAGATTGCATTCACCATCTTTTTCTGATGGGTGGTCCAAGTTTTGGCACCTGTGCCGGCACTTTGCTAGATAGTGGTCACAAAACCATGCTGGATGACCCCGCTTCGGTGGAACAATATGGTAAAAATCACAAAAGTATTGTCAATACACTGTGTTTCTCACAATGAGTATCTTTTGGCTACTCATCTTAGTTGTGAAGTTTTGCGACTTCAAGTTCATACACAATCTCATTTGCACCTAATTTACACATATGTAGCTTCAGCAGAGAAAACCTACCCATGGAATGTTTTGGTGCTTACATTGATGCACACCTTTTTCTGCTGTAAGGATGTAATGTAATGTACGGTGGATTTGTAGAGCACTGCTTGTCACCCGTGAGGGTATTTAGGCACTGAGTAGGTGAGTGTAGGCGTGTGGTGAGGCTGGGCCTGAGTACAAGCAGTCTCGATGGTTCTGCAAGAGGACTAGTTGAATAACCAGGTCTTCGGCTTCTTGAAGAATTCAAGCAGTGAGGAGGAGGCCTGAATCAGGAGCTTGTTCCAGGATTTGGCAGCTTGGTAGGAGAATGATCGACCCCCGTTCTGCTCCTGTGGATGCCGGGTGTGTGTGTGAGTGAAAGTGAAGGTTAAAAGTCTCTGACAACATCTACAGTTATGCCATGTTTCTCTGTCCCTGACAGTTTATTTTTATTTTTTGGGAACTGTTTTTAGAGCTGCTGATCCAGAGTCGACCCCAGACTACAAATTGTCGCTCTTCTGAGACATCCTTTCAGAGGAGAGGGGAGACTCTCCATTAGTCTCCCTGTCCCAACACTTACCTTTACCCCCTCTGCTCGAGCAAAGGACGGTGGTATCATATTCTCGTTCTTGGCGTGCATTACTTGTGCACAGGAGAGATGCCTACAGGCCTACCCATGTGAATTGAGTCCTGTGGCTTCGTGCAGACAGGGAGCTCTTCATGTGTGATATTGTTTGAGGTTTTAGGATGCTCACCAAAATTATGAGCATAACCCCATGCAGTATTGATTGTGATCGTCAGACCGTGTGCATAAGGGACATGCTCTGTGAACTCAACTACTACACTTGTCATAAGGATAACCCATAGTTATTTGTGAACTCTTTGGGGGATATTCTCAAGAACGTGCGATAAACATCGCCAAAATAGGTTAACGCAAGTTTTCATATCACCGTCTATCGCGGGAAAATAACTCTGTGTTAACATTGTATTCTCAACACGGCGGTAACATACGATAGTCTCCCGATAACGCGTCAAATGTCTGCGATAACATTACCGGGACGGCAATGAAAATCCAAACCCTAACGCGAAAAAAGTTGCGATGGGCCCAACCGCGATAAGACAATCAGCGATAAGCAGCACCAGGCCTGCAAATCACACACGTCAGGCGGGAAAAATCACTACAAAAGCAGAAAAAAAAACCACAAACAAAAACCAAACTACAGCGAAGCACAATGGAGGCAGCCGGAGCAGGTACAGAGGACGGCCAGAACCCCACAAGCCCTCCGGAGGAGCAGCCTGGGACCTCGGGGACAGGGAAGGGCAAGGACAAGAAGAAGAGGAAGACGCGGATCAGTCCGCAGGAAAACAGGATCCTGATCACGGAGGTGATAGAACACCATCAACAACTGTTCGTCACCTCCACTGTGTCATTGGCAACAAAAAATGCAACATGGCAGTCCATCCTGGACAAGGTGAATGCAGTCAGAGTGCTGAGGAGGACAATGGAAGAGCTCAAGAGGCGCTGGAATGATGTGAAGCGCAAGACCAAGCAGAAACTCGCCAACAACCAGAAGGCAGCAATGCAGACTGGAGGTGGGAGTCCAGCGCCACAGGAGTAGCTGGATGAGATGGAGGAAATGGTGTCCACAGTCATAAGTAGGGAGACTGTGGCAGGAGTTGGGGGACCGGACACTGCACAACATGACCTGACCCAACAGCAACAGGGTGAGTAACGACCAGGGACTGGGGGGACGGGGGAGATGGGCACAGTGGCACACATGCACAATCAAGCGGAGCACAGTGCACACCCACAATGACTCTGGATCACGTCCCTGATCCCCTTGGCACACTGCAGCACACATAAAAACAGCAAGTAGGCCCCCGTCGACTATGTGCCCAGAGGGGGCCCTTCCCACACATCACCAATCTCACAACCCACCCATGCACATGTGCTGAACCCAGCAAAGCTGCGGGTCCGTGAGCCACCCTGACAATGCAATTGACACTGCATGACGATTAGCATGGCTGCAGTCCGATCATCATGACATGGTGCACGCCACCACACTGAGGTGGCTGAGTGTGGACCACATCCGTAAAGGAGCAGGTTACACTCTGACACATCCACCTGTACAAACAACCCCTGACGTCAACAACACATCTGCGGACAAACCATGCCCCAGAATCCCAACTCCCACCAAGACCCAAATTCACCCAAGTCTGCAACATCTCAGTACTGTATGGGCACAGAAGTCAAAGGCACACCGTCTAAAAGGGACAAGGGGCAGCAAAATCAGAGCAGCAGGGACGACTCTCCCAAAATGCGGCACACACACATGACATTCAGAGCACATCAGCATTGACAACAATGTGGTACAAACTGCAACACGTCTACAACAGGACAGAGGACACAACAGGTGCCGCTTGTGTGTAGAAACTGGCCAATCACATTTGGCATAGCAGGGAAATGTGAGATGTCAATGTACAAGTACAAACACATATCCGTGATGTTGACGAAATGTCCACTGTCCCACATCAAATAGGCAGCTCCTCCTAAACAGTCACAATGTACATTGCCATGCAGTCTGCATGTGAACTTGTACGATGCAACAACAAACATGTGAACACAATGTAATACTGCATCTCCCCTTCACATTGCAGAGGGAGCATCAACACCTCCTGCAGAGCAGCCCCAACAACTCTTCACTGATGACGATGAGGACATCCCCGACATCGACACCGAAGCCCTCCAAACCCTCATTGACAGCTTCAGCACCCCACCTCCAGGAGCAGGGCAGCCCAGCTGCATCGAGGAGACCCCACCCCCTGCACAGACCACACAGCAGGAAGCACCTACCACCCCGGCTGTCTCCCAGGACCCCCACGAACAACACATGGCCTTCCAACGGCATGTGTTAGAGGGCCAGGAGAAGATGGCTGATCAGGTGCGGGTGGGGTTTGACCTCATGGCAGCCAAACTTGATGCCATACATGGGTGTCTGATTCCCATCAGGGACCACTTACAGTCCCTAACGGACACCCACAGTCCGCTCCATGCTCTCCAACGATCCATGGCTGACATCGCTGGAGTCATGATACTGAGACAAGAACAACTGTGCAGTCAGAGTGGCTCCAGCGATGTCAGCCGGGAGTTGGGACAGATGCGGGGGCTCAAGGAGAACATGGAGCGGATGACGGCAGAAAGAATGGCTGCCACGGCTGCACACCAGTGAGATGTGGCTGGGACCTTCCATGCCCTGCAGCACATCGTCAGGGCATTCCTGCCTCAAGGCCTTGCGCAGATGAATGCTGCTGCTGCTTCTACATCCACATCTCCGCCCCCTGATGTGTCAGTGCCTCACAGTGCGGCAGGCAATCCACCTCCGGCCCCCGATGTGTCAGTGGCACACAGTGCTGCCGACATTCCACCACCACCCACGTGTGAGGCACATGTGACATCAGAGGACGAAGATGCGGGTGAATCAACCTTACTGGTAAGGAGGAGGTAGTAGCATTCATCTCCGCCATATGGCCTGTTTCTGCTTGGTTCTGCCCTTTGCATCATCACCTTCCACTGTCCCCCGATACACTCTGCGACACTCACCTTGGACCTCGACATGGACTGCCATATTCTGTTTGGTTACCAATGACACAGCGATCAGACTGCGGACTGAACTCTTCCTCTTCCTATGTACTTGTCATTCCCTGAAGGACTCTGGCTGGCCCTCCATGGGCCAATAATGTGAAGTGGGGTTTGCAAGGCCCTGTACTGCTACAGCTGCAACACTCCACTGGATGTGCATTAAACATTCAGAATCGCACAGATGTGTCATGTCTTTGATCATACAAGTATGAAAGTATGGATGAATGTAGGGTCAGTGATTCCCCCTTACGTCCATGTTGCTCATGTCGTGGGACTTGAGTCACAGGGTGCAACATTGCCAATTGCGGTCCGTGTGGCATAGACACTACAACAGAGACACAAGCATCAGTTACTTCCTTGTCCAGCCCAGAACTGAAGCACGCCCAGAGCCCCGGGGTCATTGTTCCCACCCCTACGCTGCCCTGGCATACGCCAGGCCAGACCACTCCACTTACGCTCAGAGGGGGGACGACAAAGCTACATGTCCCACGTCTTCCCTGTAGTGATCTGCTGATCACTGGCCTAGTTGTCAGCATGCCACAGCCACTCCCTGAGGGCTGGTTAACACCCACATCACACCCATCCAGCACAGGCGTCACAGGACATGTGACCCTGCCAATAAAAGGGGCCTAGCACATCACATCCCCCACTGCCGGAGATGACATGATGGCGTCCGATTCCACGGAACTCAGTCATGAGGGGTCCGTGACCTGCGTTGCACTGAGTTAGTGGCACCCGCTTCACTGCGGCTGGCAGGGGCCTACCGCCACGTGGCGATGACTTGCGTTGCACAGGGTTAGTGGCACCCGCTGCACTGCGGCTGGCAGGGGCCTACCGCCACGTGGCGATGACTTGCGTTGCACAGGGTTAGTGGCACCTGCTGCACTGCGGCTGGCAGGGGCCTACCGCCACGTGGCGATGACTTGCGTTGCACTGAGTTAGGCCCACCTGAAGAGCTGAGCGGGTGTGCAGCCTGCGATGATGCGTTGGCCTCGATACGGTGTCCAGCGAATCAAGACTCAAATTGAACAGTGTGCCCTGCTGGACCGCAGTGTACGCGCAGGCAGCAGTCAGCACACACATGACTCCACGGTGCGATGCCGCAGGGTGCGCTGGGGGCCTGTGGCGCGGAAACCAGCGACCGGCTGAGGAGGTTGCACCGGCACATGGAGGGCCCTCTTGGAGACACGCCGGTGGCGGCAGGTGAGCATTGAGGCCTGGGTGCGCAGGGGCGGGTTGTCATCTCTGGGCGGCAGACCGGTCTGGGGACCAGGGCTGGGGTGCAGCAGGCGCACAGGATCGCGCAGGCACCACCGGTCACGGCGGCCGCCTCGTGGCTGGGTGGGCGGCGCAGTCCTGGCAGACACGACCCTGCATGCGATGACGTGATGTGTGTGAGTTGGTTTGGGACGTGGCCACCTCGTCCCCAGTGTGAATCTGCCCGTTGTGGTGGTCGGCCACGTGTGTGTAGGCCTATGGGCAGGTTGTGGTGGAGACTGAGACACACGCAGTAGTCACTTTGGTGGTGGATTGGTGACGTGTGCATTCCCACAGTTGTGAGTTGGGGGATTGTGGAGCTGAGGTGTGTGGTGTGTTCAGTTGGTACTTGCCGATGGGCAGTGCATTTCCATGGGGGCCATCCTCAAAGCACTGGTTGGTGTTGGACTTGCAGACATGTGGGAATCATGCACACTGCCTGGGGAGTTTGCGACGACATTGGTGGACAGGCCACGGTGGTCCACTTTTGTATGCGCAGTGATGGCATGCGTGTGGTTGCTGTTGCGGTGATTGTGTGCAGTGTCGGCAGGGGGCACAAGTCATACACGTGTGCTGTGAATTGCCCCCAACACGTGCGTGATGCCAGCTATGGCGTAGTTCCCTTGCGTGGTCTCAAGATGTTTGTGCGCAGTGTGGGGGGAGTGAGGGGCAGGGGTATCGAGCTGACACACACCGTGATGCTTTCAGGTATGATGAGTCCTGCATGATGTGACCGTAACAGCAGTCTGTGTGGTCGTTACCTTCCTCTTCATTCCTACGACGGTTACGGCCACATGAAGTTCTGTTACGGTCATCTCATGCATGGTTTATCATGCCTGTGAGCATTCCGGTTTGTCCAGGTGCAGTACACTGTACCAGATTAGGCATGTGACAATACGGAAGATTGACCATTGTCACCATTTCTCCCACAGGTTTCTGAAGACACGTTGCCCTGTTGAAGTTCCCCGTTGGGAATGGAACGCGTTGGCTGAGCTTTTCGTTTTTTTTGTTTGTGTATTTGTAATAAAGTTCTGTTTTTACATTACTGTTGACTACTGGACTTCATGACCTGGCGCACCCACATTTCGGTTACTACGATCTTGGGTCTGGGGCACGGAGGCATCTAGCACGGCTGGCGTTGGGGTTGGTTGCGCAGGTACACTACGAGTTGGAACTATCGTGTGGTGCGGATACAGGGGCCCGCCGTTGCTTTTGTGGACATGCATCCATGACATGTGTGAGGGAGTTTGATGGGGCTGGCTGTGTGACTCCTCCGACTCCGGCAGTTGTTGGTTGGAAGGTACCAGGGGCCAACAGGTGCAGCACAGCCAGCAGCTTTGTCTGCGGGGGATGTAGGTTGTCCGCTGTGTTGGTACCTGTCAGCCTGTGGGCAATGTGGGTCAGGATGGGGAGGATGGTTGTCCTTTTGAGCCTGTGTTGGCCAATGGCTTCCTCTGGTGTTGAGTCTCTGGGGCTGGTGCATTTTAGGGTCGTCCGCTGTCCTGCACTGCCTAGGTGGTAATCCGGGGGGGTCCGGGGGGGGGCTGGGGGTGGTGGCGGTGGGTGTTGTGGCCCTCTTGGGTCTCCGAGCTGCATGATCAGTGTCTCCAAGGCATCTGTTGGTCTTCAGATGTGGCTCTGGGCTGGGCTCCCTTTCTACTGCAGTTGTTCGTCCTGCTTAACACCAGTAAAAGGCAGGTGTTAAATCCCACTGCTAACGCGCCTTATCGCCTGTTCTTGGTTCGCAGCGCAGATCTGACTGGTCGTTGAGAATCTCGCGAAATGGTGTTTTCGTGAGTTTTTGCACGGGAACGCCTACTCTGCATATCATTAGCGTTAGTTGTCGCACTCATCCGTGGCGATGTTTTTTGCGGCAGCTATCGCTGGAAAACTGGCGATATCTGCAGTTTGCACCAGCTTGGGAATAGGGCGATAAATCTATCGCCACTTTTGCGGCGCTAAAGTGCCGATAAATCGGCGATAAGTCTTTGAGAATATGCCCCTTTGCGTAAGAAAGATGGTTGAAGGTGGTGGATGGCTACTGCCCACATTGTCCATCATTACTGTCTTTTTTTTTTAACCAGGGCTAACAGGAGGAAATACATAAGATTTACCACCACAGCAGTCTCCTCAAACATGTACCTGCCATCAGCACCTATGCAGGGACCAGCCTTTCCAGTCATTCTGGTAGAGGAGCGCACATTCTCATACTCCTGTGAGTAGGGGAACTGTGTGGCAGCCTGATCGACACTTTTAAGCTGAAGGATGCACTGACTTTGATTAGCAGTGGATCTTGACTAATTTCCTGAAATTTGGCATGTCAATGGGTGCTTCCCCCCAGCTTGTTGAACACCTTTGAACTTGGACCTGCATGGACCATTCCACTGTTGTGCTGCAGAATGGGAACTGAGTTCTGCCCCTTTCCTATTGGCTAGAAACAAGTCTGAATGCCTCTGCCAAAGATTTGCTCACCTGGCTTGTCGCTGGACTTGCCTCTGCGGAATAGTCTAACCAGTCCAAGAAACATATAGACAGAGCACCTTGAAGGCTTCTCTACAGCTCACTGTAAAGAATGACATAATTTTGTAGTGGTACCTCCAATTTCTATTTGCTGTTGCTGGTTTTAGGATGCTGAGCCCTATGACACATCCATTCAGTGTCACAATGCCTTTGCTTTTCCCGTAATCCTGTACTGTAAAATTGGTTGCCCGTAATTTGCTTATTCTACTTTCCAGCAAGACTACAGTAAGTTAGTACAAGAAATGCACCAATGGTGTGGAGATTGTGTCATACAGGCTGTATCCTGTATTTACATCACCCAAATGCTTGACTGAAATAAATGGCTCCAGAAAACACCATGGTATCCAGGTTTATCTGCAGTTTAAGAATTCTGCTGTAACACCCTTACTCAGTCTGTTTTTGCGGAAATTACACAACTCTTGTATACATTGAACATTCATAACGAAGCCGGATTCAGTGTATGTTATGCGTGCATAAATAATATTTTCTAGCTGTAAGTCCTGTTTATGCTTGGAAAACATTTACTAATTGGCCTTCGGGTGTCTAGTCCTAGCTTTCCATTTGCGAATGAATGTGGTCTGGTACTTTAGGCCACATGGTTCAGCTGTAGGGAACTAAAATATATCTCGCAGAATCCAGAATTAGAATTTTATTGTCCCTCACTAGTATTTAGTCAGTTGGATTCCCTAACTCTGATCTGGCCAATCACACGGGTCTAATACCCACCAAGGCAGCGACCAAAGTCATGCAAGCACCTGTGAGTGGCTGATCACAGCGGTCATAAAGTCAACATTACGAGCTGGGGACCACTGAAGGGATTTTCCTCACTGTTCAGACCCAGGTTTTATGCAAAGACAGTGATGCTCACTTCAGATCACATAAAAGGTTTAATTAAAGACTTGAGTTTAAGTGAATCACTGGCTTCAAATTTGTTCATTAAAATATACAATCCCAAAGTTGATTGAAGTGCAACAAAATGTAACCCACCAAAACAGAGCTCGCACTTTAATTAGCATATGGCTTGTATAGTTCTGTTTAAACAGGCTCAATGTAACCACACTTCCGTTCTGCAGCTACAGGCTAGGGGTGTGGCTTTCCAGAGTTTAAGGAACTTGGGACGAATAGACTAAAACTACAGAATATTTTCAAGGGACATAAGAGGAGGCTGGATTTGCCATTAACATCAGCTATAAATAGGGAAGGTGATGAACTATTACCAGAACACAATTCAGCTTGCAGTTTGCCCTATAACAGAAAAGACATTCACTCTCTCAGTAATTCTACACAGATGTGGTAGTTTGTTTTCTCATCTCAGTTTATATGACAAACCAAGATAAGGAAACTCATCAACACCATCACATTGCATAACTTCAGACGACGGTGTTGCTACATATCCTCAGAAAAACTAAGAACAAGCATTGGCAAAGTCAATACGTCTAGCTATTTATAAGTGAGGCTATATTTTCATTGAATGAATGCTTGTGTGGATGCCCGAGTGAGTGGGCAAATGTAAGAATGTGACAATAGTTGGATGAGCGACTAGATAGATGAGTTAATGAATGAGTGACTGAATACAATTAATGGACGTGAGTGGATAGGTGGATGAGTGAAAGGACAAACATGTGTGCGTATAGGTGAATGGTTGTTTTAATGTATGAATACATGACTATATGGGTGGAAATAGACAGACTACAACAAACCTACAAGCTGAGACATCAGAGAGCAGTAATGATGTTAGAATACATGGGATTCTGCAATCCCTCTGTAAAAACCTGTCTCTAATTTCTTTATACTAGGAGATTTGAGATGCACCCAGTCGCCTATTATTAAAAAAATGGCATCAGAATGCAACTGTAATAGCTTATTACAGTTTGTTTAGTTGTAGTTTATTGATTTACAACCGTTTGAGACTAAGGCACTAAGTCGTATTGTAAGTTTGGACCTGTCCATAATGAAAGCGAACACAAGGAGATGATGGACGGAGCGCTGAAACTTTTCAGACAATCACCCCCATCACAGATCTGGATTTAATCCATCATCATTCTTTAGCTCACTTCGCCACCCCAGTTCAGACCCAGCCATATGCAAATCAGTCTTGACCCTGTTCCTCATGGGAACAGTCCAGACCGAACTGCCAAAACAAGTCTTCCCTGGACCGGAAACAATCCTCCTGAAACCGGTTTCGGGATTTAATAAAAGTGACCTTTATCAAACATATTGTAACATGTGTGCAGTATCGATGGGCTCTTGGCCTCCAAGGTAGTCGCATTGTTAGGCTCTGAACTGGGATTAAACCTGCCCATTCCATAAACGAAAACATACAGTGCTGTCATCATTACATAGGACAGCTATCCACAAATCTCTATATCTTCTTAAAACATCATCGCAGCTCCCAACCATATTTGTAGATTAATTCTGCAAGATTGATATTTACTAAATATATGGGTTGAAGTGCCAAAGTTTGCTGAAAATATCACCATTCCATAGGAGAAGTCATTACTTGAGCTCAGGGACACAGAAGTTACTGGGGGCATATTTCACAGTCACACCTTGAAAATATCAACATTGTGAAAACTGATGAAGCTATTGATTACTGAGCCAGGTGGAGACGATGGCTGTGGGATATGAATGACACAAAGATGGCCCTCATTCCAGTGATCAGACAGAGGTGAAGGTAAGGTGTCCCTGGGGCCTTGTGTAAAACACAAACACAATGACTCAATTTTCGAGATTCTGGTCTCTACTGCAAATCTGAACACGTGACTCAGCATCCCACATAAATCCATCATAAAGCGCCGTTCAGCGGATGACCCTGTGCTGAACAAAAACATGCTAGCATTTCATTAACAGAAGCGCAGATACAGCAGAGCTTCTAGGCACTTCGTTTGTCATCACTACACATTTACAGCTATATATATATATATGTATATATATATATATATATTCACTGAAAAACCATAGGTTTTAGGGACAGTTATAGTTAGTTGGACATTTCACTCGTACAAAACCATAGAAATTCCCCCGTTATAGTTAGTTCAGCTAACTATAACTCGCGCCTCGCAATGCACTGCTGATGACGTCACATATTACATCACTCATGACATGGTCAGTGACATCACTGATGACATCACTGATGACATCTCAAATGACATCACTGATGACATCACTGATGACATCATCCAGTGACTGTGTGTTTCTGTAAAGTTTAAATATGTTTAATATATATAGGGAAAGGCGTATTGAAGAATGAGTGGGTGTATAAGTGTCTGAATGGATGATTTAGTACGTGAGTGACTGACTCTACAAGTGAGTGATTAAATGTATCTTACTGAATGCATGGGTTAGTGACTAAACTGTGTGAATGTCTGTATCCGTCTGTCTGTTGGTTTGTAAGCGGCTGCATGGGCTTTCTGAATAGCTACATGAGTGTCTACATGGGTTATTGATTGATTGTCTGAGTATCTGTTTGGGTGCCTGAGTGTTTGTGTGGGTGGGGTGTGTGTGACTCAGTGCATAGATGTGTGAGTTGGTGATTCACTGGGTGCATGGTTTCAAGAGTGCATCTGTGATGGACTGTATGGGTGGGTGAGTGTGTGTATGGGTGTGTTAGTGATTGAATGTATATCTCAGTGGTACATGTGTGAGTAACTACATATGTGAAAGGCAGTATATATGTGTGTTGGAGTATATAAATGGCTATAAGTGAGAGTGTGTGATTGTGAGAGTGAGAGTGGCTGTATGGATGAGTGTGTACTTGTATCAGTGATTCTATAAGAGCGTAAGAATGTGCTAGTATTTGTATGAGTAAGTGAGCTGGTGTGTGTATAACTGTATAGGTGAGTAAATGGGTGTGTGATTAAGTTTTTTGCATGACTGACTAGGTGTGTGAGTACC
The DNA here is from genome assembly GCA_963921515.1 of Calotriton arnoldi. NCBI lineage: Eukaryota > Metazoa > Chordata > Amphibia > Caudata > Salamandridae > Calotriton > Calotriton arnoldi. Next base: position 303,089 of record CAWUFW010001868.1, on the reverse strand, counting down.
TCTATGGATGAGTGGCGGTGTGTGAGTGTTTATATAGGTGTATGAGTGCATATGATAGTCCTGTACTGAGTGACTAAGTATGAGTGACTGTACGGGTGAGTGAGTGGATGTGTGTGTAGACCTAAGAATCAGTGAGTGGGTATGTAGTTTTTGGTGTTGGAGTGTCTATGGTTTTGAGAATGGCAGTCTGTAATTTAGAGTGGGTGTATCAAAAGTTATATTAGGGTGTGAGAAGATGCATGAAATTATCACATGGATGATGTCATCAGTGATGTCATTTGAGATGTCATCAGTGATGTCATCAGTGATGTCACTGACCATGTCATGAGTGATGTAATATGTGACGTCATCAGCAGTGCATTGCGGGCGCGAGTTATAGTTAGCTGAACTAACTATAACGGGGAATTTCTATGGTTTTGTACGAGTGAAATGTCCAACTAACTATAACTGTCCCTAAAACCTATGGTTTTTTCAGTGAATTTCAAAGGTTTTTTAAATGCTAATTTCTAACTATAACGTGTTTGAAACCTATGGTTTTTTCAGTGAATTTCAAAGGTTTTTTAAATGCTAATTTCTAACTATAACGTGCCTGAAACCTATGATTTTTTAAGTGAATTTCAAAGGTTTTTTTAAATGCTAGTTTCTAACTATGCCTACAGAGGTAGGACATGTGAAGAAAGAAGAAAAACGCACAGAAAGAAGCAAAAGATGTGCAGAAAGAACCAACAGAGGAGCAGAAAGAGTCCTTGTTGCAAAATCATCCTGTGCCCACAACTTTTTCAGACGGGTACTGGTGGTAACTGACTCTGACTAACCAGAGCCAGTGCTATGCTAAAAGACACTTAGAATACAGTGAAAACACCTACATACACTAGGGAACACTATGCGTTGGGGTACCCCTGTGATTAGCATGACCTCCTCTGCAAGTCCCTAGTACATAATAGGGCAGGGGATTAAAACTACCTCTTAAAACGCAGCTACAGGGCGCGTTTGCACAGTGGTGAAGGGAGGGGGCCTGAGGTGACATGTGTGCAAACGCACCCCGTGGCGCGTTTTAAGTTGCGGGATTAAGTCCCCTTGAATTCTGAGGGTCCCTGGGGCCCAACTAGCCCCCCAGGTACCTACAGTTAGGACCACAGAGCTGAGTTGCAGAGAGGCGTTCCGAGGCCACGCACCTTTTTTCACCTCTCTGCAACGCAACTCTGTTGTGCTTACTGAAGGTACCTGGTGGGCTAGTTGGCCCCCAGGGTCCCTCAGGATTCAAAGGGAATTAATTCCCCAACTTAAAACGCACCACAGGGCGTGTTTGCGCACATGTCACCTGAGGCCCCGCCCCTCCCTTCACCACTGTGCAAACGCGCCCCGTGGTGCGTTTTAAGTTGGGGATTAGGTCACCTTGAATCCTGAGGGTCCCTGGGGCCCAACTAGCCCACTAGGTACTTCCAGTAAGCACCACAGGCCTGCGTTGCAACGCCTGTAACAAATTGTGCAGTTGTGTTTAGGTAGTGAAGAGGGTCGTGCTGGGGGTAGTGTTTTAGGGTTTAGGGTAGTGCAGTGGTGTTTGTGTAGTGTAGGGGGTCATGCTGGGGGTAGATTTAGGGTTTAGGGTAGTGCAGTGGTGTTTGGGTAGTGTAGGGAGTCGTGCTGGGGGTAGTGTTTTGGGGTTTAGGGTAGTGCAGTGGTGTTTGGGTAGGGTAGGGGGTTGTGCTGGGGGTAGTGATTTAGGGTAGTGCAGTGGTGTTTGGGTAGTGTAGGGGGTACTGCTGGGGGTAGTGTTTTAGGGTTTAGGTTAGTGCAGTGGTGTTTGGGTAGTGTAGGGGTACTGCTGGGGGTAGTGTTTTAGGGTTTAGGGTAGTGCAGTGGTGTTTGTGTAGTGTAGGGGTAGTGTTTTAGGGTTTAGGGTAGTGCCGTGGTGTTTGTGTAGTGTAGGAGGTCGTGTTTTAGGGTTTAGGGTAGTGCAGTGGTCTTTGGGTAGTGTAGGGAGTCGTGCGGGGGTAGAGTTTTAGGGTTTAGGGTAGTGTAGGGGGTCATGCGGGGGTAGTGTTTTAGGGATTAGGGTAGTGCATTGGTGTTTGGGTAGTGTAGGGGGTCATGCGGGGGTAGTGTTTTAGGGTTTAGGGCAGTGCAGTGGTGTTTGGGTAGTGTAGGGGGTCGTGCTGGGGGGAGTGTTTTAGGGTTTAGGGCAGTGCAGTGGTGTTCGGGTAGTGTAGGGGTCGTGCTGGGGGAGTGTTTTAGGGTTTAGGGCAGTGCAGTGGTGTTCGGGTAGTGTAGGGGGTCGTGCTGGGGGAGTGTTTGAGGGTTTAGGGCAGTGCAGTCGTGTTCGGGTAGTGTAGGGGGTTGTGCTGGGGGTAGTATTTTAGGGTTTAGGGTAGTGCAGTGGTGTTCAGGTAGTGTAGGGGGTCGTGCTGGGGGTAGTGTTCTAGGGTTTAGGGCAGTGCAGTGGTGTTTGGGCAGTGTAGGGGGTAATGCTGGGGGTGGTGTTTTAGGGTTTAGGGCAGTGCAGTGGTGTTCTGGCAGTGTAGGGGGTCGTGCTGGGGTGGTGTTTCAGGGTTTAGGGCAGTGCAGTGGTGTTCGGGCAGTGTAGGGGGTGGTGTTTCAGGGTTTAGGGCAGTGCAGTGGTGTTCGGGCAGTGTAGGGGGTCGTGCAGGGGGTGGTGTTTCAGGGTTTAGGGCAGTGGTGTTCGGGCAGTGTAGGGGGTCGTGCTGGGGGTGGTGTTTCAGGGTTTGGGGCAGTGCAGTGGTGTTCGAGCAGTAAAGGGGGTCGTGCTGGGGATGGTGTTTCAGGGTTTAGGGCAGTGCAGTGGTGTTCGGGCAGTGTAGGGGCGGTGCAGGGGGTGGTGTTTCAGGGTTTAGGGCAGTGCAGTGGTGTTCGGGCAGTGTAGGGGGCGCTGCAGGGGTGGTGTTTCAGGGTTTAGGGCAGTGCAGTGGTGTTCGGGCAGTGTAGGGGGTCATGCAGGGGTGGTGTTTCAGGGTTTAGGGCAGTGCAGTGGTGTTCGAGCAGTGTAGGGGGTCGTGCTGGGGCTGGTGTTTCAGGGTTTAGGGCAGTACAGTGGTGTTCGGGCAGTGTAGGGGGTCGTGCTGGGGCTGGTGTTTCAGGGTTTAGGGCAGTGCAGTGGTGTTCGGGCAGTGTAGGGGGTTGTGCTGGGGCTGGTGTTTCAGGGTTTAGGGCAGTGCAGTGGTGTTCGAGCAGTGTAGGTGGTCGTGCTGGGGCTGGTGTTTCAGGGTTTAGGGCAGTGCAGTGGTGTTCGGGCAGTGTAGGGGGTCATGCTGGGGCTGGTGTTTCAGGGTTTAGGGCAGTGCAGTGGTGTTCGGGCAGTGTAGGGGTCTTGCTGGGGCTAGTGTTTCAGAGTCTGGGGCAGTGCAGTGGTGTTCGGGCAGTGTAGGGGGTCTTGCTGGGGCTGGTGTTTCAGGGTTTAGGGCAGTGCAGTGGTGTTCGGGCAGTGTAGGGGGTCGTGCTGGGGGTGGTGTTTCAGGGTTTAGGGTAGTGCAGTGGTGTTTGGGCAGTGTAGGGGGTCATGCTGGGGCTAGTGTTTCAGGATTTAGGGCAGAGCAATGGTGTTCAGGCAGTGTAGGGGGTTTTGCTGGAGGTGGTGTTTCAGGGTTTAGGGCAGTGCAGTGGTGTCCTTGCAGTGTAGGGGGTGGTGTTTCAGGGTTTAGGGCAGTGGTGTTCAGGCAGAGTAGGGGTTCTTGCTGGGGTTGATGTTTCAGGGTTTAGGGCAGTGCAGTGGTGTTCGGGCAGTGTAGGGGGTCGTGCTGGGGGTGGTGTTTCAGGGTTTAGGGCAGTGCAGTGGTGTTCCGGCAGTGTAGGAGGTCGTGCAGGGGGTGGTGTTTCAGGGTTTAGGGCAGTGCAGTGGTGTTCGGGCAGTGTAGGGGGTCGTGCTGGGGGTGGTGTTTCAGGGTTTAGGGCAGTGCAGTGGTGTTCGGGCAGTGTAGGGTGTCGTGCTGAGGGGTGGTGTTTCAGGGTTTAGGGCAGTGCAGTGGTGTTCGGGCAGTGTAGGGGGTCGTGCAGGCGGTGTTGTTTCAGGGTTTAGGGCAGTGCAGTGGTGTTTGGGCAGTGTAGGGGGTCGTGCAGGGGGTGGTGTTTCAGGGTTTAGGGCAGTGCAGTGGTGTTTGGCCAGTGTAGGTGGTCTTGCTGGGGGTGGTGTTTCAGGCTTTAGTGCAGTGGTGTTCGGGCAGTGTAGGGGTCTTGCTGGGGTGGTGTTTCAGGGTTTAGGGCAGTGCAGTGGTGTTTGGGCAGTGTAGGGGTCTTGCTGGGGCTGGTGTTTCAGGGTTTAGGGCAGTGCAGTGGTGTTCGGGCAGTGTAGGGGTCGTGCTGGGGCTGGTGTTTCAGGGTTTAGGGTAGTGCAGTGGTGTTCGGGCAGTGTAGGGGGTCGTGCTGGGGCTGGTGTTTCAGGGTTTAGGGCAGTGCAGTGGTTTTCGGGCAGTGTAGGTGGTCGTGCTGGGGCTGGGGTTTCAGGGTTTAGGGCAGTGCAGTGGTGTTCGGGCAGTGTACGGGGTTGTGCTGGGGCTGGTGTTTCAGGGTTTAGGGCAGTGCAGTGGTGTTCGGGCAGTGTAGGGGGTCGTGCTGGGGGTGGTGTTTCAGGGTTTAGGGCAGTGCAGTGGTGTTCGGGCAGTGTAGGGGTCGTGCTGGGGCTGGTGTTTCATGGTTTAGGGCAGTGCAGTGGTGTTCGGGCAGTGTAGGGGTCGTGCTGGGGGTGGTGTTTCAGGGTTTAGGGCAGTGCAGTGGTGTTCGGGCAGTGTAGGGGGTCATGCTGGGGGTGGTGTTTCAGGGTTTAGGGCAGTGCAGTGGTGTACGGGCAGTGTAGGGGGTCTTGCTGGGGGTGGTGTTTCAGGGTTTAGGGCAGTCGTGTTCGGGCAGTGTAGGGGGTCTTGCTGGGGGTAGTGTTTCGGGGTTTAGGGCAGTGCAGTGGTGTTCGTGCAGTGTAGGGGGTCGTGCTGGGGGTGGTGTTTCAGGGTTTAGGGCAGTGCAGTAGTGTTCGGGCAGTGTAGGGGATCGTGCAGGGGGTGGTGTTTCAGTGTTTAGGGCAGTGCAGTGGTGTTCGGGCAGTGTAGGGGTCGTGCTGGGGGTGGTGTTTCAGGGTTTAGGGCAGTGCAGTGGTGTTCGGGCAGTGTAGGGGGTCGTGCAGGGGGTGGTGTTTCAGGGTTTAGGGCAGTGCAGTGGTGTTCGGGCAGTGTAGGGGTCATGCTGGGGCTGGTGTTTCAGGGTTTAGGGCAGTGCAGTGGTGTTCGGGCAGTGTAGGGGGTCTTGCTGGGGGTGGTGTTTCAGGGTTTAGGGCAGTGGTGTTCGGGCAGTGTAGGGGGTCGTGCTGGGGGTGGTGTTTCAGGGTTTAGGGTAGTGCAGTGGTGTTCGTGCAGTGTAGGGGGTCGTGCTGGGGATGGTGTTTCAGGGTTTAGGGCAGTGCAGTAGTGTTCGGGCAGTGTAGGGGGTCGTGCAGGGGGTGGTGTTTCAGGGTTTAGGGCAGTGCAGTGGTGTTCGGGCAGTGTAGGGGGTCGTGCTGGGGGTGGTGTTTCAGGGTTTAGGGCAGTGCAGTGGTGTTCGGGCAGTGTAGGGGGTCGTGCTGGGGGTGGTGTTTCAGGGTTTAGGGCAGTGGTGTTCGGGCAGTGTAGGGGGTCTTGCTGGGGGTTATGTTTCAGGGTTTAGGGCAGTGCAGTGGTGTTCGGGCAGTGTAGGAGGTCTTGCTGGGGGTAGTGTTTCAGGGTTTAGGGCAGTGCAGTGGTGTTCGGGCAGTGTAGGGGGTCGTGCTGGGGCTGGGGTTTCAGGGTTTAGGGCAGTGCAGTGGTGTTCGGGCAGTGTAGGGGGTTGTGAAGGGGATGGTGTTTCAGGGTTTAGGGCAGTGCAGTGGTGTTCGGGCAGTGTAGGGGGTCGTGCTAGGGTATGTGTTTCAGGGTTTAGGGCAGTGCAGTGGTGTTCGGGCAGTGTAGGGGTCGTGCAGGGGCTGGTGTTTCAGGGTTTAGGGCAGTGCAGTTGTGTTCGGGCAGTGTAGGGGGTCGTGCTGGGGGATAGTGTTTTAGGGTTTAGGGTAGTGCAGTGGTGCTTGTGTAGTGTAGGGGGTCGTGCTGGGGGTAGTGTTTTAGGGTTTAGGGTAGTGCAGTGGTGTTTGGGTAGTGTAGGGGGTCGTGCTGGGGGTAGTGTTTTAGGATTTAGGTTAGTGCAGTGGTGTTTGGGTAGTGTAGGGGGTCGTGCTGGGGGTAGTGTTTTAGGGTTTAAGGTAGTGCAGTGGTGTTTGTGTAGTGTAGGGGGTTGTGCTGGGGGTAGTGTTTTAGGGTTTAGGGTAGTGCAGTGGTGCTTGTGTAGTGTAGGGGGTCGTGCTGGGGGTAGTGTTTTAGGGTTTAGGGTAGTGCAGTGGTGTTTGTGTAGTGTAGGGGTCATGTTTTAGGGTAGTGCAGTGGTGTTTGGGTAGTGTAGGGGTCGTGCTGGGGGTAGTGTTTTAGGATTTAGGTTAGTGCAGTGGTGTTGGGGTAGTGTTTTAGGGTTTAGGGTAGTGCAGTGGTGTTTGTGTAGTGTAGGGGGTCATTCTGGGGGTAGTGTTTTAGGGTTTAGGATAGTGCAGTGGTGCTTGTGTAGTGTAGGGGTCGTGCTGGGGTAGTGTTTTAGGGTTTAGGGTAGTGCAGTGGTGTTTTTCTAGTGTAGGGGGTCATGTTTTAAGATGCAACGCTCCAATACCTGACCAGTCTGCACTACATAAAACTGCAAAAAAACTAAAAATAAAAAGTGTTTTGCACACTTTTGTCATTGGGCTATATGTGGGCTACATCTGGGTAATATTTGTGCTACATTTGGGCTCTTTTTTCACTGGTGGCCATCTTGGAAGACTTCTTTGTTATGAAGTTTCCTAATTTCCTCATTTACTGCAGTCTCCTCAGTAGGAAATGCTTTCAGTTTTTTACTTTGATTCCATCAAGAAGGCATTCAGATGTGTCACACATTTGCCATAAATTCAGAATGTTATTACTCTAGTTGTTCATTAGATCACTGTAGTAAAGCTACTGCTCACCAAGGAGTTAACTGGAAGTCTACTGCTGGTATTGAAAGTGATTGTTTCAGTCTGCATGTCAGAATTTTCTAATGAAATAGAAGAGGATTTGAGATCTCACTTAAAACATGCACTAAATTTTCTTTTTGCAGCACTAACCATAATTTCTATGGCAAAATGAACCCCCTCATTTTGTTCCTTTTTAAATTAAATGTTTTAAGTGTTACCAGTTTATTCCAATCAAGATGGATTCAGGTGTGCCATACTTTTGTCATAAGTAAGGCTGTTAGCACTCTAGTTGTTCTTTAGAACACTCTGGGAAGCTGCAGTAGAACACAAAGGCATCAACTGACAGGCTGCTCCTGTTGAAATATAACAGGAAGATATTTGAGATCTCACTTAAAACATGTCCTAATTTTTCTTTCTACAGCACTAACCATAATTTCTATGGCAAAATGAACCCCTCATTTTGTTCCTTTTAAATTAAATGTTTTAAGTGTTACCAGTTTATTCCAATCAAGATGGCTTCAGGTGTGCCATACTTTTGTCATAAGTAAGACTGTTAGCGCTCTAGTTGTTCTTTAGAACACTCTGGGAAGCTGCAGTAGAACACAAAGGCATCAACTGACAGGCTGCTCCTGTTGAAATATAACAGGAAGATATTTGAGATCACACTTGAAACATGTCCTAATTTTTCTTTCTACAGCACTAACCATAATTTCTATGACAAAATGAACCCCATCATTTTGTTCCTTTTTAAATTAAATGTTTTAAGTGTTACCAGTTTATTCCAATCAAGATGGCTTCAGGTGTGCCATACTTTTGTCATAAGTAAGACTGTTAGCGCTCTAGTTGTTCTTTAGAACACTCTGGGAAGCTGCAGTAGAACACAAAGGCATCAACTGACAGGCTGCTCCTGTTGAAATATAACAGGAAGATATTTGAGATCACACTTGAAACATGTCCTAATTTTTCTTTCCAGAGCACTAACCATAATTTCTATGACAAGCTGAACCCCATCATTTTGTTCCTTTTTAAATTAAATGTTTTAAGTGTTACCAGTTTATTCCAATCAAGATGGCTTCAGGTGTGCCATACTTTTGTCATAAGTAAGGCTGTTAGCACTCTAGTTGTTCTTTAGAACACTCTGGGAAGCTGCAGTAGAACACAAAGGAATCAACTGACAGTCTCTGCCCTTGTTGGATGTACATGTTTTACTGAGAATGTCAGACTTCATTCTCACATGACTGAGAAAGATAATGTGAATGTACAGAAAATATGCTCTCATTTTAGCTTCTGGGGCACCTTCCAAAACTGTATGGGACAAGCATGTGAAAATAGTTTTCTCTCAAACATGATTCATGATATCCCAGCAGAAGGTTTTTCACAGGGTAAAATCACCTTAGAACACACCACAATTACTGAAATTAGTATGGTACCATCAACAAATGAATTCTAATGTAACTAAAGTCTGTTATCACCCTTTATAGTTCTCCTTTTGGTAACCCTCAAAATCTTCGATTCACTACAATGCATTTCAATGGGGTACTATCATTTATATTGGTCCCAAGATGGCTGCCAGCAATTCCAGGATGAAGTGCTGACAGCCAATCAGATCTCACGATGACATGTGTGGTTAGGCTCCGCCCAGATATATATGTGTTTTTACTTTTGATTTTCTCAGCAACTACTGAACGGATTTACACCATTTAACAAAAAGGGTTCTTTTTGAACCAAGAACTACCTCTTTGCCAAATTTGGTGTAATTCCGTTCAGCAGTTCGGGCTGTAGCCTTGCATAAAGTTTCCTATGGGAAATTGATTTTTTGACTCTTATTTTTTTAATTTCTCCGCAACTACTGAACGGATTTACACCATTTAACAAAAGGGTTCTTTCTGAACCAAGAACTACCTCTTTGCCAAATTTGGTGTAATTCCGTTCAGCAGTTCGGGCTGTAGCCGTGTCTAAAGTTTCCTATGGGAAAATGAATGGGGAAAACATGTTTTGGGACCCCCCTTTTTTCTCGGCCCCCGCTTGACGAATCACCTTGAGACTTTCAGGGTAGGAGCGGACCGGAGCGGGCCATAAAGTTTGAAAATTTCGCGAAGATTCGTCAACCGACGCAAGAGTTATTTCAAATAGAATGTCGCGGATTTCCTATGGAAAATAGGTCCTAACTATAACTATCTACTGGCGACCGCCAGTAGATTATATATATATATATATATATATATATATATATATATATATATATATATATATATATATTGCAGATTCTCGCTTGAAGTATCCTCGAAGAAAAACGAGCGTAGTCCCAAATCAGTGCAAGATATTCTTTATTGCCACCAAGCTAGTCCGCCATGACGCGTTTCGGCCGTACCTCGGCCTTGATCACATGACACGGCTCAAACTGTGAGTAACTAATTTAAAGTGCTAGTGCTCAATTTGCATAGAAGGACATAGACAACATACTATATACATTTTATACTCTGGAATTATACATTATAAATAAGTAAAATTCTTGTGTGTATATATTTAAAATAATCTGTATATATTTTAAAATTCTTGTGTGTATATATTTACAATAAATCTCCCAGTTTAACATTTTCTGCATACAGATCCCTGAAATGCTGAATTATGTAAAGTTGCCTCAACTCTACAAAGGCAAATTGGTCCGCCTAATATATGCTTGAATGCTTTGCTGCCAAACAGGCGGAGTCTATCTATCTAATGTCCGCAAAAAGTTTCTAAAGTGCATATGTGTAGTAGATAAGTGTAGTGAAGCCCTATGGATGAAGTGCATAAATAAGATAAAAATATATAAGAAAGAAAGGATGTGCTGTATACCATATATTGCCGTACAACCGTTATGATATTTTCTGGGACGACAATATAATATTCATTATAAATGTATAAATACATAAATTGATCTAATCAATTAAATCTGTAAGCACATCCGTATATTCCCATATAATAATGGGCTTTGGGTATTGTCTTAATGACATATGCTTACGGATGCAGATTCAATAGGGCCAGGGGAAATCAATGCAATCAATATCAGTAGGTGGGATCAAGCAGCTGTAAAAACCTGATTTTATGGGGTATGTGAGATTTTTAAACATCTATATTTAAATTAAGATACTGATTCAACCTCCTACTGTTAAAATACATAAAATACGATATACAAAGAAAATATTTTTCAAAAATTTCAAAGAATTAATAAAATTCATATATATTCTCACAATAAATATATTCATAAAATACTGTAGATAAATATTAATAAATATAAATATGTGCAAAATCAGATCTCATAAATGCAATAGATGAGAGATATTACCTCTAACCAGAACCTATATAAAATCGCCAAACCTATAGATGTCTAATTGTGGCACATATCTTTTACATATTATTGACTCATCAGAATTTATAAAGTGCAAGTGCTATCATCCTAAAACACAATGGGAGAGTTACATCTAAATATCATAGGAATCCATACAATAATAAAATCATATAAATACCCATAAAAAATGATGATGATAATGATAAAACCTCCTAAAATCACATTAATATTTTGTATGTGACATTATAAATTTTGTGTAATATTTGTGTGATTATTAATAGGGTCTCGCATTCATAAATAGGTGTGCAAATATTCTGTATTATTCAGACCTCCTGGGTGCTTGGAGTCGAATTCTAAAATGTATCTTGTTTCTAGGCGTCTTAATTTGCCTTCCCGATCACCACCTCTCTTATGGGGCGGAACCGACTCTATAGCATAGTATTTAAGATGTTTGAGGTCACTATCGTGAAACTCCTTAAAATGTCTAGCGACCGGGTAACTAGCATCATTATTTGTGATGGCCCTCATGTGCTGCAAAATTCTTTTATGCACTGCCAGCTTAGTGCTACCTATATATTTTATATTTTAATTTGCAACTACATTCCAACACGTATACTGAAAATTCAGTCTTACATGTAAGGTGTTGGGTAATATTGCGTATTTTATCATCGAATGCAGTGCGATAAGTACTGGTATTGACACCCTGTTGGCATGCTTTACATGTAGTGCATCTAAAAATCCTTTCCTTGCTGATAACCATGTGGTATATATATATATATATATATTTTTTTTTCCCATATAAAACAAAGCTTCCAAACAACCATGCACAGGCTTGTGTGGTTGTGAGGTTTATTGTGGTGGCTGGCTTTCGCTAATTCATGGCAATAAGCCTTGGATGGAATGAAATGAGCGTGTCTCCAGAGAATTTGTTTGCAAAACACCAACACTCGTAGAACAAACAAAAGAACAGAATGGTGAAGCAACTAGTCAAAATAAATAAATATGTATATATAATATGTGAGGTAAGTAGTAGTGCAAGGTGAGGCTATGAGTTATAGTTATTTGAGATAACTAACACTGGTAAATGTCTGTGGTTTTGTTAGTCTAAAACGTTATTTTTAATTGACATTTGCACCTAACTATAACGTTACTTTAACCTTTGTTTCTTTCCAGTGAATTTCTAAGGTTTGTTTTTTAGATATGAAGTAAGATATTTTCAGTTCCTAACTATAACATCCCTTTAACCTTTGGTTTTTTTTCACGGAATTTCTATGCTTTTTTTAACGTAAAGCCAGATGTCCATCACCATGCAACCCCCCTGCAGGCACCCAAGCCCCTCACCGTGCACGGCCTTTGGCCAAGCACAACGTGGGGTTGGGCACCCAACCCCCCCACCCCCATATATTACCTTTGTCCACCACGGTCTTCAGTTTGAACAGCAAGAAGGCATATTTGCGCTGACATCTTGAATCTGCATGGATATTGAATACTACGTGAGCGAGACAAAATGGTGTCTTGCTCTGTTAGTATTCAATATCCAAGCAGCGCCTGTTCTTCTCTCACACTGTTTAGGACCTGAGAAAAAACATGAACTGTCGGAATATTGGGCAGATGGGCTCATAGCAGACAGCAGCGGTTCCTTACTCTAACACTGAGCGCATTCATCAACTTCTTGCTACCAGCAGCGCCAACCAATTTTAGGTCGAGCATTCGAGACCTCTTGTATATACTTTAGTATATACTTATTATTAGGTCGAGCATTCGAGACCTCTTGTATATACTTCAGTATATACTTATTATATACTTATATGTGTATGTAATTTGTGGGCTCTGGAGATCAGCCCTAGGACTTGTCTGCTTCCGCTTAGGGACTTTTTTTCTTGTTCAACTGCTTTTATTTAACTGTCTGGATAGAAAATGACCAGCAGAGGTCAGTAAAATACCAGAATTGCTTTCTGCTGAGGGACTTTCTTTTTTTTATTTTTCTGGCAACTGCCTCTATTTAACTTTCTTGATAGAAAACGACCTGCTGAGGTCAGTAAAATACCAGAATCACTTTAGCATTCTCTACATTCCAGTCCATAGAAATTGTCTTGCACAAGCACTGGTAGACAATAATATTTTTTTCAAATCTTGTATTTTCAGTGTTATGACCACAGAAGGCCCTAATTTTATATTAAAAACAGAGCTTTGGACTATACCATTTCCCGCTGACAGGCAATATTTCTCTCCATGTGTTCCCATACCTGGCATGCCACGCAGTTTGGTGCTTACTTTCCCTCCATGTTAAAGAACAGTAGATGTTTCAGCACCCAGGCTAATGTGCTGCATAACTAAATACATATAAGGTCCAAAGGCGAGACCGATTGCATTGCAAATGCTTGTTAGCATGGCAAAGACGCCTGGCTTTGCTGAACTGCTCCAAAGGCATCAGTTAGTTAAAAAAAACATGAATGTGAGTGAGTTTGTAAGTGCACGAGGACCAGAAATGGCAAGAGCAGCTGGAATGTAGATGAACTGCTTTGTTTCCCCCTGGTTGAAAAGTGCTGATCAGCTGTGCCTCATGGCACTAATACACTTGAAGAGAAAACCGAAAAGGCATGAAACTGTCAGAAAAGCAGACTCGTAAGAATGGCACAACAATATTATATTTCATCAGATGACATTGCTCTGCCAGGGTAAATCAACAAGAAACAGCCAAATCGTCCATAGGCTTTGTAAGTCTGATGAAATCTCAGCACACTTTTGGCACCCGTGGCAAAGGTGAACTATTTCTGGGGACATTCATCCATACCTTTTGACATCAACCATGCTTCAAAGACTGCCTGCCACAGTAGCAGGCAATACAGATAGCTTGCAGCTCTGCAGCAGAGCGCTCAATGGTCTGACTATGTTCATTTAATCACTCTAGAGATGGAGGGAGGAAAGTCGGTTGCAATCTGAAAGCATTGACGACAAATGTAGACTTCTTTTAAATGGGACCTGAAGCTGAAACCTTCTTTAATATGGAGCGGATTATCCCCATTTAATAAAAACAGAGGGGCATATTATCAAGGAAGTGGCGGAGAGAGGCGTTAGCCGTCTTGGCTTAACGACTCTCTCCGCCACTTCGGAAACGCCAGGCTGCACCATATTAACAAGGATATGGTGCAGCCTGGCGTTTCCCCCTGCGATGGCGCTAAGTTACACAACTTAGCGCCAGCGCAGGCACCCTTGCACCAGAGTGCTTGGGTATCTGCGAGCAGTGAGGTTTGTTTATGTGTAGGAAGGAGTTCCTTCCTGCACATAAACAAACCTAAAATGCCATTTTGTAACTTTCATGTGTGCTGCTTCGTGCAGCACACATGGAAGTTACAAAATGGCATTTTGAAAAACGGTTTGTACATGTACAGGAAGGGACACCTGCTTTGGTGAGCAAAAGAATGATGGATTTAACTCAGATCCTTGTGACTGGGGATGAATGTTTGCATTGTCCAGCATTCCGTCCATCAATTGTTTCTTTTGCGCAGGCCCAGTAGTAGCATTTAATCTACAGGCCCTGGGCACTATTCAGGCGGGTGATTTTTTTTGGGAAAGCACAGGTGTGTGGTTGGGAACGACTACACAGATGCCAATCAGCAAGAGGTGGTTACTGGTTATGACAGCCAGAAGATTGTAGTGCAGAAGTAGGTTCTAGTCATCTATGGTTCAGTATCAGGTAGGCAGAGGTCCAACCAGGTTGCAAGCTTTCTCAAAGTCAGTAAGTCTGGCTTTAATGTGCCATAACCTGTATAAGCAGACATGTACGACTCTTGAGCCTCACGTACAAATCCTTTGGAGATTGCAGACCCAGTGATAGGCAAAATCACAGGATTTGTGACCGCAAAAGGGCTTTGTTTTATATACAAAAGCCCTTTTACAAGTTGGAAAAATATTTTCAACTTATGAAGGCCTTTTGCGATCCTTTCTGATTCGGAAATGATAGGGTGTGTGAAAGTGGCATCTACCTTATGTTTCCAATTCCGAGAGGAAAGTATCAATTGCTTACGACAGCAATTGCAGTTGCAAAATAATGATGAGTTGCCGACCTAGGAGCTCGGGTGGTAACTGGTTTGCAAAAGTTTAGGTGTTCTCTTAGCACCTCTTTCCCTTTGGGAATCGTGTTTGCAGCCTCGAAGGGAGTAGGCAATGGCCCAGGTATCCACTGATTGCTCATTGTGAAGTAAAAAGGTATTTCTATTTTACAGTGCAATCATAGAGATTGTTCTCTACTGTCCCTTGCAGACCAGCATCCCTGTGATTGCACCTGCGGTCACAAATTGTGACCTGACTTTTGATTATTAATTAGGCAGGTAATTCTGCTACCCCTTTTGATCCTGTATTTTGTGAACCAACATATTAGTGGATAGGTCAGTTCGCAAAATAATTTTTAATTTGCAAAATGTTGGTGTGCAATATGCAACCACTTTTTAAAAATGGAATGATAGTAATTCAGGCCTCTTTCTTGCATTGGTAACGATGGCAAGAAGTAAGTGTTGCAGAGGTACCTTTTGCACTAAGAAAATAACCGAAATGATGGATTATGCTTTTCACATAATTGCACATAATTATGAGTAATTTTAAAGTAATTACAAGTAATTGCGCTGGAGAGAATTATGCCAGTTACCTCCACCCCTAGTTCTAATCTCAGGTTCTCAACGTCTAAATTTTGTGAAATCACTTCACCAGTCTGGCAGATTTTTACAGTCTGTCAGAAGTCACATTCAGTGTAATGCTTTACACATTTGCAGAGCTATAATTAATAGGAATAATTATGCATAGGTACAACACGAAATCAGACATAGTGAATTTCAGGGATATGAGGAAAGAAATAATCTTATAGTGTAGATATGGCCCTGAGAGATCTATAAAATTGTTAGCTATCCTTGCACATCTTGACACCAGGGTACAGCTCCAGAGAGATCCAGTATATAGAAATAGCACTGGAAACGCTGCGGCCAAGGTCAGAGCCTTTGAGCTCACTGCTATGGAGATGGTGATGCAAATCTTGTGAATGTGGACCAGGCCCTAGGAGACTAGATACCGTTACAGAACACAAGCAGTCAAGAGTCTTGGGGTTTGCTCATCACACTTCATGACTGTGGTTAGACCTTGAAAGTTCATTTGTTTGAATGTAGCAAATCCGTAGGCATCACACCATAAAGGTCACAGGTCTGGTCCCTGAGCACAAAATGGCCAGGTTAGCTCAAGGTTGTCATTACATTAGCAGCAACATCTACATTCAGTGAGAATTAATTGGGTGGCAGGGGAATGACAATTAAGATGAGGATGCCAGACTTGTGCTTGGTTTACTGTGGAGGTAAACACACAATGGATTTGTGGTGTTGGTAGAGGGTTATGGAACTTCTTTTCAAGGTGATAGTGGTGTCACTTTGAACTGCCAGAACCCTGATTTGCAAGGCAGACAGCACAGATGTTGGTCCTGAGTGGAGTTGGTGAGTGGGGGAGTGCGGTGCAGAGATGGGGAGGTAATTGCGGGGTTAGGGATGAGGTTGGGCTCAGGCCCGCCCTTTGTATACCTGTACTTCAAGCTGTGGCAGTCGAGTCATTGTTAGACTCAGATTGGCGGCATTATGTTTTGAAAGCAGATTTAAAGAAAACGCCCACTTCTCAGTCAGCCTGAGATACAGCACTATCTGTCTGTTACATTTGCCTCTTGCAGCCGTTGCCATCTATTTGCTTGAGATTTGGAAAGGTTGAGCAGAGAAAAAGAGCCTCTTTCACTCTGGCCATCTCAAAAGGATTGGTACTGGAGGTCCTGTCTTAGGTATCACCTTTTCCCTGAGTAGTATACCAGCTCAGTTGTTTATGCTCTTTCTGCAGATATCAGTGTAAGACTTTTAGCTCCCAGCTCTAAGTTTGGGCAAAGCCAACCTACACTTTAATTTTCTCATTAGTATACTGTTAGACCTAGCACCATTGGCGTGGGTTTCCCCTGTATTTTTGCCTTTGCTTCCTGCGTTTATGCTGTGTGTTGGACTTCGTTTTGCTGGTCTAGATGCTTTGGGCACTTTGCCACTGCTGTTCAGTGCCAAAGTGCAAGTGCCCCCTTTGTAAATTGTTGTTATTGACTGGTGTTTCCATGATTGGCTTATTTGATTTACTGGTAAGTCCCTAGTACAGTGCACTGTGTGTGCCCAGGGCCTGTAAATCAAATGCTGCTGGTGGGTCTGCCAGCACTGATTGTGCCACCTACACAGGCAGCCTGTAAATGTAACTCAGACCTGCCACCGCGGTGTCTGTGCACAGTTTAGCACTGCCATGTCGACTTGGCAAGTGCACCCACTTGCCAGGCCCTAACCTTCCCTTCTCTTACATGATAGTCACCCCTAAGGTAGGCCTAAGGTACCCATGTTGGCAGGGTGCAGTGTATGTGAAAGGTGGGACATGCCCTGATGTGTGTGGCATGTCCTGATAGTGAAATACTGCCAATTTTGTTTTTCACTATTGTAAGGCTATCTGTCCCCATAGGATAGAATGGGGAGTTTCCTTTTAACACCTTATAAGCATAACTGCCCATGGGAACAAGTTATGAAAATAAAGTTTGATATGCCTGAACTCAGAATGTTAAGATGCATCTTTTAGTGAGGGTGATTTTTGCATTCTGGGTTTGAAAATACCACTTTTAGAAAGTAGGTATTATCTTGCCTAACCATCCAGTGTGCCTCTGCTAGGTTGTGTATTGACTGTCTGGCTTTGGGGTGACAGGGGCTGGGGAGGTGCAGTGGCTCCAGAGAGCCTGTATGAGTCAGGGCTGGGCTGAATAGACCTGGGCTGCATTTAGAGTAGGGGGAGGAAATTTCCTTTCACCTAAATGGGCCTGGTCTGCCTTCCACAATGCTGTCTCCACCTCCTGCCAGGAAGCTGCACCAGAGAGGACAAATCTGGTTTTAGCTGGGCAAGGAGCTTCTCTGCACTAGAGAACAAAGATGATTTACTGTATAAAAAGAGAGGTCCAGACCCCAGACTTTTAGATCACTTCTGGGAATCAAGAGGAACCTTTGCCAAGGAGAAGAGCCGGACAAGCTGAGGAGGAATACTGCTCCTGTGCTGTTTGCTGTCTGGGGTTGGCCTGCAGTGGCTACTTGCTGCCAAGGAAAGGAGAAAGGACTTTGCTGTTTGCTGTGTCCCCTGCTTGAGGAAGATCTCCAAGGTCTTGAATTGAGCTTGCCTCCTGTTCTGAAGTCTCATGGACAGAAAGACTTCACCCCCAGTCCCCCTTGAACTCCTTTGCTGGGAGTTCTGACTTGCTGAGAGGTGCTTGCCAGTGTTTTGGGCCTCTGGAGGTTGTTTTGGGACTGGAAACTGCAAGAACTGTGAAAATCGACGCATCGCCTGTTTCTGATGCATCACAGCGGTGCGAGAGAAGATTTCCGACGCATCGCCAAAGAATCGGCGCAGCGCCTGCTCGCGGACGAAGTGTCTGCCGAATCCTGTGCACCGATCTCCGACCTCCGAGATCACTGCACCGATTCTGACGCAGGCCTGGTTGGAGAAGAACCGACGCATCGCACTGGATCATCACGCAACGCATCGAAGCGTCAAGTCTGTTGCATTGTTAGGGGACTTAGTAAGAAACCGACTCATCATCTCCCCACACAGTAAGAAACCGATGCATCACCTCCTCTCCGGTAAGGAACCGACGCATCACCTCCTCTGCGCAGCAGTAAGGAACCGACGCATCACCTCCCCCCGAGCAAGGAACCGACGCATCACCTTACCTGAGTGTAAGGAATCAACGCATCACCTTCCCTGCGACCCTTTTTGCTTGCATTTTTTGACGCATCCAAGGTACTTTGTGTAAACGTGTTGCATCTCACATTTTCTTGGAACTGAACTGTTTCTACCATTTGAAAGTCATATTTTTAGTACTGTGTTGTGGATTTTTGTCGTTTGGTCTTGTTTTGATTTAGATAAAGATTACTTATTTTTCTAAACTGGCATAGTGTTTTCACTGTATTACTGTATGTGTTCACAAATATTTTACACACTGCCTCTGAGATAAGCCTGTCTGCTTGTGCCAAGCTACCAAGGGGGTGAGCAGGGGTTATTTTAGAAGTGTACCCCCCTTACCCTGACTAGAATCAAGGGTCCCTATTTGGGCAACTAGAGACCCCATTTCTAACAGACTCTATTATGTTAACTGAGTCAAGGAAGCGTTACACGTATCTTCCCTCTCTGTCTCCTAGCTTCATCTGCTATTCTTAGCAGTTTAAAATTACCTAAATACTAGTGACATACAAGACGTAATGTCTGATTATATTTTCCCTTTTCCATATATTCTTTTGCTCTGCCGTGCCCCATTCTTTATCTTTCCTCCCCCCCTTGCCTCCCTGTTCTCTGTAGCTCTTTCAAAAAGCTCAGCAATGCATTAAATGTATAACTTCATCCAAAACACGTACACCTTACTAGAACAGCTACATAAGCAACCTAATATGAGGGCATGAGTGCTGGAAACCCAGTCCACACAACCTGGAGCTAAAGACCCTTTGAACCACCCTGCTGAGAGTTCCTTCCTGACTTGCCTAGATATCCTTGTATCATAGAGACCAGTATTTCCCTTTAGGGCTCCCTCCATTATCTTCCTTGCTAGCTGCAGGCTCACAGTTAAAGGTAACTATTAGGGCGAGGCCTACACATGTGGTCTGAACATAGACATCGTGCAGCAGAAGAGGTGACCTTCTCTTGTCTACCGAGAAACTCTCTCTGTTGCAAGTTTCATGCAAACAGTGTGCATTGGATTCTAAAATTGGCCACCCTGATTTCTCTCATTGTCACTACTAGACATCTCACCCACACCTGAATCCTTCTCTCTTTTTCCCTCCTGTTTCTTAACTCCATATCTGCAAGCCAGCCACCAAAGGCCTGCTACCCAAAATGCATTATTGCTGTCAGGGCAGTTCTCAGGGACCTACATAACCCAGAGGTAACTGTGCAATCTTTGTACCAAGTATTGTCTGTTGTATCTAGAACTTCAGGAACCCTTCACTTCTGTCAATGTAACAATTTCTGAGAACCTAGGGGCATATTAGCAAGGACCTGCGCTAATTATCGCAAATCGCGCTTAGCGCGATTTGCATTATCGCCGCCTATCGCTGGAGTACATCGTCGTTTTAGCGGCGTATTAGCAACGCTTTGCACAATGGCAATGTACATTCTAGCGATAGACGGCAATAATCGGCATCTGCGCAGGAAAAGCTGCGATAATGGCAGTGCGCTACGGAAATCCTAGCTGATAGGGGAGTGTGGGTTTAACATGTTCAATCCACCTCCCATTGTGGACATAGCTAAGTCAGGATGTGGAGCAGGTGTTAATTTCCGGCGATAATCACGGTCAGTGCAGCTTTTATTGTCGCTTGACCAGCGTTGTTAATAGGGCGATGTTGTGTTGGCGAGGGATTTCACTCAGGATTATGTGAGGAACGCCCACTTTGCATGTCATTAGCGATGATTATCGCTGACATGCAAAGCGGGAGGGAAACGGGCGCTATTGCCAGTAAGCTGTCGCTAACAGCAGTTAGCGACAGCTTGTTAATTGGGCGATAATAATATCGCCGCTTTAGCGGCAGAAAGTGCCGCTAAAGCGGCGTAAATGCCCTTGCTAATATGCCCCTAGTTTCAAGCTTTCAACCCCTTTCAAGGGGTGGCCATACTCTTGAAGGGTGGCATCGGGGTGAAGGCTCATGGAGAGATAACACTTAAGTAGCACACAATACTGTCCTGCCACTGTATGACTTTCTAAAAATGAAAACACTTTATTCACAGTTAACAATCTTGAGGTGTGGAACAATAATGTTTCTTCTTAGCCTCACAGTAAGTTGTTTTCAACACTATAAGTGTGTACAATCTGACTTTCCCATGTAAGTAGGGGGACCCTCTTTGCATTAACACTATCTACGGAAACAAAGCACAGGTGCATTATTGGTGGCACATAGCTGTGGTGTTTCACACGTAGGGCTATATCAGAGGGCCTAATTCACAATGCTTTGTGTTACACCAGATTATCCAAGCTTGATTCACTGACTGTTTTCTATGAGTAAGTGTGATTTACTTTTGTATTTCCAGGAATAAGACGATGAATGTTGATTCACCAAAATGCCAGTGGTAATGGAAGTGGCAGCAGGCTAACTTTAATAGCCTTATGACATCATAGGAAGTGACTTCACATGAACTTTGCCCTGGATGACATGACAGGAAGTTTTGTCACATGACCTTTGGCTTGATGACATAACAGGAAATAAAATAAGTATATATAAAAAGAATACAAAAAGTTACAAAAGAAAGTAAAAGTCTATTTTTGTTACACCCACATATTAACCACGGTATGATATTTCTTAAGTGCTGCCATGCACCTTGATGCCAATCTGGTGGAAAGTGCGCTATATACAAATGTTAATTAAACAAATACATAATATGGATGCAGCCTTGATATCCTATAGTAGCAGCTATCTCCTACCCCAATGCAGTCATCATACCTCAGACAGTCATCATATGACAAATCACAGCATCAAATGCCCAGATGAGCACCGCATGCATTCCAAGATGTAGCTTCAAATGCCTCAGCTCAGAGCCAAGTGATAAAACACAGTTCCAGTGCCAAGCCACAAGACACTGGCATAACTCACAGTCTCAAAGACAGAGACACAACTAATTATTGAAAGCTTCTGTTACATAAAGAACAGGTTCCAAATGGGCTGCAACAGTGTGAGCAACAAAGTGAGTAAACTGGGTGAAATAGTCAAAAATAAAGGTAAACTTAATAAAGTAAGTGGCAGACTCAGTTGAATTAGATACATACAGAGTTCATATTCCAGTTGCTTCATGTAATCCCACTGAATGAATACAATGCGTTCACATCTAGCTGCTGAGTTAAAGAAACACCTTCTTTTTAAAGGCTGCAGTGGAAGATCAAACATGGCTCCCTCCTCAGATCCAGCTAATGAATATGACAACTCTCCCCCTGCACAGGAGTGCAGACGGTTCACAAGGAATCTACTCTTATATCCTGTCTTTCTAAATCACCTTTGTTGTGGTGAAGACCAGGTGGTACCAAAAGGCACTTTGCCGCACACTCCAATTGCTTCCTCTTGCTGTGTAGTGAGTACACCACATTTGGGTTGGAAAGAAAACAGAAGCAAACAAGCTAAACCCAAGTATCCTGCAGGTATGCTTTGTAGACCGGCTCCACGCCACCTGCTGGTGTCTGGGCACTCGCCTGCCAAGAGCCGCTGGCACGCACAGAAACAAGCATTGACGCATCCAATGGCATTGCCTCAATCCGCTGCTGGTCCCAACCCTGTTCGCTGCCCTGTGGGGTGGGTAACAGTGCTCTGGAAATCAGTTCACTCCATCTGTAGCACAGGAGGCAGCCCTTTCGGCCGAATAAAGAGCGACAAACAATAATCTGTTCTTGGCCAGCACAGCCGCTGCCTCCCAGTGCCAAAACCAGGGGCTACTTTGCGACATAGTGATCAAGCTGTAAGGAGCACAAACTTTGGATTTAGGATTTTGCCACAATAGAGGAATGAGAAAATGTTGGCATTTCTAGGAGGACACGCAGAGTCGCATCAATGACTCCTACGCTTAATATAACTACGGGTCAGGTTTCATGTATTTGCAATGTAAAGCATCTTGTAAACAAGTCGTTATCACTTTTCGGATGTATACTTCACTTTCTTTTAATATTTGTCAATAATGAGGGTTTCAATGAAATTCACTCTATTTCGTGCTTCGTCTCCTGTCCTGTATATTCAATAGCTGCGGCAGAGGTCAATTAACTTTCAGCATATTTCTATATCACTGGTAAACACCACCCCTGGCTCTTGTTAAAAAAAATCCCTTATTGACATTGCAGGTATGTACACAGTGTTCTGACTTGTTGACCGGTGGCGGCCGTTATGGCTCGCGGTGGTGAGCGGGCGCAGGGGGAGCTGTGGGGGGGGGGGGGCCGCGCAGGGAGACGAATATAAAAAAAAACGTACCTTGCTGCCGGGTTCCGCGTCCCTGCTCCTGCTCTCCTTGTGGAACTCGAGGAACAGGAAGCACAGCAAGCCCCACTGACCAATCACAATGCTGCAACGCAGCATTGTGATTGGCAAGGACCCAGGCTCCCCTGACCAATCACAACGCTGCAATGCAGCGTTGTGATTGGTTTTGAGCGTCCTGGTTCGACGCTGAACCAGGGAATGAGGCCCTGAGCATGTTCTCCAGGCAGGCTGTAATGCAGCCTGCATGGAGAATGGGGAAAGTGCACATGACTGGTTTGGGCAGCCCGAGAGGGTCGACCAAACAGTCGCACTTAGGAGTGGGCAAACCACTCCTCCCCTGCCCTGCTCTGAGAGCAGAGCAGCCCCGTCCACCCGCCCGCCCACAAAGCAGCACAAAGCAGAAAATGATAATAACGCAAAGTTATCATTTTAAATTTCTACTACGCACTGCTTAAAAGCAGTAGGGCTACGCTCCTCCACCATAGCGGAGGAGCCACCACTGTTGTTGACTTATGTCTTTTAATTGCAGTCAGGAAACTACTTTTCTTCCTTTACTATAAGCACTCCATTGAAGAGCATGTGTCTTCTCGCTCTCTCCCTATTGCGCTGCTTCCATCATCAGCTTTCCCCACCCACCTTCGCTATCTGTGTTGCTTCCCTCGTCTCTCCCTACCCCATCTCACTCATTTATTTTTCCTTAATGTTCCCCCATCCCAGTTTGTGGTCTCTTTCCCTCTTCCCGCACTCTGTTCCCCAATACTGGCAGTCTGTCTAGCTTCCTACCCGCTCCCTGTGTGAATTTGCTCTTTTTACATTGTTTTTAAGAGTGCCCGGCAACTGCAAATCCCTGCCAGGTCACTTTCTACCTTTCCTGGTTTTCATACAACTTTTTTCCTTTTTTGAACAATTGCTTTTAATTTACCTATATAACATGGACACCTGCCATGTTAAACTGGTAATTTAAATATGGCTGCCATGTTCATGTGGAATGTGCAAGTCAAGATGCACTCTTCATTACGCATCCATCAAAATTGTCATCTCAAGCCTCTGAACTCCAAACTACAAACCCAATGACTACCAACCCTAATGAAACAGTGCAAGTTGTCACACATCAATTTACAGATTTCATGGCAAACACAACACTCTCACAGCCACTTCTACTGGCACAATCAATCAATCAAGCAAGTCTTATTTATAGAGCGCGGCTTGTCATCTGAGAGGGTATCGAGCTGCTTGCTTCAGGTATCAGTCGAAGAGGCAGGTCTTAAGTCCCTTTCTCAAGTGGAACTGCAAGTGTGCGGTGCGGCGGTGGAAGGGGAGGGTTTTGCAGGCTTTGGCGGCGAGATGGAGCGTCCTCCGGAGCGGCAGGGGCACATGTGAGATGTCTGTGCGGGGGGAGGTGTGTGGAGCGGAGATTCCTTGGAGGTCAGTGGAAATGCAGGCAGTGGTTCACATAAACCCCTTTTTCTAGCACAAATGACATCTACCCTCCCAGAAAAAGCACAAACTATGTGGTATTACAGCAATGCGGCACATACACTACTACAAAACTGACATCCAATACCCCAACAAATCAACAATACACATAAACACCAACATTTCCACTTCAGAGCACCAGCCACAATAGGACAAATCTCGAGACAAAGGCACATTGCACACCCATTCACAACACTCTGAATAAGAGCACTGTGATTTGGAAAAGTCCAATGTCTTCATTGTCACACCAAACATTTCCAAAGTATCTCCTCTCCCAATGCTTGAAGACACTCCACAAAAAGAAGACAAACAACTCACTGATGTGTGCTACCCTACTACAATCAACACATAGGTCACCACTCCAACCACACATCTCAACATCAGAATAAAATCTAGATTCCTGCACAAAATATGCAGCACAACACTTACATTAAAATTTGTTGGTTGAGATTGGTACTACGTTCTGTTAAGTGCTCGATCAACATCTAAACATTCCACTGACATGCATATCCTCCTCTCTTACCCTAAACTTGATATTTGTTATTGAAATATGGATAACAGACGACTGTGCCACGAGGCAATACCACTCACTAGAGGTGGGCGAGCCCCTGTAAGATGGACTCAGGCTGCCGGTTATGGAACTGAGGAGCCAGGTTCTAGTCTCAGCGCCTGCTCAATGTCCTGTGATTCTGGGCGAATCACTTAATCTCCCCCTGCCTATAAATAATGTATGTGACCTTGTGTAACATAACTGGTACTCTTGTCGAGCCTTCTGATCGAGTTTGTGCTCTATTTGAAAACTGCAATAAGAGGTGCTTCTCAGTGCAGTGCTATAATGTGTCCTATTAATGTCAAAACTTACATATGTTAAAGAAATACAATTTTTTTCAATTTTGAAGAGACTTCTTCATATTTTACGTGATGTTTGTTGCATGATTTACATAGCAAATATTTTCAGGGCTCGGCTCGTTCACAAGCTCTAAGATAGGAGACAAACCTTTGGCTCGGCTCTGGCTGGTCTCTCCGGGCCCGATTCACAGAACTAACTTACGACAAAATCCTAAACTTACTACCATTTTGGTATTTACAGAATGAACTTACTCATTTTGGTATTCACAGAATGAACTTACTCATTTTGGTATTCACAGAATGAACTTACTCATTTTGTTATTCACAGAAGGCACTTACACATTTTGTGTAACTTACTCATTTTGTGTAACTTACACATTTTGTGTAACTTACTCATTTTGTGTAACTTACACATTTTGGTATTCACAGAAGGCACTTACTCATTGATGAGTAAGTGCCTCCTGTGAATACCAAAATGAGTAAGTTCATTCTGTGAATACCAAAATGGTAGTAAGTTCATTCTGTGAATACCCAAATGTGTAAGTTCATTCTGTGAATACCCAAATGTGTAAGTTCATTCTGTGAATACCCAAATGTGTAAGTTCATTCTGTGAATACCAAAATTGTTGTAAGTTTAGGATTTTGACATAAGTTAGTTCTGTGAATCAGGCCCAGACTGTTTATGTATCGGCTCGCCCACCTCTATCACTCACATAATTTCAACAAAGGATCACGCGAACTAATGGACCGGTGCATTATCAACTGTGACTAGGTTACACAGATATCAAAATCCACAAACTCTTTCATATATCAGATTACAAACTCTTGAGTCTACAACACAAACGTGCATCGATCCCTTATCACTCCATACTCCTCATCTACCTCATTCCCTGGGAGAGGATGTAGTCTTACGGCTAGAGCGGTTCAGCCTCGAAGCTGGGGGACCAGGTTCGAGTCTCGGCAACGACGCTCAACATCCTGTGATTCTGGGCAAATCACTTAATCTCCCGGTGCCTAACAAAAATGAATGTGTCCATCTGTAAAGAAACCGGTGCTAATGTAAAACGCTCTGATACCTGATATCTTCGGGTCTAGTTTGCGCTAAATAAAACTCTAAAAAAAAAAATGTCAGGAAATGCCATCTCAACAAATATTTACAATACCTCATGCGCTTCCATTTCTCCATGGCTTTGACACCTATCTTGACCACACCAACAAGCCCAATCAACCCACAAACTGCACTCTCTTTCTTTTGCTTTGCCGCACACTGAGGGTAAGACAAAATGCAGGAGTCACAGACAAGTTCGCTAGCTCATTGACAGTGCATCTCTATTTCTGGAGAAATAATATGTCAAAGCGACTTGATTTGGAAGTTGCGGAGATTCTTCAAAAAGGGCAACCAGGAAAAACCCATGATTGCTGTGAGCTTCGTTTTTACCATACAGCTAACGTTTGAAGAAGGAATGTGTGAACTAATGGAAAATTAATCTTAAAAATAAAAAAAATAAAAATTCCAACAAAAAAGACATCTAAGGACATGTATATATTTTGCATGTTTGTGTCCCATTTTGAATTATTTTGGCTCATGTAAGTAAGACGACACAGGAGCAGTATAAAGCAGTGCCTTTCTCTGGTAGCGGACATCTTAATACGCACTGCTAAGTGGATGTAATTTGTATTGAAATGAATGAATTTAGCATATAATTGGTGGGATAGCACAAGGGCCAAGTTTAGAGGATGGCAGTCATGGGACATCTGCCATAAAAAGGAGATGTCACTACTGACTTCCTCAGCATTCTGCCAACAAAGGGTGGAAGACTCCAGTCTTCTCAGTAGCAAAGTTGTTGCCAACTCCTGCAGTGAAAAACTTTAGTTTATTTATTTATTCCTATATATAAATACATTTACATATTTATATATATTAACGAACAATAAAAATAGTTTAGTGACAGCCCAGTTGTTCAAATAAGGGAATCCATTCATCAAATATTTTTGTGCAAGTCCTTAAAACTATATTTAACCGTCTATTTACAAACCATATGGTAATAGTTTTTCCAAATGTTAGCCAAACACAGTTGTATTACCAGCAGCAGCCCAGGGTGTTAACTACATCATTCAAGACAACCTTAAAAACCCTACACCAGTTCGTAAGCAAGGCCGGACTGGCCGTACTGGGCATCGGGCATCTCCCTGGGATGCTGGAGAGGTGGTGGGTGTCAGGCCGTCAGTGGCATAAGATCTGTAAGGCCACTAACCTCAGAAGTCGACCAGCAGAGACGATGACGTGAAGAAAGCCCCCTTCCTCCCTAAGGAACGACCCCACCCAGAGGAACAAAAATACCACTGTGTAAGGAAGCACCTCGGGGAAAAAAGGGAGTGGAGAAAACAACAAATACTGCGGTTTGGTTCTATCGTCTGGTGGAGTAGTCCAGCACTAGTTTAAGACCCCTCAAGACCCTTCAAGAGTGAGCTGCAGAGGGAAGAAACAACAAAGGTATACAGGTGAGGAGGAAGGACAGTAACAACACCAGCCATATAACTGTCTGCCCCAAAAGACCCCTCCTTACTATAACAAACCACAGTGGATCCAGAAAGCAAAAAGGAAATCCAGGACTCTGACAATAGTTCCGGGATACTGGCGGTAAGCAGGATGAATTGTCCGGTATCCTTAACTCACAGTTACGTCACTGCGAAAATGGAACCCCAGGGAATCCTTATGCCGGTAATCCCCTCCGAGTCCGGGAGACAGGGGGTGAAAGTAATTATACAGAATGCGGGAGGAGCGGGAACAGCAACCGCAACCCCACGAGAACCTAAATACCTGAAAGGGCTCCTGCGCCCTTGAAGACTCAGCAAAACAAAACACCACTGTCCGTGTAACACAGTGGTCGGGAAATCAGCAAGAAGCGGCTTGGTTGCTTCGGTTGATTTTCGGCGCTCCGACTCCTGCGGGGAACACCATCCGCTGAGCGCTGTATGCACGGGGGTAATCGGGAAGTTTGTCAAGCCCCGTTTGTAGGAATAGGTGGGGCTTTATAGCCGGCAAATGAACAGGCGGCTCCTGCTGTGATGCGCGGGTCTCTGTCCCTTGGCATTCTGGGCCTTGTAGTTCTTGGTCACCTGCGCTCCGTTCTGTGGCGCCCTGTTCTCCCTGAGCCTCCCTGTGCTTGCACTACACGGGGAGGAGCGAGCAGACAACCCCGGCTCCCTTCTCTGACTCAGAATCGCGACAGAACCCCCTCTCGAGGACCGACGCCTCGGCGGTTGCCCTGGTTTACCTGGGTACTTGGTATGGAATCGCTCCAACAACCGTGGGCAGTGCAGGTGGGTTACTGGTTCCCAGGTTCTGTCCTCCACACCATAACCCTTCCAGTCTACTAGGTACTGCACTTGTCCCCTCACTAGCCTAGAATCCAACAGTTCTCGAACCTCATATTCCTCCTGCCCCTCAACTTCTATAGGCAATGGTGTAGCGGGTAACCTCATGCTAACTGAACAGGGCCTAAGCAAGGACACGTGGAACACGGGGTGAATATTCCATGACTGGGGCAAAGACAGCCTTACAGCAACAGGATTAATGATTTGTTCGATACCATAGGGCCCTACATACCTAGGAGCCAGTTTACCCACCCCTTTTAGGTGCAGATTCTTTGTCGCTAACCATACCTTATCTCCCACTTGATAAGTAGGCTCAGGGGTTCTTTTTTTATCAGCTTGATGCTTGTGGGCCCTTTGTGATGTTTCTAGCTGACCCTTTGCTTTAATGAGCACTGCTCTGAGATGGGAGTGATGTTCCTGTATGGTGGGATGTCGTGACACTACAGGCCATTCGAAAGGGAGCATGTTCGGATGAAACCCATAGAGACAGAAAAAGGAGAACACCCTAATGTGGAATGGTCTGTGTTGTTATAAACGAACTCTGCCATCCAGATCAATGGATACCAGTCTGAGGTGTTTTGGAGGGTGAAGCAACGCAAGTATTGCTCGAGAGTTTGGTTGAGCCTTTCCGTTTTTCCGTCTGTCTGGGGGTGATAGCTGGTGGACAATCGGACCTCCACTCTCATGGTTTCACATAACGCTCTCCAGAATCGGGAAGTGAACTGGGCACCTCTGTCTGTTATAAGTACCCTGGGTAGTCCGTGGGCCCTCACCACATGCTGGAGGAAGACAACAGCCAGTTCGGCCGAGGTAGGCAGTCGTTTCAGGGGGATAAAATGTCCCATTTTTGTCAAGTGATCGACCACCACTAAGATAGTGGTATAACCTTCGCAGGATGGCATTTTAACGATGAAGTCCATCGACACCGTGTGCCACGGGAGAGGAGGCACGGGTATGGGGCGTAACAACCCCACGGGTTTGGAATGGCTGGCCTTGCCTTGGGCACAGATAGCGCAGTCTCTGATGTAATTCTTGGTATCGTTTCTTAGTGAGGACCACCAAAAGGATCTCTCAATGTTGGCGATGGTTTTGTGTTCCCCTAGATGTCCTCCTAATGTTGAGTCGTGAGCCCAAGCTAGCACTTGTAGTTGTTGAGCCTTATGGGGAACATACAAGGTATGGTAGTGGTATAATAGATTGTCTTTTGTGGTTCTACGTTCGGGGTCTTCCTGTATCCAGGCATGGCCATCCACGCCATCCAAGGACGTTCTCAGGTCTTCCAGGAAATCATTTGACGTGATCAACGCTACGGTTTCATACTGGAAAGCGTTCTCAGGGAGGATGAAAGGAGGTTCTTGGGGTACGTCTAGTTCGATGTCCGTAGGTTCGTCCAATCGTGACAGCGCTTCTGCCTTACCGTTTTGGGGTCCTGGTCTGTATTTAATGACGAAATCAAAATCGGAGAAAAATAGAGACCATCGTAGCTGGCGTGGAGTGAGGGCTCTAGCAGATTTCAGGAATGATAGATTCCGGTGGTCTGTGAAGATTTCGATTGTGTGCAAAGCCCCTAGGAGGTAGTGCCTCCATTCCTCACAAGCTCGTTTAATCGCCAATAGCTCCTTATCCATGATGGAATAATTGACCTCGCTAGGGGAGATCTTCTTGGAGTAGTACGCCACCGGATGGAGTTGTCCTGTGTCCGGGTGTCTTTGTGACAGTACGCCTCCTATGGCGTATTGTGACGCATCCGTTTCCACTACGAATGGCAGGCTCGGGTTAGGATGTCGTAAGATAGGAGCTTGGGTGAATCGATTCTTCAGCTCTCGAAAGGCATGATCTGCTTCTTGATCCCAGGAAAATGTGGTATTCTTTCTAAGCAGTCGTGATATAGGGTGTATTATTTTGGAGAAGTCTTTAATGAAACGCCGGTAGTAGTTTGCAAACCCTAAGAAGCTCTGTACTGCCTTGACGTGCTGAGGTGCCTTCCATTGCGTGATTGCTTCTACCTTGCCCATGTCCATCTGGAAGCCTTGAGCATTAATGACATACCCCAGAAAAGCGACCTCTGTCACATGAAACAGGCATTTTTCAAGTTTGGCGTACAGCGAATGTTGTTGAAGTCTGTTAAATACCGCCTTCACATGAGTGATGTGTTCTCGGGGGTCTGACGAATAGATGAGGATATCGTCGATGTATACGATGCAACAGGTGTCTAACAAGCCCCGAAGCACCTCATCCATAAAAAATTGAAACGCTGCCAGGGCGTTGCATAGCCCGAAGGGCATCACCTGATACTCATAGAGCCCGAATTTGGTCCTGAAGGCGATCTTCCATTCATCGCCGGTTTTGACTCTGACCAAGTGGTACGCCCCTCGGAGATCCAGTTTCGTAAAGATTCGTGCTCCTTTGATCTGATCCAACAGTACCGGTATTAAGGGCAGTGGGTATCTGTTCTTGATGGTTACCTTGTTGATCGCCCTATAGTCAATACATGTCCTCAACTCGTCACAATCTTTCTTAGTTATAAAGAAGAGAGGAGAAGAGGCTGGTGACGAGGAATGTCTGATGAAGCCAGAGGCTAGATTCTCTTCCAGGTAATTCTTCAGATAGCGGGTCTCGGGCTCCGTCAGGGCATACACCCTGCTACAAGGGATGTCCGCTCCAGGCACGAGGTCGATCCGGCAATCATATGTCCGATGAGGTGGTAAACGTGTCGCCTCCTGCTTGTCGAAGACAGGCTTGTATTCCTTGTAGACATCAGGAAGCATGACAGAACAGCAATACCCGTGGTCTTCGCATCCCCTTGTTAGGAAGCTTGCCTGCGTACCGGTAAAAACGTCCGGGTGAGATGGTCGTTTGATGCACTGGTCCGTGCAATATCCAGAGGTTAAGGACACAGTGCGGTCCGCCCACCGGATAACAGGGTCATGAAGAGTCAGCCATGGCATGCCCAGACTGAGACGGAAGTGTGGTGCGTCTATCAAGTCGAACTGGATAGTTTCAAAGTGGTTCTCTCCTATCCGCATCGTAAGGGGGCAAGTGTGGTACCTCACCGGTCCGGATGTCAAGGCCTTTCCGTCTACTGCCTTCACTAGTTCAGGTGTTTTCTTGCTTTCGTATGGTACCCCGATGCTCCAGGCGTACTGTTGATCGATGAAATTTCCAGTGGCTCCGGAATCCAAAAGGGCAGAGATGTCAATGGAAGACGTTTTGGACACCCATAGGGTTACACACACATTCATATGAGCCACCGAAGGCTGAATGGTGTTAGCCAGAGTTAAAGGGACCATGTTAGATTCTGAACCCAAGACAGAGATCCCCTCCTGGCTCGGGTTCATTAGTTTTCCGTCGTTTGTGGAAAGGTAGCAGCTTGCATCCTGAAAGTGGTCGGTTTTTCGGGTAGTTTAGCTCGTGCTCGGCAGTCTCTAATGAAGTGGCCACTTCTTCCACAGTATAAGCACAGCTTTTGCTGTCGTCTTTTCTCTCTCTCTTCAGCAGTGAGCGGGCCCTGTAGTCCTCCAATCTGCATCGGCTCTGGTCCTTCAGACTGCTTCGGATGTTCTTCAACAGCTGGCTTAAGTCGGGGGAGGAGAAAACGGGTGTTGCTTCTAATTCGATCTCCCTTCCTTTCCTGTAAGCGATGATCTAGCTGGACAGTGAGGTCGATTAATTCCTCACAGGTACGGGGTAGTTGGACTACCTGCGACAGTACGTCTTTTAGTTCTCCTCGCAGTCCCTGATAGAACAATGTAGTCCGTTTCTCTTGAGGCCAGTCTGTTTCCACCAGGAGGCGGTTGAAGGTGGTGATGTAGGTCAACAAGTCCTGTGACCCCTGTCGTAAAGTTATGAGTTCTCGGTCCAAAGTCATCATGTGTGACTTCCTATCAAACAGTTTCCTCATCTCTAGACAAAAGTCATGAAAATTGTGCAGCACCGGATTGTTTCGTTCCATCAAGGGGATGGTCCAGCTGGCGGCGTTCCCTCCCATGTAGGACATCATGAATGAGGTCTTTGCCGCGTCGTCCTGAAATACAGTAGGTTTACAGAGGAAGTGGAGCCTGCATTGGTTGAGGAACGTCTCGAATTTCTTGGGATCTCCGTAAAAGCGTTCGGGTGGTGCCAGGGGTATCCCATGGTTCTGTATGACGTGGACTGTGGGAGTCGACCCATCAGAAGAGGTAGTTGCCGCTGGCACTGAAAAGAACCCGGGACCTGGTGCACCTCCCCCTGTGATAGGTGTAGTGGTAGAGACCGGAGGGGGGAGTGTCCCCTCCCTTATGTATGACCCTTTTTCTGTGCCTTTTCTAGTAATACCTGCCACCTCCCTACGTAAAGTACCCATCTCTTTTTTCAGCTCTTGATTCTCCAAGCGCGAGGTATGTACCTCCTGCTGCAGAGCCGCAACGCTCTCCAGCAGCGAAGTCAACATTACATTGATGTCCATCGTCCGGGCTGGGTAACTAACGTGGGCTTGACAATCTGTCAGGCCATCAGTGGCATAAGATCTGTAAGGCCACTAACCTCAGAAGTCGACCAGCAGAGACGATGACGTGAAGAAAGCCCCCTTCCTCCCTAAGGAACGACCCCACCCAGAGGAACAAAAATACCACTGTGTAAGGAAGCACCTCGGGGAAAAAAGGGAGTGGAGAAAACAACAAATACTGCAGTTTGGTTCTATCGTCTGGTGGAGTAGTCCAGCACTAGTTTAAGACCCCTCAAGACCCTTCAAGAGTGAGCTGCAGAGGGAAGAAACAACAAAGGTATACAGGTGAGGAGGAAGGACAGTAACAACACCAGCCATATAACTGTCTGCCCCAAAAGACCCCTCCTTACTATAACAAACCACAGTGGATCCAGAAAGCAAAAAGGAAATCCAGGACTCTGACAATAGTTCCGGGATACTGGCGGTAAGCAGGATGAATTGTCCGGTATCCTTAACTCACAGTTACGTCACTGCGAAAATGGAACCCCAGGGAATCCTTATGCCGGTAATCCCCTCCGAGTCCGGGAGACAGGGGGGTGAAAGTAATTATACAGAATGCGGGAGGAGCGGGAACAGCAACCGCAACCCCACGAGAACCTAAATACCTGAAAGGGCTCCTGCGCCCTTGAAGACTCAGCAAAACAAAACACCACTGTCCGTGTAACACAGTGGTCGGGAAATCAGCAAGAAGCGGCTTGGTTGCTTCGGTTGATTTTCGGCGCTCCGACTCCTGCGGGGAACACCATCCGCTGAGCGCTGTATGCACGGGGGGTAATCGGGAAGTTTTTCAAGCCCCGTTTGTAGGAATAGGTGGGGCTTTATAGCCGGCAAATGAACAGGCGGCTCCTGCTGTGATGCGCGGGTCTCTGTCCCTTGGCATTCTGGGCCTTGTAGTTCTTGGTCACCTGCGCTCCGGTCTGTGGCGCCCTGTTCTCCCTTAGCCTCCCTGTGCTTGCACTACACGGGGAGGAGCGAGCAGACAACCCCGGCTCCCTTCTCTGACTCAGAATCGCAACAGTGGGCCGCTTTTGTTACTGGGAGACGGTTTTGCAGCTGTGCAGCACTTTTTGAAGCTCTGCAGAGTTCCTTGTATATCCAACAGTTTTCAGGCAACAATATAAGTGCCAAAATAACTCTGGTGATTAATGTACCTGCTGGAGAGATGGAGCTTTATCTAGTGGCAGTTTTGACTCATATAAAGTAGCGCAGAGGGTTAATATGCCTGCTGCAAATTGTGTGTACTATGCAGATCACAGAACAGTCATAGCTCAGTGGTTTACCCCTTTTTGTCACAGTGACCCTTTTGTTACTGTGCAGTTCATAAGTTACAATCGTAATCTAGGTTGGAAAGATTTTTCCTAGTCTTTCATTATCCTAATTTTGCCAAAAAGGGTTTGTCTGGGTAGAAATAAAGTCTTATTAGTTAAGTCAACCCTAATCACTGTTTTACATTCTAAATCCTGAGTTTGTGCTTTCTCAGACCAAGCACTCTTAAAAAGTGCCTACCAGTATGGACGACGTGAATCCTGTACCTCCTAGTCCCCTTTGTCTTATGGAACATTTTCTATACACTGATTTACACATGTATGATTCATTGTCTCTGTTTGGGTGTGTGATGTAAACTGCTCCGACACCGTAAATTGGTATGAGAGGCGCTATAAAACAAATGAAATTCAAGTGAGACAGGGGCTATGGAGAGATGAGAGGCACTGTCGGAGAGTGATAGAGAGGGAATCATTGAAGAGCCACAGTAATGATGGTATTATCCATGGTGCACAGTAAGGTCGTCCTTTCTATGCTTTAAAAACTAATACAATTGAATATATAGAGAAAAATGTGTTGTAGAATGCACCATTCTTGCCATTTTTTCCCAAATTTTCCTGGAGGGAGAACCCCCCCCAAATCCCCTTGTAGTGCTCAGGCTCGCTCGCTGCCCTCGCTCGCTATGCACCGTATGGGGACTGGTCTGACAAAACTTGCCAGAGCTGCTTTGGGCTCCCAGTCCAACCCTGTTCGTAAGTGATTCCGTCAATAGGGTAAGGAAAACTCTTGACTCTATCCTCTCAACCAAAGGCCTCTTCTGTGCTTCACTTGAAATAGTTCTCCTCCATACCATCTGTTTCCGTGTTCTAGCCTCACTCATAGTGACCGACCCTTGACACAAGCACAACTATCCTACCGCACTCTCCTGTGGAAGATGGTGAGGATACACAACCAGCATTGATCCTACATTACACATCTCTAAATGATCTATCTATCTATCTATTTATCTATCTATCTATCTATCTATCTATCTCTCTCTCTCTCTCTCTCTCTCTCTCTCTCTCTATCTATCTATCTATCTGTCTTCTGTCTGTCTGTCTGTCTGTCTGCCTGTCTATTTTCTAAATACTTGCCATCTATAAACTGGTGGGTCACCAATGCTTTTGACCCCCTGACTCTTGGAAAGCTTTCACTCGGTCTGCAAGGAAGAGTTCTTGAAGTTACCCCCTCTATTACTACAACAAAAGCAGAGCCATTGATGTAGCAGACTCAGCAGCTCTACTTGGCAAAAGCCCAAAGGTGCTCTACTAAAAGCAGATGTTACAGCCCCTGAAAGGCTATCACTGTCCTCGTCTTCACCTGCGCACTCAAACTGCTGTGAACAACATCCATAAACGCCTCCCCGTTCACATTTGTCATCATATCAGCTCTACTAAAATTGTTTTAGTACAAGGAAAGAACCAGACCAATTTTTTTACATTTTAGAAGCCTTCAGGTACTCATACCTGAATCTGCCATGGCCACCAATCATGATGCAAGGAGGACCAAATTGCCCGGCAATATTAGCTTAATTATGCAGCAAGAAAAGGGTAAATTATGTGATATGCAGCACAAGGTGTGTCAGTGTTATATCCCTATTTCAACATTTTGACACACGTTTTTACAATAGGTTCCAAACCCTATACAAAGTACATAGGATTATTATGAGACAAAGTATGCGGAGTCTAGAAAAAAGTTTATTCACCAATAAATAATGCTTTTTTCTTACGTGAAAGCACTAGAACACCATTTTGTTAGCAGTGCCCCTTCTATCACCCTGAGTAAAGTACCTTGTGTAAAGCATCCTGAATACAGGGAAACACATGCACACTTCGTGTAATAACAGCTGTACCTTTAGTCTTCGTATGCCAGTTATGTTTTAGAACTGTGAACTAGTCACCAGTTTTTTTTCTAGTCTGTGTTCACTCTGGGACTCTACATGCACCTCTTTCCATGAACAAACAATCTAGCAGAACCTTATTTCTAGGCCTTGGAACAATGTAAAGTATGCTGTGTAATTTGCGCAATTTAGGGAACATCGTGCTACGCTTATGTGGAATTTCTGAAATTATGACATTACGCCCCTTTGCGTAATTCTACATCATTCTGGCCAAAATTTACAGCAAACAAATCAATCAGGGTAAAAATGCACCGCTAACACGCTATTCATGGTACCACAACTATGCGGGAAGAACATATTGGGGCAGATTTACAAGCCCCTTGCAACACATTTGCGCCGCCGTTGCGTCACTTCTGTGACGCAGCGGCGGCGTAAACCATGCGCCATGTTGCGACTCATTT
This sequence comes from Calotriton arnoldi, assembly GCA_963921515.1. Classification (NCBI taxonomy): domain Eukaryota; kingdom Metazoa; phylum Chordata; class Amphibia; order Caudata; family Salamandridae; genus Calotriton; species Calotriton arnoldi. Next base: position 266,961 of record CAWUFW010001868.1, on the reverse strand, counting down.
ACAACTTGACGCATCTAGGGAGATGCGTCACATTGTAAAGCCCTGCCCCACATGAAACCTGCGTCAGGTTTAATGTGGGCGTTCCGTCGCAGGGTGGGCGTTCCGTCGCAGGAAAGCAACGTAAAAGTGACGCAGTGAAATCTACAAGATTTCACTGAGTCAGTTTTATGACGCCGCTGCGTGAAACCCTTACGCCTGCAGTCGTAAGAAGTGACGCACCACGTTATGTATGGGCGGCCCCTGAGCATTGCTGGAGTTGCGTCGCGCTTGCGACACGACTCCAGCAATGCGCCGCCCTTACGCCACAAGATGCAACAAGCATCTGCCTATCCTTGCGCCATGGTGCGCCGCATTGTAAATGCGACGCATCTGTGGTGGCGCAAGGGGAGAATTGCGTGTCGCATCTATTCTGGCACATCCCTGCTGATTTGCACAGATGCGCCAGTCCTTGTAAATCTGCCCCATTGTGAGCAGCTGTCGTTCGTGGTTCTTTCTTTTGCGCTCTTTTTAGCACAAAATGATTCCTCGTGTCCAAAGTTGATACAAGGATGTATTTTACGCTAAAATGTAGTGCTAAACGATGCACTTGCATGTTGCATTTTTATGTGTAATTTTGCTGAAATTTTACACAATTACTCGAAACAAAATTATGTGAATTTTGCACACCCCTAATAATTGCAACTTACAAATGTTTAATGTGAGTGTTGCACCAGGAGGCACTGTAAGATTCAAGACATCAGGCCTTGAAGAGAAGTAAAACGTTCGGGACTACTCTGTTCTTTGATTGCCCTTTTAAAGGAAGTGCTTCTTGACAACAGGAGTTTATGGTTTTATATGTATTTGCATGAACTGTGAAACAAATACTATTCATGGCACAGAAGCAATCTTTATTTCTATCCTATTTGAATTACTTTTAATCATATTATTTAATGACAGACAAAAGCTTTTCTTTCCTTAGACCATCAATTGGGGACATTAACACTGTGTGGGGGAAGGGTTCCTCGCATCAGTACCAGTTTATTGTCTGAATACAACTTGGTACCTAGTTCACCCTTTCAGTCCCTGTCTTTCTCGAACTAGGTGTCACATTTCTTTTTAATACCTTTTGCTCTGTTTGAGCGAGAATTTTTTTTTTTTTTTAAATCTGTAGGTTGAGGGAGGAATAAGTAGCAGGCGTTGTAAATCCATACTTGACATAAAACGACATGGCTGCATGATCGTGTTTATCGAATGGTACTTCTGACTTCTGTTAGCGTTGGGAAGCCCGTTTCTGGGTAGTCATACGCTTTATAAAAATCGGTAACATATCATAACATAACAAAACATACTTATTAAAGCCTTATTTTCCACATAGATCTGCTCAATACAGTGATGCTTTTTCACAGTGGCGGCTCCTCCGCTAAGGCGGAGGAGCGTCACCCCACTGCTTTAAAGCAGTGCAATGGAAAAAAGAAAGTGATAATAACAGAAGTTATTATCATTTTATTTTTAGTATTCCAGTTGCCGCCAGGTTAGGTCAGGCGGAGCTGGGCTCCCTGCATCACAGGGAGCAGGAGTGCCTGATGCTGCACCTAAAGAGCGCATGACTGTTTAGCCGGCCGTCTTGGACCGGCCAAACACTCATGTATGCGCACTTTGAATGTTCTGGGCATGTTGGAGAACATGCACAGGCTCCCGCTCCCTCTCTGAGCGCCGAACCATGGCGCTCAGACCAATCATAACACTGCTATCAGCGGCATCGTGATTGGCTAGGGGAGTCTGGAAGCCTGGGTGCTTCCTATTCCTGGTTCCTGCGAGGAGAGGCGGTGGCTGGCAGCACGTAAGTTTTCTTTTTGTATTTTTTTCCTAACCCCCCTCCTCCTCCTTCCTCCAGCCCCCGCCACCGTCCCCTACCAGCCGCCTCTACTTTTTCACCACCTCTTAAATTTGCATCTCACATGGCAGTCCAATCACTTCCCCCCATAGAATCACAATTGTCTCAGGCTTGTTGCAGCCAGTCAGTAGCTTTAGGACAAGAGGATGTGGGTTAGTACTATTGTGAGGCACAGCACTTACTACTGGAGCATGTGGTACCTTATCATTCTCGAGTTCAAGCATCTTCTTCTACACTGGGGCAATAGCAGCAATCTTCCCTGATTCTATATCTTTCTTTTTTGCCTTATTTCTTGCTTCCTGAGTTCTCCCTCCTAAGCAATTCTCTGCTTCTTTAGCTTGACATTCCACTTCTGAAACTTTCTATACTGTCTTGTTTTAAGCAACATCAGTTCACCACAAGTGTAGCCTTCTCTGGTAAACAGAAGCTAGGCTAGTAAAACAAATATAACCTGTTCTCTCTAGATTCTCAGGAACAAAATGCAACTGTGTGAGAAAGTGCCCTCTTTCTGCATGGTTGCCCCCACTTTTTATTGCTGAATTGCTGATGTGCTTTGACTGAGTGTGCCCTGGGCTCCTGCTAATCAGGTACCCAGGGCCTATGTTCTTTCCCTAAAACTGCATTGAAGCCTAAACCCAATTGGCATCTCTGGCCACAGGTCAGCCCCAGGTAAATGGTACCACAGGTACCCAGGGCACTGTGACCAGAGAAGGCCTCTAAGGGCTGCAGCACTTATTGTGCCACCCTTAGAGATCCTGTACCCTTACACACACACACACACACTGCCTTTGCAGGCTGCGTGTTTTGGTGCAGAGCAAAGTGAAGAGTCGACATGGCACACATCTCTGTGTGCCATGCCTACAACCCACTGCCCTGGCATAGATCAGTCACCCCTCTAGCTGGGTGCACTATACCAGTGGTCAGGGTACAGGTGCATGAGCCCTGTACCCCTACAGTGTCTAAGTCCATTCTTAGACATTGTAAGTGCAGTGCTGCCATTAAGAGTATATGGTGCTGGGAGTTTGTCATTACGAACTCCACAGCACCATAATGGCTACACTGAAAACTGAGAAGTTTGGTATCAAACTTCTCAGCACATTAAACCCACACTGATGCCAATGTGGGATTTAATGAAAAATGCACACAGAGGGCATCTTAGAGATGCCCCCTGAAAACTAACCCACCTCTAGTGTCCAGGCTGAGTGGCTGCTTTCAGCTGCCACCACCAGACATGTTTCTGGACCCCTGGGTCGAGAGCCTGCTGCTCTCTGGGGCCTGAAACAATGCACATCCTGGGACGAGGTGCCAAGCCTCCTCCCCCAGGATGGACAGGGTTCACGAAGGGAAAGCTTCAAAGGCTTGCCACCTTTGTGAGCTTCCCCAGGCCACTTGCTGCTCTCAGTAACTGGTCCCCACTGGTTCTGACCCCCACTTTGGGCGGGAGAACTGGCGGGAAAAACAAGTGAGGAAGAGAGGTGTGCCCACCTCTGCCAACTCCACCCCTCAGGTGGGGGAGGCGAGGTGAAGCACAACTCTCAGTCCACGCCATCTTGAAGATGGGGGGACTCAGCCAAGCAGGGACAGGCTCATGCCCCCCTCCCACTGGAGGGTGGCATTATGGGGGATGTACCCACCTAAGGGAAGGGACCCATTGGTCCCAGCCTTTTACCTACCTGTAACGCCCCTAAATCTAGTATTTAGGGGCACCCCTGAACCTTGCTTCCTCAGACAAGAACCTGCAACAAGAAAAGAAGAAGAAGGACAGAACAGCCGTGCTGAAGCTAACAAGAGGAAGACGCCCACTGACTTGGCCCCAGCCCTACCGGCCTGTCTCCACCTCGAACCTGCTCCTGCGAAATCCCAGTGTGTCCTGCAGCCAGCAACCTTGAAAGCCCCGGAGGACCTGCCTGCCTTCAAGCACAAAGACTTTGTCTCCCGTGAACACCGGATTTGTTCACCTCCACTCTCTGGCTCCGGCCGGACACCGGGAATCCCCCCCACTCTGCACCCGCCATCCACGACCCGAGCTTGAGTGGGCAAACACCACGAGGAGGTTACCCCGGCGATCCTGACCCGAGATCCGGTGACCCCTGACCTGCCTCAAGCCTCCAGCCGACGCCTGCAGCCTAAATCCAGAAGGTCCCCCTAACCGCGACCAGGAGCTGGTAAGAAGATCCGACACCAAAAGGCACCCCTGCACCCGACGCCCCACGGCTTTGTGTGCCCAAACCGACGATGCCTAACCAACCCCTAACTTCCCAACTTACCTCTCGAAGTGGTGGTCGCACCCAGAAGACCTTCGTCCTCGAGCCTGCAGTGTCTTTCCAAACCGGAGGTTCTCCATTGAAAACAACAGGGCATCCGACGTCGAAACAGCACTCTGCACCCGGCCGCCCTAGTGCCGGTGAGGGTGCACCTTTGGTGCTACTTTGTTTCCCCATTTGCCCTGAGCTAAAGTCCAGGAGCTTTGCTCCCACAACCTAGTGGCCTGCTTGCCAGCAGCCACCAACCAGAGGCCCCCTATCCCCCATTGGATAACATTGGGCCTCAGCACTCTGCACCCGGACGCCCTAGTGCCGCTGAGGGTGTAACAAGGTGCATCCTTGACCCTGGGGGACCCCTGAGTCTACCCCCAGAACCTCAACTCCCACCACCAAATACTTACCTCAAAACTGATAACACTATTTTCCTCCATAGGATAACATTGACTATTTTTCTGTGAAAAGTTTCTGTGTGGAGTTTGAGGAACTAAAGAAATTGTTTAAAATTGCATAATCTAACAAAAACGATTTTACTTACCTGTTTTCAGGAAATGTCCCAGAGTAGTATCTAGGTATACTACTCTGTGTAAGCCTAGTAATCTCAAAAGTTACTTACCTGCCATTTTACTAAAAAGCCTATTCAAGTCTATGTACTGCATTTACTAAGTATTGTATTTCTCTGCATCCATACTGTAAATCAAATCAAAGTGCATATACAATTATCATTCAAACTGTATTCCAATTGCATTACTACTGTAAAGTACTTATTGCTGACCTGTGCCAGGCTTGCTTGGTTCTAGAAAATAAAATAACTAAAAGAATATTTTTATACAAAAACAATTGGTCTGAAGTTCAGTCTTTGAGTGTGTGAATTCATTTGCTGACTGTGTACAACAAATGCTTAACACTGTCCACTGATACTGCCTTACTGCTCGACCACACTACCACACATAGAGAGTGAGGTGCTATCTAACTTTACCTCTGCCTACCTTTGGGGATCCACTGGACTCTGTGCACACTATACCTCACTTTGGTATAGTATATACAGAGCCAGCTTCCTACAAACTGTGAATCCCATAAATGCCAAGAACCTTTTTTACAGGCTTTGTCTATACAGGGAGGATTACAATGACCACTCTAGAGTTACTATGGAAAGGTGGAGTTTTGTAGAACACTGTGGCACAGATAAAAGTTGAATAGCATCCAATATCAGTTTAATGGCTGTATAAAAAGTGTTTATTCCCAGTCAAAGGGAAAGAATTGTAGCAGAATAATGATTCTTCTCAGTCTGTAGTAAGTTATTGTCATTGCTATAACTGTGGACAATCTGGCAGCCCGTGTGCATTAAACTTTCCATAAATTCTGAAATTAAGCCCATGGCTGTGCTGTGCTTGTCCAGTGTCTGCCCTGCAGGGAAAGGATAGTGAGATTTGTGCAAGAAATTGTCACAAGTGCTTACTGTTCTTTTGATGGATGCTTGGCTGAACTGTGGCCCTTTCGCCTGTCCGCATGTACTTTAGATGCGCGATGTCAGAGTTATTCTGGAGCTGTGTGCACTCTAGATGCCTATAGTAAGAGTCAGCGGTGGTCAGGGCGTAGCGAGCAGTGGGATTGTGGTTAGATGGACAATGTCCAGTCTCATACAGCTGTGAAGAGGCAAAGGCCTGCAAGAGACAGACTCAGTGATTCGATAGCAGTCGGCTCTTGAGTTACACAAAAGGAGGCACTATCCTCAGGGGCATGAAGCAACCTTTAGTCTGCAAGTCTTCTGGGACACCAAGCAGTAGTTGCTACAAAGTCCTTCATCGCCGTCGGCACACAAGCTGCATGCCAGACTCTGTGGGATGAAAGAGCACCTCCGGCAAGCTGAGCTACAAAATCTGTTCACCCTATTGGAGTCTCAAGTCTTCCCCCCAACTCCTGAAATCTGTAGGTGAGAGCCCCTACTCTTGGCAAACAGTCAACTTGTGTCGGACTGGGCGTATTCAAGGACCTCCTTGCTGAGCAGCACTTGATTCTTCAGGCAGTGATCCCCACATCAGCAGCACACAAGTGGCCTGATTCACAAAGATACAGGTACACTTTTGTGTAAGTTTACAATTGTTTGCTATTTACAAAGGTGTTCTACGAGTAGTATCTTTAGGACTGCAGAGTATCCATACATAAAATGTTATCCTATCTTTTCATGTGTGGATACTCAGCGGTCGTAAAGATACTACTCGTAAAATACCTTAGTGAATAGCAAACAATCGTAAACTTACACAAAATTGTACGTTTTCCTTTGTGAATCAGGCCAAAGATGTATAATGATATGGTGTAAGGGCCACTTGTCTCATTTATTCCAGGTCCCCAGAGCAAGCATGCATCCAGACTTTGCGCCTGATTTACAGACTGGCGGACGGGTTACTCCATCACAACAGTGATGGATATCCCGTCCGCTGAAATATAAATCCCATTATATCCATTGGGGTTTATATTTCAGCGGATGGGATACGTTATGTTATGTTATGTTATGCTATACGGACTTGTAGAGCGCGCGGCTGCCCCGGCAAAGGGGCGTCCCGGCGCTGATGGCAGAAAACTGCACAGCTTCTAGCAGGGAGACAGCCTACAACGGAGGGAAGAGGAACGTCTTGACAGCTTTACGAAATGCCAAATAGGTCTTTAGGCTGCGGATAGAAGTGGGGACCACATTCCAGAGTTTTGAAGCCAGAGCACGAAAGGAGCGCCCTCCAGCACGGACCCTCCTCACCCGAGGGACAACCGCCAGATGCTGCCCCATCGAACGAAGTTGGCGGGAAGGGGTGTAAAATGTATGCAGATTGGCCAGAATACCTGGGGATGAAAAGTTCAGAATTTTAAATGTAATGCAAAGGGCTTTGAACTCTAAACGTTTGGCCACAGGCAGCCAATGAAGCCGACGAATAGCACTAGATGTGGAACACATCCTAGGCAGGCCAAGAAGATCTCTAACCGCCGCATTCTGGACCCTTTGCAGTCTGATGATTTCAGACTTGTTAGACCCCAGATAGAGTGAACTGGCATAGTCCAGTCTTGACAGAATCGAGGCCTGAATGATAACCTGCCTGATAGGGGGGTCAAAAAACCCCAACAGTGGTTTGAGCCCCCGCAGTAGCCCAAAGCAGGTCCCTGCCACCTTGGTTTGTGTCCGAAAACTAAGGGCGGTGTCGACCCAGACACCCAAGTTCTTTACCACCTGTTTAGGGGCAGGTGCCGGCCCCAACGTGGCAGGCCACCAATGCTCACTCCACATCTCAGAGTCTTTCCCTACCACAGTACCTCAGACTTGCTGGCATTGAGCTGAAGACAGTTGGCAGTCATCCACCTCGCGATGGCTTCAAGATCACTCCGGAACTTACAAGCGTCCCGAGTGATGTCATCGGAGAGTGTGACTACCAACTGTGTATCATCTGCATAAGATACTGCCGTAAGCCCTCTGTTTTTAGCCACCATCGCCAGCGGTTGAACATACAAGTTAAAGAGGGTAGGGCTCAAAGCTGAGCCCTGTGGCACCCCCTGTTTGGTGGTATGAACTCTAGAGACAAAAGGGGGGGACGGCTACCTGGAAGGCCCTCTCAGAAAGAAAGGAAGCAAACCAGTCCAGGGCAGAGCCCACAATGCCCACCTCTTCCAACTGCTTCAGCAAGATCTGGTGGGAGACCGTGTCGAACGCGGCACTAAGATCTAATAGGATCAGCGCCGAGGTACGACCCTCATCCAGGGCCCATCTCAGATGTTCGGTCACAGCAAGAAGAGCAGATTCCGTGCTGTGACCAGGACGAAAACCATTCTGAGAGGGGTCCAGAATATTATTTTCCTCCAGATACTCCGTCAAGATGGAATTGACGTAGGCCTCAGAGATCTTGGAGACCCAAGGCAGGAGGGAGATAGGGCGAAAACTCTCTGGTTTGGCAGCGTCGAGATTGGGTTTTTTTAACAGGGGAACCACCCTTGCATGTTTCCAGGCACTTGGGACAACAGCCCTAGAGAAAGATACATTGATCACCTGGCTCAAAGGAGAAATGAGCACATGTAGGAGTTTCATAAAATGGGCTGGCTTGAGAGGGTCTGTCGGGGAGCCAGACTTAACTTTGCTGCAAAGCACAGACAGCTCCCCTTGGGAAATAGGAGGGAAAGCGGTCAGAGTGCGCTGAGTGGGTGGTCGAGGCACGGAGCCAGAACCTGGAGCATCCTGGGGGAAAGATTTATAGATTTTATCCACCTTCTCTACAAAGAAGGAGGCTAGAGCGTCACACTGCTCATCTGACGATATCAGGGTCGCATTAAGGGTCGTAGATGATTTAAGCTCTTTCAGTATCGAAAAGATACTTTTAGATGATTAGCACTGCTCTTGATCTCCTCCGCATAGTAGGTAGCCCGTTCCGACTGGATCGACCTATGGTTAGGCTCGTAGTCCCTTCTCCATGCTCTCTCCAGCCTTTTGCACTCTTTACGCAGGGAGGTGAGCTTAGCATTGTACCAGGGACTTGATTTGGTACTGCGGCTTTTAGACCACTTTACAGGAATGAGAGTCCAGAGTGCCAAGGATCCAGTCCGACAGGGATTTATCGGCGGATTCTGAGTCATCTGGAATGCAGGGCATAGTAGTGGAGAGAAGGCCATGAAATTGAGCGATGTTGAGTTTATGACAGGGGCGCCTGAGTAAGAGCTTCTGAGACACCCTTCTCGTGGGCACAACCCCGGAGAGTGTCATCGTTATAAGGTAGTGATCAGACCAGCACATCAGGGAGGGGGGGTGAACAGTCAGGAGAGCAAGGTTAGAAAAAACTGGGTCCAATAGATGGCCCGCAGAGCGTGTAGGACCCTGCACCAATTGAGATAGCTGACATACCGCCAGATCGGCCAAAAAGTTGCCCATGTCAGCTTCCTGAGGATTGTCCAGATGCAAATTCAAATACACATCACCGTTGTGACGGAGTAACCCATCTGCCAAGATCTAAATCAGGCCCTTTGTCTCCAACTCTCCGTCAGGTCCATCTTTCACAATAGGCAAGACTCACTCAGCACACTGACATTCCCTTGAATGGGGAATCCAAGACAACACTAGGAGGCGGTATTCACTATCACATGTGTAATAACTATACGTATGACAATCACAGAGGGGCAGATTTACAAGCCCCTTGCGCTGCCAGTACTGCGCATTTCCCTGCCCCATATTTACAAGGACAGGAAAAGCCACCCTGTGTGGCTTTTCCTGTCCTTGTAAATATGACCCCTTTACATGCAGCATTTTGCGTGAAAGGGGCGTTCCATGGGTGTTGCTGTGGGTGTTCCCAAGCAAGACCCATGGAACGAGACACATTTCCAGATTTACGAGGATTCGTAAACCTGGAAATGCGTCAGTATGCTACGCCACCCTAGGGGTAACGAGGAGAAATGTTTTCATTTCTCCTCCATGCACCATGGTGCAAGGGTGCCTGCGCTGGCGCATGGCAGCAGTTTGTGCGCCAGCGCAGGGGGAAGCACAGAGATGCGTCATATTGTTGTAAATATGTCGCATCCCTGTGCTTCGAAACTAATGCAGCGTGGTGCAGCAAAATGACTTGCGGCACCGCGCTGCGTTAGTTTCTTGTAGATCTGCCCCTAAGTGTGCAATAACTATACTCGTCCTGATGGCAGGAGCTTCTGAGCATAGGCCACCTTGCAGCAAGGTTATCTAGACTCCAGTCTGCACAGCAAAGATATGACAGTCAGCTGAGTGTTTCCCCTCTTCTACTGGGGAAGCTTCCAAGACCCCCAATATCCCAGCCGCCAAGTTGTGAAACTAGTCAGTAGCCCCCAACTTCTGTATCGTGCCGCAGTTTTCAGCGAGAAGGCTCTTTGGAAGCATTAAACACAAGCAAGCTATGTTCCAGAAATTCAGCGAGGATTGGAAAACAGGCCTGTTGGAGAGTGTTGGACGCCGGCTAGAATGCAATTAGGACCTGTCAGAGCCCGAATCACTCCCGCTGCAGAACTGCAAAAAGGCGCGTATTTATTACCAGGGTCCAGCGCTGGTAATTTTGCACACAAAGGCGCTTCATTCCGAGCCACTTTCCTTTGCTCAAGGTGTGCAGTGGGAGGAACCGTCTGATGTGAATTTAATCACCGGGTTTGAAATGAAGCAGTATTGACATGGGGAATCAGCCTCGGAATTAATGCCCTGGTTTGAACACGGCTATGAATAGTGCATGAGACGCCTTCTGCGCTCTACCTGCCGCTTCCAGTACGCCCAGGGTCTGTGCAGTTAATGCAGCTCAGATAATTACTTGTAATTTGCCCAAGGGAACACAGTGTTTGAGCTACAACTTGGTTTCTGGATTTAACCCATTCGGTGCCGAATACACGCTAACAGAGCAGCCCCCTTAATCCATCCTGATGCATAATGATGCATGAGGTCCTTTTCCAGCCTTGCAGTTCCATAATTCAGTGATTCATAAGAAAGTGTGTCTCTCCATTTGCCAGCTGCCCACAGCACTGTTCATGTTCCAGTTGGCTCTTTGCAGTAGGTAGGAATTGTCATGTAGTTAGTGGCCACAACTGCTGAAAGGTGATTGGATAATGAGCCATTAGTTCCAGAAAATCTGGGCTCCTCGGAGAGATAATTGCCTTGAATATAAAGTCGGGTCTCTTGAGCTGGAGGCTGGGATTAAATGAAAGCTGATTGAAGGCACGTTGCTTTTTCTGGTTCAGGCCACAGGCTACTGTCTGAGGGACCTGGCACAGTCAGTGCTTACAAGACAAGCCACAGTTATACAGCATTTCACTGGACACTCCACACTTAGGAGGTGTGCAACACCCTAGGTGGACTATTGTGCATATAAATTGGATTAAAATGTAATTTGAACTACAAAAATAAACTGCTTTCATTAAAAAAATGCATTGCTGATATTCCTGTCCTTGGGGACATGGGGACATCTTTATGCAGCTGTCCATGAATGGATTTATATGAGAAGCTGGGCCTGAGGGGTTTGCTTTTCAATGTTTGTGTTGTGCGTTTTTTTGAAGTGCTTTGATGCACGCCAAATCAATGTTAGAATCTCAGACTATTAATGTGCTTGACGATTGCTAGCAAGACAGCACGTGGGCAGGATCTGTAGACAGTAATTGCTGATAATAATTTAAAATAAATCCAGTTTCTGTGTTCCTCCGTTTGCACCATGCAAACAGCACAACCTCAAGTCAAGCCGCTGCCAGATAGCAGCAAAAGAGCTGGGCTGAGACTGAACAAATGTCCCAGCTGAGACAGGCAGTGGTGGCCGGCACGGATCGGGGGTGGTGGGGTAGGGGGTGGAGTGGGGGGGAGGGGGTGGGTTTGGAAGAGGAAGGGGAAGTTAAAAAATAAATTAAAAAAAACCACTTACCTTGTCTCCGCGTCCTGCGTCTCTGCTCTGTCTCTCTTCCATGGGACTCTGGCCGAAGAGCAACCAGGAAGCCCACCCAGGCTCCCCTGACCAATCACAATGCTGCAATGCAACATTGTGACTGGTAAGCACCCAGGCTTCCCTGACCAATCACAATGCTGCTATGCAACGTTGTGAATGGTCAGATCGCCGTGGTTCGGATCTCAGCCAGAGAATGGGGGCCTGGGCATGTTCTCCACGCAGGCTGTAGTGGAGCCTGTGTGGAGAACATGCAAAGTGCGCATGAATGTTTGGCCGGCCCAAAAGGGCCAGCCAAGCATTCATGCGCACTTGGAGTGGGCAAACCACTCCTCCCCTGCTCTGCTCTGAGAGTAGAGCAGCGCAAAGCAGCTGGAAACAATAACATGATAATAGCAACAAGTTATTATCATTTTATTTTTCCTTTCCTCACACTGCTTAAAAGCAGTGGGGCGACGCTCCTCTGCCTTAGCGGAGGAGCCGCCACTAAAAACAGGGTGCATCTTCTTTCACCACATGGTCTCTTTTTTACCCTGAAAAGGCATTCTCTACTAATAATGAAAGGGGAAGATTTTCTGGGAGGAAAACTTAGAAGCTCAGGAGGATGAATTCTTATGTAAACTAGAAAGAAAAATGGCCCCTGAGATCCAAGAAAAATATTGGGCGCATCTGATAAAGGGTGAAATGAGACAGTCTGCACTTGTGCCTCCAGGGCGTTAACCCTCCCATCTGAAGCTTGTCAGTCTGGCTGGGGTGTGAGGCACAACTCGACTAGGGCTTTCCCTGCTGGTGCTTGTCCACCCTTGGGAGCCATCGGTAGCTTGAGAGTGGCTTGGGCGTGAACCCCTGCTCAAAATTTTGGCTTCCTTTGGCATAACAAGAGTAGGTGGAATCTGGGCCTTTTAAAGTTTGTGTAGGTCCTGCTAGGTATCCAGCCTTTCCTGCTGTTCCATTTTCTTCCTCCTCCATATGGTGTGTTTATTCAGCTGTAGGCTATATCTCAGCCTTTATGTAAATAAAGATGGATAGAAATGGTGTGTGGCCATTGCTTATGTCACCAGTTTTCGTTATTGACTTTTTTGGATACCTTTGACTTATTTGTCACCTTCTCTGCCTGGTGCATGTTGCCATGTGGATTTCTGGGCTCTCTGATAGCCCTCTTTTTTTGCACAGACACACAGCAATCCACTTCCCCTGTGGATAAGCTGGTTAGTCCTCATTAAAATTATAATTTGCACATATAGCTCTCAAATACCCTTACCTGTCACAATTCTATGTGCTGCATTCCATAGCCAAATAACCGCACCTCGGTGGAAATCTCTCACAATATGAAAATACCTCCCAAGATGGCTCAAAACAAAACTAACACCCTTACAACCACACTCCCTGCACTGTGTAGCTTTCTATCCATGTGAGCAAGCACTTCAACACTCACATAGGGGTTCTAAGTTCTTTTCAAATGCTGGAATACAATATAGTACAATAAAGAAAACCCAGCAGATCTTCCTCCAGTGCTTATTATTAAAGTAGGGCTCTGCTCATGTCATCTAATAAATCATGGGCACTCGAATGATATGGATAGGAAGAACATAGATGGAACATTTTATTCATTTTAGTTGAAAAACTATTAAAGTTATGCAGAGTGGACAGATTTGCAATCCTTGTTCAATTTGCTATAAAGTATATCTACGACTGGAGCCATCATATTAGAATTCTTACCTACCTGATTAATTAGTAAATGCATGAGTAATGTATGCTCGTAGCATTGACATATGAGTGTACAATGTGTGCAAGGTATGTTTGCATTACTCACGCGTTTGGATTTGAAAAGTGGGCGTATGCAGATGAGTGTCAAATGACTGGTCTGTCTAATGACTGGTCTGGGAAAAATAATGTAAGGTTAATCTCTGCTCACAAAGTGGAGCTCTTTTGGGTATTCACAAGCATCTAGGTATGCACTTTGTATAATTATCCTAGGTCCTAGATTACACCAAATTGTATCAAATGTACGTAGTGCAAAAAGTGCAGAGAGATTCCACATTATTTTCAGTTTTCAAAGAATGTGTATAGGAAAGGCAGTGTTTGGGATTTTTTGTCCTACCGAAGGACTTACTTAGGGCCAGATGTACGTGTAACTTGTCGCAAAATATTGGTCAAAAAGTACAGCCAGTATTTTTGCAACAGGTGTGGTAATTTGCATTGCAACCTATTTACTAATCGGTGGGTTTGAGAATCACTGATTCGTAGTGGGTTACAATTCGACCATCCTTATGAACAGTAATGAGGTAGGTGGCAAATTGGAACCCTCTAGGAATCGTTGCTATCACAGGGATGGTGGCCTGCTGAGGTCAGAAGGCCACCATGTCTGTGAATGCTTTTAAATAAAGATTTTTTTTTCTTTAAATGCAACCTGGATTATGTAAACAAAAACGGGATGCGTTTAGCCCAAAAAAAAAAGAAAAGTGTCATTTTCATGTTTTAAGAGTAGGCAGGGGTCCATTGGACCAATGCCTACTCTTAAAAAATATTTTTTGCAAAAGGGATGGGGACCCTTGGGGTCCTTTTCCCATTTGTGAATGGCTTACCACCACCTTTGACAAAATGGTAAAATATTATTGCTTTGTGACCGGCATTCGGTCGCAAAATATTGATATATGCCATTCCAATTCGGTATTTGATAGGAACGTCCTAAACATGCCCATTCAAAATACCAAACTAAGGGCATATTTATGACATTGTCACGCAGCACAGCAAGTCACTTGCTGCACTTCATGATAGGGAAAGGACAGGAACGCACCGTATATAAAAGAATACAGCACATTCCTGCCTTTTCCCCTGCGCTGGCACCGGTTTGGCTGCCTAGCACCAACGCAGGCACCCTTGCACCATGGGAGTACCTTCCTGCACAAAAACAATATTGAGAGGCATATTTCTCTATCTATGTGTGCTGCAGATTGCAGAACACATAGAAAGAGGCAGTAATGAAAAGAAATAAAGATATTTCTTCTCATTACTCCTCTCTTGAGAAGGTGTATCTTTTTGGCACATTCCCAGGTTTACCAGTTCTGGTAAATTTGGGAACGCGTCAAAAACAATGGGAGTTTGGTGGGAACGCTCACACAATGCCCATGGAATGCCTCCCTAGCACAGAGTAAGGCAACGGATATATTTGTGCTTTGCTGCTTTACTCGAGATTGAGAAGCCACTCAGGGCCACACATGGTAGCCTTTGAGTGGCTTCATAAATCTAATTTCTGAGTTGCGTCGATCTTGCACCATGTTGAGTGGTGCAAGAGCGATGCAACGGGGTTCATAATTATGCCCCTCAGTTTTTAGTCACAAACCTAAATTGCAATTCGGTAATGTGTTACCAAATCACAATTTGGGTTTGATATATCCGAAAAAGCCTTCTTGCGGTTGCAAACAGCCCGATTCTGCAAATCGGGTCCTTTGGGACTGCAAAAAGGCTTCGTACATCTGACCTATAATCCCTTCCACATAGATAATTGTACAGCATACACTACCTTTTGTATGTGCACTTGTACTGCATTTTTTATCGCCAGAGGGCAAATATTTTTTCCTCATTGATAACCACCTCCACCACACCAAAACAATTGTGCGGCTGCTCTATGCAAATCTTGAGCCTGAAAAGGGATTTACTTCACAGGAGTAAATGTTTGTCCATTTCTAACAAGGGAAGGGGCTGAAAAAAACTTTACAAGGAACTGACACATCTGCATAGATGCGTCAGTTTCCTTGCGTCAGCGCCGAATGTCCTTGCACCATTATGGATGCGCTGTATTTACAATACAGTGCTCCATGGCGCAAGGATTAACAGATGCGTCAGAACTTCTGACACATCTGTTGGCGGAAAAGTGACGCATTGCTGGAGTTGCTCATGAAAGTGACGCAACTCAAGCAATGCGCCATTATAGATGGGTGAGTCCCATTTAAAAAGCCCTGTGTCATTCCTTACGCCTGGTCTGAGCAGGCGTAGGGATTTTGACGCAGTGAAGGCGTAGAGTGACGCAGTGAAATCTTGTAGATTTCACTGCGTCAGTTCTACATGGCTTTTTGCGTGGGAACGTCCACCCTGCATATATTATACCTGACGCAGGTATAATGTGATGCAGGGCTTTACAACGTGACGCATCTCCCTATATGCGTCACTTTGTAAATGGGCCGCAACATTTACGCCGCAGCTGCGTCACAAAAGTGACGCAACGGCGGCGTAATAGTCACGCAAGGGGCTTGTAAATCTGCCCCTGTGTGTATGCCCATAAACTCATGTGTTTGTGGGTGTTCCTACATTTTCTAGATTAACTTATATTCACCCTAAAACATCCACTTCCTGTCCCTGGAGAAGAATACATTTGTGTAATATTACACAATTGCTGAAAAATATTATTCATGTGTAAATGTACTTTTTGTGAATTCCTTGCATTCTCACATTAAACCATTTGCATAAGTAAGCTGACCTTATGCACACAAATGGCTCTGCGAATCCAACTAGGTTCTATATTTCTAGGTAATTGGCTGTATGTTAGTCAACAGATGAATCTTGATGGATGAATGCTAGTTTTAGTTGTTAACTATTCTGTCAGTTGGCTTTCTCTGTAAACGTTTTTAGCTATTGACAGATCAATTGACAACTTGGCATTCAGAATATGAACAACAGGATGTACTACACTGATTTTAAATTTATGATATGCTTTATTTAATACTTAATGAAAAAGAAATCTTTGTTGAACATCACTGGCAGGATTTCAAACACATCATTAATTTAATGCTGCCACCAAAGTATATTTTTGTTCTAGTTATAACTATGTAAAATATAATTATCTTCGAAATAATTCATAAATGTATCTGCAAATGATGTTGCGATGTGTGAACCTATCACCGCACCAAATATTTGCAAACAGTATTTTATTTAGAATCTGAAATTCTTTGTCCACTGCTGGACACTCAAAGGGATTATTGATACCCCTGATCAGTAATTATAGGTTACAATCTCTCCACAGTGCCTCATTTCAGTGCAATTCAGCTCACAGTGGCACTGGCCAAGTGTTAAGAAAGTCGGTAATGAAGAAAAAAATTATACCCCTTAAGTTTTAAATTATTGTGTATTTTGTAGGTAATATTTCCCACAGATCCCCAACACCTGAATCATGAGAGGTTAAAAGTCTTCACTGAGCCCTGCCACCTCATAACCCTTCATAACACTACCTTATGGCTCCTAATGGATCTAAAATCCAAACATTGTCTTCATACTACTAAAGGCTGGCATCAGTTCATCACAGTTATGTCTTAGCACAACAGTTTTGTAAACTGCACCACATACATTCCCAATAAGCCGGCTCCAGGCACAGGATTCAAATGAACTCATATAACGTCCTAGCTCAATTAATATTGAGGAGCCTAAAACATACTACATCCTTGCAATCCTCCTCCGAATGCAGTCAATGTTCTAGGGTTTTCAGGCCTACCCAAGATCTGCTTCTGTAGAGGGTGCCGCCGGGACAGCATTGCATGTATGTATGTGTATTTATGTAGCACTGAGCTGTGAAGCAGCAGCACTCTGTACAATAAAAAATAAGGGTGTGGGACATACAATAAGGGCAAGAAAGGTTTATAGTCAAGAGGATATCCTTCTTCTGTCTCAGCTGGGGCAAGTGATGGATGTGGTTACTTCTAGACAAGGAGAGTCCTTCAACTGAGAGGAGAGTCCTTCAACTGAGAGGAGAGTCCTTCAACTGAGAGGAGAGTCCTTCAACTGAGAGGAGAGTCCTTCAGCTGAGAGGAGTGTCCTTCAGCTGAGAGGACAGTCCTTCAACTGAGAGGAGAGTCCTTCAACTGAGAGGAGAGTCCTTCCACTGAGAGGAGAGTCCTTCAGCTGAGAGGACAGTCCTTCAACTGAGAGGAGAGTCCTTCAATTGAGAGGAGAGTCCTTCAACTGAGAGGAGAGTCCTTCAACTGTTTTCTGTAGTGAAAAAGTGATGCAGCTTTTGGAGCTTTGTTAGGATACAGTGCAGGAACTTGGCATCTAGCAGTTGTTTTCTGTTTTTTTCATCTTTCCAGTTCTTTATTTCAAATCTGGGTTTGCTCACCACCAGTGATCTTGATCCCGTCTACTAGATTGGATGGTGTGTTGGAGGAGTCAGCGTTGAAAGATTTGAAATGCAATATGGGTTGTCATTCCTGGAGAATGGGGATGATCCAGCTTCTTCCGCAGCCCTATGATGAGTCTTCCTGCTACATGAAGGGCTCTGTTTTGGGTGAGTTAGAGGTCTGGAATGCTGGTGAGCAGAGTGTTATCACTGTCTAGGTGAAATAGGGCCACGAGTTTCTAAAGTTGGTCTCCAGTAGTTAAGGGTTCACTTTGCAGATGAGTGAGAGCAGGTGCAAGGTTTTCCTTTTCCTGACATTGTCTCACTGCAGAGATTGGTGTTGATCTGGAATCTGTGAGACTTGGTGCTGTTATGGAGATTGGTGTTAATGCCAGATGAACTTTCAACTGCAGTTTTTATAATCTCCATAGTGGTGAGTTTTGATCGTCCTGTCCACCAAGAGAGTGTCGAGCAGCTCCAGGAGGATGTTAGATTAATACGATGTTGATTTGTGGTCTGCCTCCAGGGCTGGGCATGAACCAATCATGTAAACAAGGTAATATCAGCTGGTCTGTGCAGAAAGTGAACCATCTAATTATATTGAGGTCTATAAGCGAGATGAGGATTTGGAGTAGGACATGGTTCTTAACTGAAACATCTGCGGGAGGGGATGTGTGTCCTCATTTGCTTGTGGACCTGAATTTTGGGTGCATTGTTGGTGATGTCACAGAGGAAGAGGAGGTAGGTGACTGGGAGTTTGTGAGATAGATCATCTAGGATGAGGTTGGCTTTCTTCTATAAAGAGAGATTATTTCAGTTCTGAGGGCATCCAGGATGTTACCTTGTCTTCCGCAACCTGGCTTGGTATCCAGCCAAGGACATCTCCAGGGTGAATAATATGAAATCCCAGCGAGTAAGTGCCAGAGGCAGACCAAAGTTGACTGGTCCTTTTTAAAGTTCTGCAGAAATAAATAGGCTCTTTGTCCACAATTGCCTTTGAGACTATCATTAAAACCTGGCATCGATACCTACACTGGAGACCTGTGTGCTGCCATGCACTCCAGAGGGCACTCCCACACTCCTCCTATTTGGCCAGAAGAATAGATAGAGCTTCCTGGACCCGTTTGGGACTTCAATCACTAGGCAACTTATATGACTCTGGTCACTTTATGACTTTTACCAAATTAACACAAACATATGGCCTCATGCTCAGGTAATTCTTCAGTCAAACTGCACTGACCAGTTCCATCGCACATTCCTGTGGAGGCGATGGAATAGAACCCCACACAGATGTGCTAATGCAAGTACTGTGGGTGATGGGTAATGGAAGGCACTTTATCCCACTCGTTTAAAGATCCATACGTACCATTAGAGCCAAACACTTGACCTCACTGCAAAATAAACGGGAGAGCCACTAAGGTGAGACCCTTGGCAACTTTGGATGAAACCGAGCTTTACAACAGGTGTGGCATATCTTGTGTGACTCACCTCAAACTCATTCAATTCAATTATATCCATAGAACATACTTTACATCTCCACGCCTGCAGGACAGGTACCCCGAGACCCCAATGACATGCCCCAGGTGTCATCAAGCAGGACCTGTGTTTTATCATATGGCGTGGTCTTGCTCGACTATTGGCCGATGGTGGGACGAGGTCACTGGCTGCTTGACTGTGGGGACCGAGAAGAGGGACTTAACTTCACAGAAGATCTGCTTATTAAAACATATGCCCAGATCCAAGGCCCATAGCTGCACCGCCCAATTTCTGAACCTCACACTGTCCCTGGCTAAAAGCCAGATAGCCATAAATTGTAGATCGCCCAGTGCCCTAGAGCTCTGGAAATGGAAGGCTGACCTGTCGAGGCATGCCACAGCTGAACTGGCCGCATACTCTAGACTGGCGGTTGGCCTATGCAGGCCTAAAAGTGTGCTGGCCTGTGAACCATGCCTTATGGCTATGGCCCCCAAGTCACACGATAAGCCACCATAGGGGACACTTCACATTGGACACTTGCCATATTCCAAATGTTAATGCAGGGACGCTGGTCATGACTATCACTCACTTGTAGTTGACCTGACACACTTGTGTTGCACATCCATATATCTCGAAATGCACTGACACGTCTTTGCTTGTATTGGACGATATTAATTAGGTAAGCTGCAGTTTGTTTCAGGATGTGTGGGTAGGTGAGTTGTTTAGACAGTTTGCTATGTGATAATAGGTGGAGTTGCAAAGCGTGTTGCCTCACATTCGGTGACAACCTCCAGAATTCATTGCAGCCTCTAGCTGCAACTGCTAAATCTGTTCAACCTACCAAAGCTGACGGTGTATCCTGTTCATGCACTTCTGTTGTGTAATGCATACTGAAACATGAAAATGTTAATAAAGAGCAATTTAACCCAAAAAAAACTGGAATGGTGCTCTCAGTCCCACAAGGAGCCTGTATTTTAAGAAATTTCACTTGCAAATGACACAGCAGTCCACTTTGTGACCCACTGTAACTGATTGCACTAAGCAGTTCAGATTCAGAGAGGTTGTGCAATGAAGTCTTGTAAGAATTGCAGCCCAAGTATAAGAGTGGTGATTGAGTCAAGAAAAGACAGGTTATTTATGACACAATAGACCAGGAGAGCATGTTGTAACTGCTTCAAAGTCCTGATAAATGATAAGAAAATTTAGAAAACTATGGGCCTGTTTTAGAGTTCAGCGAACAGGATATCTATCAAAAACTTAAAAGCAATTCCATCCGCCACATTACAAGTGCATTATATTCCATGACACTGGTACTACAAGTGCATTATATTCCATGACACTGGTACTACAAGTGCAGTATATTCCATGACACTGGTACTACAAGTGCAGTATATTCCATGACACTGGTACTACAAGTGCAGTATATTCCATGACACTGGTACTACAAGTGCAGTATACTCCATGACACTGGTACTACAAGTGCAGTATATTCCATGACACTGGTACTACAAGTGCAGTATATTCCATGACACTGGTACTACAAGTGCAGTATATTCCATGACACTGGTACTACAAGTGCATTATATTCCATGACACTGGTACTACAAGTGCATTATATTCCATGACACTGGTACTACAAGTGCATTATATTCCATGACACTGGTACTACAAGTGCATTATATTCCATGACACTGCTACTACAAGTGCAGTATATTCCATGACACTGGTACTACAAGTGCATTATATTCCATGACACTGGTACTACATTGGACAAGGTATCCGTCACATTTTTGACTGTTAACTTGTCTGCCAAACTCTAAATCAAGCCCTATATATTTTAGCCACCTAAAAAGTAGTGGGGGAGGAACTTAGCAAAGCAGGTTAGCAAAAGTATGTATTTGGACCTGTGGGGACCACTTCCTCGATTATTTCAGTCTTTTGAGGTCTTGCCAAAGCCTTGTTCCCGGACCCACCTAGTGATCTCACATAGTTTTGGTACCTGACTGTAGACTGTCCTTGGGTTTTTATCAAGACCCCTAAGGTGTTCCTGAATGAGGCAAAAACATCAATTTTCAGGAACGCAAACTATGCTGAATTAGTCTTGTAAGAATTGCAGCCCAAGTATAAGAGTGGTGATTGAGTCAAGAAAAGACAGGTTATTTATGACACAATAGACCAGGAGAGCATGTTGTAACTGCTTCAAAGTCCTGATAAATGATAAGAAAATTTAGAAAACTATGGGCCTGTTTTAGAGTTCAGCGAACAGGATATCTATCAGAAACGTAAAAGCAATTCCATCCGCCACATTACAAGTGCATTATATTCCATGACACTGGTACTACAAGTGCATTATATTCCATGACACTGGTACTACAAGTGCAGTATATTCCATGACACTGGTACTACAAGTGCAGTATATTCCATGACACTGGTACTACAAGTGCAGTATATTCCATGACACTGGTACTACAAGTGCATTATATTCCATGACACTGGTACTACAAGTGCAGTATATTCCATGACACTGGTACTACAAGTGCATTATATTCCATGACACTGGTACTACAAGTGCATTATATTCCATGACACTGGTACTACAAGTGCAGTATATTCCATGACACTGGTACTACAAGTGCAGTATATTCCATGACACTCGTACTACAAGTGCATTATATTCCATGACACTGGTACTACAAGTGCAGTATATTCCATGACACTGGTACTACAAGTGCATTATATTCCATGACACTGGTACTACAAGTGCATTATATTCCATGACACTGGTACTACAAGTGCATTATATTCCATGACACTGGTACTACAAGTGCATTATATTCCATGACACTGGTACTACAAGTGCAGTATATTCCATGACACTGGTACTACAAGTGCATTATATTCCATGACACTGGTACTACATTGGACAAAGTATCCGTCACATTTTTGACTGTTAACTTGTCTGCCAAACTCTAAATCAAGCCCTATATATTTTAGCCACCTAAAAAGTAGTGGGGGAGGAACTTAGCAAAGCAGGTTAGCAAAAGTATGTATTTGGACCTGTGGGGACCACTTCCTCGATTATTTCAGTCTTTTGAGGTCTTGCCAAAGCCTTGTTCCCGGACCCACCTGGTGATCTTACATAGTTTTGGTACCTGACTGTAGACTGTCCTTGGGTTTTTATCAAGACCCCTAAGGTGTTCCTGAATGAGGCAAAAACATCAATTTTCAGGAACGCAAACTATGCTGAATTAGTCTTCGTTAGAATTGTTGGCAATGGACACTCTAACATGCATATTTCATTAACAGGCTATAAATAATTCTGTTGGAAGGAGATCAGAGAAGGACAGAGCGTCTGATGTAGAGTGTTTACGTAAGTAGGGGGCTTTTTGGCTGCAGAGTTGTGCTTTC
This sequence comes from Calotriton arnoldi, assembly GCA_963921515.1. NCBI lineage: Eukaryota > Metazoa > Chordata > Amphibia > Caudata > Salamandridae > Calotriton > Calotriton arnoldi. The sequence continues at coordinate 244,434 of CAWUFW010001868.1, read as the reverse complement.
GTTCACACACTACGCACTCTCGGAAAGTCACGTGAATACTATTTTCTCCATTCATTCACTAAATAGTGTTTTTCAATGTTTTCATTTGTGAACCGCCATTGGCTAATTTACAGCCTTATGAATGGGGTTTGAATTGCATTCATGTCTGTTTTGATAATTAAAACACATAAGTGTCTGTTCTAGACTGCAAACATATTTTTTGAAGAGCTGATATTTTGTTTACTACATCATAAAGTTGGTGGTGTTTTTCTATTTAAGTAAGCCTGAATTATGAATCAAAGGGCCATTCCACTCTTTTTACAGCATATTTTTCAAAGAACATCTGCCAATCTCATTGTCAGTTTTTTGTTTTACTGTGACAGCTCAACTATTCCTCGCTGGATAATGAAGCGTAGGTTGCAGCTTTCTATGACAGTCAATCCCAAAGAGATCTGACATTCCATCATATCAAACCTGACCATAAAGGTCAATGAAATTTGGGTGAAAAAAGCCAGAATTTCTGTTGGCATCTTTGCTATTGGTCAGCAGGCTGCTACACTGGGGTGGGCATTTTTAATTCTGACCCCGTGAATTCTACAAATATGTGTGACCTCGAAGAAATACATGGGATTGTAGGTTTTTCTCTGTATGTTGGCAAGTTACCTGTCCCTTTCTGTATCATGTAGTTACAGGAAAATGTAAAGCTCCTTAAGTACTGTGGGCCAAATTTATCAAAGACTTGCATAGCCCATGCGCCACTCAATGGGGTGCAAAAGCGACGCAACTCCAAGTTAGATTGATCAAGCTTTCCTTGTGTGGCCTTGCGTGGCTTGATAAATCTGGAGTAACGCAATGCAGCCCAAATTGCTGCATTGTGTTTCTGTGCCCCTGGGAGGTGTTCCATGGCTGCAGTGTGGGTGTTCCCACGAATGCACCCATAGATTTTGGAGCATTGTCAGATTTACCATTACCGGTACACCTGGGAATGCGTCAAAATGCTACGCCTCCCCAGGTCAGGTGTGATGAGGAAAAATACCTTTAATTCTGCATGTTTCTGCCTCTGTCCATGTGTGCTGCATTCTGCACCTTGGAATGTCAGATACAGCACATTCCTGCCCTTTCCCGATCATGCAGCGCAGTAAGGTGACTTACGCCTCACTGCGTGATTTTTAATAAATATGCCCCTCTGAATATTTCACAGTTCAAGCAGAGGCATATGATTCCTTGAGCTGTCACAAAGAGGGAGCAGCTGGAAAGCTTGCCCTAGGCCTTGGTTTGTTTTTAAGGGCCCTGCACTGCCACTGTCAAATGTATTTATGCATCACAAAAGTATATGGTCATGATGAATCAGGAAAAATCAAGCTCTTAGGCATTAGAAAGAAAATGTTGGCTCTTCACTAGGTACAAGGATATGCTTGAGCTTCCTCCAGATGTGTTACGCAATTGTTTTTATTTTGAAGAATTTGTTCATACTGTCGGAGAAACATAGAGGGGACCCACATGATTTGTAATCTGGGCCCCATAAAAGCTTCTGACAGACCTGGTTACTTTGATTTTAAGACGTTATACACAGTGTGGGCTTGGTGAAATATGTTTATCTGTATGTGCCTTAAACTACTTAACACTTAAATCAGGTTCAATGACATAGAAAACTGCCTGACCTGGGTTTTATGTTTGCTAGGTAGATCCTGGTTTGCAGAACACTGGGCTTCTGATTACAGAAGTGCCCTGGGGTGAGAACAGAGGCACACTTTTTGCACCCTGGACATTTTTGTATTACAGAAGGGGCCACAGATGCTTGCAAACTACCATTTGCCAGACACACATTCATGCCTAAGCACAGGGCTGTGGCTATAATTAGTGCAGCATGTGTAGTGCACCAGAGTCAGGGGCATGGGAGACTAACTGAACTCCAATTTTGGCTGTCTTGTACGACCTAACAGGGGCAGGAGATTCTATTTTCTTCGCTGCGTAAAGGCTCATGTCACTCATTACACCACTGCTGATGCAATGTGAATGGGGTATAGTTTCATGAAAATGAGGGCACAGCTGTGGCAGTCAGCCAGCATCTACATACTTGAGTGCAAGAGAAATAAGACTCTCAGGATGCACACTATGTGTGCACCATGTAGGAAGCGGTATACAGTTAGTGCAAGCCCCCCAGTGTGTCCATTGAGCAGGGGGGTGTAGGACCAGAATGTGCCTATGGAATCCTATCATCCAGAACTTTCCCTTTGCAGGGATGTGCAGTCATGGATTGCCCATCCCTGCGCAAGTACTATCTCCTTTCAAAGGCTGATTGCAACGTTGAAAGGTGCAGCTGTGGTTTGAAAAGACTAGTCTGTCTTTCACTGGTGCATTACGAATGCTCTCCATTAATTTGTTTAAGTTGTTGGCATTGTCTCAGTCTGTGCTGTGTGCACCAAATAATGGCGTGACCTGCTGCAGTCCAGGACTGTGTGTTGGGTTTCGAGATAGCACACCAGATTACTCAAGCTAGGCCTTCATTTAGTAAGTCAGTGCAATCAAGGAGTTGTAGTCTTGGATTGTTTCAATTGAATCAATTGAATGGACCCACCTAATAATACAGAGTTGCATCAGAAAAGGAAAGAACTCAAATTATGTAATGGTAACCTACAGCGATGGTATGATCTAGCAACCCTATGAGCCCTCAGATCAGGAGTCATAATGAGGAGTGTAATTGGCGTAAAGTCCCTAAGGTCCGACTTTAGCTTATGTAGGCCCCGACTTCATCTTGGTTCATGGAGACCGCCATCTTCCTTAACTTAGACAATTGAAGCCGACATATTCCCTGATTCATGCAAAATCATTGTCGTGTTTGCCTTTAAGCGCAGATGTTCCCAATCCTTATCTTTCTAGGAACTGTGATAGCGTCAAGTTCTTTGATTAATGACATAGATACAATATCTAATGCGACATTCGTCTGGGACAATGTCTACTCCTCACCATGTCAAGGTCAAATAAGAACACATACAGACATATAACCAAAATAGTGTAGTCTGAATTGATGCCCTTTTACCTTGTATGTTCATAAAGACATGTCTGGGGCGATACTTTCATGCAAATAATCTACGTCAGACATTTCTAAACTTATGTCAGATATTACAATTTCTTAGAAGATTTAGTATATAAGTACTGCCACTTGATCACTTGTTAAAAAGAAGTCCTTTGTCCAGATTATCGCCCCAGATTCTGCCAGAGACGGTCTCACCTGCTGCCAGCATACTTCACACTTCGCACATGATGCAGTTTGCCTGAAGACTGAAGCTGATAAAGCCACGTCCCAGAGGAAGACCGACTGACTGCTACCACAGTGGGTGTTTTCCCTTCATGGGGAACACTGTCTTCACACTTCCACTGATAAACGCAGCCTTTGCTGTCAACAAGGCATGCAGTGCAGCCCTTCTCCCTAAGAAACTCTAGACTGCAAGTCGCTCTGCCTTTCATGCTTTCATAGTATAGCACATACAAGTAGGCATTAGGGTGTTAGGTTCTAGATAACATTTTAAATCACATTTTAAACAATGCTAAGAAATATTCATTTTATGCTTGTTATTTATAACGTGCCTTCTTGCTGTTTTTATAATAGTCTGTGTAGTTGTTTCAGATGTACTGAGAAACAGATTATTCCTCTCGTAATAAATACTTTTAACTTAAAAGTGTTCATTCTTCTTAGTACAGTGTGTCTGATACTGTGAATAACAAAATAAGGTTTTTTACTGTTTCCACAGTGCCCCATACCCCCTTATGGGATTTTTAGTAACCCAAAAGCAATACTTCTATGTCAATTACACATTGAATAGTGTCTTGCGGTGCTACAATAACTTGTCTTTCACATTTGTCGCTGGTACATTGAAACAAATTCACCTATGTCACCCGTGGGTGGGAAAGCACACTTTGGAGAGTTACAGCAAAGTAGTAACTTATACAACAGTTGGCGTCCAACGTGGGACTCATATTTTACGGCTACTCCTTGAGTAGTTTACATTTATCACATACATCTGAACCATCATTAGAGACATCTGTACTAGTCACTGTTGCCTCCTATTGGGAATAAGGGCACACCTATTTCAGTAGGTTCATAAAGATTGACTCATAAAAGGTTATTTCCCATTCTGTGGTTTTATAGTTCTTTGATTCCAATTTCAAATCATCATAGCAGCATCTATTGTTATAGGGGCCAACTGCAGGGAAGCAGTTACTCAACACCTCAAAGCTCAAGGTGTCCCAGATGACGGGGGCAGTTACTTTTGTAATAGCTGCACATCCAGTGTATGCCTATGAGACTTTTTACTCCTGGGTGGAGTAGCCTATTGATGCTGCTTAAGTACAGTTTCATGAATATACAGTGGTAGATCTGCCTGTGCATTTTAGGGCTTATGAAGATTTGGAAATCCCTTTAAGTGATCAAGAACACCAAAACTGGTTTGGTGGTCAATTGCCACACACGCACAGACGTAACTTTGGGGGCTCTGAGCAGTGACAGGGCTGTGTGGTCAGTCTTGGCTGGTTACAGTCCAATTCCTTGCCCTGAAACTCTACTCCATGCAGAGGTAGTAGGGGTATTAAATTACACAGTCGCCTTATACAGAATACTTGTGCAGTTTGTGCAATGTACTTTGAGCTCCAGACCTGAACTCGCAGCAGGACCTGTGGCTCCCACACAAATACAAACCACTTGTCCACAGACTATTATCAGTATCATGGTAAAAGCGCCCATGAAGCATGATGAAATGGTTTTATGGATTGTTCCCAAGACCCACCCGTTAGAATCAGTGTATCTGTACATCGCCCTCCCAGACAAACACAGAATACTGCCTATGGGCCACGTGTTCAAAGTTTTTTTCCAGCCGCAAACAGGCTGATTCACAAAATCGGACTATTTGCGACCAAAAAAATGCTTTTTGGTATGTGGAAGGCCCAAATTGTGAATCGGTATGCAATTTTTGTTTTGCGATTTGGCATTTGGCAGGGTCGTGCTGTGGGCGTCCCTTTCAGATGCTGAATAGAAATGGTATGTACGAATGTTATGCAACTAAAATGTGGTCGGAAAACATTCGCACTCTACCACCAACTCAAAGTTGGTGGTAACCCATTTGGAAATGGGAAGGGGTCCCCAAGGGAAATATTTTTTAATAGAAAGAAAATGAAACTTCAAAGTTTAATTTTTTCTTTTTAAACACATACATTTTCTTTGAAGTAAAACTGGCTGCATTTACTGAAAAAATATTGCTTTATTTAAAAGCAATCACAGACATGGTGGTCTGCTGACCCCAGCAGGCCACCATCCCTGTGATGGGGGCGATTCCTAATGGGTCGTAAATTGCAACCTACCTCATTAATATTCATGAGGTAGGTCTATTTGTGACCCACTGGAATCACAAATAAAACTCAGAAGAGTTTCATACATTAGGAATAGTGATGTCCTAATTGTGATTCGCAGGAAATCGCAATTTGAAAATCACTATTCTATTCTTTGTACATGTAGCCCATAGTCTCTTCCTCTTGGGATGGTGCCTCCGGTAGAGGAATGTAACTCCTAGGGGAGCATCTTTCCATTTATACCACTACGCATGATACACCTTCATTGGTGGTCCTCCATGACGTACTTAGATAAGTACAAATCGAGCTCGGAGCCCCAGCTCTGGATCTACAGTTTCCTCTATCATTCTAAGCGACATAAAGGAAGAGGCTTCAGTTCTGGCCATATGTCAGAGACTGGAAGAAGTTCCGGTTCAGGGCTATGACAGGAACTACCAAAAATAACAGTGGAAGTTTATACCTCTGTAGGTAAAGATATCTTAGGTACTCAACCCGTTAAGCCCCAGTTTAAACATAAAAATGACACCAAGGGTTCCGTTAAGGAGAACTCTGCAACCAAAGAGAAGAAGAAACAAAAAGATAAAGATAAAAGACTGACTGGATCACCCGCTCCTCGGGATTTTCAGCAGGGGTGGTTATAACTTAAGAGACCGCTAAAAAATTAAAAAGCCTGAGTGGTGTTAGTTTTCTGATAGCTGCTCTTCACATTCTTTTCAGGACACTGAAGGTAAAAAAACTGAGAGGGGGAGCCGAACCGAGTACTGAAGAAAAGAAGAGTACTATAGGAAAAGTGAAGGAGGACGCAAGATTGATGTCAGTGTAAAAAGGGAAGAGGAAGGTTTAGACTCTAAGGTGCACATGCATCAAAGAAGTCAATAGCGATTCTTTATTTGCGATTTTTAAGGAATCGCAATTAAAGAATCGCTGTTGCCTAAGCATCTAAGAATCGCAAATAAAATTGCGATTCCCACAAATTCCTTAATTGCGACTAGCAAATTGCGAGTCGCAATTAAGGAATTGATACCCATTCATTCCTATGGGCCTAGAGGCCCATAGGAATGAATGGGAATTGCATGCGCAATTTGCGAGTACCCAATAGGTACTCGCAAATTGCGCATGCAATTTCAAGGGTGGAAGGGTGCCAATAGGACCCCCTGTTGCACCCCTAAAATTGTAATGTGAACACATGTTGCGCACACACATGCCCCAAGGGCATGTGTGTGTGTAACAGGGAACTTTGAAAAATGCACTTTAGTGCATTTTTCAAAGTTTTCGCAAAATACCATCAAGTTTAAATTGTCGGTATTTTGCGCTCCCTAATAGCGAAATCGCTATTTGGAACTGCATCATGCGTTGCATTTAGGGAATCGCAATTTGCGATTCCCTAAATGCATTTGCAATTTAAGTAATCGCAAATTTTGCGATTACTTAAATTGCGAATTTGCATTTGGGTTGATGCATCCCAAATGGAAATATACCAGTTACAAAGGGGCATATTCTGCGAATCTGCCCCTTTGCGACCGGTATTTTGTATGATGAATGTGCCTGTAAGACCCTTGTAAAAAAGAAGAAACTGGCCAGACTTTCTAAAAAACATTCCAATCCTGCTAAGATTTCTTCTGAGAAAATGGACTTGGCCGAAAGCTCTTATAGACTGCACCGCAGAGTCACAATAGTACATCATATGCTTCAGAAGTTTCTGGATGTGAATCCAAGTGATGACTTCGTACAGATCAAGACTCCAGACAAACATTTAAATCCTTCTGATAGAGTTTACAACCTAAAAATACAAATTGAAGGAGGCATACCATGTATTATCAAAGCAGTTTTCTGGACCCAACTATCTGATGATCCGAGCAGAAGAAGTCTGGCATCCATCCGTCATTAGTGAAGCACTCCGTAAAGAGGAAGTCATAAGGGTATCTTTCTCTCCCATAGCACCTGGAGATATCACAGAAATCTATGCCAGTGAGTGGGCCGTGAGACAGGCTCCAGCCTTATACAGAAACCAAGTGGAGTGAGATAAACACTCTGGTCCACATGTTATTCCCCTACGTCAGAGGTCTTCAAACTGTGGGGCGCGCCCCCCTGGGGGTCCGTGACTGCATTCCCAGGGGGGCGCAAATGCCTCAGCAAAGAAGTGTAAATGAAGATCGCCTGGAAGTGTGCCTTCTTTATTTGGCGCATTTCCAGGCCATTTTCTTTTACAAACAGACTTAAAGTGTACAGTGTAGAAACCGTGCTATGGGGGCTGGGGTCATTGAGTGTGTTGGCAGGGTCAAAGAGGTGGCTAAGAAGAACAAACTATTCTGTAAGTATTTTGTTATTTTATATGCAGCTAGAAAGGCAAAAAAGTAACCCCCGGACAATGGAAAAAAAAAAAAATACAAGTTAAACATCCTGTTATTTTGGGTAAATCACTGAATCCCCCTGCCTACAAATGAATGTGACCTTGTGTAATCTAATTGGGGCTCATGTGAAGCGCTGCGATATCTCAGGCCAAATTTGCGCTATATAAAATTACCCGAAAAAATAAATATTCTAATTGTGCCAAATGTGATCTCTGTAGGTGTGTGTCTGTCTGTCTGTCTGTCTCCGTGTCTCCAGACCGGCACGAAATTTTATCCTAGTTGGCGCAGTGTGGAATATCGACATGTATTTATAGTGCTATGAAGTCCCAGCCTGTGACAGAAAGCACCGTGAATATGTAAGTCATTATTAATTAGTAATGGCAGAGGAAAAACACAAAAGAACAAAATCCATGGGTCGTGTCAAAGATATGGTCGAGAGGAGGGGGCACTATGTGGGGGCTCATTTTTTCAATTACAATTGAACAGAGACAACTTCCTTAGCGAGATGCCCCTTAAGAAGGGTGTGGCATATAGGGTCTTTTTTTTATTTTTAAAAAGGGCCATCACAATCATTAGTGTAACAGGTACTGAGGCAAGTGTGTAAGTGACCACTGTTAAACAATTATGTCTTCCTTACTATGATAAAGGTGCTGTGGGGACCCATGGTCCTTGCTTGCATTAGAGCCTGGGTCACCCTTGCTGGGTTTTTTTTAACACTCGAGGGCAGAAAGTATTATTGGTGCTGCAGGTACAGTGGCACCAGGGCCCCATGGCATGAGGAGTCAAGTAAACCAAATCATGGCAGTTTTACCACCCTCATTGCCTTGCATTAGGACCCAATGCACACTTGCTATACCAGTGTTGCTTTCAGCCTCGGAGCAATGGCTTAAGGGAGGGGGAAATTAAAGCAGAGGAGGCACCTTAGTTTAGCCTCAGAGAGATGACAGGGAGGGGGATGTGGCAAGATGGGATCCCTGTTTTAACAAATGGCAGAGGAGATAGCTTCTGCCATACAAAGCGAGCTATCATTAGTGAAGTAGGTGCAGCAGTCCAGGGTTCTGAGTGGCACACTACATCACAGTTATGACTTTCACTTTAAAAAGGGGTAATGGGGACTTATGTTCATATGTAGCATTAGGGCACCCTTGCAGAAAAAAAGAGTGATATCATGTGGGAGCTTCTTTTTTTCTTGAAAGGGGCAGAGAGCCTGTTGCAAGGTTAGCATGATGGTCAGGCAAGGTGCAGAAGAGGTGAAAGCAGCAGAGGTGATATCACTGCTACTCAGGGCCTAAGTTATCATTGGTGCGGCAGGTGCAGTTGCATTGGGGCCCAGGAGTGCAAGGGGCTCACAACACCCCAATTATAGGAAGCAGTATTTTTGGGTCAATTAATGGTTTTGTTTGATGTATTTGCTGTTTTATAAGTCTCGCATTCCGTGTGGACTATGAGAAACAGAAAAAGTACCACTGAAATGATCTCATAAGTCTTTCCCCCTGTGCTCAGCCTCATGTCTACCGCTCCCCCAATCCTTCTCATAAGGTTTTAGAGGGGGGCCCGACTTCAAAACATCATGCTTAGGGGGGCTCAAAGCAAAAACGTTTGAAGACCTCTGCCCTACGTAGTGAACCACAAGCACAATACCCTTTAATACCAGAAGCAAAATATGGTATTAAAGCAATATTAGACCAATTGTAGTATCAAGGCATAATAGCACTTTGCCTCTCACCCATTAACACAGCCCTTTTTCCCATCTCTAAACCAGATGTTTCTAATTGAATAGTCCTAGACTATAGAAATTTGAATTCACACACCAGAACTTACCCAGTACAGAATACGCACACCACAGGTTTATTTACGAACCAGGTGAGGAGGAATTACTAAGCACTCCTGGATATTTCCAATGGGTTTTCCTGTAAAAATATAGCGCCTGAAAGTGAGTATCTAACTGCTTTCATTTTCGACAGAGCGCAGTTTTCATTCTGACAGTTGCCATTGGCTATAAGAATAGTCTTGGCTTGTTTTCAGCATGAATCATGGAAATCTTACAACCAGATCCTGAGGTATTGTGATACATAGATCATATCTACTTAGCGGATGATGACTTGAATCTACATCTTATCAGGATAGTTAGACAGAGTAGTGACTATGTTAACTTCACTTGGTTACAAGATTAATTTAAAATATTTGAAGCTCGCCTACCTGACGGTGACCTTCCTTGGATATGAATTATCTAGCAAGGTCAAGGGTTTAGCTCAAGATTTCCTCCAGAAGTCTGCTACATTGCAGCCTATTAACACACTGAAAAAGTTGCAATCCCTGTTAGGGTTTTTTAACTTTAGACATATTTATTTGCCTCACTACGCAGAGAGAGTGAAGCCTCTGTATGACCTCATTTCTTCCACGTTTTCCCTCTAAATAGTATCTAAATGCACATACTATTATCTTGTGTGCTCTACAAGCACACTTGCTTGAAACTAAATATTTACAAACTAGGGACAATAAAACCAACCTAGTTATCTGAGTCATACCCAGTCACTATGGTTACACCAACATGACCTACATGAAGGACAGACCGTCCCCTAGCCTACAAGTCTCACTTGTGTTCACCGGCTAAAGCACGATTTCCTTTCATTGAAATAAACCTGATGGATGTACAAGCAGCTATTCTAAAGGAACGCCCTTTGCACAGGGAAAACATATCCTTATGGTTTTTCCCATACCAGCACTCGAGGCAGCCAGAAAGACATGCAGTCCTAATGCTGGTGCCCTACACCCAAGATGGGTACAGGAGGCCTCTTCTTTAAGGATGTAAAGTTTCACTATAATCCCTCTCTTCATACACAAGCTTTTTTCCAATATGAACAGGTTACTGGTCGCACTTAAGACACTTCACCTGTTGAGTCTTACCAGAGCACCTTTTACACAGATGGATGTAAAGTTTCAAAAGGAAAGCCTATAAAAAACAAACAGCTTTCGGGAAAGGTAGCTTTCCTACAAGACAAACGTCCATTGGTCCATGTGAGGCACACTTTGGGCCATCAGTGTAGTGATATTCGTGCTAAAGGGAATTGTGAAGCTGACCAAGCAGCAAAAGCTGCAACCCAGACTGTCCGAGTGAAACTCCTAACCAGATCTTAAACGAAGATTGACACAGATATTTTAACAGCCATAAATGCAACCAAGCAAGCTGGGAAACCTCCTGCAGGTTTTCCTCCCAATTTCTCCTACACCCTTAAATTCAGACAACATTCCAGTAGTTATGATACCTGAAGTGGGAGATAGAATAATACCAAATAATCTGACTAGATTAGAATTAATCAAAGAAGCACACAAGGGGTTAGCATCTGCACATGCAAGAATAAATGCAACCATAGCAATGCTACAGCAATGCTACTGGTGGTCTACTTCATGTAAACAGACTAGGGACTATGTTAGACAATGTGACATTTCTCAGCAGATTAAACTCTCCACTGTCAAAAGACCCCTGCCAGCTCCTTTCATGACCTCAAATATCCCCCTCCAGGTGATGTATTTGGACCACATCAGCCCCCTAAATTCAGCTAACCGATGTAAGTACATAATGGTAACAATTGATTCATGTTCTCCATTCCAATGGGTTTGGCCACAGAGAAATGCAAATGCTTAACAGCCATAAAAGATTTGCAGTGTCTAGTATCAATGGGAGAAGTTCATTAATTTCATTCAGATAATGGTCATGAGTTTGCCTTCAAGGCTTACAGGGATTCAATGTCTGCTCTGGAAGTTTCTCTGCAATTCACCAACCCATTTAAAACTGAATCGAACAGCATTGTAGAGAGGGCCAATGGCATGATTAAACAAGCTTTAACTGCTAGGGTGTTAAGTTCAGGTCTTAGTTGGTACCATAATCTGTATGAAATTCGGAGAGCATTTAATAACTTGCCTAGATGAGTATTGGGAGGACACACTCCATATGAGGTTCTCTTCGGAGTTCCTATGTATGTGCCTGGCTTAGATAATTCTGGGAAGGTGGCGTATGAAGATAGATTTGACTTGGAGAAACATCTGAATGTTTTACAGAGTATCCAAGATGTCAGAGACAAGCTGTCTAACACAAACCCCTCTGACACCTCAACCTGTGAAGAGAAGGTTATTACCGCTGCCGATGGGTGGGTTCCCGAAGTTGGGGACCTAGTTCGAAAGAAAATCCACAACAAGCAAGCTTTTGAACCCACCTATAGATCACCCGTCACTGTTCTTGGGGTAATAAGGCAACAGAACTGTTATCAAGCTTCCTCTGAATGGATCAAGAAGAAATAGACAAGAGTCTATCAACCACGTTAAAAACCCTATCTGGCCAATATAGCACAGCCGGCCACCGCAGAAACCAAGAAGGATTCAGAGTAGTGCCTTCCATCTTCGTCCTGCTCTGAATATTCTATCCCCTGAACAAAGCCGTAAAATTGCTAGCTCGAGTTCCCAGCCAGAGATGTTTGAGCTTAACATGCTACATAGAACAATGAGTGCAACAAACACAGCTGATGCTGCTGGTATGACAGTGGCAACTGTCCAATGTAATTCCATGATCTACTATGAAATTCAACCTGATGCTACACCATTTGAACTGACAACTTTTCGAGAGTCCCGAAAGACCAATGATGCTGCAAATGACTCTGGATATTTCTCAGAAGATTTTTCAACCCATTTCACAGTCACTCATCGCCAAAGACTGCTTCACACCTGTCAGTGTTTTTGGGGCCAGTATATGATTTTTCCGAGGTCCTATGCCTGGATTGTGTGAGGAACTTTTCTTCTTATCATGTGGTTGTCAATTGTATTTGTTGTTCTACTGCTACTCAATGGACATTTTGTCCCTGCAAGAACAATTGCACCACCCGTGGTTCGTGAACTACAGCTTCACTCTTAATTCCAAAGAGCCCAAAGAGGTTTCTGTGCTGCCAGCATTACAGCCTATTGGGTGCCCAGAAGTAAATCCTGGGAAAAAGTTCCATATCAGATTATGGGACCCACTGAGACATTGCTATTGCCTTATTTGATAAAAGTCTCAATGTATTATGTTATAATACCCGGTTCTCTTTCAGATGATTGGGACATTGAGACTGTTCAAACAATGATGTCTGATTTGCACACATATGCTACTTTCAATATTGAACATCCTTATTTGAGTTCAGAAAACTACAAAGACATGGATTGTTATCATCAATGTAGACATGTTTTCATACGTAGGACTTGCTATCCAAGAGAACTACACAATTACACACAATGGGAACATTATGAGGCTCCACCTCCTGAGAGCCAGTTTAATTTCTTATTGAAGCTCCCTTACTTTCAGAGTGCTGACAGGTCACACCCTTCAGCCGTCTATTTTACATAAAAGCCCTAGCAGCTTCCAAAAAATCTAATTACTACAAACAAGTTGATTTACTCCATTGCGATTTGTCAAAACCTAGCTGTTCAAGGACATGAATAGTGGAAAGCAAATGTTGACGAGAAAAGCATTTGGGGAAGCAAATTCTGGCAGATCCAATCTAAAGAAGCCTTTTTTCAAGCTTGATTAATGACAAAAGATATGATCTTTCTAAACAAAACCATCCAACAAACTACTCGTCTGCGATTGGGAACAGTGAAGGATAAAAAGAAACCCTCTATTCCAAACGTCAGTCTGACTATGTTTAACAATTGGCAATTTTCAATGAATATGTCTAAATCAGATGTAAATGATATGATGCAGAGAATTCAACACAATTCTCTGTTGGAGGTTTGACCTTATGGCCTTATAATTCTAAAACATGCATGCAGCATTTTCTTTCCAACACTCCTGGACCCAAACAGAATGGTCCTGATCCATGTTACAATGCACAAATACCTGCAGTGGTTAACACATACAGTGTAGGCAAGTTATGCAAACGATGGTTAGAACACTCTAGTCCACTGATACTCAAGGTTTGGCCCGGGGGCCGCATGCTGCCCTCCTGACCTCTAGATGCGGCCTCCTGGTGTACAGCAGCATTCGGCTGCTGGTTACTAGAGAGATGCTGACAATAACAACAATGTTAAATAAACAGGCAAGCATTTATTTAAAAAGTGAATTAGTGTTAAAGAAAGGAAGTAACTATTGAGCCCTGTACCACTTAACTTTAGGAGCACCTTCATTTTAAAAGCCATCTTGCAGAAAAAGTATAAAATGAATATGATAAAGTCTATTCAAGATTCAAAAGTGTATTTAGTCAGAATGCAGGACTTTTTCATTTCAGTACAGCAGATAATATCTGGGCATTGAGAAGTATTATGATAAAGTGAAGATTTTTAAACTTGAATTTAGAAACATTAATTCTTCCCCTCACCCTGACAACAATGCCAAAAGTGGACTAAAGAGCAGGCTAGTTGTTATGTGCACTCTTTAGGTGACCTGGGTTCCTATTTTACAAGTAAAACATAATTGTTTAATAAATCAAACACAGGAGAAGGTTTTGTACAGCGTGCATCCTGAAGTCATGTAATTCGAGGTCCTCGTATATATAATAATGAAGAAAAAGACGGGAAAGTGAAATAAAACTATTGCCTCGGATCGCACAATTTGGTAAAGTGGGAAAGCCGTGAATAATCCCAGCTTTTCCGGTTTCACATTGTGCAATTCAGCAACTGGATGTATATGCTTTGCTTCCCCTACACCCACCTTACCACCAATGCTCCCCACACCACCCGGCCCGACCACACCCCCCCGGGCATCAATGCGGCCCTCGGTCACATCACAGACCACACGTTTTGGCCCCTGGGAACATTTTTGCGAGTACCCATGCTCTAGTCTCTCAGCTGTGAAAGAGCACTTCTCTTCCATTTTTTGTTTAAATCAGTTTTAATGTTTTACATTATATAAAGAAGAAGAATCATGTTACATACATTACATGTACAGTGCATTCAACTAATGGCTCTGCTCAAGATGATATCAATAAGTGGAAAGTTATTAACAGCACAAAGGGTGTAACATTTAGTAATGTCATATTAGTACAAGTGATGAGCGCTAACTACTAAGTACTGGCAATTATCACAGACATTATAAGCTTGCAATAAAAGATCCAAACAATATTTGCTTAAAAAACTATAATTCTAGCATAAGCTTATGATGCTACTATCTAAATCATACTCGCCTTATCAACAAATCTCATCTCTACGTCATTCAGTGCTTCATACACAGTTATATAGGTGAGTTTATGCTCCCATGTCTTCAACCACCGCTGTGTTGTTAAGTGTTGATTCAGGGTGGGTGTAAGCAAACAATGGTGTCCTAAGGGGATCCACAGTGCCAGGAAGTGCATTTCGGTCCATCTCCCCTGTATCGTTGCCTCTCTCAGAATGAATGCTTTGAGTTATGGAGCCATCAGGCATTTCAGTGTGTGTCTGTCATTAAAGCGTCTCAATACGTTCCAAATTGTCTTCTCTATGTAGAGCGGTGCTTTCTGCCTGCGCCCTGTTCATGAATGACTGCAGCCAGGCTGTGATATGAGGGGGTCAGATAATTCCCATATGCGGGTAATTAATCTTTTCGCCAACAGTAGCCCAAAATCAATGAATCTAGATGTGACTTTGTATTTCTTGCCCCTTTGATATAACACTAAAATGCATACCTCCATAAGTGTTCTGTTGGTACAGTGCTTCAAACGGTCTACTTCTCCCTGCCAGTAGTGTTGTAACTGGGGCAGGACCAATGCATGTGCAGGAGGTCAGCTTTCATCAGCCGGCAGCGAGGACAGGCGGCATCAGCATGCTGGAAATACCTACTGATTTTATCAGGAGTAAGATAGCCTCTATGTACAACATAAAGTTGAATCAGCCAGAATCTGGTATTTTGGGGGACATTTATAGGGCCTTCCAACATGGCATCCCATTACTTATCTGCACAAAGCCGGCCGAGGTCCACCTCTCAACCAGTTACCGACAAGGGAAGCATCTTCCAAAAAGCCATCTGGGCTCTCAATGATGTGACAAATCGTGTCAGATTGCCGCCAAAGACAGACAGAATTGTGCACATCCCCAAGAATGTAGGCAAGGAATTCAAGAAGGGGGATGGCATACAAAGGTGGTTTCAGGGTTATGAGGCATTGATACACATGAATGGTGAATTGGGTCCCTAAAAGAATTGGTGAGCAGGAGTGTAGCCTCTTTTCCCAGAAGAGGGGAGGGACACTTTAGTAGCTTTGGGTAAGGGGCAGAGCCTCACCTACGCTGACATGAAGGAGGCCCTTCTCACCAGGTATGGTCTCACTCCTGACAAGTACAGGGATCAGTTTAGGTCCAGTAGGAAAACTGATGCAAACACTTGGTTTGAATGGGTGGATTCTTTTTGTAGGTCACTGGATGGTTGGGTGAAGGGCAGTAATGTGACAGATTTTCAGGGGCTCTACAATTTGATTGCATGGGAGCACTTGTCTAGTCTATGCTTTGCAGAGCTGCACCAGCACTTGACTGACAGTAAGCTGACTGACCCCAGGAAGCTTGCTATGGAGGCAGACCGCTGGGTGAGTACCAGGGTCCACAAGAAGGTGTATGGGGTAGACTCCACCAAAGGTGGGTAGGGTCCCCAACATAACAGTGGGGGGGACAAGGGTAAAGCACAGGAGTTCTCTAAAGGGCTCCAAACTAATAACCAGGGTAAAGGTTCCCATCCCCCAGGAGATAAGAAACAAGGGGTCTCTTCAGGGAAGTCTGCAGAGACCGCCCCCGCAAATGTTATGCCTGTGAGCAGTTGGATCACTTGAAGGGGGGCCCCAAGTGTCCCAAGAGGGCACAGCCACCCACCGGTGGCCGTCCAAGGTGTTGGCTAGTGTAGTACTTGGGGAGGAGAGGTACCCACAGGAGGGTGGGGATCCCACAAAAATGACATTTGTCTCACTAGGGGACAGTGAGATGGTCCCAGGAAACCAGGTGCCTGCTAACACTAAGAAATACAGCACCTGGGTGACCATCAATGGGAAAAGGGTAGAGGCTCTCAGAGATACTGGAGCTAGTGTGACCTCAGTCCGGTGTCACCTGGTCTCTGAGGAGCAAGTAGTCCCCGGGGCATTCCACCAAATAGTTGCTGTGGACAACTCAGTGTGCCAGTGTAAGGTGGTGCAGGTTCCCTATGAATGGGGGGGGTCTCAGGTCCCTTGAGGGTGGTTGAGAGCCCTACCATGCCTATAGATTGTCTGCTAGGTAACGACCTGGAGCAGTCCTTGTTGAAGGATGTTGAGCTCAGGTCTCACTTGGAGATGCTTGGGTTACCAGAATGGGCATGCGTTACCACTGGGTCAATGGCAGCCTGGAAGAGTGATCAGAAGGGCCTGAAACAGTGGCCCAGGTCTCTGCCAAGAGAAAGGACAGGGGACGCAGGAAACCTGCCCCTGAGGTTCCCACGGTCCGGGAGGAGGCTGACTTTGAGGTGGACGCCCCGATACCTACAGGGGAGCAAGCAGCTGAAGTGGGAGACTTATCTGAGCTGACCTATTGGCAGCAAGAGGGTGGTCCCACCAGGGAAGAATTCTGCAGGGAACAGAAGGAATGCCCTTCTCTTGAAGGTTTGCGGCAGCAGGCTGCAAACTAGGCAGCTAGTGATCAGTCTGGATCACACTGGATCTACTGGGAGAATGGTCTCCTATAGAGCGAGCTTAAGGTCGCTGAACCTGGTTCAGCCCATGTGCTGGTGGTACCCTAGCGCTTCTGGACCTTCCTACTGGGTCTGGCTCACAACGTGCCTTTGGCAGGACATTTGGGGCAGGACACGTCCTTTGACAGGATTGTTACCCACTTCTTTTGGCCCCAAATGAGAAGGCTGTCAGATGCGCATTGTAGGTCTTGTCAAACTTGCCAGGCAAGTGGTAAGAGTGGGAGGAAGTGTAAGGCTCCTCTCCAACCTTTTCCAGTTGTTAGAACCCCTTTTGAAAGGGTAGGGATGGACATTGTGGGGCTACTGGATCCCAAGACAGCCATGGGCAACAGGTACATCCTGTGCTTGGTGGACCATGCCACCCGGTACCCGGAGGTAATCCCTCTCAGGACAACGATGGCACCAGTGGTGGGCCGGGAATTAATGGGGATTTTTTCCCGAGTGGGCTTCCACAGAGAGGTGGTATCTGACTGTGGGACCAATTTCATATCCAAGTATATGATGTTCTTGTGGGGAGAGTGCGGTGTAACCTACAAGTTCACCACTCCTTACCACCAAACCTTAAAGGGCATGATCAAGGGTCTAACAGAACCCATGAGGCATAAGTGGGACATCCTCTTACCGTGCCTTCTCTTTGCATACAGGGAGGTACCACAGAAGTCATTAGGGTTCAGCTCCTTTGAGATTCTGTATGAGCACCCTGTGAGAGGACCTCTCAGTTTGGTCAAGGAAGGCTGGGAGAGAGCTCCCAGGAAAACTCCCCAGGATTTATTAGCTACATGCTGGCCTTCAGGAACCAAATTTCACGCTTCAGGAAACTCACTCAGGTGAACCTGGAAGCAAGCCAGGAGGAGATGAAACGCTGGTACGACCAGAATGCCACTCTGGTAGAGTTTCAGCCTGGCCAGAAAGTGTGCGCCATGGCCCCAGTTGAACCTTGTGCCTTGCAGGACAAGGGTACTGGGCCATTTGGGGTGGTGAAGCGCAAAAGTAATGTCACCTACCTGGTGAATTTGCAGACTCCCAGGAACCCTTTGAGGGTCCTCTATGTGTACCGCCTCAAGCCTCACTTTGAGAGGTCCGAAGTGAGCGTGCTCTTCGCGACAGATGATGGGGTGGAAGAGGAGAGTGAACCTCTCTTTGACCGCCTGTCTACCAAGGTGCACGATGGGTCAGTGGAAGGTGTGATCCTCTCCCCTACACTGACCCCAGAGCAGCAGAGTAACTGTCACCAACTGTTGGGGCAGTTCTCCATGCTGTTCTCCCTGACCCCAGGTGTTACTCACTGGTGTACCCATGACGTGGACACTGGTGACTGCCCTCTTGTGAAACACAAGATTTACAGGTTGACTGACTGGGTTAGAACCAGCATCAAAGAGGAGGTGTCAAAGATGTTGGCGTTAGGGGTGATTGAGCCCTCCAACAGTCCTTGGGCCAGCCCAGTGGTCTTGGTCCCAAATGCGGCTGCACCCAGTGCTACTCCTGAACTGCGGTTCTGTGTGGACCACTGAGGAGGCCAAGGAGAGGTCAGCATTTTCAACCCCAGATCGGCACTACAAGTTTCGGGTGATGCCCTTTGGGTTGAAGAATGCCCCTGCCACCTTTCAGAGGTTGGTTAACCAGGTGTTGGCTGGGCTGGAGGATTTCAGTGCCGCCTACCTGCACGACTTTGCAGTGTTCAGTTCCAACTGGGAAGAATACTTGCATCACCTCTGGGAAGTGTTGAAGGCTCTGCAGAGGGCAGGCCTCACGGTCAAGGCCAGTAAGTGCCAGATTGGGCAGGGCTGTGTGGTGTACTTAGGGCACCATGTAGGAAGCGGCCAGGTGACGCCCCTACAGCCTAAGAGTGACACCATTCTGGCTTGGGAGCCCCCACAAGACCCATACAGAGGTCATAGCCTTTTTAAGTCTCACTCGCTACTATAAGAGATTTGTCAAGGGCTATGGCACCATTGTTGCCCCCTTGACAGAGCTGACTTCCAGGAAGCATCACAGGAAGGTGATCTTGACTGATGCCTGCCAGAAAGCTTTTGATGCCCTGAAGGCAGCCATGTGCACGGCACCCGTGCTCAAGGCACCCGACTTCTCTAAGGAATTCGTAGTGCAGACTGATGTTTCAGAGCATGGTGTGGGAGCGGTGCTCTCACAAATGAACGATGAGGGCCTAGACCAGCCTGTAGTCTTCCTCAGCAGGAGACTACTCCCCAGGGAACAGAGGTGGAGTGCCATAGAGCGAGAAGCTTTTGCCGTGGTCTGGGCACTGAAGAAGCTAAGAACCTACGAGTTCAGACAGAGCAACAGGCCCCTCAAATGGTGGATCAAAATGAGGGGTGAGAACCTGAAGCTGTTGATGTGGTCCATCTCCCTACAGGAAATGGACTTTACGGTGGAACACCGCCCTGGCACAGAACATGCCAACGTTGATGGTCTGTCCAGGTTCTTCCGCCTCAGTGAAGATAGCTCCAAGGAGGTTGGGTAGTTCTCCCTACTTTCAGCTGGAGGGGACATGTGTTAGACCTGGCATCTTTTGGCGTGCTTCCCCTGTCTTTTTGCTTTCTGACCTCCCAGTTTTGACTCTGTTTTTTCTGGTTTAGTGTCTTTGTGCACTTTCTCACTGCTGTTTAGTGCTAAAGTGCAAGTGCTCCTATTGAAAATTGTATTATGGATTGGTGTTTCCATGATTCACATATTTGATTTACTGGTAAGTCCCTAGTAACGTGCACTGAAAGTGCCAGGGCCTGTAAATCAAATGCTGCTAGTGGGCCAGCAGCACTGATTGTGCCACCCACATGATCAGCCTCTCAAAGGGTTCTCGGACCTGCCACCGCAGTGTCTGCGTGCGGATTTTACTGCCATGTCGACTTGGCAAGTGCTTCCACTTGCCAACCCCTTCCCTTCCCTTTTAGTACATGTGAGTCACCCCTAAGGTAGGCCCAAGGTACCTCTATGGGCAGGTTGCAGTGTATTAGAAAGGTAGGACATGTCATGATTTTTATGTTCCATGTTAGAAAATTCCACTTTTAGAAAGTAGGTATTTTCTTGCTTAGCCATCCTGTGTGTCTCTGCTGGGTTGTGGATTGACTGTCTGGCTTTGGAGTGGCAGGGGATGTGCATTCTCTTCAGACAGCCACTGTGGGGGGGTCGAGGTGTGTCCTTCCTTTCCTGGATGAGTCAGGGCTGGGCTGAATAGAGCCGGGCCACATTTAGAGTAGTGGGAGGAGATTCCCTTGCACCTGAATGGGCCTGGTCTGCCTTGGACAATGCTGTTTCCACCTCCTGCCGGGAAGCTGGGCAAGAGAGGACCAAACTGGTTTGGACTGAGCACAGACACTCTCTGCCCAAGAGAACAAAGAGAAACTGAGTATAAATATTGGGGCCCAGACAACAGAAATGTAGAACTCGCTTGGATCAAGGAACCTGCCAGGAAGAAGAGCTGGAAGAACTGCCCCTTTGCTGTGTCTTTGCTTTGATGGGTTGGCCTGCAGTTGATTTTTCTGCCTTGGGCAGTGAAAGGACTGGACTGAACCTTCTTCAATTTTAGCTGAGTATCTCCAAGGGCTTGAAATAGAGCTTGCCTTCTGTTCACAAAGTCTCAGGGGCAGCAAAGACTTCACATACCTCTGGGTACTGCCTCTGGAACAGTGGGTTTCAGTTTCCACAGAGGGGGTAAGCAGCCGACACTGCTTCTGGCTCCATGTCCTGAAGGCACCACAGAGGGCAGCGCTGCACTTCGCACCGCAACCCTGGTCTCATCGACGACGACCGCCGCTGCCACCGAGCCACTGCTTGCACAGCGAGCTGTGGACACCGCACTCCGCACCGCCTCACTTCACTCCGCCGCCCTGGTCTCACCGACGGCATCGCTGCCCGCTGACCTTGACACCCGTGACCGCACCGTGGTTTGGGGTCGCCACTCGTAAGTCACATGATGCACCACCCCGTCCAATGCCTCAGTCTGGGCCGACTGGCGGCAGCTCCCATCACCCGGCACTGTCGCTTGCACCGTGACTTGTCAGCACTGCAACGAGCACCGCCTCACTCCGCACCACAGGCCTGGTCTCACCAACACCGCTGGATGACCGTCACTGAGCCGCTGCCTGCTATGCGACTTGAGGGCACCGCACGCCGCACCGCTATGCTTCACATTGTAACCGCAACGGTTGCCAGGTCCGGCCCGCACCGATGCGGTTGGCCGGAACCAAAGGTACTGTTTACGAGTCTGCTGACACTAACGCCAGTCCGCACCGACGTGGTCGGCCGGAACTGTTGATTCTGTTGTCTTCAGTACCGCGGTAGTCCCTCGACGGAGCTCCCGGCTTCAAGGAACTACATTTTGAAGTTATTCTTGCAAAGTGCATATTTTTGATTACTGTATGTTGATCTTTTATCGTTTTGGTCTTGTTTGCACAGATAAACATTGGATATTTTCTAAAACTGGTGTGGTGTCCATTTGTAGTGTTTTCACTGTATTACTGTTGGTTATGTGAAAATGCTTTACACACTGCCTCTGAGATAAGCCTGACTGCTCGTGGCAAGCTACCAAGGGGGTGAGCAGGGGTTATTTCAGTATTGTATCCCCATTATCCTGACTAGAAGGAAGGGTCCCTATTTGGACATAGGTTCAAACTATTGCCAACTAGAGACCCCCATTTCTAACACACACTTACCTGGAATTGCGCCGGCCGCTGCCTCAAACCCGGTCCTCTTCATTTTCCTCGAGTCCAGCAGCAGGAAGCACCCAGGCTCCCCACAGCCAATCACAACACTGCAATGCAACGTTGTGATTGGTCTGAGCGCCGTCGTTAGGCGCTCAGACATGGACTGGGGGCCTGAGCATGTTCTCCACCCAGGCTGTAATGCAGCCTGGGTGGACAACATGCAAAGTGCGCATGCCGCTTTGGCCGCAAAGCGTCATACACACTTACAGAGTGCACTCACCACTCCTCACCCTGCAGTGCTCTGGCATCACAGAGCCCAGCTCCACCCCAACTGAGCCACTGCAGTAAGAAAAATAAAATGGTAATAACACTGCATTATTATCATTTTATTTTTCCTCTTTCAACTGCTCAGAGAGCAGCGGGGCGATGCTCCTCCACCTTAGCGGAGCAGCCACCGCTGCAGAAGAAGCAGGCAGGTCAAATTTAAAACTAATATTTGAGGGATAAATCATGTGGTGCGGGGAAGGCATTTTTGCTAATGGTATTACCTTGGTGCCAGGGGCATTACAACTATGGCTGTTATGTATTTCCCACGTAGAGGTATTCAACATTGACAAAGCCTTTTTAGGTCTCGGCCTGCCCCAGCGCTTGCGCTGGTCTGGCCGAGAGTTTTAGTAAGCGGGTTTTGGAAGTGCAAACACTGGCTTTCGGCTGGCGACCAGCTTGAGTTCACGATGGCGTGCACGCGCAGCTGCCATCTGGGTTTCCTTATCTCTTCCTCATTTCCTCATCATGGCTCATTAACTCTCTGGACTCTGATGTTTCAATCGCAGCAGCAGCTCACATTACCAACTGAGGGCCCTGGACTGCAATCACATGAAAAACAACAGCGATTAGCATTGAAATGCAAGCTTTTTTTTGTCTAGTTAGAAATATTGCTTCGGTGGGTTGATTTCACCTTATATCGCTATTTGTTTTATATTGGGAGTCACAGCCTAATTACCAGTATTTTTGTCTCTCACTGTTTTTTTAAAAATATTTATTCGCGCAAAGCACAAAGCTATATTTAAGGTTACTTTTTCCGCGTCACTTCTTCACTCTATTTAAACTCCACACCCCCACTCTCCTTCTCTCTCTCTCTCCCTCTCTAATTCTCTCTACTTAATTAACTCTCCCCTCTCTATCTTTTTTAGCCTTTCATTCTCTCTCACCCCTTTATCTGTTTCTCTTTCAAACTCCTTCATTCACTCTCTCTCCCCTTCTTTCTCTCTCTCTATCCCGCTCCACTCTTTATTCTATGTACACCCTTTCTCTCTCTTTTCTCTCTCACCACCCTCTCTAATTGGGCATTATATCTTCACTCTATCTCTCACTCGGCAACACCACAGCATCACTCAGCGGAACCACAGCATCAATCAGAGCCAGCACAGCATCAATCAGAGCCAGCACAGCATCACTCAGCACCAACACAACATCTCTCAACGCCATCACAGCATCACTCAGTGCAACCACAGCATCACTCAGTGCAACCACAGCATCACTCAGTGCAACCACAGCATCACTCAGTGCAACCACAGCATCACTCAGCACAACCACAGCATTACTCAGCACAACCACATCATCACTTAGCGCCACAACAGCATCACTCAGCGCCACCACAACATCACTCCGCGCCACCACAGCATCACTCAGCACCACCATAGCTTTACTCAGCGACACCACATCATCACTCAGGGCCAACACTGCATCACTCAGCACCACCACAGGATGACTCAGCACCACCACAGGATGACTCAGCACCACCACAGCATCGCTCAGCACCACCACAGCATCGCTCAGCACCACCACAGCATCGCTCAGCGTCACCACAGCATCGCTAGGCGCCACCACAGCATCGCTAGGCGCCACCACAGCATCGCTCAGCGCCACCACAGCATCGCTCAGCGCCACCACAGCATCGCTCATCGCTACCACAGCATCTCTCAGCGCCACCACAGCATCACTCAGCGCCACCACAGCATCACTCAGCGCCACCACAGCATCACTCAGCGCCACCACAGCATCACTCAGCGCCCCCCCATCCTCGCTTAGCGCCACCATAGCATCGCTCAGCACCGCCACAGCATCGCTCAGCGCCGCTACAGCATCGCTCAGCACCGCCACAGCATCGCTCAGCACCGCGACAGCATCGCTCAGCACCGCAACAGCATCGCTCACCGCCACCACAGCATCACTCAGGGGCACCACAGCATCGCTCAGCGCCACCACAGCATCTCTCAGCGCCACCACAGCATCACTCAGCGCCACCACAGCATCACTCAGCGCCAAGACAATATCACTTAGCACCACCACAGCATCACTCAGCACCACAGCAGTATCACTCAGCAACACCTGTGTATCATTCAGCATCACCTCAGCATTGTCTCCGCAACAGTCACCCCCACCACCACTACCACCTCAGCATCACTCAGCACCACCTCAGCCTGCTCTCGGAATCTGGCATCTGTTGATTCTCCCCTAGCGTCTGGCCGCTGCTAGTGTTATAATACAGGTACTAGTTCCAAGCCTTCACCCTCCGATTGTTTATGCCCCCTCAAAAAAAAAGCTTTAACAAACAACCATTGCAATAGGCAGAAACAAGTTGCCAGCATTGCAAGAACAAAAGAAAACTGGGGAATTTTTTTATTGTAAATACTTTTTTTAATATGGTCGTTCAGTTTTACATAATGCCTTCTTGGTCATATATAAAGCAACAAAAATGCTTCTGACACTTTTTTATTATAACTTTTCAGCATGCCGCACAGCAGCCACACTTCTCTACAGCACAGCTTGAAGACATTGGCAAAGTCAATAGCTCTGGCTAAACACTTATAAGGCCCCAAAGGCGAGACCTATTGGCTATGCCAATGCTTGTTTACATTACTGCTGACAACTGTGCCTGATACATTGAGGTGATCACTGTTGGTAATCTTAAATATGGTGTGCCAATAATGTAAACTTGTCTGATGTATTTACTATTACAACACTAATAATATTAGTAGCTTGGAATTATTTTTGTTGAACATAGGTATCTCTTGTTGCAGAAACATTTGGAGATCCATGATTCAGTCCCTTCTTTCCACTTGCAGCAGGGCCTTTTTAGGCAACATGTTGCAATGTACCCCAATGTCGGGTCATTTGTTGTGGTATAAATGGGTGCCGGGCTACAATGGCTTTCATATAGCACTAATCCTGCCTGCCTCTGTGCAGATGACATGCAGAGCATGCACAGCCCTCCCTAATTGAAAATCTCCACATGCATCAGAGTTGTGAGGTTTGTGTGGCCACAAAAGCCTTCTCTGAGGCTAACACACTGTGGTGTCCTATTTGCTGAGATCATTGCACAGACAGTGACACAAATGCTCACTGTCTTTTCCCTTCACCTTCACCCTATTGTACTTGTGTTGTGTTGGAAGCTTCCACTGATGTTTGCACAGTGCGTTTGTGTGTGTGTGTGTGTGCTGTCTGGTGAAGTGTAAAAATGGAACAAGAAAGAACAGCTTTCTGTTTTCAAGCATACTATTCACGTATAACATACAGAGTTTAACATGTGATGATTTAGTCTTTTTTGAGCTGCAAAATGGTCCATCATACATTGCAATGTAAGCATTCCATAGGAGGCAGCATTATACTCCAAACTGCCAATAGCATGGGCGACATACTCCTCTAGGTGGAGCCAAATCCCACCCCGTACATTCTTTCTTAAAAATGGTAAAAATACGTCTTTTGAACAGGCAAGCAAAAAAAGGATGCCTTTATGCATAGAATGATGAATGAAACAAAGATTTGAATGTGTAAATATTAAACTTTTTAGGTTCCCTTTCTGCATTATAATGCACACATGCTATATGAGGTGGAATCATACACCCAAGAGCCAATAGCATGTGGTGAGCGAGTAATCCTCCTATGTGCTGGTAATAATGTTTGTGTATGTATATTTCTAATAATTAGAATTAAAATACCTCACAGACAGTGACCTAAAAAGAGAAGTAGTAAGGAAAAACATGGTAAGAACACTGACAGAAGAAGACAGAGAATACAATTATATCTAATCTGGCATCAACAATATTATATGTAGCAATCATCCTCTGCCTCCAACAAATTTGAGGCTGACACAAGTGTTCTAGGCCCTGGAGAATATGTCCACTCAATTTTGGACCAAAGTAGGATGTCATTCAAGTAATTGCTTGGCAGACTCATGACTGCTATACAGTATAATAAATGTGTAGGGAAATTGGTTTTTGGTTGAGGGGGTTGAGAACCCTTCTCAAGCAGAAACCTTAATCCCTGTCAGGGTGAACCACAAAAATCACTATATTATCTGGTGTTTAACCCTCTGGTAGCTTGGCACAAAAGCAGTCAGACTTAACTCAGAGGCAATGTGTTAAGTATTTATGCAGCACTCAATAGAAAAAAAGTGAAAACACAACACAAACAAAATCCCACACCAATTTAGAAAAATAGAGAAAATCTAATAAATAATTTGACACCAGAACAACAAAAATCCACTCAGTAGAACGGAAGTTATGATTTGTTAAAGTTTTAGTGAAAACTAGTACCTGAAGATCAAAACGCCGAAAATGGACATCTAGTCACACAAGACCACGTCAAGTCGTAAGTTATGGCCAACAGCGATGGAGCACAGCTGGGATACATGAGGTAGATCAGGCCCAGTCTCCAATTTCCTTTGGACTTAGAAGAAAAATTTGGATGAAAAATGTCTGACAAGGCACAGTTCAGCAGGGAAGGGCAGCCAGCAGTGTCTTAGAAGGAGACGTCTTCGTCGGGGAGCTGCTGGACGAAGTTGCGGTCAAGATTTCTACATTCAGACTTGGGCCTCATTTAGATCTTGGCGGACGGAAGGGTATGCCAAAATATAAATCCCATTAAATCCTATGGGATTTATATTTCGGCAGACTAGATATCTGTCACCGTTGTGATGGAGTAATCCGTCCATCAAGATCTAATTCAGGCCCTTAGTCTCTTTTTGGAAGTCTAATACCTCAAGTAGGAGAGGCTGAAGGCTATAGCCAACAAGGGCTCCAGGAGACCGGATATCCTTCTGAAGAGGAGCCACTGAACAGGATTTGCTTCTGTGTATAAAAATGTAGTGGGAGCTACCGTGAAGCCAGGCTGACCGGCAATGCACCTAGGGCTGATTGGCGAGAAGGAATGCCCTGGTTCTCCTGTCGGTTCTCAGAGTACTTTTTAATGGAAAATGTTTTAAGTTCGAAGTTTTAGTTTTGACTGTTTACGCACCTTTAACACCACTTCCAAGGATCCAGGACTGAGTGGCCACCACTTTGTGAGCAGGACTCACTTCAGGCAGATGTAGAAGTAGGTCTCTCACAATAAATAGGTCCAGGCTAAGGTAGTTGAAGTGAGTAGACTTTATTCAGGTAAGAAGAAGTGCTGAGACCCCATCCAGCAGCTAGTCAGGCGTAACTGCTCTCCCAGTTCAAACAGTGCTAGGCAACCTTCACCACATTCCAGAACCAGGAATCTGTGGCTTACAACGAAGGTGCAGAACACCACATCAGGGTCCAGGTTTTTTAGGAGCTTTTTATTCTCCTGTAGCACAGAACAGGAGGCCAGCCTCCTTGGAGTCACTCTGGAAGTCCTTGGATCAACCAGCGAGGCAGGCCTCAATCAGAATGGCAGTTATGTGCGGGTACAAGTCAGCATGGCAGTCTTCTAGTAGCAGCAGGGCAGTCCTCTGACATACAAGGCAGTCCCAGTCCTTCTGGGTGTCCTAAGTAGTTTCAGGAGTGAACTGAAGAGTGGGTCTGAGGGTCCTATTTTATACCTGGTGGGTGCCAGCTTTGAAGTGGAAGAAATTTGTAGAGTCCCACCCTCCTGAGGAAATTTTCTTCTTCCCTGCCCATGCTCCAATAAGTCTGGAGTGACAAACAGCTAGTGTGAAGTTCTTTGTGAGTGTGCTGAGGTAGCTCCTTTGAAATGAAAGTAGGGCAGGGAACAGCTCTGCCCCACACATATTAGCAGGATGGCCCATCCCGCCAATACCTAGTTCCACTTTGTCTCACTGTCTAGGAGGAATACTCAAAGGCCAACTGCCATGCTAATCACAGTCAGAATTGCAACTTAAAATCCAACTTTACCATTAAATACGATTTTAAATTACAATTCTTTTGAGACCAAACATGACATTCTCTACATGTCCCCTAGCAAAAGTAATAAATTATTAAATGTAATAAGGTGGAACCCCGAAACCGGTCCTAGGATACTTGTTTACGGTACAGGGAGAACCTGGCTTGGCAGTTCGGGCTGGACTGTTCCCATGCGGAACAGGGTCAAGACTGCTTTGCATATGGCTGGGTCTAAACTGGGGTGGCATGGTGAGCAAAAGAACGATGGATTTAACCCAGATCTCTTGATTGGGGGTGAATGTTTTTATCTGTTCTGCATTCCGGCCATCATTTGTATGTCTTTTGCAGGCCAACTTGTAGCATTTAATTTACAGGCCCTGAGTACATACAGTCATGTAGTACCACTTTACTTACAAGTAAATTAAATGTGCCAATTGCGTTTAAGCCAATTTTACCATGGTGAGCACAAGCACTTTAGCACTGGTTAGCACTGGTAAAGTGCAAAGTCCAAAGGACAACAAAAAAGAAATTAATAAAAAAGACAGAGAGAAATCAAAACATTTGGGGGAAGACCACCTTAAGGGCTGTCAAGTCTAACTCGTAAGCTCTGCGCCATAGGACTCAAGCTGCACTCCACATATGAGGCACATATAGGCTTGCCCTGGTCAGGGGGTGT
The DNA here is from genome assembly GCA_963921515.1 of Calotriton arnoldi. Taxonomy (NCBI): domain Eukaryota; kingdom Metazoa; phylum Chordata; class Amphibia; order Caudata; family Salamandridae; genus Calotriton; species Calotriton arnoldi. The sequence goes on along the minus strand of CAWUFW010001868.1, from coordinate 215,638 downwards.
CTGTGTCCCTTCTGCATAAAGCCACGCCCATCAGATAGGAATTAATTAGTGTGTACCACAAAGAAGCCGCTCCCAGTGGGATGTCTCAAATGCTAGTGCAGTTTAATTTGTGAGTGAAGACATCTCACATAAAATGAAGGACTGGTCTCACACACCACCTGGTGTCATGCTTCATCATTGACCAGTCCTCGCCCTCTAAAACCTTGGTTTGATAGAGGGCGGGCATACACCTGACGACAGGGATGCACTTCTAAACTAAGTGGGGGCCCAAAGAGAAAAAGTGAGTTAAAAAGCCATTTAAGAATGTCAGCTTAAATTTAATGGTGCTGGCATCTATATGGTAGTTAAAAACAAAGTGATCGGTGTGATGGGGATATTATTGTCCCCCCACCGCTATCAATGGGGTCGACATGTTTCTGCCTAAGGCCCAGTTGGGTCCGCGGCATTCATCAGGACCATATTGCAAAAAAATTTTTTAATGTAACGGGCTACACTCTTACCACACTATGGTGAAGGGGTTCAATGGGGCAATGGGGATCACGCTCCCACTGTAATCTGGCTAAATTCTTAAGCCTGAAAAATAAAAACAAATATGTACAGACAAACTGACAAAATAGCATTGGACACAACCAGAACAAATAAGCCACATACACCTTAAATCTATCGTGAGTGGCTATAAGTGCAACGATTATGTGACAGAAAATCTATGCACCAGCTTGGAAGAAAAATCTTCCAAAATGCTTACCCTAAACTGAGGACACTTGTGCCCCATAGGAGAGTGAGGGCAGGAGACCCCTTAGGTCAGAACACACTAAAAAATGAGGAGAAAAGCACAGAAACACAAGATGTTTAAAGGTTTATCAAAATAACACGCGGATCAAAATACCTCCAAAGTCCGCAACCTGTAAAGGAACTCATTCAGTCCAACATTCATACTCTTACTGTGACTGGACGTGATCTCCGCCTCTATGCCTAGATGTGTGCACCTCCGCTCCTCGTTGTAGACTGAGTGAGCCGGCGGTTGGTTTTAAATAGTGGCAACGTGCTGAGTAAATTGATAATCACCGCTAGATGGGAGACTGCAGTGTGGGATCCGGTGTCCCAACCACCTTGTGAGAAGGAAGCCCGAAGTTTGCCTGACCTTCCAAATATGGGTTGCGGAAATAGAGCTAACCCAGCGATGAAGGAGCTGTCTGAGCGTCTTGCACATGCGCGCCCAGGAACCCGTGTGTAATGCACGGTGAATCTAAAGCTGCGCATGTGTGAGGAAATAACCCGGCGTCTATTAAGCAAAGCTCAGATACACATCAGCGGGGAAAGTAGTGTTCACGCGCTGTACATGCGCATCAGCACCGTGTGAATGCTAGGAAATAACTGAGCCTTCCAACGCGCATGCGTATTGTGAGCCAGCAGTAAAAGAAGTACTACGGTCTGTACTACAAAAGCGCTTGTAGCATCAAAAATAACAAGACATGTACTAAAACTCCATCGTACTCTACAAATTGCAGACACACACTGAGAGGGCACAGTAATAAAAAATAAATAAATAGATACACATGTCCCCTAAAGGCTGTTTAAGGGAGAGTGATCTAATACCAAAGATAATCTATATGATCTATATGATATGAAAAAAGAAGAAAGAAAAGAGAATTGATAGTTATAAGGCTAGAAATAGCCTAGAGATTCCTAGTATCTTTTGATGAATTGGATACAGGTCATATATATATCCAATTCTTACAGGGCTAACTGAAGCCAGGGAATATCATCATTCAAACCTTCTTTCCATGTACGGAGACGGTAAACCCATCTCTGTTCCCTCACATAAAGTGGCCTGCTGAGGTCTATTTTATATTTTTTCATGACCTCCAGCACTACCCACTTCAGATCTGTTTCTCTATGGTTCTGTTCCAGAAAATGTCTAGTTAGTTTTGTGTTGGTTTTTTTGCAGCGAATGGTGCTACAATGTTCGTTGATACGGGTTTTGATTTTTCTCGTGGTCATGCCCACGTACCTAAGGTTACATGGGCACGTCAGGAGATATACCACATTTTCCGTATTACAGTTGCTGAAATGGTTCAATATCCACGGGCGTGTGGTGCCAATGTCAACTGTCTTGGCGGTCGCTGTGAGAGGACAGGCCACGCAACTGCCACATGTATCAACGAACATTGTAGCACCATTCGCTGCAAAAAACCCAACACAAAACTAACTAGACATTTTCTGGAACAGAACCATAGAGATACAGATCTGAAGTGGGTAGTGCTGGAGGTCATGAAAAAATATAAAATAGACCTCAGCAGGCCACTTTATGTGAGGGAACAGAGATGGGTTTACCGTCTCCGTACATGGAAAGAAGGTTTGAATGATGATATTCCCTGGCTTCAGTTAGCCCTGTAAGAATTGGATATATATATGACCTGTATCCAATTCATCAAAAGATACTAGGAATCTCTAGGCTATTTCTAGCCTTATAACTATCAATTCTCTTTTCTTTCTTCTTTTTCATATCATATAGATCATATAGATTATCTTTGGTATTAGATCACTCACCCCTTAAACAGCCTTTAGGGGACATGTGTATCTATTTATTTATTTTTTATTACTGTGCCCTCTCAGTGTGTGTCTGCAATTTGTAGAGTACGATGGAGTTTTAGTACATGTCTTGTTATTTTTGATGCTACAAGCGCTTTTGTAGTACAGACCGTAGTACTTCTTTTTACTGCTGGCTCACAATACGCATGCGCGTTGGAAGGCTCAGTTATTTCCTAGCATTCACACGGTGCTGATGCGCATGTACAGCGCGTGAACACTACTTTCCCCGCTGATGTGTATCTGAGCTTTGCTTAATAGACGCCGGGTTATTTCCTCACGCATGCGCAGCTTTAGATTCACCGTGCATTACACACGGGTTCCTGGGCGCGCATGTGCAAGATGCTCAGACGCTCCTTCATCGCTGGGTTAGCTCTATTTCCGCAACCCATATTTGGAAGGTCAGGCAAACTTCGGGCTTCCTTCTCACAAGGTGGTTGGGACACCGGATCCCACACTGCAGTCTCCCATCTAGCGGTGTTTATCAATTTACTCAGCACGTTGCCACTATTTAAAACCAACCGCCGGCTCACTCAGTCTACAACGAGGAGCGGAGGTGCACACATCTAGGCATAGAGGCGGAAATCACGTCCAGTCACAGTAAGAGTATGAATGTTGGACTGAATGAGTTCCTTTACAGGTTGCGGACTTTGGAGGTATTTTGATCCGCGTGTTATTTTGATAAACCTTTAAACATCTTGTGTTTCTGTGCTTTTCTCCTCATTTTTTAGTGTGTTCTGACCTAAGGGGTCTCCTGCCCTCACTCTCCTATGGGGCACAAGTGTCCTCAGTTTAGGGTAAGCATTTTGGAAGATTTTTCTTCCAAGCTGGTGCATAGATTTTCTGTCACATAATCGTTGCACTTATAGCCACTCACAATAGATTTAAGGTGTATGTGGCTTATTTGTTCTGGTTGTGTCCGATGCTATTTTGTCAGTTTGTCTGTACATATTTGTTTTTATTTTTCAGGTTTAAGAATTTAGCCAGATTACAGTGGGAGCGTGATCCCCATTGCCCCATTGAACCCCTTCACCATAGTGTGGTAAGAGTGTAGCCCGTTACATTAAAAAAAATTTTTGCAATATGGTCCTGATGAATGCCGCGGACCCAACTGGGCCTTAGGCAGAAACATGTCGACCCCATTGATAGCGGTGGGGGACAATAATATCCCCATCACACCGATCACTTTGTTTTTAACTACCATATAGATGCCAGCACCATTAAATTTAAGCTGACATTCTTAAATGGCTTTTTAACTCACTTTTTCTCTTTGGGCCCCCACTTAGTTTAGAAGTGCATCCCTGTCGTCAGGTGTATGCCCGCCCTCTATCAAACCAAGGTTTTAGAGGGCGAGGACTGGTCAATGATGAAGCATGACACCAGGTGGTGTGTGAGACCAGTCCTTCATTTTATGTGAGATGTCTTCACTCACAAATTAAACTGCACTAGCATTTGAGACATCCCACTGGGAGCGGCTTCTTTGTGGTACACAGTTTATTTTGGAGGCTGCTGGCTCCCAGTACCCCGTGCCTCCGGTTCCCTTACCCTAGATTAGGTCTGGGTGTTGTGGTTATATAAGGAATTAATTAGTCCCATAAGGAAAAGGGTCAGTAGTGATTTGCAGAAGGCAGGCCTCTGCCTAGAGTGGCATGGTGGGTTAAAAAATGATAGCTAGGAAAGTGATTAATTCAAGCATTCCATCCATCAACTTGCTATTTACTGCAGGTTACGGCCTAAGTTCGGCTGGTATGCCTAGACGTGTGCCCTGTGCTTACTGTGCCACAGGCCTTGAGGTGCACCCCACTAGTGAGGCCCATGTAGACTAAAACCAGTCTAGGGTGACTTGAGTCTCTTCTGGAGGGGCGAGGCATGGCATTTTGAGCTGGACTGTTCCCATGAGCAACATGGTCTGTACAGATTTTTATAAGGAGGCCTCTGCAGTGACATGGTGGGTGAAAAACAATGGATTGGAATGTGGCCCAAGCCATCACCACACACTGAGATGCCTTCAAGCATTTCATAACAATATTGTTTGCTGTGCTTGACAGTGGATCACAAGTACTACCCTCTTTGGCGACTCGCACCACCATGCAATGATTCATTGATCAGGTATGTAGAATACATGTGTGGAAAGAAACAATATTTTACTTCAGGACTTACTACCAAAATTGCCATCAGGAGGAAATAATTTCCTTAATAATAATCAATGTTTCAGTTTAAAAAAAAAAGAAATGTCAAAGAATTGGCAAAAAAAGTCTTGAATGTTGAGGAATACAAGACCAATAGTTTAATCAGAGTTCATAGAAGAAGAATTAATGTGGCAAAAAGTGCAAACAACATGGTTGTCAATGTGCTATACGATAGAAGTGCATCAAAAATCTAAAAAAGACGTTACAGCAAATAACGATCAGTTGGAGAAGTTGGAGAACATCGTCCATCGAGTTTTGGCATCATATTAAAATCAGTGAGACCTTCCTCAGGAAAAAAACAAAGTTAAAGCCACCAATAAATTCTGATGCTAGAAACAAGCCAAAACACAGACACAGATGTATATATATATATATATTATCTACTGGCGGTCGCCAGTAGATAGTTATAGTTAGGACCTATTTTCCATAGGAAATCCACAACATTCTATTTGAAATAACGCTGGCGCCGGTTGACGAATCTTCGCGAAACTTTCCAACTTGTTGCGGTGCTCCGGTCCGCTCCTATCCTGAAAGTCTCGGGGTGATTCGTCAAGCGGGGGCCGAGAAAAAAGGGGGGTCCCAAAACGTGTTTTCCCCATTCATTTTTCCATAGGAACCTTTAGTCGCAGCTACAGCCCGAACTGCTGAACGGAATTACACCAAATTTGGCAAAGAGGTAACCCTTGGTTCAGTGTCGTGCCTTTTGCTTAAATGGTGTAAATCCGTTCAGTAGTTCCTGAGAAAATCAAAAGTAAAATCACATATATATCTGGGCGGAGCCTAACCACACATGTCATCGTGAGATCTGATTGGCTGTCAGCACTTCATCCTGGAATTGCTGGCAGCCATCTTGGGACCAATATAAATGATAGTACCCCATTGAAATGCATTGTAGTGAATCAAAGATTTTGAGGGTTACCAAAAGGAGAACTATAAAGGGTGATAACAGACTTTAGTTACATTAAAATTCATTTGTTGATGGTACCATACTAATTTCATGAATTGTGGTGTGTTCTAAGGTGATTTTACCCTGTGAAAAACCTTCTGCTGGGATATCATGAATCATGTTTGAGAGAAAACTATTTTCACATGCTTGTCCCATAGAGTTTTGAAAGGTGCTCCAGAAGCTAAAATGAGAGCATATTTTCTGTAAATTCACATTATCTTTCTCAGTCATGTGAGAATGAAGTCTGACATTCTCAGTAAAACATGTACATCCAACAAGGGCAGAGACTGTCAGTTGATTCCTTTGTGTTCTACTGCAGCTTCCCAGAGTGTTCTAAAGAACAACTAGAGTGCTAACAGCCTTACTTATGACAAAAGTATGGCACACCTGAAGCCATCTTGATTGGAATAAACTGGTAACACTTAAAACATTTAATTTAAAAAGGAACAAAATGATGGGGTTCATTTTGTCATAGAAATTATGGTTAGTGCTGTAGAAAGAAAAATTAGGACATGTTTCAAGTGTGATCTCAAATATCTTCCTGTTATATTTCAACAGGAGCAGCCTGCCAGTTGATGCCTTTGTGTTCTACTGCAGCTTCCCAGAGAGTTCTAAAGAACAACTAGAGCGCTAACAGCCTTACTTATGACAAAAGTATGGCACACCTGAAGCCATCTTGATTGGAATAAACCGGTAACACTTAAAACATTTAATTTAAAAAGGAACAAAATGAGGGGTTCTTTTTGAAATAGAAATTATGGTTAGTGCTGCAGAAAGAAAAATTAGGGCATGTTTTAAGTGAGATCTCAAATCCTCTTCTATTTCATTAGAAAATTCTGACATGCAGACTGAAACATTCACTTTCAATACCAGCAGCAGACTTCCAGTTAACTCCCTGGTGAGCAGTAGCTTTACTACAGTGATCTAATGAGCAACTAGAGTGCTAACATTCAGAATTTATGGCAAATGTGAGACACATCTGAATGCCTTCTTGATGGAATCAAAGTAAAAAACTGAAAGCATTTCCTACTGAGGAGACTGCAGTAAATGAGGAAATTAGGAAACTTCATAACAAAGAAGTCTTCCAAGATGGCCACCAGTGAAAAAAGAGCCCAAATGTAGCACAAATACTACCCAGATGTAGCCCACATATAGCCCAATGACAAAAGTGTGCAAAACACTTTTTATTTTTAGTTTTTTTGCAGTTTTATGTAGTGCAGACTGGTCAGGTATTGGAGCGTTGCATCTTAAAACATGACCCCCTACACTACAAAAACACCACTGCACTACCCTAAACCCTAAAGCACTACCCCCAGCATGACCCCCTACACTACACAAGCACCACTGCACAATCCTAAACCCTAAAACACTACCCCCAGCATGACCCCCTACACTACACAAACACCACTGCACTACCCTAAACCCTAAAACACTACCCCCAGCACGACCCCCTACACTACCCAAACAACACTGCACTACCCTAAAACATGACCCCCTACACTACACAAACACCACTGCACTACCCTAAACCCTAAAACACTACCCCCAGCACGAACCCCTACACTACACAAGCACCACTGCACTACCCTAAAACATGACCCCCTACACTACACAAACACCACTGCACTACCCTAAACCCTAAAACACTACCCCCAGCACAACCCCTACACTACACAAGCACCACTGCACTACCCTAAACCCTAAAACACTACCCCCAGCACGACCCCCTACACTGCCCGAACACCACTGCACTGTCCTAAACCCTGAAACACCAGCCCCTGCACGACCCCTACACTGCCCGAACACCACTGCACTGCCCTAAACCCTGAAACACCACCCCTAGCACGACCCCCTACACTGCCCGAACACCACTGCTCTGCCCAAAACCCTGAAACACCAGCCCCAGCACGACCCCCTACACTGCCCGAACACCACTGCACTGCCCTAAACCTTGAAACACCAGCCCCAGCATGACCCCCTACACTGCCCGAACACCACTACACTACCCTAAACCCTGAAACACCCCCCCAGCATGACCCCCTACACTGCCCGAGCACCACTGCACTGCCCTAAACCCTGAAACACCAGCCCCAGCACGACCCCCTACACTGCCCGAGCACCACTGCACTGCCCTAAACCCTGAAACACCAGCCCCAGCACGACCGCCTACACTGCCCGAACACCACTGCACTGCCCTAAACCCTGAAACACCAGCCCCAGCACGACCCCCTACACTGCCCGAACACCACTGCACTGCCCTAAACCGTGAAACACCAGCTTCCGCACGACCCCCTACTCTGCCCGAACACCACTGCACTGCCCTGAACCCTGAAACACCACCCCCAGCATGACCCCCTACACTGCCTGAACACCACTGCACTGCCCTAAACCCTGAAACACTACCCCCAGCAAGACCCCCTACACTGCCCGAACACCACTGCACTGCCCTAAACCCTGAAACATCACCCCCAGCAAGACCCCCTACACTGCCCGAACACCACTGCCCTAAACCCTGAAACACCACCCCCAGCAAGACCCCCTACACTGCCCGAACACCACTGCACTGACCTGAACCCTGAAACACCAGCCCCAGCATGACCCCTACACTGCCCGAACACCACTGCACTACCCTAAACCCTGAAACACCACCCCTGCACAACCCCTACACTGCCCGAACACCACTGCCCTGCCCTAAACCCTGAAACACCACCCCCAGCACGACCCCCTACACTGCCTGAACACCACTGCACTGCCCTAAACCCTGAAACACCACCCCCTGCACGATCCCCTACACTGCCCGAACACTACTGCACTGCCCTAAACCCTGAAACACCACCCCCAGCACGACCCCCTACACTGCACGAACACCACTGCACTGCCCTAAACCCTGAAACACTACCCCCAGCAAGACCCCCTACACTGCCCGAACACCACTGCACTGCCCTAAACCCTGAAACATCACCCCCAGCAAGACCCCCTACACTGCCCAAACACCACTGCCCTAAACCCTGAAACACCACCCCTAGCAAGACCCCCTACACTGCCCGAACACCACTGCACTGCCCAAAACCCTGAAACACCAGCCCCAGCATGACCCCCTACACTGCCCGAACACCACTGCACTGCCCTAAACCCTGAAACACCAGCCCCAGCACGACCCCCTACACTGCCCGAACACCACTGCACTGCCTTAAACCCTGAAACACCAGCCCCAGCACGACCCCCTACACTGCCCGAACACCACTGCACTGCCCTAAACCCTGAAACACCAGCCCCAGCACGACCCCGTACACTGCCCAAACACCACTGCACTGCCCTAAACCCTGAAACACCAGCACGACCCCCTACACTGCCCGAACACCACTGCTCTGCCCAAAACCCTGAAACACCAGCCCCAGCACGACCCCCTACACTGCCCGAACACCACTGCACTGCCCTAAACCCTGAAACACCAGCCCCAGCACGACCCCCTACACTGCCCGAACACCACTGCACTGCCCTAAACCCTGAAACACCAGCCCCAGCACGACCCCCTACACTGCCCGAACACCACTGCACTGCCCTAAACCCTGAAACACCACCCCCAGCAAGACCCCCTACACTGCCCGAACACCACTGCACTAACCCCTGAAACACCACCCCCAGCAAGACCACCTACACTGGCCGAACACCACTGCACTGCCCTAAACCCTGAAACACCACCCCCAGCACGACCCCCTACACTGCCCAAACACCACTGCACTGCCCTAAACCCTGAAACACCACCCCCTGCATGACCCCCTACACTGCCGGAACACCACTCCACTAAACCCTGAAACACCACCCCCAGCAAGACCACCTACACTGGCTGAACACCACTACACTGCCCTAAACCCTGAAACACCACCCCCTGCATGACCCCCTACACTGCCCAAACACCACTGCATTGCCCTAAACCCTGAAACACCACCCCCTGCATGACCCACTACACTGCCCGAACACCACTGCACTGCCCTAAACCCTGAAACACCACCCCTCAGCACGACACCCTACACTGCCCGAACACCACTGCACTGCCCTAAACCCTGAAACACCACCCCCAGCACGACCCCCTACACTGCCCAAACACCACTGCACTGCCCTAAACCCTGACACACCACCCCCTGCACGACCCCTACACTGCCGGAACACCACTGCACTGCCCTAAACCCTGAAACACCACCCCCAGCACGACCCCCTACACTGCCCGAACACCACTGCACTGCCCTAAACCCTGAAACATCACCCCCAGCAAGACCCCCTACACTGCCCGAACACCACTGTACTGCCCTAAACTGTGAAACACCACCTCCAGCACAACCCCCTACACTGCCTGAACACCATTGCTCTGCCCTAAACCCTGAAACACTAGCCCCAGCACGACCCCCTACACTGCCCGAACACCACTGCACTGCCCTAAACCCTGAAACACCACCCCCAGCACGACCCCCTACACTGCCCAAACACCACTGCACTGCCCTAAACCCTGAAACACCAGCCCCAGCAAGACCCCCTACACTGCCCGAACACCACTGCACTGCCCTAGACTCTGAAACACCATCCCCAGCAAGACCCCCTACACTGCCCGAACACCACTGCACTGCCCTAAACTCTGAAACACCAGCCCCAGCAAGACCCCCTACACTGCCCGAACACCACTGCACTGCCCTAAACCCTGAAACACCAGCCCCAGCACCACCACCTACACTGCCCGAACACCACTGCACTGCCCTAAACCCTGAAACACCAGCCCCAGCACAACCCCCTACACTGCCCGAACACCACTGCACTGCCCTAAACCCTGAAACACCAGCCCCAGCACGACCCACTACACTGCCCGAACACCACTGCACTGCCCTAAACCCTGAAACACCAGCCCCAGCACGACCCCCTACACTGCCCGAACACCACTGCACTGCCCTAAACCCTGAAACACCAGCCCCAGCACGACCCACTACACTGCCCTAACACCACTGTACTGCCCTAAACCCTGAAACACCAGCCCCAGCATGAACCCCTACACTGCCCTAACACCACTGCACTGCCCTAAACCCTGAAACACCACCCCCTGCACGACCCCCTACAATGCCCGAACACCACTGAACTTCCCTAAACCCTGAAACACCACCCTCTGCACCACCCCCTACACTGCCCGAACACCACTGCACTGCCCTAAACCCTGAAACACCACCCCCTGCACCGTCCCCTACACTGCCCGAACACCACTGCACTGCCCTAAACCCTGAAATACCACCCCCAGCACGACCCCCTTTACTGCTCGAACACCACTGCACTGCCGCAAACCCTGAAACACCACCCCCAGAACGACCCCCTACACTGCCCGAACACCACTGCCCTAAACCCTGAAACACCACCCCCTGCACGACCCCCTACACTGCCCAAACACCTCTGCGCTGCCCTAAACCCTGAAAAACCACCCCCTGCACGACCCCCTACACTGCCCGAACACCACTGCTCTGCCCTAAACCCTGAAACACCACCCCCAGCACGACCTCCTACACTGCCCGAACACCACTGCACTGCCCTAAACCCTAAAACACCACCCCCAGAACGACCCCCTACACTGCCTGAACACCACTGCCCTAAACCCTGAAACACCACCCCCTGCACGACCCCCTACACTGCCCAAACACCTCTGCACTGCCCTAAACCCTGAAAAACCACCCCTGCACGACCCCCTACACTGCCCGAACACCACTGCACTGCCCTAAACCCTGAAACACCACCCCCAGCACGACCTCCTACACTGCCCGAACACCACTGCACTGCCCTAAACCCTAAAACACCACCCCCAGCACGACCCCCTACACTGCCCAAACACCACTGCACTGCCCTAAACCCTAGAACACTACCCCCAGCACGACCCCCTACACTACCCGAACACCACTGCACTACCCTAAACCCTAAAAAACTACCCCCAGCACGAACCCCTACACTACCCAAACACCACTGCACTACCCTAAACCCTAAAACACTACCCCCAGCAGTACCCCCTACACTACCCAAACACCATTGCACTACCCTAAACCCAAAAAAACTACCCCCAGCACGAACCCCTACACTACCCAAACACCACTGCACTACCCTAAACCCTAAAACACTACCCCCAGCAGTACCCCCTACACTACCCAAACACCACTGCACTACCCTAAACCCTAAAACACTACCCCCAGCACGACCCCCTACACTACCCAAACACCACTGCACTACCCTAAACCCTAAATCTACCCCCAGCATGACCCCCTACACTACACAAACACCACTGCACTACCCTAAACCCTAAAACACTACCCCCAGCACGACCCTCTTCACTACCTAAACACAACTGCACAATTTGTTACAGGCGTTGCAACGCAGGCCTGTGGTGCTTACTGGAAGTACCTGGTGGGCTAGTTGGGCCCCAGGGACCCTCAGGATTCAAGGTGACCTAATCCCCCAACTTAAAACGCTCCACGGGGCGCGTTTGCACAGTGGTGAAGGGAGGGGCGGGGCCTCAGGTGACATGTGCGCAAACATGCCCTGTGGTGCGTTTTAAGTTGGGGAATTAATTCCTTTGAATCCTGAGGGACCCTGGGGCCAACTAGCCCACCAGGTACCTTCAGTAAGCACAACAGAGTTGTGTTGCAGAGAGGTGAAAAAGGTGCGTGGCCTCGGAACGCCTCTCTGCAACTCAGCTCTGTGGACCTAACTGTAGGTACCTGGGGGGCTAGTTGGGCCTCAGGGACCCTCAGGATTCAAGGGGACTTAATCCCGCAACTTAAAACGCGCCACGGGGCGGTTTGCACACATGTCACCTCAGGCCCCCCCTCCCTTCACCACTTTGCAAACGCGCCCTGTAGCGCATTTTAAGAGGTAGTTTTAATCCCCCTGCCCTATTATGTACTAGGGACTTGCAGAGGAGGACATGCTAATCACAGGGGTACCCCAACGCATAGTGTTCCCTAGTGTATGTAGGTGTTTTCACTGTATTCTAAGTGTCTTTTAGCATAGCACTGGCTCTGGTTAGTCAGAGTCAGTTACCACCAGTACCCGTCTGAAAAAGTTGTGGGCACAGGATTATTTTGCAACAAGGCCTCTTTCTGCTCCTCTGTTGGTTCTTTCTGCACATGTCTTGCTTCTTCCTGCACTTTTCTTCGTCTTTGTGGACTTCTGTTGCTTCTTTCTACATTTCATTTGCTTCTTTCTGTGCGTTTTTTCTTCTTTCTTCACATGTCCTACCTCTGTAGGCATAGTTAGAAACTTGCATTTAAAAAACCTTTGAAATTCACTTAAAAAATCATAGGTTTCAGGCACGTTATAGTTAGAAATTAGCATTTAAAAAACCTTTGAAATTCACTGAAAAAACCATAGGTTTCAGACACGTTATAGTTAGAAATTAGCATTTAAAAAACCTTTGAAATTCACTGAAAAAACCATAGGTTTTAGGGACAGTTATAGTTAGTTGGACATTTCACTCGTACAAAACCATAGAAATTCCCCCGTTATAGTTAGTTCAGCTAACTATAACTCGCGCCCCTGCAATGCACTGCTGATGACGTCACATATGACATCACTCATGACATGGTCAGTGACATCACTGATGACATCTCAAATGACATCACTGATGACATCATCCATGTGATAATTTCATGCATCTTCTCACACCCTAATATAACTTTTGATACACCCACTCTAAATTACAGACTGCCATTCTCAAAACCATAGACACTCCAACACCAAAAACTACATACCCACTCACTGATTCTTAGGTCTACACACACATCCACTCACTCACCCGTACAGTCACTCATACTTACAGTCACTCAGTACAGGACTATCATATGCACTCATACACCTATATAAACACTCACACACCGCCACTCATCCATAGAGGTACTCACACACCTAGTCAGTCATGCAAAAAATTTATCACACACCCATTTACTCACCTATACTGTTATACACACACCAGCTCACTTGCTCATACAAATACTAGCACATTCTTACGCTCTTATACAATAACTGATACAAGCACACACGCATCCATACAGCCACTCTCACTATCACACACTCTCACTTATAGCCATTTAAATACTCTAACACACATATATACTGCCTTTTACATATGTAGTTACTCGCACATGTACCACTGAGATATACATTCACTCACTAACACACCCATACACACACTCACCCACCCAAGCAGTCCATCACAGATGCACTCTTGAAATTATGCACCCAGTGAATCACCCACTCACACATCTATGTACAGAGTCACACACACCCCACCCACACAAACACTCAGGCAGCCATACAGATACTCAGAGAACCAATCAATAACCCATATACACACTCATGTAGCTATTCGCAAATCCATGCATCCATTTACACACCAACAAACAGACGGATACAGACATTCACACAGTTTAGTCACTAACCCATGCATTCAGTAAGATACGTTTAATCACTCACTTGTAGAGTCAGTCACTCACGTACTAAATCATCCATTCAGACACTTATACACCCACTCATTCTTCATTACGCCTTTCCCTATATATATTAAACATATTTAAACTTTACAGAAACACACAGTCACTGGATGATGTCATCAGTGATGTCATCAGTGATGTCATTTGAGATGTCATCAGTGATGTCATCAGTGATGTCACTGACCATGTCATGAGTGATGTAATATGTGACATCATCAGCAGTGCATTGTGGGCGCGAGTTATAGTTAGCTGAACTAACTATAACGGGGAATTTCTATGGTTTTGTACGAGTGAAATGTCCAACTAACTATAACTGTCCCTAAAACCTATGGTTTTTTCAGTGAATATATATATATATATATATATATATATATATATATATATATTACCTAATGGCAGGCAGTCACCAGTAGGTAGTTATAGTTAGGACCAAAGTTTCCATAGGAAAAGTGTTTTTTGTTTTGCGATAACTTTGGCACCGTTTGACGAATCTGCACAAACCTTTGTGTACACTTCTCAATGTTGGTTCAGCTGCTGTGTTGAAAATGTCAGCGGGTCCGTCAAAAGGGGGCTTAGAAAAAAGGGGGGCCCCAAAACGCATATTCCCCATGTTCTGTCAATGGAGATTTTTCATTATTTGAACACGACTACAGCCCGAACCGCTGAACGGGATTACACCAAATTTGGCAGAAAGCTAGATGTTGAGCCAGAAAGCTTGTGTTTTGTGATTTGCTGTAAATCCGTTCAGTAGTTTCAGAGATATTTAAGTTTAAAAAATATAGATATCTAGGAGCCCAAAATCCTACTGAAACTCTACTGAAATTCGATTGATTGCCAACACTTCAACCAGGAAGTGTTGGCAGCCATCTTGGGACTCGGTTAAACTGAGTCCCACAAAAATGTAAAAAAAGAAAAGAAAAGGGGGCAGGGCAGAAACACGACCCCCTAATCCTCTTGGGGGGGGTCCCAATGGGACCACGCAGGGCCAAAAAAAAGCATTTTATAAAAAATATTTGCAGCAGGATCTCAGCGGTCTCAGCTAAATTTTTTTTAAAATGAAGCACAGGATCCCGCGCTTCGTTCATTATTGGCCCCCAGGTGCGCCAGGTTCCAGGGGCATTATGCAAAAAAGGAGGGGAACGCATGGGCCCCCCTCTTGGGGCTTATTGTGACCTGGGGACCACCACCTCCCCAGGGCTTCTTTAAATATTAATGCGGGGGAGGTCCGTATGGCCTCCCCCGCTGCCCCGGGGACCACCACCTCCCCAGGGCTTATTTCTTTTTAAATGGGGAGCCTCTCGGACTCTGCACAGCCCCTGGACCACCACCTCCCCGTCGCTTTATTGTAATTTCATGCGGGGCATAGACCGCACGCAGCTCTGAGGGCCGCCACCACCACAGAGCTTTAATTTAAAAAATGCGGAGGGGCCACGTGGACCCCCCGCAGCCCCGGGGACCACCACCTCCCCGGGGCGAATAGAAACAAAGGAGTCAGGCTGCACGGCCCCCCCTCCTGGAGCCACACATGGTCTTGGGGACCGCCACACCCCAGGGCCGGCTACTGAAATGTCCCTGGGTGCCCACCCCCAGGACAATGCAGTTTGCTATGGCTTCGCGGGATATATATATATATATTTATACACATGAAATTTGTTAATATGAGAGGACTTTTTCAGAAATTTTAACATTAATATTATTAATAGCCAAAACTGATTAATTACTATGTTTTTAGGAAAGATTTTTACAAAATAATGAAATTGATTATTTTTTGTAAAATATTGTCTCAAAATGTTTTACATTTATATCTATATTGTTATTTATACATGTATTTGACAATTTATTCATGTATAAGAAGGCATATATTTACGAACCATGTTCTGTCTATCATGTTTAAAATCGCCTCTTTTTTCTATGTCCATGCCTGAGTTTTTTATCACATGATGTTTAAGAGCCCTATATAGCACAGTTTTGGAAGTGTACCTCGGTATGTGAACAAGCCCAACGAGGTGGGCGAAACGCATCATCCTGCCATCCAAATCTTTCCAATAAATTGAATCTACAGCAACAAGTGGAGTCCGTGTTCCCGTGACGGGGACTATCCTTTTTTTTTAATCCTCATTTACCTCAGACCTTAGTGAACATACGAGTCGCCCGTACCGTTACTCGATCACAAAGAGGTGTAGGCTATTGGATGGGGACCAGGAGGAAGCGCCCCGCCTACCGGCACTGCAGCAGGCTTGGATGACACTAACCCCATAATAAAGGGGAAGGTCACTCTCCCAATTGGTCCAGATGACCCCGGAGACTGTTGATGTTGGCAAAGAGCAGATGGGAAAACTGGGACTGCCCAACAACACAGCCTAAAGAGTTTTCAAGAAGGCGTAATCATTGGACCAAAGTTTTCTTATAAATCAATATCAATACATATTGATATATATACATTGATAAATAAGCAAACAAGAAAAAAAAAAAGAAAAAAGAGGGAAGAGGGCTATCAAGTCTCCCAAACCTAAGCATTGGACCAATTTAGTAAGAAATCCCATAGTGCTCTCTTTTTCTTGCCTTGAATTCTACAGAGATCTCTCCTAGATGTCGAAAGCAAAGAGGACAGACAGTCACAGTGCAGAGGAGGAACAACTTCTACCCATCTCCTACATATTTCCCTCCTGGCCAGCAGTATAGCATAGAAAAGAAAAGATCTAGCATGGCCTACAATTTCACTGGATATTCCAAAAATTATTAAATTAAAGATTTATTTGAATTGGGAGGGCTAGAATGTCCGTGATGGTGTTCCCCACTCTTTCCCAAAAATCTGCTATGGCCGGGCACTCCATAAACATATGCACATCAGAGGCTCTCTCCATATTACATTTTTACAACTAACTGGAGGCCCCTCGACATTTTAGTCAACCTTAACGGAGATAGATAGGCCCTGTGAAGCGTGAACAAGTGGTTCCTCCTGAGCCAGGCTGGTTTAACAATGGCAAACAAGATGTTAAAGGATGTTTGCCACAGATGTTCCCATTGTTCATTTGGTATAAGACCCCCACAGTTCTTCAGCCAATTTAAAATCTCCATCCACTGCCTCCTCGATAGCCCAGTACAGGAAGGAGACCTCCTTCCTTCCTATCGGTCTTGTGACTAGCTGCTCCTCAAGAGTGTTAGCTATTCCTATGGGTTTTTTCAAGTTTTGGAACCAGCTCTGCAACTGAATGTATTTGAATTTAGACAAGCCCTCTTCCACCCTGTTGCATAACGATGACCAGGAGAGAAGCATGCCCTCATGAGCAAGGTCTCCCCACGTCTTCAATCCTGCTGCTCTAAGTGGAAGAGCTAACCTGTCCTTAAGGCAATCTGGTGCGCCAAGTGAGTCCCACAAGGGGGCCCGGTTTGAGAAGTAATTTAGGCCCGTCAACCTTTTAATACTGGCCCATATTCTAGCCATTCCCTGCAGGACTTTTAGCTTGATCTTTTTGAAGAATTTTGGTTCTCCAAACTTGAACAGGAATCCCTCCATAGATAGACCAGCCCCCTTTATCATTGCAGAAAACATGGCGCCCACCCCTGTGTTGTCCGGAGTTTTTAAAAGCATCCTGGAATGCGATAATTGAAAGGCCCATGCATAGTATTGCAAATCCGGCAGTGCAAGTCCACCCTTTTCCCTCCTGCGTCTCAATTTCTTCCAGGCAATCCTGGTACCTCCATATGCCCAGACAAACAAATTAATAGCCTGTTGTAACTTAACTATATCTCGATTGTCAAAGTGTAATGGAATGGTATTAAAAAGGAAGGTGATTTTTGGGAGCACCACCATTTTCACCAAGTTAATCCTCCCTAGAATGGTTAAAGGGAGGTGTGCCCAGGACTTCATAAGTTTTTTACACTCCTTTGAAACATTTGCCAGGTTAATGGCTGAGATCTTATCGATTTCTTAAACAATTTTAACCCCCAAATATCTCATATCGCGCTTGGTCTGATGCCGACACCCTGCCAGATTCCAGGTCATGACCTCAGTCTTCTCAGCATTCACCTCATAACCGGATACCTGCCCGAAATCTCTGGCCAACCTTATAACCGTACGGAAGGTCCTAGCGAGGTCTGCGGAAAGGACCAAAATATCATCGGCATACAGGGCAACCTTTCTCTCCCAAGCCCCATATTTAAATGGTAAAATGCTAGCCTCCTCTCTTAACCGCTGGGCAAAAGGCTCAATATACAGGTCAAAAAGGAGGGGAGAAAGAGGGCAGCCCTGCCTAGTACCCCTAGTGATCTTAAAAGGTCTTGTCAAGCTGCCGTTTACCAAAAGTCTAGCTAACGGATCTTGGTAAATCAGCTGGATTGCACGACAGAACTTTCCCCCAAATTGAATTTCTCCATAACTGCAGATAAGTACACCCAGTTGACCCTGTCGAAAGCCTTAGTGGCATCCAACGTTATTGCAGCAAGGGGGAGCGAGTAGGTTGTGGCCAGATCTATTGCCCCGATAAAATCATAGGTCAGGTCCGATAAATTCCTACCTTTAACGAAACCTTTCTGATCGGTGTGGAGTATATCTCCAACGACCGAGCCCAGCCTACCCGCCAGAATCCTGGCAAAGATTTTATAATCTGCATTCAGCAGCGAAATGGGCCTGTAAGACCCACAACGGGCTGGGTTCTTACCCGGTTTCAAGATCAAGGTAATGGTAGCTTCCCCCCATGAGACTGGAGGCCTCACACCTTCAGATAAGATCTCATTAAAGAGCTGTACCAAAATGGGAATTACCACCTGTCCCAAGGATTTATAAAGTTCTATTGGCAGCCCATCTGGGCCGGCAGCTTTCCCACTTTTACAGGCAAGAATAGCCATTCTCACCTCTTCCTGAGAGATATCCTGCTCTAGGTCCTCCTGCTGAAATAAATTCAAAGGGGTAAACTTACTCCCATGCAGCCACTCCATAGCCGTCATTTTATCCACCGGGCTATCTTCTTGATACAGATCCTGAAAGAAATAAAAAAAAGGCTCCCCCTATCTCCTCGTCTGTGGACAGAGTAGTAACCCCACCTGTATTGTCAATTTGTTTGATCAGATTACGCATCCTATCAGACTTCACCTTCCATGCCAGGAGCTTGCCTGCACCTTCTCCATATTCAAAGTTGGCAAGCTTACTCGCCTCCCATCTTTGTGCAACCCTAGTCTGAAGGATGGTATCCAACTGATCTTTTAATCTTCTTAATTTGACCAAATCTTCCTGCTGTTTCTCAGAGTCCGTCTCCTTATTCAGACCCAACTCTACTATTTTCAACTCTGTCTCCTTGCAAGCCACCACTTCTCTATATTGTCTATTCCTAAAACAGACCCTGCTCTTGATCATGCCCCTTAAAAAGGCCTTTAAAGTATCCCAAACCACCGAAGTTGCAGCAGAGCCTACGTTGACACCCAAAAAACCCTCAACCTCCTGAGATAAATATTTCATCTCCTCACCATCGAGAAGTAGGGTCCGATCAAACGTCCAGCCACTAGGCTGCTGACCATCTGCCAAGACAAGATCCATCCATACTCCTGAATGATCGGACAGATGGGGAGTTAGATATCCAATATCCTTAATCTTACCCCGCAAGCTATGACTAACCAAAATATAGTCGATTCTCGACTTGTGGCCATATTTACTATTATAGTATGAGACACCCAGCCGAGAACCCGATCTATCTCTCCAGATGTCGCAGAGTCCCGTCTGTGCCATCATGGATTGGAGGTACATTCTAGATCTAGAGGGCACCTTAGCTCTACTACTTGCTGACTTATCCAATTTCGGATTCAAGACAATGTTAAAATCACCAGCCATGATCACAGGGTCTGAATAATCCAGGAGATTCAAAAAATAGTTTTAAGAAAGGAGGGGTCATCTTGGTTTGGGCCATAATAGCCCACCAAGGTAAGTGGATGACCTGAGATGATCGCCTTCACAATGACCCACCTGCCAAATGGATCAACCAGAAAATCTAGAATGCGGGCTTATGCTTGTTTTTTGATTAATATAGCAACACCCCTTATATTGGCACTCTGATTAGAGCAGATTAGATGATCCACCCATTTTTGCTTTTAAATACTTCAGAGATCTCTTCCTTCAAAAGATGAGTTTCCTGAAGGATAATGACCTGCGCGGGAGAGTCTTTTATATATTGCAAACTTTTTACCCTTCTGATTTTCACACGCAGGCCATTAACGTTCCAGGATAAAAACTGGATCGTCTTCATGGGGGTTTAAAGGTACATGCGATATTTACAAGACTGATGAATCGCAGAAGGAACCAACACCAGACCAATCGCAACACAACTAAGGCAGTACGAACAAACATTAAGGTGAATGAGGACATTTTTTTATTTTTTACCCCTATACTCCCCGCCCCGTGCACCCAACCCCCCTCCCAACAAACCCCTCCCGGGAGAACCCCCCTCATTTACCTGGACAAGTGAAGTCCAGTTTCTGCTCCCCGGGAGCCACCCATGCAGTCCCTTTATAATAATGAAAAGAGAGTAGAAAGAGGAAAGGTTTTGAGCCCGGCCCTGAACTCCCACTAACTAAGTATCCACATATAGATCCCTATATAGCGAGTCTATAACTACCTCTCTAATACTATTTTTGAAAACCAAAAAGAAGAGAAAAAAGAAAAGAGTATATTTTGAAAAGCCCTACTAGTGAAATCTACTATGTTTGTTCACATAGATGGTTAGCATAGATGAGCGCCCAATCTCCAGAGATAGGCCTACCTACTATACTTCACCCTTCCCCAGACTTCCCAATAACTCATCTGCCTCTTGCACCGATCTAATATTGTGCATTTTGTTATTATGCATAACTTTCAAAGTCGCTGGGAATTTTAGTTGAGCCACAGCCCCAAGCTTCTTAAAGTCATCCAGCTTCCTGCCCAACTCCCACTGCCTGTCAAGAGTAGCTCGGGCCAGATCTGAACGTATTTCAAATGAAAAGTCTCTGGCCTTCAATGATTTCCCCTTTAAAGCCATATTGAGGATCTTTTCTTTCAGGGAGTAGGTATGAAAGTTAATGAGAATTTTTCTGGGCTTTATTCTATTAGGGTTTCTTCTAAAGGGGTCTCTGTGGATCCTCTGTATGTCCTTCCTCAAATCTTCTTCTGACTCTTCCATCTGCAATGATTCTTTTAAAAGTGAAATCATATAGGATTTGAGGTCATCCCCCTCCCTTCCCTCCGGGACATTCAAAATACGAAGGTTACTTCTTCGGGAGTTGTTCTCCAACATCTCAAGCCTATCTCGAAGAACCGATTCCTCCTTCTTGAGAGACAGTATGTCAGCTTTTGCCGCTCCAAGGTCATCTTTCAGTTCTCCTACTGTATTCTCCAAGGTATCAGTTCTATTATTTAGGAGATCAATTTTCTTCTCCAATGTCTCGCAAAAATTCCTAATCTCTCCTTGATTGGCTTCTGAAACAGAAAACCCCTTTTTGATATCCGCCAAGAGAGTGGAGAAAAGAGCCTCAAGAGAAGCCACTGATGGCCCCCTAGTTTCATAATCTTTGGGACCTTTACCCACCTCCACCTCTGCGTCATGCCCAGCTTCCACCCCTAGTGATGCCAAGTTCTTCTGCCCTTCAGTATCCTGTCCTTTACTCGGGCCCCTGTTAAACTACTGTCGGTAGTTAGAGTTGAAGCTAGAGTTGATACTATAGGCAGGGGACCGCAAACAACCTCCTTCCCCTCCATGTTGGAACTAAAAACAGGCAGGCCTACTGATCCCCTTCTGAGGGCCTCACCCTGCCTCACAATATCTAATACTGGTGGTTGTACTTTAAAATATGTCCTTAATGAGGGAGTGATTCTGACTTTAAGATCCAAAGGATTGCCTTTAGCCTTTCCTGCTTTAATGGTCCTCCCTTTAACCTCACACCGCTGGAAGGGAGAACAGCTAGCTTCTGCATCTACACTAATAACAGTACTTTTTCTTGATTTTCCCCAATAGTACTTATGCCAGATTTCTCCTCCGGGGCTGTTTAGTACCTTTATTATCCGGTTTTGTTTTTACTGGCCCATGCGTAGCCCCCCGCGCCTCCTACCTTTCTTCAACCCCTTAATTAAGGGCACTGTGCTTAAATCCACCTGGGGCGATGGACTCGCCCGCTCGCCTGGGCCCCTGTACCTGCTCCTTCAGCTGTAAATGCGTGGGGGACCTCGGAGAAACGCCACAGCCTGGGTTCCGTCCCTCGTCGAACTCCCTCCGGTCTCAACCCGCTCCAGGACGGCGAAGGCTCGACTGGTGTTGCCGCTGCCTGTGCTGACACGGAGGTGCCCCCGAGCCACTGCTCTGCGGCCCCTCCTCAGCTCCAGGGCGGCCAGCACCCACCGAGATGAGTGGAACAAAACAGCGGGCGCCAAGGCTCCACAGCACATGCCCCGCGGAATGGAAAGAGAACGCAACAGAACCAAGAAAGAACGAAGGCCAACTGTTCAGCACATTGAAAAACATCTCTAATGCAGGTATGCCGGGTCTCCGCTTCCCCTCATTTAGCTCGAGACGCTAGTGCCTCCGGGGAGCAAGCGGCTGCTCAACTAGCGGCCGCCATGTTCTCCCCTTTTTGGGACTATCCTTTTGTGTATATCTATATATATGTGTGTATATATGTATATATATAGATGTGTGTGTGTATATATATATATATTTTTTTTTCACAATTATATTCGAATAAGGGTGCAGTAGAGCAGAAAGACAACAATGTGAACACTGCACACTGCATAAATCTGCTAGATTACTTCTCTGTTACTTTTCTATTACATTGACGTACATACCATAAGACACTTGTTTGTTGCGACATAACCATCCCCAGCGTAAATTCCTCATGTTTCAAGCCCAACTGTGCCCACGTAGGACGTACCGAAACAACACAGTTTTCACTCTAAAGCACATTCAGTTTCTTTGTAATCTCCTCAAGCAGTTTGGGTGCTCTAATATCATACTGGTGACAGAGGTTTACAAAAGAGATGGGGGGACCAGGAGCCTATTATGGTCCAGTGTCCGTGCTCCACAAATGACCATTAAATCTAAAGGGACACTGTTCCAACTAGAGGGTGCGAAATGTCACCCTGTCAGTGAGAGGGAGTAAAAAGAATAGAGTCGTAGGTTAGGAGAAAGGGAGAAGAAAGAGAAAGAGGCAGAGGTTCATCCCCGGTATCAAGGATCCAATCCCGAAGGGAGGGCCAAGTCTAGCCTCTTAGTAGCCCTCACACACCCCGAAGGATGTCATGCTTCATCATCGGGCTTTTTTGCTCCTCGTCGGGCCGGCGCTGCAATGCCCGACGGTCCCCGAAGGGTCACTTTCACGGAGATCTTTTAAGAGAAAAGCCGTAAGGTGAATGCAGGTGTGTGGGGTGGATCCAGTGAAAAAGTGTAAAAGTGCGTGCAGAGGTGGTGGCTAAAAATACCTAGGGGTATCCACAAGGAAATTCTTTAATAGCGTGGTGCCCCTGGTAGAATAAAAACCCGAAGGTTAGTGAGTTACTATAAGGCCTAATGTGCCCGTGTAACTTAACAAAAGGTCGACATGTTTCACGCCTGGTAGTCTGAATGATCAATGGCGTTTCTTCAGGACCTAACTAGTGTGAAAGATGTGCACTAAAGGACGGGTTCCAGAAATAGGACTGGTAACCCACGTGAATCAAAGGTGGCTTGGGTTCACCACAGGGAGAATTTCCTAATTAGTGGTATGGAAATCTCAAATAGTAGATATTCCCAAGCAATGGTAGTACCTAAATAGGGATGACAAAGAGAAATACAAAGAAAATGAAAATCGTGTGTCAGAGGTGTCACAGTAAGCATCCTGGTAAGTTCTGTGCACCTGACACGTGATAACAAACAATCCAATACGTCCAAACCAGAACACATTCATACGGCTATGGCCACTGCTCATAAATCATGCGCGGGTGACCTAGTCCCTACCAACACCCAAAGATTACCGCCCGGAGACACATACGAGCGCCATGCCATGACGCATATCGTAGAAGGTGGTCAAAGCATCCGTTGTGGTCCGCATGTCTCCCAGGGGTGAGGCGTGAATAGGTCACCCGAAGAAAAGGCAAACGAGTATCCCGCTCAGGTGCGTATAGTGAACCATCTGATGCGCTGCCTCAGTGGGGGGGTGTGTCGATATATTGATGTATCGATCCCCTTCCAACTGAGGAACGTGTCACCGGTGATGGTACAGCAGTGAGGTCTAGAGGAGGACGACCCCACTACATGCGCGGCTGGCTACAAATGCATAAAGACGCCAGTTGAACAGGTGTGGGCAGTGCCCCGCTTACTCTCGCTTCAACCGGGAACAGTCTCCCTAGGCTATTGACCGCCAGGTGCCCGCACCCTATTTGCTAAATGAAAACAAACAGTAAGAGAACATAAAGTTATTAAAACCGGGAAGATACGGGGGTTTTTACATAGGTCGCATGGAGGCGGACTATCTATAGCACTTCGCTGTACTCACGGTTACGTCGGGTGCCGGCTCTTCAGCACCTACCCTCTCCTAGCGGTCGCCTGCAATCACTGTGTGGGACGGTTCCATGTAGTTTAAGTAGCTACTGGGGTGGCTGTTGAAGGCGTGCCCTACTTCCTGACTGGTCTACGTGCGGTGACTCGTCAGAGTGCATGCGCGCTAGCTCAGCGGGAAAGTGTCTCAGAAGAGAGCGCAAAAGCTCTGTGAACGCTCCTCTCTCGCGCATGCGTGTAACGATGAGGTGCCCCGGTGCCCGATCACAATGAAGTGAAGTACGTGAGGTATGAGGACTAGCTGTTTTTAAGTGTGTCCAAAAGTGAGGCGGAGCACACGAGGTCCATAACACCGTGCCAAGGATGTGCAGGGCCATGATGACAGTACTATAAAAGGTCTAGAAAAGGATGGCATCATACGCCAGTCAATGTGTGTCCCTCAGTGTAAATGACCTGTATGTTGTACTGAGGGCGAGTGTGTGTGACCTGGAAATCTAAGAAAAGCCACATTACTCCTGGGCTTTGGCAGCAACCATTTGCCTGTCATGGGCGGATATAGAGTGGTATATCTGTCTCAGTGTACCCAGGGCTATAATTCCACCCAAGGAATGTCATCGTTCAGTCCCCCAGCTAGCGCACATGCACTCTGATGCGTCACCGCACGTAGACCAGTCAGGAAGTAGGGCACGCCTTCAACAGCCACCCCAGTAGCTACTTAAACTACATGGAACCGTCGCACACAGTGATTGCAGCCGACCGCTAGGAGAGGGTAGGTGCTGAAGAGCCGGCACCCGACGTAACCGTGAGTACAGCGAAGTGCTATAGATAGTCCGCCTCCATGCGACCTATGTAAAACTCCCCGTATCTTCCCGGTTTTAATAACTTTATGTTCTCTTACTGTTTGTTTTCATTTAGCAAATAGGGTGCGGGCACCTGGCGGTCAATAGCCTAGGGAGACTGTTCCCGGTTGAAGCGAGGGTAAGCGGGCACTGCCCACACCTGTTCAACTGGCGTCTTTATGCATTTGTAGCCAGCCGCGCATGTAGTGGGGTCGTCCTCCTCTAGACCTCACTGCTGTACCATCACCGGTGACACGTTCCTCAGTTGGAAGGGGATCGATACATCAATATATCGACACACCCCCCACTGAGGCAGCGCATCAGATGGTTCACTATACGCACCTGAGCGGGATACTCGTTTGCCTTTTCTTCGGGTGACCTATTCACGCCTCACCCCTGGGAGACATGCGGACCACAACGGATGCCTTGACCACCTTCTACGATATGCATCATGGCATGGCGCTCGTATGTGTCTCCGGGCGGTAATCTTTGAGTGTTGGTAGTGACTAGGTCGCCCGCGCATGATTTATGAGCAGTGGCCATAGCCGTATGAATGTGTTCTGGTTTGGACGTATTGGATTGTTTGTTATCACGTGTCAGGTGCACAGAACTTACCAGGATGCTTACTGTGACACCTCTGACACACGATTTTCATTTTTCTTTGTATTTCTCTTTGTCATCCCTATTTAGGTACTACCATTGCTTGGGAATATCTACTATTTGAGATTTCCATACCACTAATTAGGGAAATTCTCCCTGTGGTGAACCCAAGCCACCTTTGATTCACGTGGGTTACCAGTCCTATTTCTGGAACCCGTCCTTTAGTGCACATCTTTCACACTAGTTAGGTCCTGAAGAAACGCCATTGATCATTCAGACTACCAGGCGTGAAACATGTCGACCTTTTGTTAAGTTACACGGGCACATTAGGCCTTATAGTAACTCACTAACCTTCGGGTTTTTATTCTACCAGGGGCACCACGCTATTAAAGAATTTCCTTGTGGATACCCCTAGGTATTTTTAGCCACCACCTCTGCACGCACTTTTACACTTTTTTTCACTGGATCCACCCCACACACCCGCATTCACCTTACAGCTTTTCTCTTAAAAGATCTCCGTGAAAGTGACCCTTCGGGGACCATCGGGCATTGCAGCGCCGGCCCGACGAGGAGCAAAAAGCCCGATGATGAAGCATGACATCCTTCTAGGTGTGTGAGGGCTACTAAGAGGCTAGTCTTGGCCCTCCCCTTCGGGATTGGATCCTTGATACCGGGGATGAACCTCTGCCTCTTTCTCTTTCTTCTCCCTTTCTCCTAACCTACGACTCTATTCTTTTTACTCCCTCTCACTGACAGTGTGACATTTCGCACCCTCTAGTTGGAACAGTGTCCCTTTAGATTTAATACTGGTGACAGATGCACGCTTTACAAATGCTAAAGACTGTAACATAACATAATATATGGATCCAAGTGCTCAGTGGTGCTTGGAGGTACATGAAAGGCGACACGTTTTTGATCATTGCCAAAGCCATATATGAGTAAATAATCAAACACAGTCAAGGGCTTTGGGAGAGGCCTTTTTTTGAATGAGATGAATGCATCCAGAAAAAATTTTAAACGTAGAAAAGAAACACAATGGCAAATAAATGTAATTCAGACGCAGTGGACAATAACTAGCTTCTCTAGCAGTCAGCAGAGGGACACATTTACTCGTAAACTCATTTATCTGCAGATCTTACAATAAAAGAAGACTTATTATGATGATAAAAACAGTTGTCAGCCAAAGAAACATATGTGCAATGACCCAAGAGAGCGACTCTGGTTAGCAGAAGTCTCTACATTGTGTAGTCTTGTTTATCCAATTACCTACCCCAAGTATGCAAGCCATGCTCCCATAGATGGGCCTGGTGAAGCCTTGGATTTCTTGAAGTGCAGAGGTTAGTGGCGGCTCCTCCGCTATGGCGGAGGAGCGTCGCCCCACTGCCTTTAAGCAGTGCGAAGTAGAAACTTAAAATGGTGATAACTTTGAGTTATTATCATTTTATGCTTCGTGCTGCTTTGCGGGTGGGTGGGCGGGGCTGCTCTGCTCTCATAGCAGGGCAGGGGAGGAGTGGTTTGCCTACTCCTAAGCGCACATTACTGTTTTGCCGGCCTTCTCGGGCCACCCAAAACAGTCATGCACACTTTACCTGTTCTCCATGCAAGCTGCTTTACAGCGTCCAACCAGGACACTCAGACCAATCACAATGCTGCATTGCAGCATTGTGATTGGTCAGGGGAGCTGGGTGCTTACCAATCACAATGTTGCATTGCAGCATTTTGATTGGTCAGTGGGCCTGGCTGTACTTCCTGTTCCTCGAGTTCGACGAGGAGAGGAGTAGAGGCGGGACCCGGCGGCAAGGTAAGTTTTTTTTAAAAATTATTTTTATTTTTTTATATTTCGTACCCCTCCCTCGCGCGACCCCCCGCCCCACCACCCAGAGCCATGCCGGCTGCCACTGGCAGAGGTTACCAACGGCTGCAGCAGTTATGCCAACAGGCGTGTCCAGTGTCGAGTTCAGAATGGCAGTTCTCCAGATGATGCGACCTGTGAATATTGACAGTTCATGTGTAAAATACAAGCTGGATACAGTCTTGTCTGGTGTAGTTTTCAGGATCCTATGCTCATTGCTGCAGGACACAGCCTTAATAAGGTGCATTAACCAGAATTTAAGAATTACAGGATAATCAAGAGGAACATTTGACAATTAGCCATTCAGTCAAAAAACGTTCTTTATAAAGGTGTTGGAAAAACAAAAGTAGTCTTTTAGGTCTCGCCTGCATGAGATATTGTGTTGAAAAATGCACTTGGAGCCCACCCATTGCTTACAAGTCATGAGATTCATTGGCTTCTAATTGGGCAGAGCGTGCCTTCTTCACTGCCTCTTCGATCATCAGAAGGCTGGAACAAATAATGATTGTTTCAGAAAGATTATGGTGCTTCCGCTGCTGGAGCTGTAATTGAGGTACTATGTTTTAAGTTTCTTGCTTCTCACCCTCCCACCTCCCTTGTCAGTGTTGCTTTTTAAACCTGTCACCCGCCACCTGTCCATGTTGCTTCTTAACCTGTTCTGCCCGTGTTTCTTCTTCTCTTCCCTCACGCTCCTGTTGTTTATTCCACCCATCCCAACCATCAGAATTTTAAAAAACGGTACACTGCGGCCAGCGTTGGCCGCTTCATAGCACTTTATTTTACCATCCTGTTCTCCATCCCCACCTGCCCTCTTATTCTCCATTGTCACCCACCCTTCCATTCTCCACCTCCACTGTCCTCGAGTTCTCCACCCCCACCGCCAACCCGTTCTCCACACCACCTGTCCTCCCATTTTTACCCCTACCAGATTGGCAAAGCAAACAGATCGCCCATAGGGGAGATCTACTGGATTTGCAAATGCTTGCTTAAATTGGGTTGCTTTCATACATTGGTAACCTCAAAACTAGATTATGCTAATAGCCTTTATCTGGGTCTACCATCGTATCTGCTATACTACCGCCAGATCATTCAGAACGCTGTTGCACAGTTGATCCTGAAGATCCCGGCTCACTCATCGGTCTTTGTCTCCTTGCGCAGTCTACATTGGCTGCCCATTGCTAGTTGCGTCAAGTTCAAAGCACTATTATTTGCTTTCAGAGATTGTGAGCAAAGAAACCCTCTTTATTTAAGAGGTATGCCTCCCTACCAACAGGGGAGATCACTGCGCTCCAATGGATAAAAAACATTTATGTGTTCCCAAGGGTCCGCAAGGCAAGAAGAGGAGGTCGATCATTTTCCTTCTTGACTGCCAAATTCTGCAACTCATTGCCTTCGACTCCCCGCTTCGTGCCTACTGAACCAGTTTTTCATAAGCTGCTGAAGACTTATCTCTTTGATGTATAGGCCTCCTGTTCTCTGGTTTGAATAGTTACCTGTTCCTCTTTTAAGCCACTAGCACCAGGACGCCTCCTCGGATGCAGCCGCGAACTTTATACATTTTATTTTATTGTATTGTATTGTAGGGTTTCAGGAAGATAACAAATAGTCTCCATCGATTCCGGCGGGCTGCACTGGTCTCAGCAGCTGCTCCCTTTGTATTGGTGCGGCGCGGTCTCTCTCTTTGGGTAACGAGAGAGCCCGCAAGGCTCCGGCTCGGCCTCTCTCAGTTTGGGCAGACACGCCGGGCTCTCTTCGTCTTCTCGGGATCCCCGCCCACCAACAGGCCGCAACTCTGCCTGACTTCCGTGGGGCTCTCCTCGTTCTCCTGAGAGCCCCGCCCGCAACCAGGTAATCTTTGCCTGCCTTCCAGTTTCGGCGTTCGCACCAGGTCCGCCGCAAGAGCCCTCTCCTCCGGCTTCCGTAAATGCAGAAACAGGTGCCCACACCTTCTCTCCGCGCGGGAGGGCGTCATGCCGTGGAAGTGCCCCACACACTTCCCTGAGGCACAAGCCCACCCAAGGGCCCATACACTCAGGGCACTAGAATCCTGTAGCGCCGCAAGCTCAGGGCTACAGGACAAAGTAAAGAAAATCCAGCGCTCAGCCTGTCTCCTCCTTTAAGGCACAACCAGGGGGCAGGCAGCTCTTTTCTCCAATACTCTGGCAGGGGTAGGGCTGGCACAGGCAGGCCAGCACACTGGGTCTCCTCCGCAGAACAGCAGTCCCTTCAGCTGGCCAGCAGGGCAGCAGGTCAGTCCTCCAGTGGCGGTTCCTCTTGCCAGTCAAGCAGCCTGCCGGCCGCAGGCTTCAAGTAAGCACCCAGTAGCACACACTCATGGGGTCACAGCCCCAATATTTATACCATAATTGTCTTTGTTCTTAGGGCTCTGCGCCCGGTCCAAACCAGTTCTGGGGGCACTTACACCTTTATCTAAAGGTGCACCACCACCTCCTTTGTCAGTGTAGGCTCTGGCCCCAGACACACCACAGGGGGGCGGAGCCAGCATTGTGGAAGGCAGGCACAGTCCCATTCAGTCCCAGGTGCTACTCCTCCCACCACTCCAAATGCAGTTTGGCCTATTCAGCCTAGTGCTGACTCACCCAGCCCCTGTCACTCCAGAGCCAGACATGCAATACACATCAGGCAGGCACAAAGACACATAGCACACAGAAATGCCCACTTCTGAAAGTGGCATTTCTAAAATAGTGATAATAAATCAGCGAACACCATTGCGCAGCATTTATTACCACTATTCCAAACATACCACACTTGACCACTCTACTCCTCTCAGGTCAGGAATTACCACTGAAACATTTATCAGGGACTCCCCAATGCATTCCTATGAGAGGGCAGCCTCACAGTAGTGAGAAACCAAAATGGCTGTTTGTCACTACCAGGACATGCAACACAGTTAAGGCACATGTCCTACCTTTTACCTACAATGCACCCTGCCCATAGGGCTAGCTAGGGCCTACCTTAGGGGTGTCTGATATGTAGCAAAAGGGAAGTCACAGATGTGGCACCCATTTTATGTGCCACGTCACAGCGGCAGTAAACTGCGCGCGCAGGCGCTGCAATGGCAGAGGCGGGAGACAGGTTTGAAAGGCTACTTTGGTGGGTGGCGCAATCAGCGCTGCAAGACCGCCAGTAGCATTTAATTTACTGGCCCTGGGTATCTGGGATACCCCTTTACAAGGGACTGACAGGTAAATTAAATTAGCCAAACAGGTGTAGACCAATCTTACCACGTTTTACCATAGAGAGCACATGCACTTTACACTGGACAGCAGTGATAAAGTGCCCAGAGTCCTAAAACCACCAACACCATGTCAGAAAAAGACTAGGAGGAAGGCAAAAAGTTCAGGGATAAGTCCAACACAACCCCCTTCCAGCCAAACGTCAGGGTAGACCAATCATTACCTTGATGGGCTTCCCTGCTTGGGGTGATAGAACACGGACCCGGGCTCGCAACTGCAGGGGCACACTCCAGTTCTACGCCAATCTGAACCCATGTGGTTCCCTCTGTCAAAGCTCCCAGGACCAACTTAGCTACCCCACTGGGACTCCTAGCTGTCCGCGGCCAGGACCAGAGCCTAGGCACTCCAGATGTCTCTGGTCCCTGCCATCTCACAGAGTGGGGGGCAGTAGCCCCAGGCACATAGTACCCATTCTCCACTCTACCTCTCATCAGTGCAGTTCTAAACTGCCACTGATCCTCCAACCCAGGGTCTGCACCCTCAGGCTGACCAGAGGTCACGGGCGAGGCTCTCCTCCCCCTACCTCTCCTTCTTGGGTTCCGCACTCTCCTCCTAGGAGAGGCACCCCCAGCACACAACTCTCCCACCAGCTCAGGACCTCTCTCCTGTGACTGGTCTCCCAACCTAGGATCTAAACCCCCAGGTTGAACTGGGGTCAGAGGCGAGGACTCCCTCCCTCTGCACCCACTTCCAGAGTTCTGCACCCTCCCACCTGGAGTGGTACCCCCAGAAGACAAAACGGTAGGGACACTGGTTACAGGTGTCCTTCCCTCCGGGTCAGGCGGAACCTGAACCTGGCCTCCCAACCCAGGATCTAAACCCTGCGGTTGAACCGGGATCAGAGGCAAGGACTCCCTCCCTCTGCACCCCCTTCCAGAGTTCTGCACCCTCCCACCTGGAGTGATACCCCCAGAAGACAAACCGGTCAGGACACTGCTTACAGATGTCCTTCCCTCCAGGTCAGGCAGAACCTGAACCTGGCCTCCCAACCCAGGGACTAAACCCTGCGGCTGAGCACCCGCCTGGCACACCAGGACTTCCTGGGGAGCACGCATGCCCCCCCCAAGGGTAACACATACCTCCTGTGTTGCATGACAGTCTGCCTGGCACTGGTCTCCCGACCCGCGTCCATCTGACAATGCGCGAAGACCCCCCCAGGACAGAAGTGGTGTCACCATGGTCACTCCTAGGAGGCTCAGCCCTTATGGCTGGCCCCTGACCCACTGGTTCTCCCACTGGGGACTCTCTCCTCCTCTCACCCCTCCATCTGGACTTCTGCACCCCCCACTTAGGAGTGGCACCGCCAGACACCAGAACTGATGGAGCTCTGCTTACAGACACTCAAAGTTCTCCTGACACGAGAAGATCCCCCTCAATGGATCGCCTACCAGTACAGCCTAGGCTCCCCACCTGGCGTTCCCTTAGGGAACCCTCCAGGCCCTGAGAGTTGGTTTCGGGCACCTTGGGTCACAGCCTACTCTCACTCCATCTCCGCGGAGACAGGACGTGAGCCCTTACACCCCTCCCACTACACCGGGACCTATCTGGGCTACTAAGAACCTTTCCCACCACCCTGGGCTGGGAAATACCTGAGCTACTCCTCTTAGGGTCACTCCCCAATGCCTCCTCAGAACCTCTGTCACTCACCCAGAGGTCTGCCTCCCGTGCAAGCTCCCTGGGATCAGAGAACTCACACTCCAACAGGTGTTGGTGTAACCCTGGAAATCAACAACGGAACATGTGCTCTCTGACAATCAGATTGTGTTGCGGGGATTCTGCTCATACACAGAACTATGCACAAGAAAACAGGACCTCAGTAAATAGGGGTGTACCTCCTATCACCTTAGTACCCAAAATCCCAACCGACTAGCAATAGTGTCTCATTCGGTCTCCTACAAATATCAAGAAGCTACGAATGTTTAGACAACCCAGAACACGAGCACTCCCGACTCACCTCAGAGTCGCGGGAACAAGACAATCTTTCGTTCTCACGTACTTGTCCACAATAAGAATAATCAGAGTCACTAAATAAGTTCAAAATGTTTATTTTGACTATAGTGATTCATAAAACAGTATGCGAACCACGACCAGCAGCAAAATGCATAACACAAGCATCATTAGCATTGTTACAATACCATAGAATACAAAAGGAGTCATCATTTTATAAAGACTGTGAAAAAGGCAAAATAACTGGGCCTAATCACCCTCCCCTTGGTAGTAAGAAGCTATTTTATATAACAGAAGATCTCTAGGCGCTATTAGCAGACCCCCTACCCGAAAGCCTAAACGCAAAGGTTTACATCGTAGAAACAGCAGAGCTCCGGTCCATGGAACGGCTTTCTTCGAGAGTGTTTCAAAAACATGCACCAACGCTATATCAAAGCTCGATTCTTCCATACTGCAGCTGCTGGTAACATGTTTTGTCTAGGTAATAGGGACTGACCAGAACGGAATAACAAGAGACATTGTTGATCGACCTTGCACATTATGTTCAGACAGAATTGAAGGGAAAGCTAAGAACGTGAAAAAAAATCTGTTATCATGTACAGGGCAGAGGCAAAGTGTCGGGAAAACAAACTCTTAGCAGAGGTGTGCGCAAAAGCGGAGCATAGGGCAAGCAAAACTCATGCTAACTGAGCAATGTCGACAATGTATCTAAGGGCCCCCTAACCCCATATAACACCCTCCCCCTGGTAAGTCAGTAGGACATAGACAGAAGAACAAAAACAGAGTCCAAAAGTCAGGCAGTGTTTAGAATATGGTTGAGGGACTTTCTAAAAAAAACAAATCGGAGAAAAAAGGGAAAGTTCGAAGAAAAAGCTAAAGGCACTTTGAGCTTGAAAAAAGAGTCCGTATTCCAGACAGCGGAGTAGGGACGACCCAAGTAGTCAATCCATGAAGGTTTGAGTGCAAAGGAATGCAATTCCTTCCAATAGTTCATTATTGTCATTGGTAGAAAAAAGCGATGACATCCAATTTAGTAAGTCGAAGGAACAAACATGTTCCTCACAAGCAGGAGCATCCAAAAGTAGAAATGGGAAACTTGTGTGATATTCAATTAAACTTCGTTGTAGGAAAGTCTGCGCCGCCGCACAGATATCCCATTGATCCAAGATCCCAAGTAAAGCTGCACGCGTCATTTGACCATCCACAGAACAAGCCTCGTCATGCGCCTCTAAGGGACCCATCAACCGGCTGAAATCAGGGATTGGACAACACGTGTTCGACAAACAAAGTTCCATCACCCAGGAGAAATTACATCTTTTGCAGTTAATCACTGGCTGCACGCAAGTAAAATAGGCAAAGCGGAATGTCAAGTCGTAACTTACGTCAAGCGTTGCTAAAGACAAGCATCCCAAAGCCTCATATAGGCGATTACGGTACTGTTGTAGCTGGGCCGGCATGTGCAGAGCCACAAAGAGAGCATCCATTACGAAGCACAAGGAGGAGAAGCTGCCAGCGCCAATATTAAGGGGAACCCTCCGAAAACGCTGGAAAAAATAGAATGGATAAAAGCCGGTATTACCCCGAATATTGTTTGAAAGGAAGAGACCAGGCCAGATCCCACACATTTAAAAAAATGTGCAAGGCCTGACGTCTCAGATGCATTAAATATTTGGTGAATTAGTTCCCCAAAATGAAGTGGGAGGTTAGTGTTAAGAAGGGACTGTATCTCACTCGAGGTCCGAGCCACCTGCAATCTGAATGTTTCCCGGGCGGAAGTGAGGGCCACCTCTTGTTGGAATAAAAGGGCCTTGACCCTGCTTAACTTGTTTAACTCTGTTTTCAAAGTCGGAATGGAAGGCCAAAGCGAAGAATCCAAACTCCCCTGCGGGGGCGGGAAAAGGACATTGCTACAGCAAGTTACTCGCTGGGAAACTGTTACCAAGTATGGGACTCCCGCCCGCAAACCACAGCAGTCTTGATTGTTTAAAATGAGATAGCTGCCGTTAGTAAGCAATGTAAAGACAGGCGTGATGGATGGTACTGGGGTCCCCTTTAAAAAGCAAGCTAGATTCGGCGCTGACACGTTGCACTCGCCGTGCAGTTTAATGTGTTTGCACACAAGAGAGTGACCCACTGTTGAATCACACTCCTCCCCTGTAAGGAAAACCTCTTTATCCTCCCTCAGACACCGATAAGCAAAGGGCAGGGTCCATAACTCATGCAGAAAAGCACTACCAAGCGGTTCAAAGCAGCCAACAGGAAAGTGTTGCATACATGATGTAAAATGAAAAAGCGAAAAGGGCAAATCGATAACCCCATGAATTAACCACACAGCAGAGTCAGTTTCCGCTACGGAAAACAGTAAAGGTTCTAATTGTTCAATATGTAACAGCGTGTATATAGCATCCTTCATGGACATAAACCTTTGTTTATCAGTCAGGTTAAAAGGCAAAAATAAAGCAGTGGCATTCAAATAATCCCAAGGCACTTTACCCATTTTCAGGGTCTGCAATGTCCAAGCGAATTGCATGACCGACCTCAACTGATTTTGACCATGATATAACACAGAGACCCTCGGTCTAGGTCCACTCTCTCCCCGCAGCTCCGCTGTGCCATCTCTTGCCTCCAGACCTGACCTCCTCCTTGGGAGGTTCGAGGCTGCTGCCCGCTCCTGCGCCTGCTGCCCGCTCCAA
Organism: Calotriton arnoldi; assembly: GCA_963921515.1. Taxonomy (NCBI): domain Eukaryota; kingdom Metazoa; phylum Chordata; class Amphibia; order Caudata; family Salamandridae; genus Calotriton; species Calotriton arnoldi. The sequence continues at coordinate 179,732 of CAWUFW010001868.1, read as the reverse complement.
CTGGGACCAGACTGCCTGCAACCACCGTAACCTTTCTCAGCCGTTTTTTTCTTAATTTTTCCCTGTTGTGCCACTGTTATTGTGCCCATCTGTGTCTTGCTCTAATTCCACCACTGTTTTTATTTTCTTGTGCCTGCCTGTTCCTTTCCCCTTTCGCCGCTGCTGCCCCTGCGGCCCCTCCCCCCCCGGAATTCCCCCCCGGAATTCCCCTCCGGAATTCCCCCACTCCCGCCTCCCAGCCTCTCCTCCCTCCCACCTCCCCTACTTAATGGCGGCCGCTGCGCGGTTGCGCAGAGAACGCGCGCAGCTGTCGCGCCGCCGGCGCGCCAAAGACAAGCCCGTCTGCGCCCGTCCGCGACCCGACCGCGGCCAGCGCCAAGAACTCTGGACCTCCCACTACCCATCACTACGACACCACCACCCTCCTCGCACTCAACCCTGGAAGACTTAGAGAATGCCAACAGGCCTCGCCGAACATGACCCACGGCCAGTTCTCCTGCCTCCACTGCCGCCAGACCCTCACCGCCACCCCGGCCTCCAACACCGCGGACGCCAGCACCGGGGACACCCTAAACTGCATCCTCCTCAACGTACACTACGTACTCAAACACACCATGGAAATCTGGAACCTACTCGACTCTCTCTCGCCCGGCATCGCCTTCTTCACAGAGACCTGGACCAACGGATCCTCCACCCCCCACATCAGCACCGCCATCCCAGACGGATACAAGATCCAGAGGAAAGACCGCCGCAACCACCCAGGAGGGGGCCTCGCCATCGCCCACAAGAGCACCCTCCGCCTCACCACTTCCAGCGAAACCTTCCCCTCTGCCGAACACCTGCACTTCCAGATCCAGACCACCCCCAAAGCCACACTCCGAGGAACCCTCATCTACAGACCCCCCGGCCCACGAACACCCTTCGCCACCACCATCACCGACTTCATCGCACCCCACGCCATCGCCTCAGCAAACTACATACTCATTGGAGACCTGAACTTCCACCTCGACAACCCCAGCGACCCCAACTCCACTATCCTTTGTGACAACCTCGCCAGCATCGGACTTAAACAACTCGTCAACACACCGACCCACAGAGCAGGACACACCCTCGACCCCATCTTCGCGGTAGGAAACAGCGTCCAATTCAGCCACACAACGCAGCCGCCATGGACCGACCACCACTGCGTACACTTCGCCATCAACAAACCCAAGGCACCCAAACCAGCCCCACGCCCACCTCGAAGGAACTGGAGCAAGGTTACCGACGAGCAACTTAACTCCACCCTAACCTGAGACAACCACACCTGGGCACCCGACGCAAATGACGCAAACAACGCAGCCAGAGAACTCCACACCTGGATCTTCAACTGCGCAGATGAGCTCGCCCCGCTACGCAACCCCGACAGACTACGCCCCAGGAAAGCCGCCTGGTTCACCACCGCTCTCCAAGAAGCCAGACGTACCTGCAGACGCCTGGAGAAGAACTGGAGAAACACCGAGACAACCGAAAACCACACCACCTACTAGGACGCCTTGACGGACTACCATAACCAGATCAGAGCCACCAAGAGGAACTTCATCCACAACAAAATCCTGGCCAACTCCACCAACTCCAAGGAACTTTTCAGTGTCATTCAGGAATTCACCAACCCACGCAGCGAAGCCACAGACATCACACCATCCCAGGACTTCTGCGACAAGCTTGGAACCTATTTCCACCTCAAGATCAAAAACCTCTATGACAACTTCATCGACCATCCACCAGGTGCCACAGAGGGCCCCCGCCCCCAGAAACACCAGCCAGCCCACCATCTCCAACTGGACACCGATCACAGCCGAAGACACCGCCTCGACCATGAAAAGCATCCACTCGGGGCCCCCACCGACCCCTGCCCCCTCACATCTACCACAGAGCTGCGGCTGCCATCGCACCCGAACTACAACGCACCATCAACACCACCTTCAAAACAGGCACCTTCCCAGACGACTGGAAGCGCGCAGAAGTCAGACCCCTGCTCAAGAAGCCCACAGCTGACCCCACCGACCTCAAGAACTATCGGCCCATCTCGCTCCTCCCCTTTGCAGCCAAAGTTGCAGAGAAAACAGTCAACAGGAAACTGACATGATTCATTGAAGAGAACGCCGTCCTAGACCCGTCCCAATCCGGATTCCGAAGCAACCACAGCACAGAGACCGCCCTACTCGCCGCCACAGATGACATCCGCACCCTCCTGGACCAAGGCCACTCCGCAGCCCTCATCCTACTCGACCTATCAGCGGCCTTCGACACCGTCTCCCACCGCACACTAGTCGCCAGACTACACGACGCAGGCATACAAGGAACAGCCCTGGACTGGATCCGATCATTCCTCACTGGAAGAAGCCAAAGGATCAGACTCCCACCCTTCCTCTCCGACCCCATGAAAATCACCTGCGGAGTCGCACAGGGTTCATCACTGAGCCCCACCCTCTTCAACATATACATGGCCCCCCTCGCAGCCATCGTCCGAAAACACGGCCTCAACATCATATCCTACGCCGACGACACCCAGCTCATCCTCTCCCTCACCAAAGACCCCACCACTGCCAAACTCAACTTCCAGAAAGGAATGCAAGACGTCGCAGTCTGGATGACCAACAGCTGCCTGAAGCTCAATGCCGAGAAGACAGAAGTCCTCGTCCTTGGTACCACCCCTTCTGCATGGGACAGCACCTGGTGGCCGACCGCCCTTGGAAGCCCACCTACCCCCTCAGACCACGCCAAGAACCTCGGCATCGTACTCGACTCATCACTCACCATGAACCGACAGGTCAATGCCGTCACCTCCAGCTGCTTCAACACCCTCCGCATCCTCCGCAAGACCTTCAAGTGGATCCCCCTGAGTCAAGGAAGACAATCACCCACGCACTCATCACCAGCAGACTGGACTATGGAAACGCACTCTATGCCAGCATCAACAAGTCCCTACTCCGCAAACTCCAAACAATACAGAACACCGCCGCCAGACTCGTCCTCGGCATCCCCCGACACGAACACATCAGCCAACACCTACGAAGTCTCCACTGGCTCCCCGTGGAGAAAGAGTCACTTTCAAAATCCTCACTCACGCCTACAAATGCCTACACAACACGGACCCAAATACCTCAACGACAGAATCAACTTCCATGTACCCAAAAGAAACCTCTGATCTTCCAACCTCGCACTGGCCGAAACCCCGCGCATCCACAGAGCCAGAGCAGGCGGAAGATCCTTCTCTCACATTGCAGCCAAGACCTGGAACGAAGCTACCGGCAGACATCAGACGCGCCCCTCCCTGAACACCTTCAGGAAGACCCTCAAGACCTGGCTCTTCGGCTAAACAGATCTGCGGACCCCCCCCAACGCCTTGAGACCCTCACGGGTGAGTAGCGTGCTTACAATTCCCTGATTGATTGACAGAGACATCACTTTGCACAATATCTACTACAGAAGAAACAATATTGTCCAAGGTGTAAATGCATGAAGAAAGTGTGTTAATGCTGTTATCCACTACTGCAAGGACTTTTTCTAAATTTGCCTGATCAATTTGACGCAGACGGAAGGCTGCTTCCATCTGTGAAAGCTTCCAAATTTCATTATAAGCGGCATAAATAAATCGCTTGGCCCTTGGATTACGTGGGCCCAGGAGAAAATCAGCCAAATTTATATCGTTCGATAGGAGGGAAAGGTGCTGTTTCACAGATGCCAGGGTAGAGTGTTCTAACCACTGCTGGCACAATTTACCTACTGAGTATATAGTCACAGAATGTTGAGTTGGATAACGAGGGTCAGGCTTAGTCCGAATAAAACCAGGTGTAATATTATAGAAACGCAATTGGCATGCATTTGCATTAGTTTGCCACACCAACCATCCTGATGAATCAACCTCAGAAACATTAAAGGAGGCATTTCGAAGGAGCGCCTGCAAAGCCTCAATGGTGTAGTTATTATTACGTATACGCCAATTGTCATATTCAGCTAATAAAGGAACGGAGGGGGTATTCAGGTTTTTGGTAGTCGCAAGTCCATAACAGGACGATTGGTATATTGTGTCATTTAAAAATAACAATTGAGCCGGGATCAGGCAGGCACAATGTAATGCCTCAGTGCCCTGTACCTGCCAGGGCTTCGTGCCCCAGGTTGACTTTAAATCTATAGCCTGTTTCCAATGTTCATAACCGTATGTGGCCAACTGTGTTCTAAACAAGTTGGCGTAAATTAGTTTAGTGTGTGATAACAGGTACTTAGATGTAGGGGATTTTTGAAGCCTAAAAAAATAGGATTCAGGATTAGTCAAATCATAATCTGAAAAATAGGTGAACTTATTTCTAAGAGTTTTAGAACTCCCCTGCAAGGGAGTTGGACAATGTTCTCATTGGGTAAAATTAAAAACAGGTCTTATTGTGTTGGTTTTGTGTAAAAAATGATGCCCATAATGTTGATAGCAAAAGAGATCACCATAATTGGCAGAATTTAAATATAAATCCTCAGCATCAAAGACAGCATAATATTTTAAATCTGAAAACAATGCATGAACTGCCTGCACATCCCAATCATCTGGATGTATGTCCCGTGTCACCACATCCCTAATGAGACGCGAAACACGTATGGAACTCGAAGGACCTCAGTCGGGCCATGAATTTCGTAAGCTACTTTGTCCCAAACTATGCCATCAGGAACAGGGAAAGCTGAAATGTTCACAAAAGACTGGTCACGTTTCATGACATGGGACGATGTGTGAGGAGCCAAAGTTCCATCGACCATTTGTACTGCAGAGCGTTCAGGGAGATAATGGCCATTTATGAGCAAAAAGAACACTGTCACAAATCCAATTGACATGAAGAGGATGCATCAGACAAACTGAATGATGAGGAGGACGGGGCCGAAGAAAGTTTTGTCTGTTCTCCTTCACAGGCACTCACTGGACTTGCAAGCAAAGACAAAAGTGCCGAATCTTCCAGTCGTACCCGTGGGCTTGATGGCAAGTCACCCACTGAATCAATAGCCGGAATAGGGCACCCAATTTCAATCGCAGAAGAAGATTGTCGCAAAGGTTGAAGATCGATCACAGTGTCCATCATATGAGCAGACATCCTTGTGGCAGTAGATGACTTCAAAGGCAATGGAGTTAAAGAAATGGCGTTGCACGAAACTGCAGGTGTTAGACTATTCAGAATCGGCCACACGGTGTAACTTGACATGGTCCACTGAGATGTACCTGTTGTCTCTGCGACCTGGCAACGGTGGTAGAATGACTGTACGAGTACCCTTCGGTCCAAGTACTGAAACTGGAGCCCGGTAAGAGGGACCAAATTCTTTTTTGTTCTCAATTTTCTCTCTCACCAGATCTCCAATTTTAGGAAGCTAGCCGGTAACAGGATTCAGTAGTGCATCAGCAGGCGAAGATGGCATATGATCAGTTGTCAGAGTGTCACGTGCCTTTTGTAGATCCTGTAACATAGCAGAATGATTATCTACATCAAGCTTAGAGGCAGCCGCCACAATGTCCAGACCATCAAGGTCAGGAACAAACATGTGAAAGCCAAAGAGCATTTCGTAAGGGATCCGCCCACCCAGAGATCTTCTAGGGAGATTATTTAGTGCACGTTGGACCCCATACAAGTGGGACAGCCAGTCCCTGCCAGTACCTAAGACTCTAGCTGTCAAGGATTGCTTTAAGTCACGGTTCATTCGCTCCACAACCGAATTGCCCTCAGGCCTGTATGGAGACGAAAACTGCACCTGTACCCCCAATGACTTCATCGCATCCTTGTAAGCCTTAGAGGCAAACGCTGGACCTTGGTCAGAATGGAAGGTACCACAGGCAAGCATCCCGATAAAGACACGCAAATCCCTGATGACATTTCGAGCGTCAGCACTACGTTGTGGCCAGACCCACATGAATCGAGTGCACGAATCAACCGCAACCAAGATATACTTGTATGCAGTATCAGAAGAAAGAGGACCGCAGTGATCAAGATAGACACAGCCAAAAGGTCTATTAGAAATACATAACTGAGTTTGTGGCGGACGTGGGACCGTCGAAGGTTTGATTTGTTGACAAACATCGCAGCAAAAGAACATAGTTACGAGTCTGTTTATATAAACCACGCCACCAGTAACGTTGCTGAAGAATAGAGACTGTTGCCGACACACCAGCATGGGCCGAAGCAATGCCTTCGTGTGCGGCCTTGATCAAAGCATGTCTGCGGTCAGAGTTGGGAATCAGCCGATCCCCAACCGAAGGAATGGTAGCATAAGGAACCTGTTCGGGAGTTACATGATAAGAGTACTTAGAAGGGAAACCTGCAGGATAATTACCTCCCTCCCTTGTTGCAGCGACCGCTGCCAGAATCTCATTATCAATCTTAGTCATAGATCTTGTAACTGCTGCTACTGAACACGTGACTACTGCAGACTTGGCTGCTTCATCAGCCAAAGAATTACCAAGAGCGTGCGTTCCGACACGCTGGTGGCCAAGAGTGTGAATAACATGTGTGAGAGGCAGACGTTGTTTAAGATCTGCCACTCGAACCCAAAGCGTTTTATGCTTAATTGCGCTGCCTTTAGAATCGCGGTAATCCTTTTGAGACCAAAAGAATAAGTTGTCATTGAACGACTGGACACAATAGTACGAATCGCACACAATAAGGGTATTCACAAGAGGATCAGCAAACTCTAAAGCTAGAACAAGAGCACGCAGCTCCGCCAATTGTGCCGTACAGCCTCCAAGTGCCTGCGTGTGCACAATGGAAGACTTAAACTCTCCATCTTCAATGGAGCCATGCAACAATAGCGCAGGCTGCTGAATAAACATGTTTGGAACCCGTGGCCGGTTGCACCGAGCCATCGGTATAAATGATGCATTTGTATTCACTCAGAGGAAGAAGCGACAAAGGAGGCGGATGAACAAATTCATACTGTAAAAACTCCTGAGTCTGAAGTGATGGATCAAAGACAAACGTGTCATCAGAAGACGTCAAAGAAGTAGCCCACTGAATCCACCTTGGGTGTAATGCCTTCGAGTTAGGTACACTTGCTTTAGTCACCGCTTCCAAAGCAGGGAAGGGGGTGACCATAAGAATGCGTTTGCCCTGCGCCAGCGAGCGTTCCTTTAGAATCGCCATCGGCACTGCCGTCAATATTTTTTCAACAGAGGTATTGTGTCTCCTTCATTGAACGTCAAGTACGTGAAACCCACTGCCCCTGAAATGATATATATTACCAGGTTTGTGGTGTTATCACGAGTCATTAAGAAGTTAGTCGCAAGCAGATCCGCCTGCAAAGACTGCAGAATGGAAGAATGTTCCGAAAGCCAGCTGGCAGATGAAAACTTAGGTTGTATCAACGCATAAAGCGGTTTGATACGCTGGGCATAATTGGGAATGTAAGTCCTCCCGAAATTAAAAATACCCAGCAAGGATTGTAACTTTTTCAAAGAAGAAGGTGGTTGCAAATATGCACATTTCTCTAGGAAGTGAGGTGCTAAACCCTTTCCCTCGTTATTGAGCTCATAGCCCAAAAAGAGCACTGCCAGATGGGCAATGTGTGACTTTGCAAAATTGAACTTATAACCGTAGTCGGCAAAAGACAATATTATGTGGTCGACTCGGTCAAGATGCGGGGCGAGGTCGTCGCCAGTCAATTAGATGTCATCAACGTACGACAAGGTCTCAGGGTCAATGTCATGCAACAAAGACACAATGCGCTGCAAATGCCCCGGGGCTATTCTTATACCCAATAGGCAATCGTGTAAATTTTTTCTGATTTCCGACGGCACTGAATGCTGTCAGGTCACTACTCGCACGGTCGAGATTGTGACTGTAGAAAACATTGGAAATGTCAAGTGTTGTCTTGTATTTTTTATGAACAATATTATTCACCAGCGCCGAGCTGTGTGTATTTTGCACCGCAAAGGTGCGGCAATGGCTGTTCAAATTTCTATAATCCAATACAATACGAAATGAACCATCTGGTTTAGGGACAGTAAAGAGAGGATTATTCATAGGTGATGTACATGACTCAATTACCCCCTTATACTCCAATTGTCTTAGAATGTCACAAACCGAATCTTTTGCTTCACGTTTGATGGGATATTGAGGTTGTGGCATAGAGCGCAACGGTATCTCATGAGCTGGCGAATCAACGTCCCAACCCACCTGATAGCGATACACCGCTGGGGCTAAGGCCAAAGCCCATTCCTCTGCGTAAGCCTGAGCGCGGTCCTCAGGGACACAACAGGAAAAACTCGGAAGTATCACATCTTCCCCTCTAGAAGAGGCTAATACAAAGGGTGGAGGCCAATCTTTCTCCGCCAATAAAATGTCATATGTAGCGGTTAAATTCTCCCAGAAAACCACCTTAATGGGACGCACTATATCACCTTCAATTTGGAAAAGGACTTCCGGGGGGGCAACCCAGGTATCTGCAGTCTCAATAGTAACAAATGTATCAGTTGCTGTCACATAAAGAAGGGGACGTAGAGCCTCCCTGACTATGGTAACTTCCGCCGTGCTGTCGAGCAGAGTCACTGCCCATGTCCAATCCAGGAGTCGCGTTCTCACTGTCTGTGGCATACCTCGCTGTTAATGCGGCAACCCTTTTCTTCTGGAAAGGAGGTCGGGTACGAGCAAAATCACCCTGCTTGTCCTTGACTTCAAACTGTCGAGGCAGTTCACGAGGTTGTGTCGCAGGTTGACTTGTACTTCGTTCCTGGCGACCACCTCCACCGGCTTGTGAGCCTGATGTTTCCTGTAAAGAACGAGGAGAACGCTGATCAGGAACCTGAAACCTATCAGGAGACTTAATTTTAGCGCGATCGCGCAAGTCATAAGTACGTTCAGAAGCTTCAGGGGTCGGTGAACTGGCACGCGAACCCTGCTTCTGCTGTTGGGAACTCTGTTTCTTATTCCTTTGCCAATTCTTTTTAGGAAAGAAAGGGCGCCCATCCTTCTCAGGCTGGGCTTTCTGTTGAGTTAGAGATTGCGTTTGCGGTTGTGTCGTAGGCTTATTTCCCAAACTATTGCGGCCTATGGTTTTATAAGCCTTCGCAATAATCTTAGGTAATTCTCGTGGATTGTCAGCCTCCGCGACCGCCTCTAAGCGGTTTGCTACTTGAAAGCTAACGGCATCGCCCTTGACATTCGCAAGGATCATATCAGCAACCATGTCGAACACTCCTACCAGTCTCATCCCCAGCTCGACTGCCGCTTCGGCTCCGTGTTCATCTTGAACGCGTTTAATCACAGAGGGGAGTATGGTCATGGAGGGAGTGCCGAAACACATAGAATATACCGCTGCAAACACCCTGCCCCAGGTGTTACAATCAGCCAATTCTGGGATTAAGTCTTTGGGTAGACTAATAGTTAAGATCCTGTGTTTCTCCACAGGAGTTGTATTAGGAAAGACAGCTTTTATCTGTCCAAATTTTTCGGCAAGCCAATAAGGAAATTCATCCTTATTCTGTGGGCGTTTGCCCATGACAGCATTAACCATAAGGGGACTGATGGTCACGCCACTAGGACCCGCAGGTTGTACAGCAGCGCCAGGTGGTCCCACCTGGACGGTGCGAGTTACGTACTGTATTACCACTCTATATACGCGTACTAACAATATATGTAAGACGCGGAGCTCTGCCAGAGTTGCAGTTGTAAAAGCACGTGGGTGTGGGGTAAACCCAGCCAAAACAGGCCATGTGGCCCCATCTATAGATAAAGGGCCTAAACGGACTTCCGTTAATGGGTGAGGAAGGGCGCCATTAAACCAAATACGGTGTTGCCAAGCTGTAAGCGGAATCTCAAGAGCTCTACAAGGCTGATACTGCTGAGGAACGGCAGTGGGTGTATATGTATGAAACATATCATCAGTTCCATCCACCGCCGGTAAGGTGACCCAAGAGTAAAAATCTTCAAACTGGTGAGCCGGATCGGCTTCCACCACGAAAATAAGCACGGCCCCAGCATCAGAGACTGCATAACGAGTCAAGTGCGCCCTCAGCGCGGCTCTGCTATGAGCCGGAATGTCAACCACAGCCATTATGGAGAAGACAGTAAAACAACTTAAAGAGTGGCAGCGCAAACTCAGGTTATATGGAAAGAAAAACCTTTTAAAACTTCAAGCTTGAATAAACCTATAAAATTGACAATATAGGAGGCTACTCCGTCACAGCTGTCTCCGGAAACAGAAGTGAGGGTATTGTGGACCAGCACTACTCAAGCGTCTCGCAGATAAGAACCAGACCAAACGTTGGCGGCGCCATGTTGCGGGGATTCTGCTCATACACAGAACTATGCACAAGAAAACAGGACCTCAGAAAGTAGGGGTGTACCTCCTATCACCTTAGTACCCAAAATCCCAACCGACTAGCAATAGTGTCTCATTCGGTCTCCTACAAATATCAAGAAGCTACGAATGTTTAGACAACCCAGAACACGAGCACTCCCGACTCACCTCAGAGTCGCAGGAACAAGACAATCTTTGGCTCTCACGTACTTGTCCACAATAAGAATAATCAGAGTCACTAAATAAGTTCAAAATGTTTATTTTGACTATAGTGATCCATAAAACAGTATGCGAACCACGACCAGCAGCAAAATGCATAACGCAAGCATCATTAGCATTGTTACAATACCATAGAATACAAAAGGAGTCGTCATTTTATAAAGACTGTGAAAAAGGCGAAATAACTGGGCCTAATCACCCTCCCCTTGGTAGTAAGAAGCTATTTTATATAACAGAAGATCTCTAGGCGCTATTAGCAGACCCCCTACCTGAAAGCCTGAACGCAAAGGTTTACATCATAGGAACAGCAGAGCTCAGCTCCATGGAACGGCTTTCTTCGAGAGTGTTTCAAAAACATGCAACAACGCTATATCAAAGCTCGATTCTTCCATACTGCAGCTGCTGGTAACATGTTTTGTCTAGGTAATAGGGACTGACCAGAACAGAATAACAAGAGACATTGTTGATCGACCTTGCACATTATGTTCAGACAGAATTGAAGGGAAAGCTAAGAACGTGAAAAACAATCTGTTATCATGTACAGGGCAGAGGCAAAGTGTCGCGAAAACAAACTCTTAGCAGAGGCGTGCGCAAAAGCAGCAGCATAGGGCAAGCAAAACTCATGCTAACTTAGCAATGTCGACAATGTATCTAAGGGCCCCCTAACCCCATATAACAATTGAACAGCCCTTCAACATTGTTTGCCGTGCTACCCATCACCCAACCTTCCAGTGCATCACAACACTCATCCACAAACTCCCCCCTAGACTGGTGAGTCAGCTTCCTACTGCCCCTGAACCTCAACCTATACCGTTCAGGTGTGACACCCTCTTCCTGGGAACTAGGTACCATACTCTGGGCTCTGGGAGTGGGACTTCCTGCACTGGACTCCATATTGCTGCCACCACTGGACCCCACCCTCACTGGTGAGTCCAGGCCACTAAAACTACACTCAGGGGACACATCCTCAAGAGCTAGCTTTTCCCTGGTGAAGGCCCTCTCTGCCTCCGCCATCCTCTCCTGCGCTAAGACCCTCTCAGTCTCTAGCTTTTTCTCTTCAAGGCCCAATGCCCAACTCCTGAGCCAACAATGCCTTTTTCTCCTCTAAGGCTCTCTGGGCCTCTCTGTGCCCCGCACTCAGCTGCGCTAGCCCCATGGCATGCTCCAATTTGAGCTTCTCTAAAGCCAGCTGATGCTGCTCCCTCTCCTTCTGCCTGTCCACCAACTCCTCTGGGGACCATGAAAGGGATTGGGCACTACCCCTGGCACTAGACCCAGCAAGGGACTCCCTCTCTACGGGGTCCTCACTATCTACTGGCGTCCCTGCCCTGTCATTTTCTCCCTCCTGCGCAGACTCTTCAGGGCCTTCCCCAGACCCACTACCCTCTTGGTATGCGGACTGGGAACCCTCCCTCTCCTGGTCCTCCCATGCCCATATTTTCTCTTGCTACTGGAGTAGGGTTTCCTGAAGATCTAGCTGGGTGTCTGACCCCTTCACTACTAGGTCTCTCTCTTCACAGAACCCCCTCAACTCCAACATACTGTATTTGAGCAACTCCCTTACATTAAAGGTAGATTCCATTTTTGGCAAGGCAGCGACCCTTGACCTTGCCAGGTAGGTCGCTCCCCCGCCACACAGCTCTGCCTGTGTTGTCCTGCCGGCTGCTGCTGCTGGTAAGCTCGCCCCTCTGCTGTTGCCTCGGTGCCCGTTTTTGCTTCTGTTCCCCTCGTGCCCCCATTTCTTGTGTCCATTTTTTGCCTTCTGTTTCCCCTCGTGCCCCCATTTATTGTGTCCATTTTTTTGCCTTCTGTTCCCCCTCGTGCCCCCATTTCTTGTGCCCGTTTTGCTTCTGTTCCCTCGTGCCCCCATTTCTTGTGTCCACTTTTTTGCCTTCTGTTTCCCCTCGTGCCCCCATTTCTTGTGCCCGTTTTGCTTCTGTTCCCCTCGTGCCCCCATTTCTTGTGTCCATTTTTTGCCTTCTGTTTCCCCTCGTGCCCCCATTTCTTGTGTCCACTTTTTTGCCTTCTGTTTCCCCTCGTGCCCCCATTTCTTGTGCCCGTTTTGCTTCTGTTCCCTCTCTTGCCCCCATTTCTTGTGTCCATTTTTTTGCCTTCTGTTTCCCCTCGTGCCCCCATTTCTTGTGTCCACTTTTTTGCCTTCTGTTTCCCCTCGTGCCCCCATTTCTTGTGCCCGTTTTGCTTCTGTTCCCTCTCGTGCCCCCATTTCTTGTGTCCATTTTGCCTTCTGTTCCCCCTCGTGCCCCCATTTTGCTGTGCCCAACTTTGCCTTCTGTACCCCCGCCGCTGCGTCCCCTGCGGCCCCGCCCCCCTGACTGCCCATTCGCTGCCCCTGCCTCCCGCCTCCCAGCTGCTCCTCCCTCCCAGCTCCCCATATATGGCGGCCGCTGCGCGGTGAGGAGAGCGACCCTTGACCTTGCCAGGTAGGTCACTCCCCCGCCACACAGCTCCGCCTGTGTTGTCCTGCCCGCTGCTGCTGCTGGTAAGCTCGCCCTCTGCTGTTGCCTCGGTGCTCGTTTTGCTTCTGTTCCCTCGTGCCCCCATTTCTTGTGTCCACTTTTTTGCCTTCTATTTCCCCTCGTGCCCCCATTTCTTGTGCCCGTTTTGCTTCTGTTCCCCTCGTGCCCCCATTTCTTGTGTCCATTTTTTGCCTTCTGTTTCCCCTCGTGCCCCCATTTCTTGTGTCCACTTTTTTGCCTTCTGTTTCCCCTCGTGCCCCCATTTCTTGTGCCCATTTTGCTTCTGTTCCCCCTCGTGCCCCCATTTCTTGTGTCCATTTTTTTGCCTTCTGTTTCCCCTCGTGCCCCCATTTCTTGTGTCCATTTTGCCTTCTGTTCCCCCTCGTGCCCCCATTTTGCTGTGCCCAACTTTGCCTTCTGTACCCCCCGCCGCTGCGTCCCCTGCGGCCCCGCCCCCCTGACTGCCCATTCGCTGCCCCTGCCTCCCGCCTCCCAGCTGCTCCTCCCTCCCAGCTCCCCATATATGGCGGCAGCTGCGCGGTGAGGAGAGCGACCCTTGACCTTGCCAGGTAGGTCGCTCCCCCGCCACACAGCTCCGCCTGTGTTGTCCTGCCCGCTGCTGCTGCTGGTAAGCTCGCCCCTCTGCGGTTGCCTCGGTGCTCGTTTTGCTTCTGTTCCCCTCGTGCCCCCATTTCTTGTGTCCACTTTTTTGCCTTCTGTTTCCCCTCGTGCCCCCATTTCTTGTGCCCGTTTTGCTTCTGTTCCCCTCGTGCCCCCATTTCTTGTGTCCATTGTTTGCCTTCGGTTTCCCCTCGTGCCCCCATTTCTTGTGTCCACTTTTTGCCTTCTGTTTCCCCTCGTGCCCCCATTTCTTGTGCCCATTTTGCTTCTGTTCCCCCTCGTGCCCCCATTTCTTGTGTCCATTTTTTTGCCTTCTGTTTCCCCTCGTGCCCCCATTTCTTGTGTCCATTTTGCCTTCTGTTCCCCCTCGTGCCCCCATTTTGCTGTGCCCAACTTTGCCTTCTGTACCCCCCCCCCCTGCGTCCCCAGCGGCCCGCCCCTGACTGCCCATTCGCTGCCCCTGCCTCCCGCCTCCCAGCTGCTCCTCCCTCCCAGCTCCCCATATATGGCGGCCGCTGCGCGGTGAGGAGAGCGACCCTTGACCTTGCCAGGTAGGTCGCTCCCCCGCCACACAGCTCCGCCTGTGTTGTCCTGCCCGCTGCTGCTGCTGGTAAGCTCGCCCCTCTACTGTTGCCTCGGTGCCCGTTTTGCTTCTGTTCCCGTCGTGCCCCCATTTCTTGTGTCCACTTTTTTGCCTTCTGTTTCCCCTCGTGCCCCCATTTCTTGTGCCCGTTTTGCTTCTGTTCCCCTCGTGCCCCCATTTCTTGTGTCCATTTTTTGCCTTCTGTTTCCCCTCGTGCCCCCATTTCTTGTGTCCACTTTTTTGCCTTCTGTTTCCCCTCGTACCCCCATTTCTTGTGCCCGTTTTGCTTCTGTTCCCCCTCGTGCCCCCATTTCTTGTGTCCATTTTTTTGCCTTCTGTTTCCCCTCGTGCCCCCATTTCTTGTGTCCATTTTGTCATCTGTTCCCCCTCGTGCCCCCATTTTGCTGTGCCCAACTTTGCCTTCTGTACCCCCCGCTGCTGCGGCCCCTGCGGCCCCGCCCCCCTGACTGCCCATTTGCTGCCCCTGCCTCCCGCCTTCCAGCTGCTCCTCCCTCCCAGCTCCCCATATATGGCGCCCGTCCGCGCCTGGACCGCGCCCAGAGCCAGAACCCCTGGGCCGCGCGCCCCCCGCTCCAGCCTCGAGGACCGACGCCGTTACGATGCCACCACACTCCACGCTCTCAACCCCGGACGGACACACAACTGCTTCAAGGCCGCCCCGAAACGCATACATGGCCCCTTCACCTGCCGGAACTGCAGCTACACCAGCCTCAGAGCAACCGAAGCGCCCGCCAAGAAGGACCTCAACCACCTCCGATGCATCCTACTGAACACCCGCTCCGCACGCAAACACGCCGTCGAGCTCTGGGACCTGCTCGACACATCATCACCAGACGTCGCCTTCCTGACAGAGACCTGGATGAACGACTCCTCCGCACCCGACATCGCCATAGCCATCCCAGACGGCTATAAGATCACCCGCAGAGACCGCGTCAACGGAGTAGGAGGAGGAATCGCCATCGTCCACAAGAACTCCATCAGGGTCTCGACCAGCACCGACGACTTTCTCTGCACCGCCAAACACATGCACTTCCAGATCCACACGGACCCCAACACCACCCTCAGAGGCACCCTTGTCTACAGACCGCCTGGGCCCCGACCCCAGTTCAGCGACTCCATCGCCGACTTCATCAGCACGCCCGCCCTGACCTCTACCGACTACATCCTCCTCGGAGACCTGAACTTTCACCTGGAGAACAACAACGACAGCAACTCTACCACCCTGATCGACAACCTCGACAACCTCGCCAACCTCGGACTGAGACAGCTCGTCACAACACCGACTCATTCCGCCGGCCACACGCTCGACCCCGTCTTCTCCTCAAGCTCCCACGTCTCCTTCAGCCACACCACGGAACTCCTCTGGACCGACCACCGCTGCATCCACTTCACCTTCCAGAAACCCACCACACACCACCGCACCCAACAGATCCCACGCCGCTGCTGGAGCAAAGTCACCGAAGACCAACTACGGGCAAACCTCGCTCTCAGCCCTCCCTCCGACCCATCCAACACCGACGACGCTGCCTGCAACCTCAGACGATGGATAGACGACTGTGCCAACACCCTCGCCCCGCTGAAAAACTCACCTACAGCAACACCACCAAAAGAGCCAGCTGGTTCACCCCGGAACTCCTAGCTTCCAAGCGTACCTGCCGGAAACTTGAGAAGAAATGGCACAGTGATAAGACACCGGACAGCCACGCAGCCCATAAAGACGCCATCCGTAACCACCACCACCTCATCAGGTCCGCTAAGAGAATCTCCTTCAAAGACCGCCTCGACAACAACGCACACAACAGCAAGGAGCTCTTCAACATCGTGAAGGAACTCTCCAACCCCAGCTCCAACACCAACGACATCCCGCCGTCGCAAGCCCTGTGCGATTCCCTCGCCACCTTCTTCCACCGCAAGATCGCCGACATCCACGACAGCTTCAACACCCAGACAGCCCCCACTAAGATAGATAAACCAGACCCGCTGCACACCATCGACCATGACCCCTTGCCAGCCTGGGCCAGCGTGAACATCGATGACACCATCAAGACCATGGGCACAATACACTCCGGCTCCCCGTCAGACCCTTTCCCGCACCACATCTTCAACAAAGCCAGCAGCTCCATCGCACCCCACCTGTGCAACGTTATCAATCTCTCCTTCGAGACCGTGACCTTCCCAGAGAGCTGGAAACACGCAGAGATCAACGCCCTACTCAAAAACCCAAGGCGGACCCAAGAGACCTCAAGAACTTCCGGCCCATCTCCCTGCTTCCGTTCCCAGCCAAGGTCATCGAGAAGATCGTCAACAAACAGCTAAACCGATACCTCGAAGAAAACAGCATCCTGGACCCATCCCAATCAGGGTTCCGCAGCAACCACAGCACTGAGACTGCCCTCATCGCCGCCACCGACGACATCAGGACCCTGCTGGACAACGGTGAGACCGCAGCCCTCATTCTGCTGGACCTCTCCGCCGCCTTCGACACTGTCTGCCACCGCACTCTACGCGCACGCCTCCACGACGCAGGGATCCGAGACAAGGCCCTGGAATGGACCACCTCCTTCCTCGACGGCAGAACCCAGAGAGTCCGCCTCCCACCTTTCCGATCCGAAGCCTCCGAGATCATCTGCGGCGTACCCCAGGGATCTTCCCTCAGCCCAACACTGTTCAACATCTACATGGCCCCGCTCGCACGCATCGCCAGACAGCACGACCTCAACATTATCTCCTACGCCGACGACACTCAACTGATCCTCTCCCTCACCAAGGACCCCCTCGCCGCCAAATCCAATCTCCATGAAGGAATGAAGGTGGTCGCCGATTGGATGAAGATCAGCCGACTAAAGCTGAACACGGACAAGACAGAGGTCCTCATCCTCGGCTCCAACCCCTCAGCATGGGACGACTCCTGGTGGCCAACGACGCTGGGAGCAGCCCCGACACCCACCGACCACGCACGCAACCTGGGAGTCATCCTCGACTCAACGCTCTCCATGGCCAAGCAAGTCAACGCAGTCTCCTCCTCCTGCTTCAGCACCCTCCGCATGCTTCGCAAGATCTACAGGTGGATCCCGACAGACACAAGAAGGACAGTCACCCAGGCCCTCGTCAGTAGCAGACTTGACTATTGGAACTCCCTCTACGCGCGAGCCCCGGCCAAGCTCATCAAGCGACTGCAACGCATACAAAACGCCTCCGCACGCCTGATCCTCGACATGCCATGCCATAGCCACATCACCCCCCACCTGAGGAACCTGCACTGGCTCCCCGTCGACAGGAGGATCTCCTTCAAACTCCTCATCCACGCACACAAGGCACTCCACAAGACTGGCCCAGCCTACCTCAACAGACGACTCTTCTTCTACGTCCCCAACCGCCAGCTCCGCTCCGCCGACCTCTCCCTCGCCACCGTCCCTCGCATTCGAAGAACAACCACCGGCGGCAGATCCTTCTCACACCTCGCCGCCAAGACCTGGAACACCCTTCCACTAAGCCTACGACAGACCCAAGACCTGCTGACCTTCAGGAGGCTACTCAAGACCTGGCTGTTCGACCAGTAGCAGCACCCCCCCCCCTTTCCTCTCCCCAGCGCCTTGAGACCCTCGCGGGTAGGTAGTGCGCTCTACAAATTCTGTGATTGATTGATTGACTAAGACACAAGTGCAACACAGGAGACCTAGGTGTCAGAGCTGCGACAGGAATACACAATTAAAAAAAAGACACTTTGAGGAGAATAAAAAAAAATCTGAAGAAATCCCCAAACACGTGATTGTCTAAAATGCAGTTTGTAGTGCAACCAGTTGTCGCTGTGGTATTGTGCAAACGCAAGTCCTGTCCTCACCGCTGACAACCAATGTTAGAAATGGGATTTCTGGTTGGCTAGGGCAAGCACCTAAGCCAGGCAGAAACCACCACTCTAGTCAGGGCAAGGGAGTTACACGCTGAAGATAACCCCTGCTCACCCCCTTGGTAGCTTGGCACGAGCAGTCAGGCTTATCCCAGAGGCAATGTGGAAAGCGTTTGCGCAACACACACGCACACCAGCGACACACTAGGCACACCACAAAAGAAACTTCACACAAGGTTATATAAAAATAGCCTTTGTATTATCCGTAAAACACATCAGAGCATAATCACATATCTACACCTGGCACTAGATATTACTTTACAGGGGATTATACATACTACAGGGCCAATCGGGCCACTGTCATCATATCACAACTCACAGGTAGAGAAAACAACCAGTAACTACTGGTAAGGGTGTACTTAGCACCAACACATTAGGCATACATCCTAATCATCAACATAGGACTTTGTGCACATCTGGCCCCTCTTAGGCCTAAACAAAATAAAGGGGGCTTAGTAGAGCACCTTACGCACAGCCATCAGCAGTAGTACCCCATAATCACTTATTAGGAACACATTACCACCACAGCATAAACATCACATTTGGGGCTGACCCATAATTCTTGGTAGTCTTATACTTTGGCACAACACATGAGGCATAACCTACATGACGACACTGAGCATAGCACATTTGCTCATTCACAAAATTAGCCATAATGCACCCAAGGAAACACTTGCAGTAATGTTCCCCAGCCCACAGACTTCTTGTAGCGCATCTCGGCATAACACACCCTAGTATGGCACCTGTACCGTAGATTATGCGTACATCATAGTTACATTATCACTGTGCGCATATGGGAACCCTCAGGCCACCAGTAGGCCTATCACACTCATAACTGCCCAGTCCTTATGGATGCAACCTCCTGAGGGGATGCAGTTCACCCCCACATCATATCATCAGGGTATGAACTATAGTGGATGGGGCAAGCACCCAGAAAACAGGAATCACCCACACATTAGCATATGCAGCCACTGTCTCCCTCCCCGTGTAGGCTTCAGGGCACCTGCCCACCTACAACCGTGCCTCAGGTAGTCCCAGGAGGTTTCAATAGCGGGGGAGGGGTAGGTAGCCCTCCCCGTGTGTGGTCCCACTCACCCGACTTGATCAGGGCCGCAGCCCACTACAACAGGGGGCAACTGCTGTGTCACGCCAACTGAGCTGTTCGTGTCCAGCTCCTCCTTGCAACCTCCTACTGCTTGACTGTAGGCTGTATTTCGCTATCGCGCAGGCAGCGGCTACGCCCGGGCACCTGAAGAGCCTCTCCCCTCTGTATCGGGGAAAGCGTCCCTGCGGCCGTGCGCGGCCCACAGAGACTCCCAGCAGCGGCGCTGGTTACCTAGCAACGCCTGTGTACCTTCGCGTTCCACCGATTCGGGCGGTGCGGCACTGGTCTTAGCAGCTGCTCCCTTTGTATTGGTGCGGTCTCTCTCTCTTTGGGTAACGAGAGAGCCCGCAAGGCTCCGGCTCAGCCTCTCTCAGTTTGGGCAGACACGCGGGGCTCTCTTCATCTTCTCGGGACCCCCGCCCACCAACAGGCCGCAACTCTGCCTGGCTTCCAGGGGGCTCTCCTCATTCTCCTGAGAGCCCCGCCCGCAACCAGGCAATATTTGCCTGACTTCCGGTTTCGGCGCTCGTGCCAGGTCTGCCGGAAGACCCTTCTCCTCCGGCTTCCGTAAATGCAGAAACAGGTGCCCACACCTTCTCTCCTGGTGGGCAGACAGCACAGCAGGGCGTCGTGCCGCGGAAGCGCCCCACACGCTTCCCTGAGGCACAAGCCCACCCCAGGGCCCAAACACTCGGGGCACAAGAATCCCGTAGCGCCGCAAGCTCAGGGCTACAGGACAAAGTAAAGAAAATCCAGCACTCAGCCTGTCTCCCCCTTTAAGGCACAACCAGGGGGCAGGTAGCTCTTTTCTCCAGTACCCTGGCAGGGGTAGGGCTGGCACAGGCAGGCCAGCACACTGGGTCTCCTCCGCAGAACAGCAGTCCCTTCAGCTGGCCAGCAGGGCAGCAGGTCAGTCCTCCAGTGGCGGTTCCTCTTGCCAGTCCAGCAGCCTGCCGGCCGCAGGCTTCAAGTAAGCACCCAGTAGCACACACTCATGGGGTCACAGCCCCAATATTTATACCATGATTGTCTTTGTTCTTAGGGCTCTGTGCCCGGTCCAAACCAGTTCTGGGGGCACTCACACCTTTATCTAAAGGTGCACCACCACCTCCTTTGTCAGTGTAGGCTCTGGCCCCAGACACACCACAGGGGGGCGGAGCCAGCATTGTGGAAGGCAGGCACAGTCCCATTCAGTCCCAGGTGCTACTCCTCCCACCACTCCAAATGCAGTTTGGCCTATTCAGCCTAGTGCTGACTCACCAAGCCCCTGTCACTCCAGAGCCAGACATGCAATACACATCAGGCAGGCACAAAGACACATAGCACACAGAAATACCCACTTCTAAAAGTGGCATTTTTAAAATAGTGATAATAAATCTGCGAACACCATTGCGCAGCATTTATTACCACTATTCCAAACATACCAAACTTGACCACTCTACTCCTCTCAGGCCAGGAATTACCACTGAAACATTTATCAGGGAATCCCCAATGCATTCCTATGAGAGGGCAGCCTCACAGTAGTGAGAAACCAAAATGGCTGTTTGTCACTACCAGGACATGCCACACAGTTAAGGCACATGTCCTACCTTTTACCTACAATGCACCCTGCCCATAGGGCTAGCTAGGGCCTACCTTAGGGGTGACTGATATGTAGTAAAAGGGGAGTCACAGACGTGGCACCCATTTTATGTGCCACGTCTCAGCGGCAGTAAACTGCGCGCGCAGGCCCTGCAATGGCAGAGGCCTGAGACAGGTTTGAAAGGCTACTTTGGTGGGTGGCGCAATCAGTGCTGCAAGCCCACCAGTAGCATTTAATTTACTGGCCCTGGGTATCTGGGATACCCCTTTACAAGGGACTGACAGGTAAATTAAATTAGCCAAACAGGTGTCCTAAAACCACCAACACCATGTCAGAAAAAGACTAGGAGGAAGGCAAAAAGTTCAGGGATGACCCTGCAAAAAGGGCCAAGTCAGTGCTCTCCATGCCACTGGAATCAAGCTATCCTGGCTGAAGAGGGGTGAAACCCCGAAACCGGTCCTAGGATGCTTTTTTCCAGTCCAGGGAGGACCTGGCTTGGCAGTTCGGGCTGGACTGTTCCCATGAGGCACAGGGTCAAGACTGATTTGCATATGGCTGGGTTCAAACTGGAATGGCATGGTGAGCAAAAAAACGATGGATTTAGGCCCAGATCTCTGTACTGGGGTGAATGTATGACATTGTTCTGCATTCTGTCCATCAACTGTTGTTTTTGCATTTGTCACCCCGAGTGGGACGGGTATGCCCAGACGTGGGTCCCGTGCTCTCCATGCCACTGGAATCAAGCTATCCTGGCTGAAGAGGGGTGAAACCCCGAAACCGGTCCTAGGATGCTTGTTTCCAGTCCAGGGAGGACCTGGCTTGGCAGTTCGGGCTGGACTGTTCCCATGAGGCACAGGGTCAAGACTGATTTGCATATGGCTGGGTTCAAACTGGAATGGCATGGTGAGCAAAAAAACGATGGATTTAGGCCCAGATCTCTGTACTGGGGTGAATGTATGACATTGTTCTGCATTCTGTCCATCAACTGTTGTTTTTGCATTTGTCACCCCAAGTGGGACGGGTATGCCCAGACGTGGGTCCCGTGCTCTCCATGGCACTGGAATCAAGCTATCCTGGCTGAAGAGGGGTGAAACCCCGAAACAGGTCCTAGGATGCTTGTTTCCAGTCCAGGGAGGACCTGGCTTGGCAGTTCGGGCTGGACTGTTCCCATGAGGCACAGGGTCAAGACTGATTTGCATATGGCTGGGTTCAAACTGAAATGGCATGGTGAGCAAAAAAACGATGGATTTAGGCCCAGATCTCTGTACTGGGGTGAATGTATGACATGCTACTGCATTCTGTCCATCAACTGTTGTTTTTGCATTTGTCACCCCGAGTGGGACGGGTATGCCCAGACGTGGGTCCCGTGCTCTCCATGCCACTGGAATCAAGCTATCCTGGCTGAAGAGGGGTGAAACCCCGAAACCGGTCCTAGGATGCTTGTTTCCAGTCCAGGGAGGACCTGGCTTGGCAGTTCGGGCTGGACTGTTCCCATGAGGCACAGGGTCAAGACTGATTTGCATATGGCTGGGTTCAAACTGGAATGGCATGGTGAGCAAAAAAACGATGGATTTAGGCCAGATCTCTGTACTGGGGTGAATGTATGACATTGTTCTGCATTCTGTCCATCAACTGTTGTTTTTGCATTTGTCACCCCGAGTGGGACGGGTATGCCCAGACGTGGGTCCCGTGCTCTCCATGCCACTGGAATCAAGCTATCCTGGCTGAAGAGGGGTGAAACCCCGAAACCGGTCCTAGGATGCTTGTTTCCAGTCCAGGGAGGACCTGGCTTGGCAGTTCGGGCAGGACTGTTCCCATGAGGCACAGGGTCAAGACTGATTTGCATATGGCTGGGTTCAAACTGGAATGGCATGGTGAGCAAAAAAACGATGGATTTAGGCCCAGATCTCTGTACTGGGGTGAATGTATGACATTGTTCTGCATTCTGTCCATCAACTGTTGTTTTTGCATAAGTCCAACATAAGGCATCAGCAGTTATTTCCCCATTAAACTTAGAAGTACTTCCTTTGACACACCACTTTGATAGGTGCTTATTTTGCAACATGCTGACACTCTTGCCACAGGGAGGATGAATTGGGCTCTAGCACCAAGATTCTCAAATGTACTTAGATTATGAAAGTGATGCATCTTCTATAAATGCTAGGTTTTACTTGAATATACAGAGGCCAGCGGTGTGTCAGTTACGCAAGTTCAATTGTCAAGAACTGAGCCTCAGGAGCATATGTACAAGCCCCTATCGCCACGGAAACGTCACTTTTTGTGACGTTTCCGTGGCGATAAGGGCTTTGCCTTATTTACAAGGCAGCGTTAAGCCACTTAACGTGGCTTAGCGCTGCCTTGTAAATAAGGCCCCCTTTCACGCTATGCTTAGCGTGAAAGGGGTGGGCAGTGGGTGTTGCAGTGGGCGTTCCACCGCAACACTCATTGATTTTGACGCAACCCCCTATTTACAAAGGCAGTGTAAATAGGAGGTAGCACCAAAATTAAGACCAGGGAAAACCTGGTCTTAACTTGGTGAAATGCTTAATTTCTCCTCGTTTTTGCTTTTTCCATGTGTGCTGCCTTGTGAAAGTGTATGTGGCTGTTCAAGTATTCTTGTCCTGTGTTGTGTAGGGCTTTGTATGTAATGCATGAGAAGTTTGAATTAGCTGTGCTTGTGAATGGGGAGCCAGTGAAGCATCCTGATGTGCGGTGCGATGTGGGTGTGGCATCAGAGGTCGAGTATTAGTCTTGCGGTAGTGTTCTGGATGGTCTGGAGTCTGTGAAGGAGTTGTTTGAAGATTCCAGGGTAGAAAGCCTTGCTGTATTCCAGCCTGCTGGTGATGATTGCTTCTGTGACGGTCCATCTGGTGTTCTGAGGCCACCATTTGAAGATCTTTTGCAGCATGCGTAGGATGTGGAAGAAGGAGGACCACACTGTGTTGACTTGAGCCGTCATATTGAGTTTGTCATCTAGGATGATCCCTACATTTCTTGCGTGGTCTGTGGGTGTGAGTGTTGGTCCTAGTTCCGACACCCACCAATTGGAGTCCCATGGGGAAGTCTTGTTGCCGAAGACCAGTAAGTACTTCAGTCTCGTCAGAGTTAAACTTCAGGAAGTTGGTTTGCATCCAGTCTGTTATCATGGTTATGCAGTTGGTGAAGGTAGTTCTGGTGGTAGTTGTCTTTTCTGTCAGGGAGAGAATGAGTTGGGTGTCATCGGTGTGGGAAATGATGGTGATGTTTGTGATCAGATGATGTTGGTGAGCAGTGTAATGCATATTGTGAATAGGGTGGGGTTATGGGATGATCCCTGTGGGACTCCACATATCAGTTTCTCAGTCTCTGATATGAAGGGTGGCAGCCTGACCCTTTGGGTTCTTTCTGTGAGAAAGCAACTGATCTATTTGAGAGCGGATCCTTGTATGCCAGTCTCGTGGAGTCTTCTGATGAGGGGAGACAGTTTTGAAAGCTGCAGAGAGGTTGAACAGGATGAGGGCTGCTCTTTTTCCTCAGTCCAGGATAATTTGAATGTTGTCAGTGACCACAGTGAGTGATGTTTTCGGGGCTGTGGTTCCTTCTGAATCCTGGTTGAGTGTTGTCTAGAAGATTTTTTTTATTTAATGCGATTTTATATAGCGCGAACATTACCCGAAGGTGTCAGAGCGCTTTACAAAAGAACCAGTTGCGTTACATAAGGACTTTGGTTTACATGAGTTACATAAGAGATGCAAAAAAAAAAAAAAAAGAAGAATTGCAAATATACAAGTGGAGTGAAAGGAGGGAAAAATTGAAAATGTACAAGTTGTAAAGTCACTCAATGAAGAGATACAAACAGATACACTCTAAAATCACATAGGAGAGGTAGTAAGTACAAAGGTCTACTACATATACTAGTGGTTAGAGTTATATATACAAGTGGAGTGAAAGGAGGGAAAAATTGCAAATGTACAAGTTGTAAAGTTACTCAAGGAAGAGATACAAACAGAAACTCTAAAATCACATAGGAATGGTAGTAAGTACAAAGGTCTACTACATATACTGGTGGTTAGAGTTATATAAATATACAAATAGCAAATTCACTCAGGATTACATTTTAACAGCGATTAGGCTTAGACAATTATATATTACATATTTACAGAGCAGGAAATTCTTGCCATCGTTCAGCCAGGTGTTCAGCAGCTCCACCGGGAATCGGCCATGTGGTTCGGGTCATAGATCTAGAGAGCTAGTGACAGAGCAGTGTTCAGTAGTTTGGTCCCTTGAGAGTCAGGGTTGGAGTGCCTCTGCTAGGTAACAAAGGAGATTCTGACTCTCCCTCCAGATGCATGGATATTTTTATTGGCTATTTCAGTGCAGCCCCGGCTCGGGCGCCATCTTAGATCAGGCTCTGCCTCGAGTCCTCAGCCCAGTTTAGGGCAGTGCTTTAAATGGGCCGGTACTCACCGGTACTTCTTAGATTTGTCACGCTGAAGATGGTGAAATTCGAGGTGAGTTGGGAGTTGCTTATTGATGGCCTTCTCAATCACTTTGGCTGGATAAGGGAGCAGGGAGATGGGTCGATGGGTGAGAATACCTTCAACTTCGAGGCTAAGAGAGCAATCCAGTAAGCAAGAAGACTGCCCTATGTTGTGCCCCCCAACCTCATTTCAGAGCTGTAGGATGCACTTGATACTCCCTCACCAGTTTCCAAATCTTTGGCAGTGTGTTTGAAAGTGACAATGGCCTCTTCCGCCTTCCTCCCACAGATGAACAGCATTGGAGAGATCAGCAAGGTGAGCAGACCAGTGCATCCACTGCATAGCTAGGCTGGCTTAGGACAATCTGTGGCCGACACATTTTACTGCATAATGTTAAGAGGGGTCCTTGGTTTTCTTGTTTTCTTTCACTGAGAAATGCAAGAAAAATCAAGAAGGCGACTGCGGCACTGTGGTGACAAAGGGGGAGTTATGCGTTAGTTCTGCAACTTGAGGCCATGCAGTCCTCTGGCCATTCCAGCATCAAGGGAAGCGCCCTTTTGGAACCCGCATTAGAAGATCTGTTCTCACAGGAGACACAGGTCCCATAAACACAATGAAGAGAGAAGAGCTGCAGACTAAATTCCAAGGCCAAAAATATTGTAAAGAATGTCTAGTTCATAATCCCTTAAACCTGAGAGATTTCCAGAAAGTGGAAGCAAGAAGCTCAACATTACTTCGAAGTGCACTTTCTCAATTAGTGGAATATGGAGCAGTAGTGTGGACTTCAGGAATAGAGGCTAAATGGGTTCAGAGTAGTTGATCTTCTGCACTATGAAGCACACAAAAGCCTTTCTAAGGATAGACAACATCTTGAAATGTATGTGCTTCCACACTTGGAGCTAGTGATCAGGTAACTTGGGTTCAGGACTTGCCTCCCTGCAAGTCTCATGAGTAGTCTTAAGTATTGCTGTTAAGACTGGCAGCATGAAAACAATGTACCATAAATCTCTCCATATATTAACTAATGAAAAGATGAGGTTATCCGGGGACTTAATACATTCAACTCTGTTTTATTATTTTTTTGATTATTGTTTTCGCCTTGTTTTGGCGTGGATTTTACTGTGGCTTTGTTTTTTTATTATATTGTACTGTTTAATTCTGTCAAGCACCTTGCAGGTCATTTATTTCTGGCATTATTTGCGGTTTACAAGTTAGATATACAAAAAAGACACCGTATGAAGTCGGATGTGACAGAAACACAAGCGAGTTCTGGCACTTGTCAGAGCTTTCAGAGAACCCAGAAAGATTGATAGGAGCTGGTATAGTGTGCACTATTTCCCCTGCTCCCTTTTTAACCGGAGAGGTTTCTTAAAAGATTGGAACGACGCTGAATAAATTGTTTGTTTTTGTGCACTTGGCAAACACACAAAGCGCGCACCACAGGCCGGTGTGTGATGGGATTCAGGACTTTGTCAGCTGTCACAGTGTTAAAGCATGTATTCGACAGACAAGCACCACGCAGGCCCAGCTCGACCCTCTGCACCGGCCATCCCCCCACCCCCCACACACAAACACACGGGCACACACACGCACGCACGCACGCACGCACAGACGCACACACACTCTGTGCCTTCAGGTAACCCAGCCGGATGAGATAATCTATTTCCTGGCCATTCCCACTGCCCTCCATCAATTGCTCATCGATCTCACAATGGAGCTATTGAAGTGGTAAATACCAGAGCCTGACTAATGAGCCCCACTTTCGCACTCCTGGCGATGCATTATTTATGTAAATGAGTGCTTTTGAGTGGCACGTCCTCCCCAATGCACACAATTATTCATGACGAGAGGCAGTGATTAGTGGGCCTCTGTTCGAGGGCTTTTGCTGCTTCTTTATTGTCTGCGCATTGTGAGCTGCAGAGCGCCAGAGAGTGCTGAAGGCTACCTCAAAACAAAACAAGCATTGGCAAGGGCAATCGTTATCGTCTTTTAGCTTTGTCAAATCAGAGCTAATGACTTTGCCAATGGTTTTTGTCAATATTGTTGTGTCTCAACAGAAACAAATAATAGAATGGTTATTGCTGATCCTAAAAAGCATCAGCAAAAAAAAGTGCAATTATGTATAAGCGCGTATATGTCATCACGCCTGCACATGTATGTGTCATGATGCTCTTGTGCTGCCGTGTGATGATGCATATGAGCTCATGCGTCACAGTGCATAGGCGTGCAATGTGCAAGCAGCAGACTTTTCCCCACTAATTTACCGTTCTAAGAAGGTGGACGCCAATCTTGGAATAGTATATTTAACAAATATGTTCTAAGGCTCATTAAAGGGTGAAGAGCGCCCTGGAAGCACATTGCAGCTGCCGCGCCCTCCAAAAAAGAAATAAAATAGAACCACCATACTGACAGGCTAATTATGCCTGTTCCATAACACTGCCACATTAGTCCCTTACAAATCAACAGGTTCCACCCACCTCAAAAATATTCTTGGGCAGGACCTTACTGATGGACAAATTCATTTAGCACCTAACTGGAGACCGGAAATGGCAAGGTTGTCAGGATGCCATCTTTTTCTGCGTTCCAGATATGTGCAAGCGCACAACGACAGGGCTGCGAGGGCTTCAGTCCTCTCCAGCCCCTCTAGCCCCTCCCCCGTCAGGCTCCCTGGCTGGGTGGGCTGGATGGGCTGGATGGGCTGGGGCAACTGGCCTGACGTTCAGCCACAACAGAAGTATTCCTGCACGGACAGTTCCCGCCTGACAATCCTCTGCGTGCCTTTTATTGCTTCCCACAATCGCTGCTGCCTTTCTGCCTTTCTGTTTCAGTAAATGTATTTTATCATTACAGAACGTGATTGTTTCATGCTCATAATAAAGAGCTGTGACCTGGCTATTTAATGTGGACTAGTGGAAGCCGACATGGGTCAAAGCTGCCATTATCACATCCCACACCCACCGGAAATACCCAGCAACACTTTCACTCCAACTAAAGAGCCGCACTAAGCACCCACCAAAGGGTAGTTAAACGACAGTGCCATGCCAGAAGAATCCTGGGGCATATTAGCAAGACCGGCGATAAAATTATCGCCGTTTTAGCGGCAGGAAACTGCCGCTAAAACGGCGATAATGGGCTTGCTAATATGCGTTATGGAATTCCAATAGAAGCCCAGGTTAGATGTGCAGGACATCTAACCTGGGCTTCTATTGGAATTCTATAACGCATATTATTAAGCCCATTATCGCCGTTTTAGCGGCAGTTTCCTGCCGCTAAAACGGCGATAATTTTATCGCCGGTCTTGCTAATATGCCCCTCTATCTTCCAAAAAAGGCCATAAAATTAGTCCAGTGTATTAAATAATAACATACATTTTTATATTATTTTGTTTTATGTTTTCTTGGTTCTGTGAAGCAATTGATATTGTTCAGCACTATTTAAATGTTAAGCTCACAAAGGAAATAATGCATTTTACATCAACAAAAAACAGAATGCCCCATTTTGTTTAATGCACATTGTAGGCAATTGGATATCAGTAGCAATATGTACCTTTATTGCACCACCTAAGACGTTCCTACAGGGGCGATTCACAGCGATATACCAAGAGATCATAACATAACATCTAAGCACGACCTGCAGTAATGTTGAATTCCAGTAGGGCTGTCTTAACATTTCATCTTTCCCAGGTTGAGAAAATGGATATCACTGAGTTAAGGACAGCGCACATGAAATTTACAGTGATGCAGAATCAAGGCTGATTTGCATATCTCTGGTTCCTTTCTGAGGTCGCATGGTTGGCAAAAACATGATTGACTGGAAAGCGGCCCGAGCAATTATCAGTAGCGAAGATTAATTCAAGCATTCCACCCATCACTCTTTTGCTTTCTTCAGTGCAACACCCAGAGATCCTATGCTCACTGCGCATTAGGGCTCAAGCGGTATCCTATGAGGAGGCCCAAATAGGCCGAAACTGATTTAGGGTTGCTTGTATTCCCGTTCACAGGGTTCCTGTCCTGGCAGTTTTGGCTAGCTGGACTATTACAATTTGAGCAGGACCAAGGCTGATTTGATTTCTCGTTACTTCCTGAAAAGTCAGGATAGGCAAATAAAAGACAATGGACTGGAATATGGTTCGAAGTAATTACCAGTGGCTGATATAATTCAAGTATTCCACCATCACTTTTTTGCTCTCTGCAGAATCTGCTGTAGCAAGCAATATATATTACACTATATTAAATATTTTTTAAATGAAAAAAAGGTTCATGATTTTTGCTGGAGTTTGTACCTTGGCCTAGAGACATTTTAAGGCATGGGCAAAATGGGCTCTTGCCCAGGGCCCCAGCCTTTCAGGGGCCGCATGATAGAGCCAACTCTGTTCAGCGAGTGTATTGTCCTGATGACCTTTAATACTTCTGAAACAGATTGTTTTAAATACCATTTTCCTTTAAATTATTTTTAATGTGGGTGATGTGAGAATCTATTACAGACATTTTGCAGAGAAATGTTGTGTTTATATTTCATGCAGCATCCATAAAAAAAAGTTTCTTTTAGATCAAAACAGGACCTCATTCCAGTACTTTTGTAAAAAATGAAGTGTCAGGGCCCTCACTGGGAGGCCACTGCAGCCTACACCACCCATTGTCCCCGCTAGGGCTACCAATGACTGAACAAAACTAGCTACTAACAATCACACTCCTACAAGTGTGACAATTCAGACTATTCCAGGTCCCCAAAGCTTTAAGAATAGCTTGGGTGGCAGGCAATAGTCATTTTTAACATATATTGAATTAGTAAACAACTGACTCTAAATGAGACCAACAGCGCCATTATGTGGCAGACTGTCATAAGTGCCGGCGCTGAGCACCAGAAACCACCGGCCCAAATTAAGCACTGCCTCATTCATGAGAAAGGGGAGAGTGTCAGAGATATTATTTTCAGTAATATTAGTGAGCTATTGCTGTGTTACAATATTGAAAATACACATCACTATCCCTGAATGATAGATGTAAATACATTTAGAATTTGGACCAGCCTGTCTGTGCATTGTCAGTGACCTGGCCAAAGAGGGCATGAAAGAGCTGAAACTGGATCATAAAATAAAAGCTATTCCGAATGCCCCCCCCTACCCCCCTTCAAATCCTTAAGATGTCCCTGGGGCCTGGTTGGTGCTTTTGGGAATGCTGTGACAACTCAGCCTTTCAGGTGTTTAGTGTGTATTCCACTCCTCACAAACACTAAGAAATTTGTATTGATTACAGAGTACTTACCATTTGTTATTGCTTGGGTGTTTTAGCGCCTACTTTGTTGCTGTCTCTGAGTACTGCAACCATCATGCCCTGATTGCATTTACTCCCTTGTCAATGTGCCATCTGAAAGTCTCCTTTGTTTTCATCTGTTGGGATTTCCCACCTCACCTGTCCTTTAGAGAGGAGGGATGGATGCACACTCGTTCTGTATTGATCATTTCCCACTGATTAGTATATATTCAGAGTGAAGTGCCTCATTGTGTTCAATCTATGTTTCACTACGGTTTTATGCATCTTTTATCTGCCTTTCCCTTTTCATTGCCCCTATTTGTTTTTCAGTAATTTTAGCACCAGCTGCTAATGTGCTGCTTGCATGTATTTTTTTAAAATGCTTTGAATAAAATGCTTTTGTAATTACACTAAAAGAAGAAATAAATGAAAGCATAAAAAAACGAAGGGAGGAGATTGGTGAAAATTTAAAGGAAAGAAAGGTTAGCAGAAAAATAAGACACCAATGGAGACATGGAATAGAAGGAGATGGAGGAAGAGGTTAGGTAAGAGTCTCTCGAGGGCCAGTTAAGAATCTTTTGGGTCCCTGGAGGGCCAGCAGAGGGAGAAAAATGGTGCGCTTGTAGCAAGTCGAGGGTATTAGTGGAAAAGTGGAGGCTGAGTACAAAATGTATGATAGACTGAACTCCGGCAAAGAGGGTCTGAGCACTGACAGAGTCTGACTGAATGTGACTTGGAGGTGACTATCGGATCCCAGGTGAGGGTTTTTGATGGTTGATTTGCTGGTCCAAAGTCTGGCTGAGGGTGGCGTGGCTGTGAACTAACATAGATTTGTATGAAGCCTATCTTGTGATCTATTAGCAATGGCTTAGTGTCTATAAGGGCCAGAAGAGAGTGTGTGAGAGCTTGGTAACACAATAATGCAAGGGCCAACTCATGGAGCCTGAAAGCAAGCAACAAGTCTGTGAAGGTAGACTAGGAAGACGACCAAGTGACTGTTATCCCTATTTGGGGATACACCTCAAAGTCCAATTAGGGACGTGGCAGAACTACGGTCAGAACATGAGAGAAGACCATTCCTATGGAAGAGGCGGCCTCACACACATATTTGTGGCATGCTTCATCATCGGCAACCTCTCCCCACCCTGCTAGGACAGACCGACCAGGGCGGACTCGACCTCCTGACGGATTCAGACAAGAGGGAGTTCTTAGATAAAATCTACTGGACAATGATCCAGATCTACTAAATCATTGCGATTCCCCGGTATATCACCTTTAACAGTGGGTACCCCAAGGGTAGCTAAAAACCGAATCGAGATGGTAGTCTAAGAACAATGGCTCACACCGTCTCTTCTAAGCCAACATGTTTCTGCCCTAGCAATTGGCCTTATCAGGTCAGGGGAATTCTTCAGGGCTGTGGATCCCTACTCTTCTCAGAAGACCTAAACGGTGAGATGTGAAGTGCTAAGAAACAAAGAAAACAGAGGTGATTCCTACCTGAGTATGACTTCAAGAAATATTAACCCTAGATTTTAGGGGATGCCAGCATTCTGGTCTGGAAAGGGGACGATGTCCTTTATAGTCAAACGTACGTCAAAAGGTCCATCGCTTGGTACCAAGCGACTCGAAATGGTTCCGTCTAGGTGATACTACGTGGGTGATCTGGGGCAGAAGCAACTAGTTTTAGCAGGTGGTTCTTAATACAGGTACATAGGAGTTGATAGCAGGCAGATAGACCTTCCTCCGAATCTTTACCCAAGCGACCCAAAAATACCGGCAAGTTCTTTGTAAGAAGAAGAACCAATGTAACATTAGGATCTTTAGGGCTCCAAACTAATCTGTGACCGTCTCTTTAATGTTGATTGATTCCATCGTACACTAAAGGCGTTTTGTCCCTGCACAGCGTAAAGAACCCTTCAATCAAAAGAGCATTGTGGTCACCCCACTGGGCTTCTATTACTGTACCATTAAAGCACCACTGCAAAAGGTACTTGGTGGTGAATATATAATCTATAACTGATGCCCAACCCCCTCCCCTGTAAATTGGTTTACTTAGCCCTACACCTTGAAAATAATTAATGACATCTACGAAGTCTAGCATGGCAACAGATTTCCTCAACTCCAACCCCCTGGCATCATTAAATGCATGTTCAGCAGCTGAATGCAAGCAGCCTAGCTCTAATGGCTCATCGCTTAGCTCAGTGTTGAAATCCCCACATAATAAAAGTCTTGGTTGGAGTGTGATACCCGCCCTTTGTGTTTCAAGGCCCGTAATAAAGCTAAAAAGCTCCTCAAACAAACAATAATAGGAATTTGAAAAATCATTATTATAGAAATGAACTTAATGAAAACAAAATGAGCTGTGTCTATCCTTGATAAACAGGGCTTGGTAAGCATGGTTGGGTGTGGTTATGACAGATACTTCTGTCCTAAGGTTCCACTTGACCCATGTGGAAAGGCTGCCTCTGTCCATCTCATGAGAAGAAGCCAGGGCGGGGCGTGAATAAAAAGCGAATCCCTTACATGAAATGGGAGTAGTAGCCCAGGTCTCCTGCATAACAACAAAATCAAATTTATCAATGAAAGCCACCCAGTTGGGATTTGAAATCTTGTCTTTAGCCCAGCCACATTCCAACTTATCAGTGAAAAAGAAACCGCCAAACTTGCCACCCCTACCTCTTGCCCACAGAGGGTTATAATATGTTGAAATCTCTTTGGTGTACGAATTGAGAACTGAATTGGCTAGCCCAGGATATTATGTAGATGTGACCCCCATAGTTTGGGATTTTGTCATTAGATACATTATCGCGTGTTACTGTATGGTCCCTGTGAATGCTGGCCAGTAGATTCTTGCAGAGTTCTTCTTTGCCAAATTGTTCTATTTCCCGCCATTTGAGTATGAGCTCTGTATAACTCAAAAGCATAATATTAATTATGCATATGCATATGTTTATATTGCCAGTTGTGTATATTGAAGAGGTATTGTGCAATGCCTACAATAGGGAGGTGATTAACAAGGGTAATAGATTTATAGGAGCTGTTTGCTAGTGTAGCTAAAAGTGAGTTTGTGGAGGTATATGATCGATCATTAGTATAGTTGTATATCTTGAGGAGGCGCGCCCCAGTGACAAGCTTTGATTTATGAAATAACAGTGTGTTTGTTTAGAATGCTGCTAAAATTGACTGTGTGCAGTTGAAACGCTGCATTGACAGAATTCGTCAGTGACTAAGGGCCATATTTATGAGGTTTGTGGCACAGGGCACATACCCAACTGTATTTGGAATAAGTGGCGTAAACGAGGGTGCTACTTGTGATATCATACAAAGTGGGACTGCTGGAAATGGAAATAATTGCTTTACCACCAGAACTGCCGCTCACAGATTTTCCCGTCGACCAATGAAGACCGTGAGTTATCCAAACTTAAGGACGTCTAGCCATTTGACTGACGCCTGCGGGGACATCGTGGTTTGCTATCCAGCAGCTGTGATGAGGAGTAAATAAGGTGAACAGAGACTTGGTTTCCCCTAATGAGGGAAGATGTGGCAGCCCATGAGGGAGAACACTGCATGGAGGGACTGTAAAAATAATATGGCTGCGATGTATGTGAGGTACTGCAAACGACATCTGATTAAGCCCATTGGGGAGAGAAGTGTTATTTAAGGCCCATATTAGGACTCACATGATTGCGGATGTGGTGGCAATATCAGAATGGCATGGTGGCCGTAAGAAAATCAGTGAAATTATTTGTAGTCCTTTCATTGGTCACAAACTCACCAGTGAGAATGGTGGATACACGATTTAAACCAACCAAACATTGTGCACCATTTTATAAGCTTTTTCAAGCACGGGTGAAGGCATCATGCCGAAACCCATCTGCAGAAAAACTACTGCTAATTAATATTTTGAAACCCCTTGGGTGCTCCAAATCTCTTTTTGGAAGTTGTTGTGGGACATGCGAGACCCCACCCTCGTGAACTACGTATGCAGCCGCCATGAGTTCAGTGGTTGCAAGTGGGACTGTTGGAAATGGAGATAATTGCTATACCGCCAGAATCGCCACTGACAGATCTTCCCGTCGACCAATGAAGTTTTGTGAGTTATTCAAGATTAAGGACGTCTAACCATTTGACTGACACCTGCGGAGAGATCATGGTTTGTTATCCAGCGGTTGTGGCGGGGAGTAAAAAAGGTGCACAGAGACTTAGTTTCCCCTAATAAAGGGAGATGTGACAGCAGGGCACGAGTCGGCGGTACACGTGGGTGGACGGCGTCCGCCCACTATTTTCACAGGAAGTTGTTGTGGGATTATGGAGGCACCCGCCCTGAGTTCGGCGGTCGCAGGTGGGACTTTTGGAAATGGATATCTCTGTCTGTTTTGCACGTAGACTTTGCTGAAATGAATAGAAAAATTAAAATAAAAACTATGCTGAAGAAATCCCATTACCTCCGTGTGTGCCGTCTTCCTGAATCGTCCAAGGTGTTTTGGTGGAGAATTTTGTCGGACCAAGTTTGGGAGTGTGTATATATATAAACACCTCATGAAAAAAGTT
Organism: Calotriton arnoldi; assembly: GCA_963921515.1. Lineage (NCBI taxonomy): Eukaryota > Metazoa > Chordata > Amphibia > Caudata > Salamandridae > Calotriton > Calotriton arnoldi. The sequence goes on along the minus strand of CAWUFW010001868.1, from coordinate 144,652 downwards.
TCCGTTTCCAATAACGTCCGAAAAAACGCTCACTTATGTCAGATGTGTGTTTATTCAATACACAAAAAGATGTGTTTCAGCGATGACAGCCTTGGTCACATGTGACATATAAATTTGTTCACTGAAAAACCAAACGTTAAAGGGATGTTATAGCTAGGTGAAAATGTCAGTTAAAACATACCGTTTTAAATGAACAAATCACTGATGTTTGTCAGTTATAGTTATCTCAACTAACTATGGGGCATATTATCAACGGCCAGCGATAATTATCGCTGGCCGTGATTAGCGATAGATATCTTATCGCTGGCTATCTCCGGAACTTATCGCCCTGGTAGCGCGTTATTAACAACACGCTTCTCCAGGGCGATAAAAATTCCAGAGATAGCGAGGTTATCGCCGTTTGCAGGGAACATCGCTGGTTTTCCAGCGATGTTCCCTGCAAACGGCGAGTAACCTTGCTGATACGACCCTGTGGTCGTATCAGCACAATCCACCCCCTATGTTTGGGATGGCTAAGTCGGGATAATAGCAGACGTTAGATTTTGGCGAAAACGGCCGTTTTCGCCAAAATCTAACGTCTGCTATCATCCTGTGGGCTGCCTTGTAAATATCGCGATGTGCACATCGGCGATATTTACAACGTAGCCCATCTGGGGTACGCCCAGTAACGCCCACCTTGCATCTCATTAGAGATGCAGGATGGGCGTTATGGGAAAGGGCGATAGGGCAAGGATTCACGCGATAGCGTGACCTTGCTAATACAGCGATAAAATTATCGCCGCTTTTCGTCTGAAAACAGACGCTAAAGCGGCGATAATGTTTTATCGCCGGCTTGTTAATATGCCCCTATAACTGGTGCCCTAAATTAACTATAACTCCCACTCCCACCATGCACCAGTGTTGTTAGCATTGATGTAATTTCGGATGTTGCAGTCTTGATATCAATGATGCCATAAGCATGTCATGAGAGATGTAGTATAGGAGGTCATATGTAGTGCATGGTGAAGGTGCGACTTATAGTTACTTTAATGTACGAGTTATCATCCGTTGTTGAAGACGTTGCTGGGCCCTCAATAAATCTAAAAACAAAACAACGGCTAAACGCAAAAGTGCTTTTCTGGTCTCAAAAAAGTCTATGTTACCCTGGTACACCCAGCACTGAAGGGAACTACTTTGCGTGTGGATGTGTCCTTGTAAAAGGCAACATGCTGTAACTCATTTACAGTCAATGGCTGAAGTGGGCTAACATTGCCCCTTGGTGCATGCTGGAGTCGGTGGAAGAAAAATGTGAACAACACAATCACAGACTAATAGATGAAGTCTGGCTGAAAACCCCTATAAACAAATAAGTTGTACATGATGCATATAAAATCAAAAGGACTTGAATAACACAAAGCTAAAAAAGCCATCAACCTGGCATTGGCTGCTAGCCTCATTTAGAGATAGAAGGGAGAAAATAAAGAAGGAAGGAAGGAAAAAAGAACGGAAGGCAGACAAAAAAGCAGGATGAATGGCAAAAAAGGAAGGAAGGAAGGCAAAAAGGGAAGGAAGGAAGGCAAAAAGGAAGGAAAGGGAGAAGAAAAAGGGAAGGAAGGAAGGTAAGAAGGCAGAAAGAAGGAAGTAGAAAAGAAAGAAAGACGGTACACAGTATAAAATATTGAATACTAAAACCCAAATGAAACCCCATCTATGTGTAAATAAAACTGTTACAAGCATGCTGCAAATTAAACACCATCAAATTTGGGTTTCTTCTGGGACAAAGTTTATTAAAGAACCATTGGTGAAAGCGAGTCCAGGAACACAATATGGCATGCAGTGAAATACCAGCATCCACTTCAAATGCAATATACAAAAGCAGTGGAAGAAGATAGGAATGGATAAAGCTTGAATGTGCTATGTGCTCACTTCAAGTGAGTCCTACTATTTCGTCAGGAAACACTGGCACTAACGGGAACTCCTTGTGTGTGGATGTGCACCTTGTGAAAGAGCTAAATGCAGTCACTCGAAGTGAGGGTAGCCAGAGGCTTAAGTGGGCTGACCCATTACACTATGCTGTATGCTGTAGTGGGCAGAAGCAAACTGCGGATCATCAAGGGATAAAGAGAGGTGGCTGAGAGCCCCTTTTAAAGTAAGTATATTATACATATCATTTTAGTAAAATCAATGCTCGACCTAAAATCAATGGCATGCTGTAAATGTCTCGTGGACAAAGCTACCAACTGTCCACAGGTTGTAACAATCACCTTCAGCCTGTTTTCTTTTCAGAACAAAACTTTACCTTTTGTGGCTTGTTGTTTTGTTTCCTCCATTGTAAGCATGGATCTATTATTTATAACATGCAGTGTGCTATTGGCTGAAAAACAAGAGTGGCTGAAGTTGACCCTCATGGCATGGTGCCAGCTGCTAGGTGTGAGGGGTTAAGAGGAGGATACATTGTTACTGTGGAAGGATCCATGCCGTGAGCTCCATCCATTCTGCTGTCCTCCTCAGCAGGTGTTGCACTGACTGAGCTGAGCACAAAATCCCTCTGGCTGCTGTGGTGCACTGCTGAGAGATTGATTAATGCAATACACTCAGTAGGATCACCTTTGTGTTCAGAAGATCCCAAAATACAGTTTAAGAGGCACAGACTGTAAACATAGTGATTGATGGATCAGTAAAGTGAGAGGTTCACTCTTAAATAGGACATATGCATAATCATAATACTTTGTGCCATCAATCAGTTTCATTCATATGTGAACAGACACATAGAAATATTTTTTAGAAACATTTATTACAGCCATGTTGCATTATTGTTGCTTTATCTCATGTGGCCCTCATTTTATAGGCGACCACACATGAGTAATGTACCTGATCCCAGAGCCATGCTTGAAGGAAATGATGGTTTGTGCTCAAATGTATGTGTCACAGTGTTGTGTCTATCAGAGATAAAGGACGTCCGGAGATGGATCATACATTTAATTTGATAGTGATAGCTCAGTTCCTGCCAGTGGCATTTATCATGAGAGTGGAAGCATTGCCATGGCGTAGCCTACCCCCCTCCCCTGCTCCCATAGCTGGAGTCAAGCAAGCAGTGTCCCAGTTATGTAACTATTGCATCTCATTACATACTTGAAACCAGAATCACAGAATAATGGAAGTATTTCACTATGGCTTACAATGTTTACATAAAGCATACATTTGAGTCACTCCTGTGGGACACTAGTGCAGGTGTGGAGGGGAAAAGAGGATGATACATGGAATCTGTTCTTTTTTTGCTTTGATGCACTTATTTGAATGGAGATTTTTGCCATATAGTAGCTGTCCCTTCATTCTATCTCAAACCAAAATTCACTTTGAATAAGAATTCTGAACTAACAGAACCCTCAGGCATTTACACTATGCAAGGTTTAGAGGTACTGCATTAAAGTGGGGAGAAGGTATTTATTTGTGCGGATGACATAGGGCACCAGGTAAAAACTTTAAAAGCATCACATGCTGTCTTGGGGTGCACTATGAGGCATTTATTTGTTCCAGCCAGGTACATAGCTGCTGCACTTAGCTCATAAGCACAGACCTCTTATATTAAGCACCTTAAAACAGGATCCCATCTGTTAACACTGCAACATTACTCAATGTGCAAAGCTCCAGGGGTAGTTGGTTCCATGCTGTTCAGCCTAGGTAGGTAAGAGACTTCCTCCCGCTCCAGAACGTAGAATCCTGGAAGTTGCTAGTAATAATTGGTTAGCAGACCTCAGGTTTCTCGATGGAGTGGAGAACCTGAACCTGGGTCTAAGATAAAAGGCCCTGGTCTGGTAGAGAGCTCCGTGCCCTAGAACAAGAGCCTTGAACACCATTTTCTTCCTAATTGGAAGTCAGTGATGAGCACGCAGATGAGGAGAAATCTGCGTCCTAACTGGCAAATTCAGAAGAGGGCGAGCTGCCGCATTTTGGATCACTTAAAGCCTGCCCACTAAATATTTCGGTAGTCCATAGTTAAGGGCATTACCGTAGTCCAGCCTGGAGGTAATCAATGCCTGAATAACCGTTTTTTTTGTCGAAAAGGACAGGTAGTGTAAGAGCGTTTTTATGGAGCACAATATACCGAAACAAGTGCCAACCACTGACCTAATTTAAGACTTAAAGGACAAGCTGTCATCAAATGTTATCCCTAGATTTTTTACTATGCCGCCCTGCGGGCCTGGGGTGAGAGGGGGCAGCTTTGGGCCAGAAACTCTGCCAAAATTGTGGAAGAATATTGCCAAAAAACGAATTTCTGTTTTATCCACATTGCATGTGTTGATGTACTGTCATCCAGTGGAAGACTATAGTTAGGCATATTTTGACCTGTGGACCTGAGATCTCTTCTCCCTTGTCCCAAGAAAGCAACAGCTGTGTATAATCAGCATAAGAATTAACTTTGGCCCCAAGGGCTTCCGCAATATGGGCCAGGGGAGTGAGATAAATATTGAATAGAGTTGGACTTAGGGCAGAGTCCTGGGGAACTCCCACTGTCAGTTTGTGTGGTTTTGCAGAAAAATAAGGAATCTACACTTGTTGGCTTCTATCTGCTAGAAAAGAAGTGAGAAAGTCCAGGGCTAGGCCAGTTAACCCAATAGACTGGAGACGTGCCAGAAGTCTGGAGTGGGGGACCATATCAAAGGCTACTGATAGCTCTAACATGATCAGCCCAGTCCTTCCCAGTATCAAGGATAACTTTGATATATTGAGAGACCTCCATAAGTGCTGTTTCGGTACTAAAATGGGGTCTGAAGCCAGAATAGCTTGGGTGTAACAAGTTATTGGATTTCAGGTAAAGGGATATCTGTTGATTCACGTGTTTATCTGGTATTATGGATAAAGCCAGGAGCAACGAGATTGGCCTGTGATTGGGTGGAATGCTTGGGTCCACAGATGGTTTCTTCACCAAAGGCAAGACCTTCACTTGTTTCCAGGAACAGGGAACTGTAGCTTTCGCTACTGACATGTTGAGTACCATGTTCACCAGAGGATTGATAATAGAGGCCCCTTGAGGCTAATAAATTAGGCAGGCACGGGTCTGATGGGGAGCCTAATTTAAGAGTGCTCAATGAACTCTCTATTGAAATAGGCTTGCAGTTGGCAAAAGTTGCATTAGATGAGGGGGGCCGTACGGGCTTGCAAAAAGCCCAGTAGATCTTCATTCGGCCGCACGCCAGAGGAAAAGTTGGCTTGGATGCTCAAGATCTTAGTATGGAAATAGCTGGCCAACTGTTCACACCACTCCACGGTTGACTGGTGAGACCTAGCAAAGCTGCTGGTGGCATGAAGCTCTTAATTGTAAAACTTTCTCTAGCTTTGTTTCCTGCTCTTTCAATCTTGTCTTCAAGGTATATCTGTTCGTATTACAGGATGATATTTCTTCAGAGCTAATTTGTAAGATTCCCTATACTTCATGTTATTTACTTTCCTCCATTACCTTTCTAAAGCTTTGCACCTTTTTTTTAATCTACCTTGAGGCTATCAGAGAACCAAGGGCTTGAGGGCTTAGTTCTGCTCGCTCTTTGAGGAAGAGGTGGTGCCAGTTTATCAGTATAGACTCTGATCCAGTTGTCGAGCAATATGACATCTTTCTCAACCAGACCACAGAGAGAAGGGGTACTTTCTTCCAAGGAGCGTATAAACTCCCTAGGCTGTGTTTTGTGAAATGCTCTCGAAATGCTTGAAGATGTGGCAGATGAAGGGTGAGCTTTAACTAAGATGTGCCATGAAAATTTAATCAAGTGGTGGTCTGACCAGACCTGAGGAATGGGATCTTCTGTATGCAAAATAGTATTGGAGAACACCTTGTCCAGCACATGACCAGCTTGGTGGGTAGGTTTAAATACATATTAGCTGAAGTCTAAGGAAGACATAATTTCTCTAGACTCCTTCACTTCACTGTCATCCACCTTATTCATGTGCAAATTGAGGTCACCTAAGAGCATAAAAAGTGAATATCTCAGAGCTAAGTGTGCAAACGCAGTATCTAGAGATTTCAAAAATGGACCGGCCGGCCCTGGAGGTCTGTAAGTTAATACACCAGCCACCAATTGCTGATGTGATAGAGTGATACATAAGCTCATTGCTTCATCACCTATCAGATCCTCGATCTCGAAGGACTGGCATTCCCAGTCATCCCTAAGAATCAGGGCCTGACCATCTCCCGTGTGTGACTTGCAATGGCGATGGAGGGGTTTGAAGTATTGGAAAGTCACGAAAAGTAGGTCTAGAGTGTCCTCCACACAAGTCAAAGATGTTATCTGCGTGTTTTTGTGTAACTAAAGGGCATTAATTAGTGCAGCACAACACTGAGCATTGCTCTTCTTATTTACATCACAGGGGGAACTGGCCCATTCACTTGGTGGGGCATTAAGCTGAAAGTTGCAACTGGGGCAGAATAGTTCATTTTGGGGGAGAGTAAGGGCGGTTAAACATCGCATTTAATGGCAGGGGCGAGACTCCAAAGAAAGTCTGTACTATATCGTAGAGGAGGGTTACCTTCGCATGAATAACAGGTAGCATGGCTGGCGCTGGCCACTTCCAGGACGCCGATGGCCACAGACGGGCTCACCTTTTGCGCACCTTGGGCATGCCAGCAGTGCATGCAGGCAGCATGTCCTGTTTTAATCATTTACCCTGGAGCAACTAGAGCACTCACTGCCCTAACATGATGCCTCTAGTTGTCCAGCAAGAAGGAAAAATGGCTGCTTTTGCTCAACCGTAATTTTAGCTGCTCCCAGCTATTCACTAAAGTGCCAGAATACAACCAACAAATTCAATTTCAGAACAGATTTTTTTTAAATGGATTAAAAGGGTTAAATATTCAGATTCAACACAAACAGAGTATCGTGCAAAAAGGCAAAAGTTTGTGCAAAATGGCAAAATCGACCTACTGCCCACTTTCAGCATTTAATTTACAGGCCCTGGTTACATTTAGCGCCACTTTACTAGGGACCTATAGGTAAATTAAATATGCTCATTGGGATAAGTCAATATTACCATGTTTTAAGAAGTGAGCACATGCACTTTATCACTGATTAGCAGTGGTAAAGTGTGCAGAGTCCTAAGGCCAGCAAAAATGAGATCAGCAAAAAATGGAGAAGGAAGGCAAAAAGTTTGGGGAGGGCGACCACCCTAAGGCTGACAGGTGTAACAACAGGCTACACTAGTGCACATACAGATTTGACGCTTCCCCAGGTTTACATCACTTTGTGGGGCAGCGTCCAGTTCCATGGGTGTTGCGTGGGAAAACCCACCACAACACCCATGGAATGCCTCTTGGACACAGAGTAAGGTGACGCAGGGATTTGCGCTGTGTCGCCTTACTCATGATTTATGAGGCCACTCAAAGCCATGCAGGGTGGCTTTGTGTGGCTTCATAAATCTTTATGAGAGTCCTGTGTCATGCATGTACCACTTTACATGGTGCAAAAGTGACGCAGGGCTCTCATAAATAAGCCCCTATATTTCCAACTCCTGCTGCCGTCTGTCTGACCAGGGCCTCCACTGCAGAAGCACTGAATGGCTCTAGCAGTGCTATCTGACTTTGGGGATCAAGCCTGTAATTGTGCCTGTTTGCGTGCTTCTATTTTAAGAACTTCCTTTAAAACCGATGCAGTTTTGATGCTTGTGGCCGGATGTGCTTAAAAATATATCTTTGTCACAGGTTCCCGAAAATTCCTTAGAGAAAAACTCCCAAGTCCAGTGGCGGCTCCTCCACAATGGCAGAGGAGCGTCGCCCCACTGCTTGGCTCAGAGCCAGCAAATGTCAAATAAAACGATGTTCTTGCATCATTTTATTTTGCATTTGCGGGCTCTTAGCCAGCGGTGTTGGGAGGGGCGGGGCAAAGGAAAGGGAGGTGGAGGAGGAGTGCTACCTGCACTCCACTTCCTAAGTGCTCATGTGTGTTTGGCCCGCCGTCTCAGGCTGACCAAAACACACATGTGGCATATTGTGACATACACAATATGCCACAATTTTTTCTTAATATATCCTGAAATACAATAATAGGCCAATGAATACAAAATCCTAGAAAACGAACTGTGTTCTTCAAAAATCTATCATTAGTGCACCCTACCGTTCTGCAAAGACTTCTGGGAGTGAAGTTTCACCTCTCTGAGTCCCACTTCTATGGGCATGTGTATTCTTCCACCATTTTGAGTTTGGCAGCACTGGGAAAAGAAATCCATCTTAAACTCAGCAAGTGTGGTGACACGCACAGTAGGATTTTAGTATGACACCAGTACCTTGTGCTGTGCTGATATGCTGCCAGTTATTTATTTCAACGGGAAACTAAACTGTTTTTCAAGGTTATGAAAGGATAAATATAAGGGATATACTGGATAAAGTATACTCTGCTGTGCATTATAATGATATTGCAAGCTGTTAAGTTGTTGTGTTACCATGTAGAGTAAGGAAAGCTAACAGTCCATTTTTTAAGTCATAAAACTTACATATCCTGATACCCCACAATAGACGGTATTTATTTCCTTATGAAACATGGTCACACCATCTACCTTTCCCAATTCTTTCTTAAATTCGAGCTACCTTACTTCGCATTAAAGAGATATTATTGTCACAGGCAAGTAGAATGAATGCGAAATTGGCACTGTGAAAATAAACATGCCAATAGACAGCCCAACATTTTTCACAAAACATAATGTTGACGGTGTAATGTACATCATGTTAAAAAGATGTTGCAGTACTGATTGTTTTTTAACATGCAGAGAAACTCCGGCTTTCTTGTAATGCACTTCTCCAGTAAATTGAATATATATTGCCGTAAATGCTGCCTATCAACTGACTGAAAATTTGCATTAAAATTAACCAAGAAAAAAGAGTTACATTGGGTTATTGGTTGAGGGAATGAACCCCTACTGAAGCAGCAGCCACAATTTCTATTAGGGTAAAGTCACAAGCAATCCAAATTAACTTGTGCTTAACCCTCTGGTAGCTTGGCCTAAAGCAGTCAAACTTAACTTAGAGGCAATGAGTAACGTATTATGCAGCACTTCAAACAGTAATAAAGTGAAAACACAACATAAGAAAATTCCCAAACCAATTTAGAAAGAATAGTTAAATGCAATAAATGATTTGACACCAAAATTACAAAAATCCAATCACTAGAACCAAAGATATGCAATAGTAAAGATTTACGTGAAAATAGCGCCTAGAAGCACATAGTGCCAACTGTAGTTATCTGGTCACACCACACCAGGATAAAGTCACAAGTTCAGGCTACTGCAATATCCTTAAATCCTGGCTTTGGAGCATTACAAGATCCTGCGTCGAAGGTGTGTCACATAGAGGCGGATGGAACTGTGATGTTGCGATGTGGAGTTCTGCGTTGTCTTCAAGGATGCTGTAGACGAGGGGCTTGCAATGCAAAGTCCTGCGTCGCTGATGCGTCATGCACTGCCAGTTCCAAAGAAGACGCGTGACTGCGATCCGAAGTCCTGCATCGTTGTCAAGGATGCCGTTGATGAGGGGCTTGCGATGTAAAGGCCTGCGTCAAGGATGCATCGCGCAGCTGTGGGTCAGAGGAGACTGCAGGCTGCGATGCGAAATCCAGTGTTCCAAAGCAACTGGAGGGAGATGCATCATCCTGCGTTGGTACTGGTCACAGGACCACAGCTGGGCTGGCAGGGCACCTTAAGGCCCACTTCCAAGGGTCCAGGACTGGGGTGGAACCGCTTTAGGAGGAAGACTTACAGCAAGTAGAGTCCAGGTGCTGGGTGCAGGATGGGTGGAGCCTTTTCTGTCCCTGAAGCTCTGATCAAGAGGCCAGCCAACTAGCCCTTGGAGTCACCCGGGTGCTCCTTGGATCAAGATGCAGGTCCAGTCCTTTTGCTCAGGCAGCAGAGCAAGAGAGAAGTAGTTCGTCTTCTAGAGCAGAATAGCATTCCTTGTGAGTATTCTACAGGTCCAGAGATGTACTGAAGAGTTGGGTCTGTGGGTTCATTATTTATACCTGCTGCCCAGTTTGAAGTAGGAGAAGGTTCTGAAGGTTTCCACCCCCAGAGGTGTTTGGAATTTCTTGCCTCCCTGTCTGACCCCTGCATGTCTGGTGTTACAAAAGACTAGTTTCAAACCCTTTGTGAGTGTGCTAAGACAGAGCCTTTTTGATGTGCAAGTGTGTTAGGTGACAGCTCTGCCATGTCCTTTAGGCTAGTCCTATCATGTATACCCCTATTTACATACATTGCCCCATCCACACGACAATAACGGTTCTGAACAGGTGATCTTTTACCTGGTAGCTTGCTCCTGTCTCTTCAACACCAGGCTCCTAGTATGCTATCATAATCCCTGTACCTGACGTACATAAACATGTCCTCAGGCATGGCATAATTATTCTGTATAAGGGTCACTACTTTTTTCATCCTTGGCCAACAGTCTGCTGTGCATGATCGCATTTATTTGGAAAAACATATATGATTGTTTTCAAAACATTTATGATTGTTTTCAAAACATATCGATTCTAGAAGAAACCCTGGAGTGACCACTCTAGTATATAAGACCCTTATTCCCCCCTACAAATCAGAGAAGAATTCCTTCCAAGCTGACACAGGGTCCTGCATGCTGAATCTTCGACATGCAGCGGTCTGACATCCCTTGCGGGTGTCATCCTCAAAGCAGAGACAGGGTCCTTCGTTCTCTACCATCAGGTGAGGGGGATGGTTCCTCCCTTGGGGTTTCTTGGCTACATACAAATACGCATGTACATGCTATGCATACAGATGTAGGCTAGGTACATTCAGGCAAATTACTTAGGGCGCGCATTTTAGGAATATGCAAGTGCTACTGTTTTTATCTGAACTGCTTATGTTCATCTTATTAGCACTATGGTAGAAATGTATCTACTATTTACTTTATTGGTGCTAGAAATTTCTTTTGTATGCTTATGTCTCCTGATTGGTGCAGCAAATATGTTTTACACAAGACTGACGCTGGACCAATAAATACTCATTGAAATGTCCCAATCGCCCTCCTGTGAATTTTCTTTGAATAAGTGAGCACGAGTGACTGAGCGAAAAGTACTGTACTGTTTTCCACGATCTCTGAAGAATCAGGGTTGTCATGTTCAGTGGTTGCCAGAAACTACCTACACCACTGTAAGATACAGGGGGTTGGTAGTGGCACTGTAGAGCTAGCTGGTCTAATGGCTGACATATCCTGTGGGGGTGTCCGGAAGCAGTTGGGACACCAAGCCCTCAGTTTAGGTCATCCAAAATGCGCAGGTCCTGGGATTCCTAGGAACTACACAACAGCTCCTCCTCCCCATCAAGTCAGAGATGGGCCATCCTGTCAACATCTATGCCCCTTTGTCTCTATGTCTGGGAGAGATAAACAAAGATTAGCTACCAGCTGTGCCTAGTCATGTGACCATTGGAATCAGGCTGCAGGCACCAAATGGTTGGAACAAGAAAATGCAAACTTTCTAAAGGGGCATTTTCAGAATTGTGACTTAAAATCCGACTTTACCATTTAAGAGGGTTTTAAATTGCATCTCTTTAGACACCAAACTTGACATTCTTACCTGCTCCCAATTGAAAGTTATCACTGCTCCCAATTGAAAGTTATCACTTATTACATGTAATAAGTCAATCCAATGTTACCCAATGGGAGGGCTAGCCCTTGCAGTAGAAAAAAACTAATTTTAGAGTTTTTCACTACCAGAACATGTAAACGTTGAAAGTACATGTCCAACTTTTTAAATACACTACACCCTGCTCTATGGGCTTTTTAGGGCCTACCCTAGGGGTGACTTATATGCATTAAAAGGGAAGGATTAGGTCTGGAAAGTGATTTATTTTGCCAGGTCAAAATAGCAGTGTAAAACTGCACACATAGGCTGCAATGGTAGGCCTGAGACATGTTTAAATGCTACTTAAGTGAATGGCACAATCAGTGCTCCAGGTCCACTAGTAGCATTTAATTTACAGACTCTGGGTATACGTAGCACCACTTTACTAGGGACTTACAAGTTAATTAAATGTGCCAATTAGGTGAAAGCCAAATTCACCATGTTTAAAGGAGGGAGCAAACACACTTTATCACTGGTTAGCAGTGGTTAGTGCTCAAGCCCTAAGGCCAACAAAAACAAGATCAGCAAAAATGGAGCAATAAAGCAAAATGTTTGAGGGAAGACCACCCTAAGGCTGACAGCTGTAACGTATGGCAATAAGCAGAGTGATTCCAGCTTTCCTGAAATGAACAATAGATCTGCAAAAGATAAACATACTACTATAAATGGTCATTTCGAGTAATAACTGTTAATTTTAGGCGAACAGTTCAGAAGAGTTGAAATGCTAGTTCTCATTTTCACTATTTAAATCCGGCAGCAGGCATTGCAACTTCACAACTTAACTGTAACAATTTATTGAAATTGAGCAACAACATCATTTTCTTATTACAGATGACTAATAATGTCCCTACAATACAGTAAAAAGAAACTAAAAGACAGGTTTTTATACATGGATTTCAGGCACCCATGTATTATATAGTATTATAGATACGTAGCTGTTAATAATGGGGTTGTTTTCCACCAAAGGTTTCCAAGTGACATCAAATACGCAACAAGAGTGAGGATCAAATTGCCTCTTATGGTACTTGAGAGGTGGAAAAGTCCACAATATTGGCAATCCATTGACATTTTTATTTTCTGCATACCCTACAAAAACCTCTTTGCCTCCTCAGGTTGAGGTACGCCTTATATTTTCTCAAGGAAAACTGTGCATTTGTTGTACAACATAAACGTTGGACTCGTGCAAGACTGATTCTGAGCACCCCTCAGGATATGTAGGCCTATAGTCCTGCTAGCTCACAGTGCACCATCTGTACCCCTAACCTTACAGGGTAACAAATGGATGTGCAACCTAAGAACGTGACAACCTTGACTCCCCAAGGAAATTGTTGTAACAGATCTAGAACCCTTTCAATTAGTTGTTTATGCATACCAAAAGAGACATACAAGAAATACACAACATGCGGTTTGAATATTTATTAAAGCATTGTGATTCTTGAGTAAAACACATGTGCTGCATTAATCAATAGAAGGAAACAGAATGATTTAATTAGCATTACGAGAATGGTGAAAAAGATGAGTAGTTCAACCATTTTGCTTATTACAGAGAATATATGCTTGTATACAAGTACTGCAATTTAATGTACTTCTACCTAGCTTATCCTATCCTATAATGTCTAGGCTTAGTGAATCTGCCAAATTCCTATTGGGTAGTCTAACTCTCCATTTCCTGTGGGTTAGTATCCACAAGCTGCTTGTTGTGGTGTATAATTAGACAGGATCCCTTGCATGAGGTATCAGAAATCAGCTGAGCTGGAATTCTAGCATGGACTGACCTCTCAGTGCCCGCGAAATGCTACTCTGAATAAAGAAAGGCTTGATGTCATATATATATATATATATGACATGGAGCCCTGGAGGTGGGTGTGCACTTAGCAACATTTAAAATAATCATGGCGATGTTGCTCCGCATGTGCACAAGGGCTTTTGGAGCCCGAAACGCGTCATCGTTCGTGAGGACAAGGTTTTAATAAAAACATCTTGCCTGACACTGTGGGGTCTGTTTCTCCTTCATCGCCGTCTGGAGGTTGCGGGAGTTCGAGTCCTTAGATATATATATATATATATATACAATAAAACCCTCCATGTTACCATGCCGAAGCCCCAGTCAGACTGCTATTGTTTATACTATTGTGATAGCTCTGTCACCGAGCGGCCAAAAACAAATAACAACATCTTGTGTGCTGAAGTTAGCCCTTGTACAAAATGTTCAAGGTTCTGATAGAGTGCCTACGAAATGCAATTGTAAGCAAAAACTGAGTTTGTAGAATATTATCCCCTGTGTGCACTCAAATTAATGTGTGCCAAATATCACTGTGTTAAAAGAGAGAAGGCAACTTAAGAACATGAGCTTGTAAAAATGGCGTTTCTTAACCGGGCATCTACGTGACAAGGTCACAGCATGGGGGTAAATGATTCATATGAAATCCATGCATAGCATGGACGTTCCTCACTAAGACCCACTTAAATATACAGTGCACACCAACCTCTGATAATTTCTCTCCTTCTCAAACATAATAACAGTACCTATTGTCCTTCCACCCTCCCCCACCACCTTCAAAAGAACTGTCCCCATCCCCAAAATGTCTCAAAATAAAACATGCCTGGCATCAAACATTCCTCTCCGCACACCATTGGCAATACTCTCCCTTCATCTCCTCTTCCTCCACACAAAAAAACACACCTAGGTGCATATGGCACTTTTTCCGACGTTCCGGTGGCGCAATGCCCAGCTCCATATTTACAAAGTGCCGTTAAGCCACTTTTTGTGGCTTAACGGCGCTTAGTAAACATACTACCCTTTCACGTAGGTCTGCAAGAAAGGGGTGGGAAATGGGTGTTGAGGCAGTTCCAACCCAACACCCATTGCTTTTTGACGCTGCCCCATATTTACAAGAATCTGTAAATGTGAGGCAGTGCCAAAAACTAACGCCATGCAAAAGCAGGCGTTAGATTGTCACAACGAGGAGAAATTCTTTTATTTCTCCTTGTTTTTGCTTTTTTTATGTGTGCTGCAATCTGCAGCACACATAGAAAGAGTAAAATGCCATTAATTATTGTTTTTGTACATGAAGGAGTCCCCTCATGCACAAAAACAATCATTAAATAATGGTGATTTAATACTTCTATGTGTGCTGCATTCTAGAAGTAGCAAATCACCATTACTGATTGTGTATATGCAGGAAGGGACACCTTCCTGAACATGAAGAATCATCCCTGCAATGCAGGCAGCCTTGCACTATGGCGCAAGTGTGACTCTGTTGGCGCTAGGCAGCTATTTTTAGTGCCAGTGCTAGGTTAAGTACGGTGCATCCCTGAGTTTTGGGAATGCCACAGCTCAGCGCTGCAAAATTTGCTGCAGCGCCACACTATTTCCTTGAACATATGGCCCCTAGTGCCCTGCCTCCATGCTCTTCCACCTTTCTCTAACCCTCCGTACTAATGCAGAAAAACCAACTGGTGCCCTTCCACGCCTCCTCCCAATGCTCTGCACATTCCCTCCCACTCTCTGCCCTAAGCCGCTATCCCAGCTTCCAAAGTGAGAGAGCTGACACCACTTTGACACAGAGCATATGAGAGCCGTCCATTAGAGCAGGCCTCTTTTGTCTTTCAGTGCGGGTCCTGGCAGACTTGCGGCTGAAATGGGGCTAGAGCAGCTGGAGCAATAACGCCAGCAGCAATCCTTCACATCTCTTACATCTGCAGGTGCTTCAGGGGGGTGGCGGATCGACGCATGGCAGCTCACAGGCTTCAGGGCCGGGGTTTTCACTGCTCTTATGTGAGGGCTGGGAACAAGCCACCCAGTTTTCATTGCTCTTAAGGGAGAGCAGGTAAAAAACAACCACGTTTTGAATCTTGAGTTATTGAAACCACCAAGCAAATGAATTGTATTCCGTTACTACAGACTTTTATTTGTTATAAAACAGTATCACAATTATGCTGCATATTCTTTTAGCAAGAGCAACACCTTGCCCAGTGCATGAGATGGCTCAGTGAAGATACCAGTTACTGTATATTATATTCATTCTGTTAAACGATGTACATGATTTTTTGGTGAAGGTTATCAATGTTGCTCTAGGACAGGGAGTGATAACCCCGCATTCCACCCATTCATTTATTAAACCAGTCACTCAAAACAAATCTCATGTCGGAAATGGGAAGCTGTTCTGGGAAGTGGAAGGAGAAAGAAAGAGAGAGAGAGAGAGAGACAGGATGAGAGAGAGAGAGAGAATGAGAGAGAGAGAGACAGGAAGAGAGAGAGAGAGAGAATGAGAGAGAGACAGAGAGAGAGAGAGAATGTGTGTGTGTGTGGTGTGTGTGGGGGCTGTGTGGGCGTGTGTGTGTGGTGTGTGTGCGCATGTGTGTGTGGATGGTTGCAGGGTGCCCACACACTGGGAAGCTGTGCTGGGAAGGAGAGAGAGAATGAGAGAGAAAGAGAGAGAGAGAATGTGTCAGTGTGTGTGTGCGTGTGTGTGTGCGTGTGTGTGTGTGAGTTTGGTGGTGGGTGGATGTGTGTGTGGCGTGTGTACGTGCATGTGTGTGAGTGTGTGTGTGTGTGCGTGTGTGTGTGTGTTTGTGTGTATGGTTGGGGGTGTCCACACACTGTGGCCCCTTCAAGGGTAGGGCCCAGGCTCTGAAACTTCCCACACACAGCAGCAGACCTGTGGCACACTCTTTCTATCTTTTAACACTGGAGCCCTTGAGACGGCCTGCCCACTGCTGGAGGTCATCACAAATTGAAAGGCTTCTTTCTTCATCGACCACACACACCGTCCTCCCGGGGCCGGCTTGATATACCCTCCTATTGACAGATCGGAGCAATCTTATCCTGGCAGTCCATAATGGATCTCCTCTACTTTCCTTAATAACACGAAATGAGTTGGGTTGAAGAGCCAATATCTCCGGCCCAGCCCTCTGCCTCTTGACACGGCGGCACAGTGTCAGCGTGTCCCTCTGCTGCTCTGGTAACTACAAATGAATTTCCCCTACAGATTTCTTGTCGGGCAAGTGCATTACTGTATTTGATCTCCATGGAGTTTGTTTCCTCTCTGTCTTCCTCTCCTGATGCCAAACCAGTAACTAGATTAATATCATCTCAAGTGTTTTCCATGTCCCTGTAAGCTTTAACTGTGAATATGTGCAGGTCCCCTCCACAATTCTAGCCACACCTCAGAAATGTTCTTTCAGAAAAGGAAATTTAATGCAGTTCTTTTTTTTTTACATTTCAACACGTCCCAAAAATGGCTACTAACACTTCCTAGGAAGTTGCTGTGAAAAGATTATCCAGGAAAAGGGAGCACTCACTCTTTGCCTCGAAATAAATAAATAAATAAAGATTCAAAAGTTTTGCTAGTTATAAGAAAAGTAAAGACGAATTTAAAACTACAGAAAGAGTAGTTTGTGAAATTTTGATTATTGTGTGAATCAGGTGCATTTCAATAAAGAGCACTATATATACGACAGCAAGCTTGAGGTCAAGAGACCATTGGTGCAGTGTAAATTGATACTCCCCATGCTGAAAATGTGATGGGGGGCTCCTCGCCATCTGCGCTGTGTCTGTTCAGTAACCGCAACTCAGTAAAGCTATTTGATGGATAAGGAAAGAACTCTGGCCGAGAAGGGGCTGCCTGAAATGTAGCTTCTCGTGCTGCACAGGGGTTCCAAGGACCACCATTGTACCCCCTGATTCAGTCCTCTTGCTACCTTCACTGCCTCTTGTAAGACTGCAGAGTATATTCTGACCATGCCCCGGATTCAATTTCTGTGTGATAATATGCCTGGGTGAAATGAACTTTGATGTGAGTCATTTGTGTGTTGGCCTGTCTAGTAGGAACAGCATGTCTGGTGATCAGTATTCCCTCCACTTTGTGGTGTGTGCTTGGGAATGAAATGATCATATGGAGTACGGGAGCTATTTTTAGTGAAACTGCAGATTTCACATATTTTTATGATCCTTTGTCTGGGAGACAATCATGGTACACTGATTCCCATACATCTGTGTGGAATGAGCTAGCCTTTCATCTACGGACCCCCCCATCTCTTCCAGAGTTCCGAAGGTCCCTGAAGACCTGGCTATTTGGCTACTCAACTGCACCCTGCCAGCACCTGAAATCCCTCACGGGTGACAAGCAGTGCTCTACAAATCAACTGATTGATAGATTACAATGACTGGTGGCAAATGCCTCATGAGACGTAAGCATCACTGAATCAATAGCATAACATGCCTTGTAGGGACCAGCTAGTTGATCCTTTTTATTAGGTCGAGCCTCGAGTAGCGCGCAAGCGCTGCTCTGCGAGACTTTAAGTTAGGGGCTTTCGAAAGCTGACCAGACGCTCGTGCGTCATGGCCTTTTCCCTGCGGTTACGCGCGCGGCAGACATCTGTTTCCAATTATCGTGCCCAGACGCGGGCGCGATAATTGGAAACACATGCTGGCCGTGCGGGTAATCGCGGGGAAAAGGCCATGACGCACGAGCGTCTGGTCAGCTTTCAAAAGCCCAGGCTGTTGCGCTCGCTCGCCCCCGCTCCTCTCTTGTGTTGGCCTGCCTCTGCTCGTGTTAAGGGTTCTGTTTTTCTTTTGTTTACTTCGTGCATGACAGGTCACAAGGTTTTTTGCAGTGCCGTCACTTAATCTGCTTGTTTTTTCCTTTGTTTATTTAATTAAATTAGTGGATAGGGGCATGGGGAGTTTAAGTGATTTGCCCAGAATCACAGGATGTAGAGCCTACGCCGAGACTCGAACATGGCTCTCCAACTCCCGAAGTTGACAGCTCTGACCGCTGCACCACATCCTCTCCTTCTAAATATCACAGCACAAGAGACCTGAAACAAAGTGTGGGGAGTGAGAAATACCGACCTCTCTGCCCCACATTTCTGACGGACGTTGTTTTATCATTCCGGTAGTGAGAATCACCCCGAGACTACCTGGTCCTCAAAGCTTCTTATCACCCAGGGATAATAAAATCCTTCCCAGGTCCACCCTCTGTTGCTCCACCTCAGGCAATGTCTTGTTCGCTCCATCATCAGGGCTGCGCACCGTCCTCCGCTCCTCCTTTGTCATATCTTGTCTTCTGCCCATTGATAATTTTTCTGCCGTGCACTGTTGTCTGTTTATTCCTGCATCACCTGAATGCCTCATTTTCTATAAAAGGGTTATGCGGGGGATTGCTCAGCTATGGTGCGATCAGAATTTACTTTCCTTTTTTTGTTAGATTTTAGCTTAATTAAGTTTTTCGTTTCCTTTACAATCTTAATTGCCTCTGCAGTTGCCTGTTGTTCCCTTGCTGCGGTTCGCAGCATAAGCATTACTAATTTAATTGTGCCTGCGTTGCAACTTGCAAACCCCTTCAGAGCGGAGTTCTGTCCTCAGCGAAACAGAGCAACACACGCAGACTGATTTCTCGTGAAATCTGGCCTCATGTGCTATGAAGCTAGACCAACAGTCCCACTTGAGGGGGTGACCGGAGCGTCACACCCGGCCAGTAACAACTCTTCACGCCTGTGAACCCTTCACAAACAGGATTTCCTATAACGAGTAGGAAAATGAGGGTTATTTTTACCTTATTTTACTCACTGTGCATTAAGTTAATTTGTTTAACTACTGTACAGGGTGAAAACGATGTGTTTCTGTTAAATTCAATAGATTTTGCCTGTTCATGGACTATACTAAATTCTGCATCGCTTATTCTCCAAACTGAATGGTCTTTTGGCACCAACTCTGGTGCAAGAATGTCATGGGGAAAAAGTGAATTTTGCAGTTTGGGTGCTCCATTTCCTATATCGACAAAGACATGTTGAGACCGTTTTTTGTTATCTGGCACCTTATGCCCTTTTGTGGTGGTTCCATAAAACAGTTGCCTACATAATCGCTTAATGAAGCCCCACCGGTGCTTGGCACTATAAACATGAACCAACAGGGCAAATAGCGTCGTTGGTTGTTGAAAGTTTTAGGCATTTTTTTTCTTTCTGCAAACTGCTTGGATTTGAAATTGACCCATGTCTGAAGCTGTGCTGATTCTCCAGCGCACGTGCTTCGGAGTCCCCCATTGCCTGGTTTACCTTCTCTGCATTCTTGACTTCTAATGGTGGATTTACGGGGCCTGGGTCAAGCCATGTAATCTTATGGCCATTGCCAAGGGAAATCTAAATAATGGTGGGATGTGTTTGCTCCGTGTGTGCCTCCCCACTGTTGCATTAAGGAGTTTGTGTGTGTGTGAGAGAGATTATTCTTGTTTAAACAGTTTTTACTTAAACTGTTTGCATTTTAGGATAAAATTACACTTCATAAATTTAACAGAGGATCTAGTTTAATTTATTTTTACTCCACTCTCCTGGGTACCATGTGGCATACCTGGATGTTTCGCCTAACACCCAATACCACACAATTCACCAACACACAAATCAACTCCACCCAGCATATTTACACTCCACATAATACCACTCACCACTACATAATTCAACTCCACATAACACTCAACTCACTACCACATAATTACACACCACATAAAAGCAAACTATACCACATAGCAAAAACCCACATAAAAACACTCCGCACTATGTCACATAATTTCATCAACATATTTTCACTCAACCCCACACAGTTCCAAGTCACACTATTCAACTCAACAGATTTCCATTCCCCACCACATAATTCGACAACAAACCACATAATTCTAATCAACAACACAATTACATAGCACACCACATACATCCAATACACTCCACAAAATTCTACAAAACACCACATATTTAAACTCCCCTACATAACACTCCACAACATAAAATAACGTTCCACATAATAACACCCCATAACACACAATCCCATTAAGCATACCTCCAATACCCTAGAATACACCATAATTACTATCCACATAATTCAACTGCACACCATGCCACATAATACCACTACACAAATCCACTCCATGCCACACAATTCCACAACTAACAATTCCCAAACAAACAACATAATTCCACTATACACCATATACTTCCACTATACTCCATAACACAGTGATAAAACACATTTGCATTTACAACACCAATTGCTCTAACTCTCATTTCTCTCCTTGTCCTTACTTTAAAACCTACCCGCACATCTCACACCATAATATCATTCCTGGCAGAAGCTGGTGTAATCTGAGCCACATTGTAACAAATGTGCCGGATAAATAAATCTATTTATCCTACGTACGATAATGTTGTTTTGCTAAATTTGTATGTTTATCTGTTTTATCACATTAATACCACATACATCCACCCCACATAAATCCACTCAGTACCACATAACAACAATCCACATAAACACACTCAACACCATGCCACATAATTCCACTCAACACCTCACTGTTTCATGCCACACTGTTCAACTCCACATAAATCCATTCCACGCCACATAATTCAACACCAAACCTCATTATTCCACTCCACAACACAATTCCACCACACACCACATATATCCAATTTACAACACATAATTGAACATCATACCACAAAATTCAACAGCACACCACATAATTCAACTCTACTACAAAACACTCCACAACACAAAATACCATTCCACATAATTACACTCCAGTACACACACTCCCACTCCACATAATTCCAATACATTCAAAAACACAACTACTATCCACACAATACAACTGCACACCATCCCACATAATTCCACTACACAAATCCATTCCACACCACAGTTTCACACCACACAATGCTACAACAATCCAACCCACATAATTCCACTACACACCACATAAATCCACTGCAATCCATAACACATAGGTGAGAAGCATTTACATTTACAAAGCCAATAGCTCTAACTCTTTCCTTTTTAAATGTCCAAAGACACAGATCTGGAGCTTAGCTCCTACCTATTAGTTCTTTTTCATCACCAAAAACGCAAAGCTATCCACACAGTTCAAAGCCACACAATTCAGCTCCACACATTTCCAATCCACACCACATAATTCGACATCAAACCACATAATACAACTCAACAACACAATTACCCAACACACCACATACATCCAATCCGCACCACACAATTCCACATCGTGCCACAAAATTCAACAGCACAACACAGAATTAAACTCCACTACATGCCACTCCACAGCACAAAATACAATTCCACATAATTACACTCCATAACACATCATCCCAATCCACATAATTCCACTACACTGAATACAACATAATTACTATCCATGTATTTCTACAGCACACCATGTCACATAATTCTACTACACAAATCCACTCCACACCACACCACACAATTCCACGCCACACAATTCCACACCTAACTAATCCAATCCAACCCACATAATTCCACTATACACCACATACATACACTCCATAACACATAGGTAAAAGACATTGCCTTTTACAATGCCAATAGCTCTAACTCAAACAAATGCGAGACCAATTGCATTTCCGATGCTTTTTTCAATAGTTGCACCTTCTTAATGCCATACTGTTAATTGCTGTTGTTCGGCACAATACTATATATTTTTGAGCACATGAGTAGGAAGAAACTGAAAATACCCCACTTCGAACCAAAGCTCTTATGGCACCAAGCAAATGAAGCAAATCATCATGACCCTCCCCAGAAGATATCTCTTGTCTCTTCCATCGATCCATCCATTAATTTCATCCTACCATTTACCTGGTGATGTCCAATCTAGTTCCTCGTAACTTCTTGTCATGTTTTTCCAGTAGTGTGGTCCACTCTTCTTCGGAGTACTCAATTTCCTGTTTATTTTGCCATTTTTAACTTTTTATTTTCACATTATTAAAGCTTGTTAGGGAACCATTTTTCATATGCACCTATATTGGGGAAGTGGTTAGCTGACACCTCTATGTCCCCATCATACATACAACACCGTTTTTTAATTGTCTGTTTCTACAGTCTTGAATATTACCTATTCCAAATTGCAATGTTAGCTCTTCAGAAGTATACTGTTCTCCATCTTGGAATATGTGATCTTATGTTTGCATAGCTGTCTGGGTTGATAAAGACATATTGGGGACATTCAGAAATATGACCTAGGAATGCATTTCGCCCTTGCTTACCATTGGCTTTGTGGTTTGTTACTGCTTTCTATTTGCTGGCTTTATTTTCTTTAGGCTGTCCAGCTTGAGTTCGTCCCTCCCATTGCCCAAACCATGTTTACTGTATTCTTTATTAAACTTGCTTTCGGTAAACAGGTCTTTAAATCTTGTTCTTATTTTGTCACATTTGCTGTGCATTGAAAGACAGAGGTCAAATGTCAAGCTCTCTCTTCTGGGGAGCTTGGTGTTTTTTTTTCTTTCTCTGACTTCAAATTGAGAGAATTTATGTGACAATCCTAAGTGCGCATGTAGGGCAGAGGGTGTAGGACGTTTTTTTCCCTAGCACACAACAAAAACAAGCACTGGCATTGCCAATAGGTCTCGCTTTTGGGACCTTATAAGTATTTAGTTATGCAGCACAATATCCTTGGTGCAACAACATCAACCGTTGCCTGGCTAAACACTTATAAGGTACAAGGTTTAGCCATGCAACAGCTGATGTTGTTGCACCAAGGATATTGTGCTATGCCAATGCTTGTGTTACTAGGGGCTGGTTTTGCAGCAGTGCTGCAATATCGCCCCCCCCATAACAAAAGCAGCAAGCGTTTCTAGCCTCCCGGAGCCAGGCAGCTCTTCCCCAGGGGATGGTCTGAGAAAACTGCAGGGCTGCTTTAGGTTCCCAGTCCGGCCCTCCATGAGACCAACTGTCTTATTGTCACTGTCACCTCCAATACAGGGTGCCAATCCCTAGTCACCACATGGCCCTGGTCAATGGGATCATTAAATAATGACGTCATGAATGAGTAGGTGGGCTCATTGGTCAGCATGTCTTGATCTGATAGTTCTCGCCTATACTTACAGGTACGGCGCTAGTAAGACCAATGTTAAAAACTGGATCAGGTGACGATGGGTTCTTCAGATGAAGACTTACATGGAAGAAGTAAGACACACGATGGTCGGCCATCTTTAGATTTCATAGTACAGCAATAAGAATACGGCACATATAAAGGAATGCTGCACTCATGCTTTAAACACTTAACAAGAGGGCGTAAACAAATCAGTGTTATAACCAGTCCTGAATTTGTATATGTGGTTGCAGATAGTCTGCACCGACACACTTTTGGGGACTGGAACTTATTTTTCATCATCAGAATTTCATCCAGAGCAATGCAAGAAGGAAGAAAAGGGAGAAAATAGAAGGAGGAAAAAGATAGGAAAACAAAAAGGCAGTAGGAAGGGATGATAACAAAACGACCTGCAAGAGTGTAGAAAAGAAACAAGAGGTGTAGGGTGGTGGAAGATAGAGGCATGAAGTGGGTTACAATTTAGGCGTCCTTGAGAGTCAACAACCCCAGCGTTGGTTTTCTGATAATAAATAAATTAAGCACTGGTTACAACCCAGTCACCTTAGGGGTCGGAGAATGAACAAGACACAAATTGGACATTTTATGGGGTGGGTAAGACCCATTCATACTTAGTATTTCACATCTGTTTCATGTACAATTATTCTTACATAATTGTGATTCCTCTTCGTTCACGCACCGTCTGCACCAGGCTTTTCAATTCTTCATGATGGACACTGAGTTGCACAAAAAGTAGACTACAGGGCGCACTGCGATGGAAGGAGAGAGAGGGACTAGTTTGAAATCAGTCTATATTGGTCTTGTACAAAGCCATTACCTCAGCGCCTGTCTTCCATGCCACAGTCACTAAACTTGCCCACATGTGAGGAGCGCTAAAAAAGTGTGATGATATTACTAGAACCTTCTGTTTTATTTTCTTTCTCCTCTGTTAATGGCTGTCTTGTGAAGGCCTCCTGTTGAGAAGAATCAATAGATCATGCAGACATGCGTAGTTTTGGTAGGGCAGATGCCCATTGTTGGGTTAGGTATTCTCATTCGGGGGTAATAGGCATGGAACATGTGCTGGACGTGCAGCTTGTATTCAAAGGCACATGCGCAGGCCTGGTGTAAATCCTTGTTATGTTTTGTATGACTGTATTGTAATTATAGAGTGATGAACTATCCAGGGAGGTCTGAGAAGTATTAAGACTAATTTTGACCTGGTCCACTGCAGGCAGATGCCTTGTGGCACCAACACAAATGGTCAAAAGAGGGTGCCAGATTAGAACAAACCACCTGAAGAAAGACCTTGTTGCCAGGGTAAAGGGAGTGCCCAAAGAACATAATGGCATTGTGCATGTGGCTTTAATGATTGCTGTCATGGGCTCTGTGTATCTTTGTAAATCTCTATTTTACAATATGTAGAGGGAAGCATTTTGAGTGTGAAGTTGTCCATAATACTTATAGCAACATATTGGTTGGTGCCCTGACATTCTATGTATCTGAGAAAAGGTCACTTTTAAGGCACCCACCTGGCCTATGAAGACAAGATGAAAAAATTATTTTTAGAATACATATTTGATGATTAATAAGTGATACGGAGAAAGTGGAAAAGGGCAAAATTGTTAAATAGACACAGCACTGTTTAGATCGCTGAGGCTGAGTTGCCCTGAAGTTGATGGTGAGTCACAATGTTGGAGGCATGTCCTCAGAGAGAGATAGCGATGTCAAAAAGCAAGCAGGGCAAACCACAGACCATAGGGAGGGGTGCAAGCTATATTCTGGGGCTTTGCAGCCTAAAAAACTCTATATAATATATAACAGGAGTGGGCGAATAATTATTCTTCATTGGCGGAGTTAGCAGAGTTTTGCCTGCACCGTGAGGAGCGCAGAGGTCCGCAAAACTCTGCGAAGTGTCGCAGAGTGGAGTTTTTCTCTCATGCGGCTCGCCAACGTTAAGTTGGCTAGTGAGAAAAATCAAGCGCTAGACCTCCTTCTGGCGAGATTTCTCAACATGGGCGGTCGCGACAGGTCGCAACTGCTCGCATTGAGAAATCTGCTGCTTGCGTTGAGGAAGCGACTGCTCGAGTACAATATCTACGTGTGGGACAAAAAGAAGCAACGCCCTCTGGCACAATGCGTAGTGC
Source organism: Calotriton arnoldi (assembly GCA_963921515.1). Classification (NCBI taxonomy): domain Eukaryota; kingdom Metazoa; phylum Chordata; class Amphibia; order Caudata; family Salamandridae; genus Calotriton; species Calotriton arnoldi. The sequence goes on along the minus strand of CAWUFW010001868.1, from coordinate 119,035 downwards.
TGTTCGCACTGATTTTACAGCATGGGATAAACTCCTGGAGCTAAGAATCAGTGTGAGCAGCGCGACTTACCACACTCTTCTGCTCGCGGAACTTTGTGTGCCAGCGCTGGGGAATTACAAGAATGCGCCCTATATTGTTAAGAATGGCACATTTCTGCCCTTTCCCTATCACGCAGCGCAGTGTAGCACAGCAAGGTGACATGCTGCGCTGTGCTGTGTGATAATTTCATAAATATGCCCGGGTATTTTATTTTGGGGTATTTGGGAGAGGAATCCAATCGAAATGCTGAAAGTGGAGTGCCAGGCAAAACCTTTTTTTCAGCTGGATAGGGGAGAGGAGAGAGGGCCAGCAGCTGGTGGTGGTTGGGTGGCAGGACACTAGGTATAACTTATTTTTCATATAAATAACCTTGGTTAGGACAGAAGGGTAGGGAGCTGAGACATTAGTTCTTTGTCTATCTTTTGCCCAGAAGCAAAACCATCCCTGTAATTCAGAGTTGCACTTCTATTACACTTTATCTTTTTGTGACATTAACAAGAGATATTTTCTTTCACGGTAAATGACTCCCCATAGCATTAATGCATTACATACAGATAGTTTTCATAGCATCAATTGTACCCTTAAGTTGCCTTTAAATTTGTTCCATTATGCATCACTATTCACTGTATATTTTCTTTAGTTGTTTAAAGGAAGAATGAGATTATGAGTACACTCCTAATTCAGGAACTGTGAGAAAATTCCAGTTCTTTTATCATAGTCACCAAGCGAAGTTAAATAAGAGACATTCAGCCTAGACTTTTGTTTACTTACTGCCTCATTTCATGTAAGCAGGCACCATGTTTTCACACCTGGACTTTCATTTGACTTTCTAATGCATTCTGGGAGTTGTAGTCTTTGTTTTCTTCAGTTAAACCCAATTGGACTGATATGCTTGATAACAACAATTTGTAGTAGAAACGATTGCAACTGGCAACATGATCTACTGCAACATGGAGTTAGCGGGCAATATGACCTCTGTCTCTTCAAAATTGAGCAGCCAAATTGTTTAACATGCATCCTTGACACCCTGCTACCCTGGCTGTCCTCAATTATGCTACATTGCAATGTGTTTTCCACCTTGAACAAATCTTCTAGGTTTGGTGTTCAGTTTTCTCCCTAGCAACATGAACAACCTAGCAGTTCTACTCTGCTTTTTATATTGACGCTTATTTTGTGCTTTACGCAGGAGTGAATGAGTCATTGGACTGGGAATGTGCAAAAGGGATACTTCAGAATTTGCTTGTGCACGTTTGTGCAACGCAAAACCAATACGTATCAATACGTTTTGGGTCAGGCCTATTGTAGCAAACAGCACCTTGCTATCAATTCACGCTCTCTTGATGCACGCAGACTGACATTTAACAATATGTGCTCAATGCCATGCTTTTCCTCTATCCAAGTAGTTTTGATGGCTGAACATGAGAAGTGAGTCCTACAGCAGGCTAGTTGGCACTCGACTCGTTGGACATTTCTTGTGTTTTGTGGCAGAGATTTCCAAATCTTAGTGGCCACACTTGGCAAAGCAGCCACAGAGCAAAATATAAGATTGCCGAGATTAGGCCAGTCTCGCAGAACCTGTGGATTTCAGAAAATTCTGTGATTAAGACTGGTGGGTGACGTGGTCCTGCTAGGCAAAGAAAAAGCATGTGTTCCAGGTGGTTGTAGAGAAGAGATGCCCATTGTGGGGCGGCATGAGTGTACAAGAGACACCCATTGTTGAGTAGCGTGAATTTACAAGAGGTACCCATTGTTGGGTGGCATGAGTGTACAAGAGATACCCATTTTTGGGTGGCATGAGTGCACAAGAGATACCCATTGTGGGGCAGCATGAGTGTACAAGAGATGCCCATTGTTGGGTGGCATGAGTGTACAAGAGATATCCATTGCTGGGGGGCATGAGCGTACAAGAGATACCCATTGTTGTTGGCATGACTGTACAAGAGATACCCATTTTTGGGTGGCATGAGTGCACAAGAGATACTCATTGTGGGGCGGCACGAGTGCAAAAGAGATACCCATTATAAGGTGGCATGAGTGTACAAGAGATATCCATTGATGGGTGGCATGAGAGTAGAAGAGATACCCATTGTTGGGTGGCATGAGTGTACAAGGGATACCCATTTTTGGATGGCATGAGTGCACAAGAGATACCCATTGTGGGGCGGCATGAGTGTACAAGAGATACCCATTGTTGGGTGGCATGAGTGCACAAGAGATATCCATTGCTGGGTGGCATGAGCGTACAAGAGATACCCATTGTTGGGTGGCATGAGTGTACAAGAGATATCCATTGCTGGGCAGCATGAGTGTACAAGAGATACCCATTGTTGCGTTGCGTGAGTGTTCAAGAGATACCCACAATTTGGCGGAATGAGTGTACAAGAGATACCTATCGGTGGGTGGCATGAGTGTACACAAGATACCCATTGTTGGTTGGGTGGCATGAGTGTACAAGAGATACCCATTGTTTGGCAGCATGAGTGTACAAGAGATACCTATTGTTGGGTGGCATGAGTGTACAAGAGATACCCATTGTTGGTTGGGTGGCATGAGTGCCCAAGAGATACCGATTGTTGGGTGGCACGAGTGTACAAGAGATATCCATTGTTTGGCGGGATGAGTGTACAAGAGATACCCATTGTTGTGTGGCATGGGTGTACAAGAGATACCCATTGTTTGGCAGCATGAGTGTACCAGAGATACCCATTGTTGGGTGGCATGGGTGTACAAGAGATACCCATTGTTGGGTGGCATGGGTGTACAAGAGATACCCATTGTTGGGTGGCATGGGTGTACAAGAGATACCCATTGTTTGGCGGCATGAGTGTACAAGAGATACCCATTGTTTGGTGGCATGGGTGTATTAGGGATACCCATTGTTGGGTGGCATGAGTGTACAAGAGATACCCATTGTTGGGTGGCATGGGTGTATTAGAGATACCCATTGTTGGGTGGCATGGGTGTACAAAAGTATTTGCACATTGATCTCACCCAAGGAAGTGACGTTGGAGAAAGACTAGACATCCCTGTGAGTGACTGAGAACTGCCAGGCTTTGAAATCATAGATTAAGCATAGTCTGCAACTTGCGTGATCTTGAAGCCAGGGTGGAGCCGTTATCATTCAGGACCAATATGAACAAGGCTTTCAGAACTCTTAGATAACAATAACAAAGCACCTGACCCGTTTCCCCCAATGAAGCCCTCCGGCTCTTCTGAAAAGCACTGATATTCGAAGTTTATGGCAGGCAGATAGAAAACAAATGCTCCTCGATGCTTCCAAAGTCTGCGGTAATCCCTGCATTGGTAATTTTCCCCCCAAAATCACTGGTACCACAGATATTGGTAACACCCTGCATAATTGCCTGCTACTACTATAGAAGACTGACTCATATTGACAGGCAGCTTCTCCAGTGGCCAGACTCAATGTCTCAGCGATGCGTCTTCATCGTAAAATTACATTCTTTGCTGCTGTTTTAGCAGCCAGGTATCAACATGGATGGAGACTGTTGAAACTAGACAGGCAGGAGACACATATTAGAGAGCAGTGTGCAGGTAAACAACGACTGCCAAGGCTGCCCAGGGGGGCCACGTAGGGGACCCTCCAAAAGGGCGGCCGCCTTAGTGCCATAGGAAGGCACAGAAGTCTGCGCACTAGGCTCCCTGGGCTAGGGACCAGGGGGTCTGCTGGCCGCGTCACTTCCGGCCGTGGGAGGGGACAGGGGTATATTAGCCTTTCCCCGCCCTCTGCACGGTCTCTTGACCGCTACCCGTCTCGCGTTTGGGTCGTGGCGAGATGAGCAGAGGCAGGCAGTTTCGTTTTGTGGTTTAAGGTGAGCAGGCTTGGGGTTTTCTGTTCGCCCGTCTCTCAATTAGTATTGTGGCCTCTGCTCTTCTTCTGTGTGTAGGGTGTAGACCGCCGAGGTTCTAGTCCAATGTGCCGGACCGGTGGTAGGAGGCATTGGTTGACACCGTAGTTGGGGCGACCATCTTTGTAGGCTAAGGTGCAGCGTGAGACATTGGGGTAGAACGGCGCTCACTGAACACCAGTCTTTGCGGCACTCGTATCTGGATTAGAGGTCATGGAGGGGAAACCCTTGCTGGGTCTGCTTTGCCCGTGCCATTATAGGTGCCTTGAATTCTTGTTGTTGTGCCGGCTTGAAACACGGGCAGCTGTTTGAGGCCAACACCGGGAGGCTCACGAAACATGGATTTGTAGGACCGGCCCCTCACCAGGGAGGAGGAGGTTCAGTACCGGGGTTAAGGAAGTTTCCAAAAGGGCACTTTCAGACTGCTCGTAATGTTTACTCCGGGTGCAGAGAGGTGTCTAGGCCACCGGATGGCACTGCCACTCTGTTTTGCGTGTTCTTATTCCTCGCCAGAGTTTTGTCATCCCCAACTAATGGGTTTTCTCCTGCATTTCATTAAAAGGCGTAACCTGGGCCATAGAATCACGTTTGTAGTCAGAGTAAGAAGGGTATGGATTTTATGGTAGATTGGCAGGAATTTGTATACAGCTAATGGTTATAGCATGCAACACTTGATTTGATGTAGAATGCAACAGTCAGCTGAAAGTAAACCCAAACCGAGAGGAAGTATCCCATTAAAGAAAGTGGTTGAGTACTTTCCTATGAAGGGATCACTTTCATTTATGCACAACTGAATGACCTGGGGAACCCCCTGTTTATGTACACTTGCCCCGTGTCAGCTGGCAGTCAGGTTAGCAAGCCAGCCTATCAATATGCGGAGTATAAGCGCATTATGGGAGCCACCATTACAATTGAACTGGAAAGTGGCTGAACGGGTGAGGTATGGGAACCTACGGTGAGCATCCAGATAGACACGTCAGTTGCCTTCCGCACACAACATTCAATTAAACCTAGGGTCCAAGGGGTCATCACCTAAGTTACATATGGTCATGGTAGGGGTAGGTTGGTCATATACACAGCAGCCGTTGGCAAACTCCGCAATGGGCTACACCAACAGGATGTGACCACGTGCTTCATCCAGCCGCAGGGGGTTTCTGTAGAACGGGGCTGTCTGATCGGGGATTTTATAGCAGAGGAGCAATTGAGCAGTGGGCTGTGTGGCCCTCAGTTCCCACGTGGCACGGAAGGAATAGATGTGGGCACTGCGTGGCGGGCCGGTTGGTCACCGTACAAGCTTTGTGGGTGATGCCAGAGTCGAGGCTTTAACCACAGCGGGCCGGTGCCTACCCTTAATGCAAGACGGGCAAGTCGAGCAGTAGGTTTTCAGCCAAGGGGCTGTGCTCCAAGTCGGGCTTATTTACTGGGTCACAGGCCCCCCTCTTTAAGGCAGATTTACGGCGCAGATTCCCAGTTATGCTGGAATAGTAATTTGTGTGTTTCCAGGCATAGGGTACTGCGCGTAAAGCACCATGATCCCAATCTCGAGGAGGTATAGGTGACCCACGGGCCAAACTTATGTCATGGAATGGGGGCTGAGGTTTGAGTCCCGGCTCCAATTATTTGATTTCCGTCCCCCAAATCATGAGGGGCACAGTCCACGCCAGACATAAATTACCTCCCTGACGGGCTTAGGCTTCTGTGTTTATGGCTGTAGGTGTGGGTGAGCATATTGGCGCTGGGCTGCATGGGGGCGAAGGCCTCACCCCTCCATCGTTCTCAGGTGCTTGTAGTTATTTTCGCAGTTTTTCGCAGGAGCACACGGTGAGCGTTGCCATGGACCCGAGGTCCACTCTTCGCAGGGGGACGAGGCACAGAAGGTTAGTCGCAGGTTCTCTGCACAAACTGGCCCGGTAGAACCTGGAATGCGCTTGCGCGCTGCTAGCGCCAGTTGTAGCGGGGCAACCGCTGCCTGAGTGGTTACCGTTGAAGGAGTGTGTCTCGTGGTGCTCTGTCCTGCGCCGGAGTGCGTCCGGATTGTTTAATTTATTTGCAGTCTTATTTCGCGCGGAATTGGCCCGAAGGCATCAGAGGGCTTTACAACGAGCAGGACAACAAGTGTACTGTGGTTAGTCACAGAGATTTAACACAGCTGCCAAGGCAGATTGCTACGGGTGATATGCTCCAGATTTAAGTGTAATATGTGACGTTTCAGCGACTAGGGGTGACACTTCCACCATTTCAACAGGGGCACGCATGATTGGTTAGCAGGCCGGGCCTCTTCTGTTTGTTCGCTAAAAGGGTTCCGCCCATGGTTTAGGAAATGCCTTCCGGTGTAGGTGCGGTGACTCCGGAAGTGAATTTTGATTAACTTGTTGCTGGCAGTGGGGTGCCAGGAGAATAGTCTGGTCTTAATTGCTCCCCTTTACCCATTGAGCGCTTAGTTTGACGGTAACCATGCCGGAGCTCACTGTGGAGAGGCAGGTGATGTGTGTTCATCGGTAGTATTGCGGGCTGGGTGGTAATGGTCGAACGCAAGCAAACGGTTATTGGTTTCGGGGGCGTTTATTATTACAACGTTATTGTGTTGTCTGCGGGTAAACTCAACCAGAGATCGGAACCGAAAACGAAGTCTCTTCGTTTTTCAAATATAGAATGTATTAGCAAATTTGGAGTGACAGTAGGGGGTGTTGTAGCCAGCGTTTTGTGCGTTTGTGCATTTCAGTACTAGGCGTACTACAGGCCACAGGCTTAGAATCATGCTTGTACTTGTATAGGGAGTATATATATTTTAATTGGTACCAGCAGGATTACATAAGATGGCAAAGGTTACAGCACAGGAACTCTGTTTCATCCAGAATGCAGGGTCATCTCTGGCATATAGGTGTAACGTGACTAGTGCATAGGGGATGGCACGTTGTTCAAGGTTTCCCATGGGTGCAAACAGGCCTGGTTTGCAGTTATGGGATAGGCTAAAGGAGGACTTTTACTAGGGTGTCAGCAGTGGCCCACATGCAGCAGGCGCGCACTGGAGCAACTCTGCGACAAAGTTGTAAGGGTGGAGTGGGAGACAGATTAACTTCTAACATTTGCAGTCTAGATCTTGCACAGCCTCATGATTCAGTACCGCAGCGATTTGCAATTTCTCTCTGGGAAGCCATATCGGTTGCTTATTTGCCTATGCAACTATTAACCTTTGACAAAGGCAATGTTAGGACTGGCGAGGGGTCCAAAGGCTACAGGTTGTTTAATTAGAGGGGAACTGGACAGAAGGGCCAGAACTGTGTGGCACACTAGGCTAGGGAAAGATTGCAGCTTAATGTTTGAACCCAATGCCTAGGAGAGGCCCATCGCCCAGGCCAGAATCACGGGGCCAGCGGGTGGCTTGACGACGTACGTTCTTCTTAGAAACAAGCAGGTACTCTGGTCAGAGTACCTGCACTGCTAAATTTTCAATTTTAGCACGGGGGATACCGGATAACACTAGTGGAGCATGGCCGAGTGACATTGCATTCCAGATTGTTCAGGTACTATTATACTACCTATATGTGCCTACGCTCCACCTTTACCGTACTCCTGACGGTTAGGGCAGTCAATTGTGGACCCGAAATGACATTACTTGGGGGCATTTTGCCCACAGCCAACCTAGCAGCTTTGCACAGGCACACATGAGGGTCCTTACTTGGTGTCAGTAATTTAAGGCCCAGGGCTAGGTGCACTGGTATCTCTTGTTCCCTTATACAGTATTCATTTAGTGGTTAATCGGTACTAAGGTGGGGATACCTTTGGCAGAATTTTAATGCTTGAACGCACGCAGTGATGAAGTAATAGTGTCCTAAAATGGCACAACAGGATAAACTTTAGTAAAGGGAGATGGTTAAAAAAAATTCTTTGGGTCTAACAGTGCCAGGCTAACGGGGACGACTTGAGCAAGAATCATACTTGAGTTGTTACTCAACACTGTTGGTTAGAAGGGAGGTTGTCAAGAGACAATAGAGATTTCTCCCCAGCACTAAGGTCACACAACAGTCAGTGTGGGCTGCTGGGTGGGGATGCTCTACAAACTCATTCCCGCTCTACAGTACCTGGCAACGTGCAACTAGTTTCCCCATGTATGGGCGAGCATTGCACTTTCCAGGAACCTTCAGGAATCAGTGCCACCAGTCTACTTTCCGGTGAATTGAATTGCATATTTACACATGGAGGGTCGTTACTTTGTGTGTCAGTTATTTTTAATGGGGGAAGCGGTCGTACCTCGCACTACAGGTGCCAACAGTGGTAAGGCAGCTCCTCGCAGCCAGGTCACTGGAACTATGCAATGCCGCACCTTATGTCTTATAATCATGGACCTGCGACTAAATCCGCCATCTCCAGCACAATTTGCAGTGAAATCAATGTCAGATGTTACAGCTCAAACAGATCATCAGTCTAGAATGCAACGACAGGGGTTCACTCGCAGTGGAAGCCCCTTGGCTGGGTGCACTGGTAATCTTTTGTTCCCTTATACAGTATTGATTTAGTGGCTAAACAGGACTAAGGTGGGGAGACCTTTGGCAGTAGTTCCATACCTGAAAGTACGTGGTGATGAAGTAAGAGTCCCAAGTTGCGCAACAGGATATATACACTTGTATAGGGGGCTTGTGAAAAGCTTCCTTTGGTCTAACGAGTGCCAGGCAAACCGGGACGACTTGTACAAGAGACGAACATGAGTGGTTAGTCAATACTGTCTGTTAGAAGGGATGTTGTCTAAAGCAGAACTCAAACTAATTAGCCTTAAACGCATGATGGAGACGATTTAAGTGACATGCCTAAAGTGGTAAATGTTGTGCTATAGGGATGGCATGCCAAAGGAGATACCTTCCATATTTCCCTGGATCCCCTCAATCCAACACGCCTAAAGTAAGCAGAGGATGCCCGATTGATTTGGTTGACCTGTCATTACTTTTATTAAACACACCAAGTACCATGAATCAGTGACATTTGTACTAAATCATAGGTGCTTCCAGGACACTTCTAGCTAAGGGGGCAGGCGCAGTAGGGGCAATGCGGCGCTTAGCGTTAGACTCGCCCAGCAGCAGTACGTCCAGTTGGGGGCTGGTGTATTGAGCCACAGCTAGGCCGCCTAGCAGGCTGATTTAAGTACCTAGGTCACGCACATTGGGCAGAGGGGTCCAGTGGAATCACATAATTGGGGACTGCACCAGGACATGAAATGGCTCAGGTTAGATTCCGATGTTATGTCACGGCACCACAGCTATTGTGTACTGCGACAGGCATTTCCCTAAAGCCTCGTGTTTACACGCACCAGTAGCTGGCCAGGCGCGTACTTTGGTGAGGATGGTCACTAAGGTAGCTCGCCTGTGGTGGCCAAGCTAGCAAGACATTTTCACTCTCTTCTCTACTGGGAGCCCCCTTTGGGAAAACATTGGTGGTGCTTCTATTTGGGCAGAGGACAGGAGGTTCAACTAGCTTTCCAGGGTCCCCATGGCCTAGCCAGATGATCAATGCACAGGAGGATGGAGGGTGATTACTATGGCCTCGCTGCTGGCGTTATTGATTACTACAATGTACTACAGATAGGGAGCGTACCAGCTACCCAGCGTAGGTGTATCACAAGAAGATCTGTTACACATGATTGGAAGGCCTTATCGACGCTTGTCATAACAGTCCAGTGCACTGCACAGGGGGTGAAGAATAGGCCATGTCCCGTGTCAATTGATGTTTCCTTTTATTCGCCCGGGTTTGCAATGTCATTCAAATTGGGCAGCCAGAAACGGTAAAGGCAAAGAAATACCTGTGTTGGGGAGTGGGCCACTCAGCAGCAAAGTAAGCTACGACTCAACATAATCCAGGCACACCTTCGGGATAGCTCAGGGTTTTGGACTACACACGCATAGGCACTATTTAGTCAGCTAGGGCGTGAGTTTGTCAGTCCGAAAAGGGTGCAGTTACCCCATCAGTGTTGAAACAGAGGGGTGGATCAGAAATACGGTCAACTACCAGAGCACAGTTTGCATTTACAGTTGGGAGGATGCAGGTACATGGCTCATAGTTTTTTCACCAGGCCCTCAGTTCCAAAAGCATTGCATGTTACCAGCTGCTTCTTTTAAGCAAATTTTCCTTGGGAGTTGCCAACTAACAATGGGACGACTGTCCCAATTACTGGCCCAGGAATTCGGGACGGTGTGGCACTCCCATCAAGGGTGTGGTGAGAAGTTCAAAACCGGCCTGGCTCAGCTAGAAAGGGGCGGTAAACCCAGCGTTATGGGCGGGCTTGTCAGCTGAGTGCATCATGCAGGTGGGACGATGGGAATCCCAATGAGTTAAAAAAAAAAAAAAAAAAAAAAAAAGTACATCCGTCAGCAGCCACTCAGGGGAGTGTCCGAAAGACGGGTTAGGTGCTTTATGTACAGGTGAAGGTTGAGTACCCCATAGGCACCCCGGTAGGCACCTGTGGTTTCTGGGGGTGCAGTGTTATTGGGCAAGTTGGATTAGTTGTATAGATTGAGGTGCAGTGCTAAACAAGGAGTGTGAGCAACCGAGCATTTCAGTAATTTGCCAGGATCAACGGTCTGGGTGAAGGGCCTTCCGTGCGTCCTGGGAGTGGCGTGACAGGCGGAATTCAGGAAATGGAGGCATGTGTTTTCCACCACTGAGTTAACTTGGTTGGGGAGCCCAGGCTGGCACAGGAACAGCTTGCTGAAGCAGCTGCAGCACACTACTGGGATAATTCAGGGGGTCCCAGGCATGCGGGGAAGAGCTTGCCGCAGAAGCTGCAGCACAGATTGGGGGGGGTGTCTCCCCCTCCCAACAATTTGCCATACACCTGGGAGGCAATGATTTGACAAGGTAGGAAGACACTGCTGCTATAAAATGAAATCTCCATGGGTAAGTTAGTGACCACTGCCTTCTTATCAGGGAGACTTAGGGGAGGGATCGGTCCACCTCATTTCTGGTCATACATTTGGGAAGGAATGACCTGACGACCCTGGGGAGGAGAGTAATGCTCCAAGACAGGAGGGACATCATGTGTCAGTTGAGCATTCAGCTTGGGGCATGTGAACTGTGGTGGTCTTAAACTTTACCTCGCCCAGTTTGGCAAGGAGCCCGATCTGGGGACGCCATTGAGATATCACATACGAGAGTGAACAGCGCCATGCGTAAAGGCACGGAACAAAGGGGATTTGTCTTCATCTGGCATGGTTTACTTCAGGCCAAGTCTACTGGATGCTGGGAAGTGGAGGAGGTTCACTTCTCAAGGGTAGGCATGGACTTAATTTTGCTGGACCTTGGGGAGGCCTGGGAAGCAACAGGATGTAGGTAGGATATCTGCCTTGGTGGGGGGCCCTGGTGGTGACGGTGGCCACCCCCAGAGCTGTGGAGGAGTTACAGGGCGATCCAGAGTCTGCAAGGTACAGAAGGGTACTATATTGCAGCAGCACAACAAGGGTGCTAAGCCAAGGATACCCAGGGATGTTTTAGCGGGTCCCCTGGAAGAACTACGGCGCCCCGTTAGCCCTTCGGGCGGTTGTGGGTCTGAGCAACCGGGGGCTGCCTGGAACGCTCCGCCCACCGGTCGGGGGCGTGAGTAAGGGAGTGGACTGGCGGTCCACTGATGGGAGAGGTGGCCTCTCCCAAGAATTGGTAACCACCGGTTGTCGACGGACACGATGCAAGTTGGCTCATCAGACGGGCAGGCGGCATAGGGGCTGGCCTGCCCTGGGATCGCCCGTAAGATAACCCACCATGTTGGCATATTGGTTATGCTAATAAACCTGCAGCAAATTTCTCCACTAAAAAGGTGTCGTGTGGTTTATTTATGTATGTTGCTGTATGAGAACTGAGTGTTGCCGATATTGGCACTATGCCAAGGCTGCCCAGGGGGCCACGTAGGGGACCCTCCAAAGGGCGGCCGCCTTAGTGCCATAGGAAGGCACAGAAGTCTGCGCACTAGGCTCCCTGGGCTAGGGACCAGGGGGTCTGCTGGCCGCGTCACTTCCGGCCGTGGGAGGGGACAGGGGTATATTAGCCTTTCCCCGCCCTCTGCACGGTCTCTTGACCGCTACCCGTCTCGCGTTTCCCACCCTACCGCTTACCCTGCGGACGGACAAAAGGGGAGTACGGGGAGGGGAAGAAGCTAACTTATTGTTTTGTGTTGCAGGAGGAGTTACAGGGCGATCCAGAGTCTGCAAGGTACAGAAGGGTACTATATTGCAGCAGCACAACAAGGGTGCTAAGCCAAGGATACCCAGGGATGTTTTAGCGGGTCCCCTGGAAGAACTACGGCGCCCGTTAGCCCTTCGGGCGGTTGTGGGTCTGAGCAACCGGGGGCTGCCTGGAACGCTCCGCCCACCGGTCGGGGGCGTGAGTAAGGGAGTGGACTGGCGGTCCACTGATGGGAGAGGTGGCCTCTCCCAAGAATTGGTAACCACCGGTTGTCGACGGACACGGTGCAAGTTGGCTCATCAGACGGGCAGGCGGCATAGGGGCTGGCCTGCCCTGGGATCGCCCGTAAGATAACCCACCATGTTGGCATATTGGTTATGCTAATAAACCTGCAGCAAATTTCTCCACTAAAAAGGTGTCGTGTGGTTTATTTATGTATGTTGCTGTATGAGAACTGAGTGTTGCCGATATTGGCACTATGGGGATTGCGGCTACCCCGCCCTAAGGCTTAGCGTCTTCACTTCAAAGGCCCCAGAGATGAGGAAACCTAAAGGGACATCTAAAGAGATAATTCTCCATTTATCCCCTCTCACTTAGCACAGCTCTGCTTTTGTCGAGAGGTTAGCACGAGAGCCCCGTTGGAAAGGGCTGCAGGCTGTGACGCGTCCCTGAGGCCTCCATGCTGTAAACATGGCCGCTTTGAAACCAGCTCATCAGCATGCCCGGGTGGCGCGCGTGGCGCTTAGCGCTGCGGTGTTCTGAGGCTGTTTGCTTTCTGTGTGCCCTGCTCCGTGGCGAGGCCTGCTTTTGATTCCTCCTTCAATCGATGGGCTCGCTTCTGTTTGAGGCACGCACGTGGCAGCGCTCGCAGCCTTCGACGCAAGCCTTTCACACCAGCCTCCTTTGCTCACAATGGAACTTCTTTAAAGTCACATTATAAGACAAACGCCCGGCGCCGTCTGAACATTAAGGGCCGTTTTATCTGAGTGCTGCGCTGTCCTGGATTTTATAAACAGAATATCTAGAAGAGTCAAGGGCACCATTTAAGCTCCGCGCCTGAAGATGCCCTGCAGAGACAAGCTTGTCCACTCACCCACCCTTCCTCGTGCATTATGCTCAGTGTGTCAGTAGAAGAGCTGCAGAGACACTTCAGGCTTGCGGGATTCATATTTTAATATTTTTAGCAAGAATGCCACTAAAAAGTCTAATTTGTTTTCCTCACAATGAAAAATCTCAAATTAAAGCTGCTAAATAGCAGTTCTTGCTGAAAGAGTCTCTCAACTGATGAGCAACCATTTTACTTTGTGTAAAACAGACGCGTTTTTGGATGTTTCGGGTGACCCTGAACCAATGCACACGAGGACGCAGTGTTCCCCAATGTAAGGCATGCTGGCACCATTTTACTACTGTAGCAGCTCTGGCACCTCTCAAAGCAATGCAGGTGGTGCAAAGCAGCAGCAGGGATTTAATATGCAGCGCAAAAGGTACTTGGCGTTGGAAAGGTGGCCTTTTCAAAGAGGCAGTTCCACTTTGCATCAAACGGGGCGAGGATCGCCACAAACACCCGTAGGTTTTGACTCCAAGGGCTGCATTACACGCAGTGCCCCAAAGGGGCAGCAGGCATGTGCACCTATTTGCTGTGCCCCGGTGCACTGTAGTATTACAGAAGAGGCCGTAGATGTTTGCTCACCACTTCTGTAATACTGATAGCGACAGGGCACATATAGCGCCAGCTCTATCTTAAAGGGAGCGTTCACTCATTTGCATGTGGGCATGCGCCTATGCAAATGAGGGAAACACTCTGCCTCTGTGCTTGCTCCATAGTCTTGAGATGGGCACAGAGACAAAGAGGCCTCCAGAAGGTGCACTGACTGTGCACCACAAAAAGAAGGCACACAGTTAGTGCTCCTCTTCACGGCAGCCTCAGAACATGGAAAATGGGGTCCAATGGACCTCCCAGACATCTCCTTGCAGGCACTTGCAGTCATTCACTGCAACCGGCTGCAGGGTGGATCTCTGTCCCAACTTTAAAGTGCAGTGGTGTGCCACTGCACAGTGAAAGCAGGCAGATGCTCCAACTGTCAGTAATGCGTTGTCCCTAGAGCAGGAGCAATTTCTTGGTTGCCCTGTGGGGTACTCATGATTGCAATAGGGAGCACTGTCCCTGTTTGAATCTGGAGCACCGGTTTAAACGTGCACTGTGGTGCAAACCAGGATATCGCATCCTGTGCATAACATGGGCCCTGATCTACTGATGTTGCCTGAGTGGATTTTATGTAAACAAGCATTTGCAATGCAATAGGTCTCGCATTTTTGAGAGTTTAATCTATTGACATTGTAAATTACAATGCCTTTTATTTATGTTTTAAAAACCAATACATAAACAAAAAGCATTGTCATTTACAATGCCAATAGCTCAATTCTGGCAAATGTGAGACCTATTGCATTGTAAATGCTTGTTTTTAATTTTCCAACGAGTAAGAGATCACAGAACATACCAATAAGAGATCATGGCATTGATGATTCAGCTTAACAATTGAAACATGCAATGCAACTCACAGTTGCACAGCAGTCCACCCCATGCTGCTACACTACAACAGTTTAGTATCTGAGGCCTGACAGAACATCTCTGTGTACCTTTAAAGTGGTCAAAAGTGACCATCCACCTGACAACAAGCACCACTTGCCAAAATAGAATAGAAGCAACAAGGCTGAAAAGATGCTGAATTTGAGGGTGACAGAGAAGCTCAATGGCGCCGGGATACCCCCCCCGGATGATAAGCGTGCATGGGACAGGCCTGAGAGGGGCACGTGTTCTATGAGACACTGGCGCGCACACAAGCACCCCAGATACAAAGACTCAAAAATAGGGGAAACCCACAAACAGCAGGAAAAAATCTGCAAAGTAAGTTACCAAACAGAAGCAAGATGGCTTGCAAATGGCATGCACTGTGCTATATAAAAAACTTGCTACATTATAACTTTACTCTCTCAAACACACTAGCACTGGTACTATGAACTGGAACATTGCTCGCTTACACTAGAAATGGAACATTGCTCACGTGCGCCAGAAGAGCTACATTACTCAATGGCACCTAAAAGGATACACTGATCGCTGGTACCAGAAATGGAACATTATTTACATACACCAGAAATGGTATATTTGATCACATGCACAAGAAATGTCACTCTGCTCACATGCATCAGAAACTACATAATACTGTGTAGCTTTGATGAGATTTTTACCCGTGCGAAGCACGACTAGCTCAACTGCTCACACACAGCCGCCAATAGTGGGACTCACAAAGCTCACATATTTTACTCACCCACATTCGCCTCCCCGATTGTGTAGGTCTTGCCAGAACCCATGTGCCCGTAAGCGATCATGGTAGCGTTGCAGCCCTGATAGAAAGACTGTACCAGTGGTTGCATGCATGCCGAGTACACGGCTTCATGGTTGGGGCTCTCAGCCCCGAAGACTTGGTCAAAATGGAAAGTGCAGTCCCGTCCCATAGTGAGCTCCCGTGGTCCCACCCACAGACAAGGCTGGTGTCCACGGAGCACCTCTACGGGCAGCAGCGGCTGCACACGCACAGACACCCAAACTGGACTCTCATCCGCTGGAAGCTTCAGACCCATGGTGGCGTTATTAATCACCAAGAGGAAGAACTTTGAGCATTCCAACTAGAAGAGAGATGCCGGCCCTTGTACTAAACAACTCGGTCGATGAACTAACAACCGTAGATATGGAAGACAGACTGCCCTAAGAGGAAGACAAAGAAGGTGAAAACAGCAGAAGACAGACTATTATGGCTATAGAAGGCAGACTGCCTAAGGCTCAGGGCGGCTGATATACCGCGCCATCCCTGCACAAGACCGATTAAATCACAGGTGCAAGTTTTGGCCATTTACATTTTAAATAATTTAAACTTTGTACTTTAAAACTGTTTACACGCTTGCGCAACATACAGATGATATCACATCACAGGAGTATCGGATGTCTATTTCCATCAACATTCAGAGAAGTTTGTATTCATACCCTATGCTGAAATTGGAAAAAATATTACGGGAACCCTTAAAATCGGGCTCAGGGTGTGGTAGCGGAAAGGGGGTGGAGGTACAGGGCGGAGTCATGAAAATTGGAGTCAACAATCAACTTATACATTTATTGTTTTAAAAAAAATCCCTGCCTCAAGAACAAGGAAGAGGAGCTGTAAACCCCAGCACATCACCCTCCAGAGCCGAGTCCTCGGCACTGGCGGCACCCTGCATTCAGAGCTGAGAGGTGCCCAACTCCATCCACCCCAGTCCCAAGCCGAGGTCTCAACCTCAACTAGCCAAGTCAACCAGTTCAAAAGCAACTGCCGCCCTGAGGCACCGGGCAGTGATGCAAAAATCCAAATTTACCTTTGTGGTACGCCAGAATACAACCCTCTCCCAAAACAGCTTGACACAAATGCACAGCCCTCCCCATCCTTGGTTCCCCTTGCACCGCTAAGACCACTGCAAATAGGCGGCACTGCTCACATCACAACGCCACATGATCCCAACCCCCAAAATAAACGCAGCACCGCTGCATCAGGATATTCCAGGTGGACCTTCACCACGGGGAGATGAGCAAGGGGGGTGGTGTATTTCACGGCATTGGACATTTATGTTCATATTCCTACACTGCTACCATCTGCTCCCCATGAAACTGAAAGTGCAGGTTAAACAAGTGAAGGGCTGCTTCGAAAATGAAAGCACGCATCACGCGCTGAATGTTGCAGGAAAGTATGTTGTGCCTGCAGCAGTAAAAACTCATTAAAGAAAGTAGTGCTTACAGACTTAAAAAGACGTACCGTGTAACAACTGCAGTAAAAGGGCCAGTAGCCATGGGAGGTTACAAATGAAGACAAGGCCGTACTAAGGAGGGACTAACAAGCCAATTACTGAATCAGAAGCCAGCATTTACGAAGGACAAAGACACAAGCCAATGACAAATATGGATGGAGAGTGGGCGGGGCTTCTCTTCCATACTCCAGTACAGCAAGTCTCGCAGAGTAGCGCATGCGTGCTGATTCTAGACTCGACCTAAAAATGAATGCCTGGTGGAAGCAGGCACAACCAGTGGGCACAACATTAATTTCCCTCAGACCTTAACACTGTATGTTTGCTGCAGTGCACTTCACATTTCCAATGCATCTGACCTTTTTCTGTTTACTATGCATAGGAATGTGTACTAGAAGGGTATGCTGCCAGTAGAACTCCTACACTGGACAGTGCACAATCAGATCTGCACCATGTGTGAGGCTGTATTCTGCACACAGCAGTCATTTTGTGCACTGCCAGAGGGGATGACACCACCAGGAGAATCTTAGCAGATATGGCTCTGTGCTGTGTTTTCACTTTTACGTAAATTAGTGTAGGATATTTGTATGATGCACTGTGTTGCATGAAAACATAATACATATAGGCCCCCAAACAAAGGAACATGTAAGAAAAAGCTGTGTTTCTTTGTGGATGTGCTCATAGGATGTGTTTGAATCTTGTGACCAGTTTTCTGACAAAAGTTTGGTCTGGTATTGTTGTTCCACTGAGAATATTCAACAGATGCTATTGGAAAGCCAAGGAATGACACAAAGTGTGAAAGCGCCTCACTCAGTTTGCCCAACCATTCTTTATTACCAAATGCCTTTTTGTCCTCATACATGCCACACTGATGGCATTTATGAGGACTAAAGTAGAATAATAGATATTCCAGGGGCTACATATCATTGCTAGCTCCACTGGTTGTATGCAGAAAAAGCCAGGTCCAGGTCCAGGCCCAAGGAACCGGCATACTCTGCCAATAGTGTCCCATCACTGGACTATTCAGAACAATTCTTGATTAACCCATAAGTGATACACTGTCCTAATACCTTCCTTAGCTTGTATCTATTTGTCAAGAAAGCCAAGCCTCTGGACCTCCTTCAGCCATTCATATACAGATGGAGCATCCTTTTTCTGCCAGAATTCACATGTACACTCTCTAGACAGCAGCCTGAAGTAAATAGCAATTTGTTCTGCCCAATACTAATTGATGCATAGTTCTCTTGTACATTGAATATATTAGGGTAGCAGCCACCTTAATTTCCGTTTGCAAGATCATGATAATCTTTCTTCAATAACTAGTACAGCCTGGACACCGTAAAATATTGACGTGTCTTACATACAGCAGGTAAACAATTTTATGCATAAGTTCAAGAGATAGTTGCAATAGGTTAGCTCCTTGTAGCTCCGGCAAGCTGTCCCTTCATATGGTATCTGGTTGTCCCAATCTCTCTTATTCTGCTTCCAACAACAATAGATACCATTCATCAAATTACTTCTTCCTGCCTGCTACCAGGTTTAATTGGCATTCAAATGATGACACGCTGCAGGTCAACTCCTGGACCTTTACTCCCCTCAACCCCCAATCCCT
This sequence comes from Calotriton arnoldi, assembly GCA_963921515.1. Lineage (NCBI taxonomy): Eukaryota > Metazoa > Chordata > Amphibia > Caudata > Salamandridae > Calotriton > Calotriton arnoldi. The sequence goes on along the minus strand of CAWUFW010001868.1, from coordinate 100,524 downwards.
TAAAGTAGCTGATAACAACTAAATCTGGCCTGGCCAAACCCAAATATCTCCACTAAGGTTTTCCTAAGTAAGAATTTCCATTGTGTAGATTAGATTACAGATTCTATTCAGGCCTGCAGAGATCAGAGTTACACTGAGTCGGTCCTTAAATGCTTATCATCACCCTATCCAAGACTCCTCTACTCTCCCCCGTCACTAGAAATCTCGCCAAACACATCTACTCACTTCAAACCTTTATGCGTGCTCCACAACTCATGTTCCATGAATGCTCACCATACTCATATAGCAGATCACATGACTATATACAACCCTGATCTCATGTGCATCAAGGAATCATGGTTTAATGAGTTCTCAAATCCAATTTTCGACGCTCTAGTGACTCCTAATGATGAAATCCTTCACAAAAACAGACACAACAAACGTTTCGGAAGATTAGCCATTATACAATAAAAAATCACACATGTGTACACAACTACAACTCTACAACCTTTGAATGTCTCATGGTTGGCATTATGATCTCACCTTCAGTGTCTCACTGTCTTCACATCATCTACCACCCTTCTAACCTCAAATTAGGCTTTTTACAGCACATAACTGACAACAATACTTCTGAACAAACATTATCTCTGAACAACACCTTCCTCTGAGATCTCTGTATCGACTGGGTTAATCCCTTACAAGAAAGTGACGCATTTGTAGAGATGCGTCACTTTCCCTGCGCCACACTGAGAAACCCTTGCGCCACCATGGATGCGCCGTATTTACAATACGGCGCACCATGGCGCAAGGATTGACAGATGCGTCAGAAATTCTGACGCATCTGTTGGGGCAAAAGTCACGCATTGCTGGAGTTGTGTCGCAAGCACGACGCAACTCCAGCAATGCTTTTTGAGGCCTATTCCCACTACACTGCGTCACTCCTTACGCCTGCTTCAATCTTGTAGATTTCACTGAGTCACTTTTATGAGGACTTCCTGCGTGGGAAAGCCCACCCTGCATACATTATACCTGACGCAGGTATAATGCGACGCAGGGCTTTACAACGTGACGCATCACCCTAGATGCGTCACGTTGTAAATAGGCCGCATTGTTTGCGCCGCTGTTGCGTCAAAAAAGTGACGAAACTGCAGCGCAAAAGTCACGCAAGGGGCTTGTAAATCTGCCCCCAAATCTCTGAACTTCATTGTTCAAGTACATGACCTTCAACAACATTCCTCGCTCCCAGCTAATTTCAGACGCCGTGTCCTTCATCTTATTATATCCAATACCAAAACAGTTCAGTGCCAACATCCAATTTAAATTGACTCGTCTGACCATTTCCCATTCCTGTTTTCACTCATTCTCCCTCAGGCACGTTTGCCAACAATCACTATGAAATGATCCTTTAAAAATCTATGACCCAACCTGATAGAGGTGATAATTTCACACAATGAACACAATCTCCCTAATAACACTGATGCCAACACATTTCTTAAGGAATATAACTGAATTATTTCCAAAGACTATGGTTTTGTGGCCCCACTAGAAAATAAATGTTTAGGCCTCATACCCTCTCATCCTTAGTTTACCCATGAAATAAACTACTAAAGAAAAACAATACATACAATTGAAAATAATGCTTTGGATTCAAAGGCACAGTCCTCAAATGGCCTACCTCCTTCCTCTACAATCACTCTCAAATTGTAAAAATCAACAACAGTTTCTTTGACCGATCACCTATCATTCATGGAGTCCCTCAAGGTTCCAGTCTATCCCATACACACATCAGCTTTCAAGTTGAACCACTGGTAAAAATGTGCAAAGACTCAAACATCTCTATTCCCTAATATGCTGATAGTACCCAGCTCTATTAGAGAGCTTCATCTCTAAACAATATTTTCTCATCTTAAGAAAAATATTACTCCACTTTCAAACATGGATGAACAACAGCTTTTCCACTCAATCCTAAAAAGACAGAATGTATTTTTTTCTCTACCAAATAAAAAAATCTTTCAAACCAGGTCTGCTACCGTTCCTCGATCGGCCAGATTTCACTCCATCTCTATCACCATCAGTCTGCTCACTGGTAATAATGCCAGACCCTTCCTTAACCATGGTTTAACACATTAACAAAATTGCCAAAAACACTAACCTCCAACTCCAAATGCTGAAGAAACTAAACCCAATTTTACAACCTCATCACTTGAAAATGACAAACTATTCTCTGAAACCATCTTGATTAGACTTTGGCAATGTGGTTGTTGCTGGAGCAACTGACTCCACCTTGGCCCCTCTCAAAGCCATTTGAAAATGCAGCAGGCAGAATATAGAAAGAACCTGTTGGTCATACGACTTCTTTGTTTATTCTATGCTGAGTTGTCATTAGTAATGCTAAGGCCCTGAGTGAGAATTACTAAACGCCTGGCTTTAATGAACCCTTTTTGGTCTTTGGGAATTAACTTAGCAATGACTTACTGTCATTGCTGCACCATAATCCTAGCAAAAAGAATGTGGCCACTGCTTAACAATGACATTGGACGGTAGTTCTTCCAATACAAGGGTTTTTATGAGTTTTAACATCAAAGAGATAGTGGTTTAAGACCTTGATTTGGGGGAAGAACAATTATTAAAAATCCTATTATACAGTTAATATTGGGACACACTTATCACTCAGCTGTTTATATAATTTAGCCAGAAGTCTTTCTGGACCGACCAATGAATTTCCTTTTTTTGTGCTTTTATATAGCTTTTAGCACTTCTTAAGTTGTGATGTCCTCCTCAAGTCATGCTTTAGCATAGGGGGTTTGTCTACATACCCACTTATGTATGGCCCACATTTTGGAGCGGTTCACTTCTTCATATATGGTCTGAAAAAACTGTCAGAACACATCTACATTTCTCAGACTCCATGACACAAACTTGCTATGGGTAATTAAGCTTCTGCTTTTTACAGACCCCCCTAGAGCTAACACTACATTTAATGGCAAAATCATAGACTTCATCAACACCGCTTCGATTAACTAACCCAATAATGTCTTCATTTGAGATTTCAGGCCAGCTTGTGACTCCAGTGAACGTCAAGCATTAAACTCGTAAAAGTGTGATCCAGCGCTCAGGGATCAATACATTTGCAAATAAACAAGGCCCAATTACATTACCCAACAAAGTCCCTTCGCGCTGGGTTCAGTGTAAAATGCAAAGTTCAGACCTAACTTACCAATCTCCAACCGAACCTGCATTACTCATAGAAAAATAATGTGACAATGGCATCTTTTTATAGTTGAATAGTTGATGGCAATAATTAATGAACACTCTCTAAATAAAGACGAACACAGTGTGTATATTATAATGTTTTATCTAAATAATGTGAAATAAATGCTCATCAAGTACCAATACACAGTACAAAACCATGGAATATCACTGAATAAACAATTAGGAAAGAGAAAATGACAAATCACATCACAATCGACAGTGCATTGAAGGAGTGGAAAGGCGAAGAGAGAAAAGTTTCAGGGACAAAATACATTTGCAAATGATTATGCAAATTCAGGTTTCTATCTATACTAACCCAGAAGGAAACAGGAAATCTGCTCCCTGGCCAGGGGAACAGCAGGGCCCCTCAAGAAGATTTGTAAGGGCAAAGTTTAAATCAGGAATCAGGAACAGGAAGAAACAGGTAGGCCTCTACAGCAAACCGACCACAGCGACGATCACACCTAACGCCATCAGCATCGCAAGAAGACACCAACGCGCAACCCCTCCCACCAAGGCACCTCAATTATATCCTAAAACCCAAATGTCCAACCCACACTTGTTTCGATTCTGGGACAAAACTACATAGTGATTGGTTAAGAAAGGGGTGTACTGTCACACCACACTTGGCATGTCCATCTTACTCAATGTTCTATTGTTTTGTTTTTTCAACATCACAACTACATCATCCCAGGAAATACAAGTATACAATATCAGACTTCAGTTTCCTTCTCTCTCCGCAAATGTTTCAGTTTCTGTTACTTCTTGTGCCACTCGTGCGCTTACAGAGGAAACGATCATCACTTGTCGATTGTTTTTCGCCTTCACGTTTAACTTTTGGAAGGCACACATAAATTCGAAGGTCGCTCGCCTTTGCCTTCCCTCCACATTCTCTTTTGCTTTTTCAGTTAATAATTCTTTATTTTGCTTAACCCATGCTTCTACGGAAAATAAAACAAATATAATTACTCATTTTGAAATGCTTTTCTTTACGCACCCTCCCAAATGCTGCATCTAACCATGCGCAACCCAGGTTAAGTTTTTCCTGACAAACGTTAATAACGTGCACAAAAAGCAGCATTAGTCTCTTTATTTTCATTAGTCAAGCATTTGCGGCCTAGTTCAGTGCTTTAGTACGCGCTTGTGCAGTATTATTTTCCCTCATGTTGGTTATTAAACCACACGTTTTTCACTGCACACTATTAGAAAATGTTACTAGGGGTTTCAATCCGAGCAGGTTTTATTTTTCGAAAACCCTGCTCCATCAAGTGCAATGGGTATTTCGTGCTGCATGGTATACCTGTTACACATGTAAGTAACTAGGAGCTGGAAAGAAACAGTGTGTGTATGGGAGAAGGGACGCTGTAGATGGAATGAGGGAAATAAAGTGAGTGAAGGGAGACCAGTGGCAGGGGTGAGGCAGAAGAGACAGGTATAGTTAGAAGAGAGAGAAGGGTTAAAGGGGCAAAAAAGTAGGAAAAGAAAAATTGCCAACCATGTGGAAGGAAAATGAATGAGAGAATGAAGCAGGCAGGGGTGAAAGTTGGAGAGTGAGGGGAGCGACACAAGAGAGAGGACTTGAAGAAAGAGGGTGTCAAGGAAAGCAGTCAGGGGATCCCTTGAACTTAAAATGAAAGAACAATAGGGCTTGGGCTAAGCTCCCAGGCGGAAGAGTATAAAATAAATGAATGAAAGGGAAGGGGTACTAACTTAACTTCAAGTACAAAAAAGAGATTGATAAAAGGGGTTAAACAGGGCTGCTGGTGTAAAGGGGCAAGCCAGGCTACCACATGCAAATAAGGTATAAAAAGGCAGAAGACGTCAAATTTTGTTAAACATTCTAGCAACATTGAATGAGAAGCAAACCACACTCAAGGCAGCACCTTATATGTCATTTTCACAGACACGAAGGGGCATATGTACGAGGAAGTGTCGGAGTGAGGCGTTAGCCGTCTTGGCTTAACGCCTCACTCCGCCACTTCAGAAATGCAAGGCTGCACCATATTTACAAGGATACGGGGCAGCCTTGCGTTTCCCCCTGCGCTGGTGCTACACTTAGCAGTGTAGCGCCAACGCAGGCACCCTTGTACCATAGTGCAAGGGTATCTGCGTGCAGGGGAAGATTGTTTATGTGTAGAAAGGTGTCCCTTCCTGCACATAAACAATCCTGAAATGCCATTTTGTCACTTCTATGTGTGCTGCTTAATGCAGCACACATGGAAGTAATTTTTTTAATTTTTTTTAAAGGATTGTTTATGTGCAGGAAGGGCCACCTTCCTACACATAAACAATCCAAGGCATTTTGCTTTTTCCATGTGTGCTGCACAAGGCAGCACACATGGAAAAATCAACAATGAGAAGAAATAAAGCATTCTCCTCGTTTCACCAACTTAAGGCCTGGTTTTCCCTGGTCTTAAGTTTGGCGCTGCCTCCTATTTTACGCTGCCCTTGTAAATAGGGGGCAGCGTCAAAATCAATGGGTGTTGCGGTGGAACGCCCACCACAACACCCACTGCCCACCCCTTTCACGCTAAGCATAGCGTGAAAGGGGGCCTTATTTACAAGGCAGCGTTAAGCCACATTAAGTGGCTTAACGCTGCCTTGTAAATAAGGCGAAGCCCCTATAGCCACAGAAACGTCACAAAAATTGACGTTCCCCTGGTGATAGGGGCTTGTACATATGCCCCGAAGACTCTAATCTTCTACGCACCAATACCACACACTTGATTTTACCATGCTGCAATCCATTTCTGCACTACTGATTATTTCAGCGCTTCCCTAATGAGTTGCTCCAGGCCTTCACCTATCAACCATCCACCGTAGATTCACAATCAATGGCATGTCCAACCTAGATTCACTGAATCTCACACTTCATGGCATCATAAACATAATAGCCCCCTTAAATATGACCCCATCAAACTGAACCCTTCAACATGGTATTCACAAAATGTCTTGACAACAAGTGGGACAAGAAAAACTATAGTGAAACTCATGCACCAAGAAAACATCACCAAACAAAAAGCCTATTCTCTACAGGAAGAACTTTTATCTTCACAGCAATCCCTCCTGCAACATCAAAATCTGTGACTTCTTTAAAGCAAGATCCTCTCATACCACAACCTGTACAATGCCAACAGTGATCAAAACAAAATACAAAATCATGTCAGTAACATGTAACATGGAATCACAGTACTTCCAAATCCTCTGAGCACTACATTCAAATGGGCAATCTTTTAACACACCGGACTGCATTATAGGTGCCTTGGAGTGAGCTACCGCTCTGAGCCATTCTCACTTGTCCTGTGATTCTGGGCCTGGTCGGCAAATACTGGACCAGATAATTCCAGGTCCAGAGACATTTGTGGCCTTGTTCAGTGCCTTAGTACGCGCTTGTGCAGTATTATTTTCCCTCATGTTAGTTATTAAACCACACGTTTTTCACTGCACACTATTAGAAAAATTAGAAAATGTTACTAGGGGTTTCAATCCGAGCAGGTTTTATTTTTCGAAAACCCTGCTCCATCAATCCCTCCTTTGATGGCGTCTTTGAGCCATCACCAAATACCCACCAATACGATTTGTCACTTAAAAAGATGTTGTTCTCTCGCGTTTTATCATTATTCCATCTAGATCCCTCATCATTTCATAATAGTTTCCTCTTCTATCCTCCAGTTCTATTTCTTCTCTCTTTCTTTTTTTGCTCTTCGTTTATTATCAGATGTCTCTTTCTTGCATTTGCAACATTTATAAATCAAGAAAATCATTAATATCACTGTAGCCACTGCAATAATAGGTGTTAATATTCTCCCTAACAGAGGAAAAACTTTTACCAAGTTTCTCCCAAGCACCATCAACCTTCAATTCGGATAAATCTTGATGAAGAATTGTAATATTCTTAATATAACCCTCAAGATTTTTACTCTTGTCAGGGATATAAATACAACATTGTTGTACTTCAACATATTGCAGACTCCACCCTCTTTAGGCAATAATACATCAAGGGCAAGTCGATTCTGTAAAACCATAGATCTAATTGCAACAATCTCAGTATCGACCATTAAAAACCCACCAGCAGTGTCTGTTGATAAATGATCAACCACTGTGGACAATTTTCTAATTTTGTGCGAATTTAGTATAACTCCAACTGAAGGTATCAATGCTCCAAAAACATCCCCTATAATTTCTGAAAAACTCACTCTCTTATTACGTATTAGTCCATTCTTTATTTAATTAATTCTATGTTTCTCATCCATGTGGTAAATGTTTGGAAATACTATTGCTAAATAACAACACCTGTACCAAAGTGCAGGCAACCTATAGTAGGCATTCTTACCACACACATAATACATTCCCGGAAAGACAGGATCAGTTCTTCCCTTCAATCCCCATCCTCCAGTACCTAGAAAAGTATGATCACATTCACTAGAACCAATGAAATAATTATTATAGTCAGTCTTTTGTCTAAGTAAACAAAGCATCCCTCTATGAAACCAGTCTAGGGTCATGGCAGCGTAAGTCTCGTCCTTCTTGCAATCTCCCTCTCTGAAAGCCCATGGAGGTACATGAGACTTTTGCTCAGCAGCCTTTCTCTGAAATTTTTGTCTTCTATCTTCGACCATGTTAATGAATTCTATTTCTTCAAATTGTAATCTACAAGTTAGGTTATGTCTATGTGCATATACTGTATCTATTGTTTGTGTAGAATGAAAAAATTCTCCCATATATTCCGCATTTCTAGAACTATTAATTTTATTCATATTCTTTCTAATAGGAATTTCTGAAAATACTAAATCTATGTTAGAGTAGAAATATTGGAGAATTCCCTCTCGTAGAGCAAACTAGTTAAGACACTAAAAACACACCATATGTTAAAGGTAGGTGATGATATGTCACTCCCTCTGAGACAGACAACGGTAATTGCATGCACACATAACAATCTCTCGCATCCATTACGTCAACATACTCATACAATAATTTAGTAAAGACATTTAACGAAAAATCATTAATTGATTTATCATGATGATAGATACTGTCATGTTTCATCTTTTCCATTTTAGTATGTGAGTCTTCCTCTAAACCTTTAGTATCTACTTTTTCACTCATCACAACATTAGTATTAGTATCATTCTTTTGATTAGTTACCATTAAGACAGGCACAAAGACAATTAGTGTTAACCATACTATCATTAGTAGAAATATACTAAATAAGCAAGCATTAATACATTTACGTTTAAAACTATAAGTTTGATGTCCAGTCTCTGCTGTATTTGCCATTTTAATTAAATTTGTACTAATTCTAAAAAAACTAAAAACTAAGAAAAAAACTCAAAAATCTAACTTAGAATCAAAAAATATCTAAAAAATTTAATCTATAAAAATATCTATCCAAAAATAATATCTATCCAAAGTAGTGTATCCTCACACTAATGGCTTTTCTTCTTTACCCCTCTTTTTATTTTTTTTTATTTTTTATATTTTCTTTTTCTTCTTCTTCAAATCTTTTGAATGATTCAGAATAATTCTCTCAAAATTGTTGCACCTTTATTTTCACAGTTCTTTTAAGGTGGTTCAAAACTGTCTCCTTCACTCTGCTCTGTACCAGTGTTTTCTTTGATCTGATCTGTGTTTTCAATTTCTTCCAACACCACATATGTCCATTCTGGTGCTATGTATTTCTTATTTGGAACCCTCACTCTTTTCGTTTTATGAACCGATTCTTCTTCAGACTCACTTTGCTCAGTCTGATCTGAAACTTCAATTATTGTGTCAGATGATCTTTGTTTCAGAGTGTATTTCAGTCTTTTCACTCCTTCTGGCCACACATCACCTTTTCTTGCTTTCTTTGCTTGCACAGCTTCCGTTGCTTCGTTGTCAAGTTCGCAAGTTCTTTTATTCAGTCCTTTTCTCTGTTGTACTTGCTCTTGATTCACTTTCTCTTTCTCTTTCTCAACAGCAGTCTTTTGAGACCCAGTAGCTGGTACCCACTCTATTCGACTTGTTCCTTGTTCAACTTCAGAATCTGTAATTTCAGGCTCTACAATTTCATTGTTTCCAGTTTCTGCTTCTTCTTGTCTTTCAAGTGGACTTGGGACTCTTCTCGTGTGACTTGCATGTATCCAATTTGGTAAGCCACCACACTTTACTGCTGTCGTTGTCACCAGTATCACCTGGTAAGGGCCGTGCCATCTAGATTCCCAACACGATTTTCTCAAGTGTTTCTTCACCAGGACCCACTCTCCTGGACTTAGATCATGTGCTTGTTCTTGCTGAGTTGTAGTTGCAATTTCTCCAACCTGATGAGACACAGAATGCACTACATCAGCCAATCCTTTGCAATAATCAAGCACCAGATCATCAGTAATATTCATCAGTTGATTTGGCGGTACAATCGGCTGTCTCATTGCTCTCCCCATTAATATTTCGTGTGGGGATAATCCAGTCTTTTTATCAGGAACACTTATCATACTCATCAATACCAAGGGTAAAGCATCTGCCCATTTCAGTGCTGTGGATGCACAGACCTTTGATAGTCTTGATTTGATAGTGCCATTAATTTGCTCGACCACTCCTGATGCTTCTGGTTGATAGGCACAATGCAGCTTTTGTTCAATTTGTAACGCTGCACAAATAATCCGAATTATTACATTATTAAAATGAGTTCCTCTATCCGTTTCTAAAGAGACTGGAAATCCAAATCTAGGAATTATCTCTCTTAACAGCAATTTAGCAACAGTCAAGCTATCGTTCCTTCTTGTTGGATATGCTTCCACCCAACGAGAAAACAGACAAACAACAACTAACACGTATTTTAGTCCATTACAAGGAGGGAATTCAATAAAATCTGCCTGCAACCTAGTAATAGGTCCTGCAGCTTTCCCAATTCTGCCCCAACTAACAACTGTCTTTCTACCTGGATTTTGCTGCTGGCAAACTGTACATCTTTGGCATAGACTCTCTGCAATGACACTGAACTTTGGGAGGTACCATGACTGTTTGATGAGTCTAATCATAGCATCTCTCCCAACATGTGTTAAACCATGGTACATCCTTGCCATCTGTGAAAGTAAACAGTCTGGCATTACTGGTCTCTCATCTACATACACCCATACTTCATCATCAGATCTCTTTTTACATCCTGATTTGATCCAAATTTCTTTTTCCTCATCACTAGCTTCTTCCTGCAACTGTTTAATTTCATCCCATGTTTCTATTGCAGAGAGCATCAAGTGACAATTTGTATTATTTTTCTCTTTTCCTCTGTTTATTGAAATTAAATTTTGTGCACAGAAACGAGCCACGTGGTCTGCGTATCTGTTCCCATTGGTCACATAATCATTTCCTGACTTATGTGCTGAACATTTTACCACTGCATTCTTTTTAGGCAATTGTAATGCATTCAGTAAATCCTTTACATGTTTACTCTTTCTTATTGGTGATCCTGAAGAAGTCAGAAATCCACGTTGCATCCACAACTGGCCAAAATCGTGCACCACCCCGAAACCATATTGACTATCAGTGAATATGGTTACTCTCAAATTTTTGCTAATTATGCACGCTCTAGTCAGTGCAATCAATTCAGAAATTTGTGCTGAATTTATCCCTCTTAGACAGGATGCTTCAAGAACCATAACCACTGTACACAGGGCATATGAAGCACTCAATACACCTTTTTCATCTCTCAGGCAAGATCCATCCACAAACATCACACAATCTGATTCTTCCAGTGGTGTATGTTTTATGTCAGGTCTTGGTTTTGTACACAACTCTATCACATCCAGACAATCATGATCTGCTTGGTCTCTCACTTCTTCACAACTTGAACTCGGCAACCGAGTTGCTGGATTCAATGTTGTACATCTTGTTACTGTCACATTCTTAGCACCCAGAATCACTCTCTCTTATTTAGTCAAATGACTGTACGTCATATAGTGTGTTTGTGTGCGAGTTAATAGTATCTTAACAGAGTGTGGCACATATACTTTCACTGGATGTCCCATAACAATTGACTCACTCTGCTCAAGACTCACACAAGTAGCAGCCACTGCTTTCAAACAACCTGGTAATGCTGCCGCCACTGAGTCCAAAGTAGCAGAAAAATATGCCACTGGTCGACGTGCCATTCCATGTGTTTGTGTCAAAACATCTCTCTCACAACAAAACAATGCAAAAATTTTGGTATAGTCTGGCATTCCCAATGCAGGTGCTCAACAAAGACTATCTCGCAGCTCAATGAATGCTTTCATTCTTTCTTCATCCAATTCAATCGGATCAGTCACATCTTTGTGAGTCTACTAAGGGTGGGCGAAGTTGGCTGAATACCACTATGTGGAATTCTGTGGAGTTGAACAAAAACTCTGTGAAACTCCGCTCTGTGAAAATGAAAATATAGCAAGCAGTGAGAGAGGTGATGATTTTGGGGTCCTCCCTAACCTAGGGAGAGAACCAAGCAGATGCCTTGAACACAAAGAGCACATCATGCTGAATGATTCGGTGGTGGTCCCATCCTCCTAGGACCACCCCAAGCACAGTTATGGGCAAAAATACAATCCCAACCAAAGACCCTGCAAAGCATTATGGGACGAGATTCTAGAGTGCAGTGAATATAGTGGTAAAGAATCACTGCTGGGTTTGGCACTATTGGACAGCAAGGTACCACAATTTTATTGATTTTTCGCAAATCTTGCACTATTCTGTATTTTCCACTTGGTTTCTTAATTCCCATAATAGGTGAATTGCAAGGACTGCCCAATATTTCTTTCAGAATGCCTTGTTCAATCATTTGCTCTATTACAGGAATAACTCCTGCTATAGTCCTAGGACTCATCTTATATGGTGGTGTTTTTGGAAACTCTGCACCTTGTTTTACTGTAATTTGAATAGGGTCAACACCTTTCATCAGTCCAATTTCTTTTCCTGTAAAATCCCACACATGTATTCTCAATGTGTCTCTCAATTCACCGGGCAAATCCTCAAATGTGAGTAATGAATATAAATCATTCACTTCTGTCCCTTGCTTTGCTAACATCATTTTAAAAGCAACATCTTCATCTGGTGTCTGAAAATCAATACCATCCGGTGTACAATAGATGGTACAATTCATCTTGCAAAGTAAATACCTACCTAAAAGATTCACTGGACTCATGTCACATACCACAAAATAATGCATATCTCTGAATTCTCTAATATGAACCTCCATTGGTTTGGTCACTGGAGTTCTAATATATTTATTTGAAACTCCTACAACTTGGATAGTTTCTTCCGAGAGGGGTAGGTTTGCAATTTCTGCAGCTCTTACAGTAGAACGGGTAGCACTAGTGTCCACAAGGAATGTAATATTATTACCTTCCACTTTCCCATCAACAAAAGGACCTGATTGATCTACTGTAGTGTAGCTCCTATTTCCCTAATAGGCTCTGCGCATTGGAATAATATATCCTATAGGTTTGACATAGGACTAAGGTCAGTATGTCCCTATCGAGTATATTAAACTTAATTACTTGTGCCAGCTAGCTCAGAGGCCACTAGAAACTCCTTGACGACAAGAAGGGAGTAGTTTCTGGCAGCCACAAAACATGACCACTTTGTTTCCCTTTAGAATCAGAACGTGTCCCAGAGTCGTGGAAACAATAGATAACTATTTCACTCAGCTCGATCGTGCATGCTTAGTTTTCTCCAAGTTACACAGAAAGAACAGACGGGCGTTTCAATAAAAGATTTATTGAACAGTCTTGTTTCTGGTGTAAGTAAAATGTGCTGTTACGATCACAAGACAGTATGCAAGATAAATAATGTACAGTGTGAGCAGTAGAAATAAATAATACTGCGATAGCATTATCTTTTAGTATATATGCATTTACATAAATGACACAGACTAAAAATGCGAGTACTCATACGATGCGTTTCTAACCTAGTTCTACCCCAATGTACCTAACCTAACCTAGGTGTAGGGAGAGGTATGAAGTAGGTGAAGTATTCCTTACTATGGTATACTAAGAGTATGTTAAGCCTAGTATGCCTAGTATGCCAAGAGTCCCTCTAGGTTCTAGTCAGCTCCATACCTGAAGAATGAGAGAGGTAGGAATCTCTTTGCCAGACTCGAACTCCAACACCCCGCAAGGGAAGTCAGATCACTGGAAGCTGGACTCTCTGCGTGCAGGGATGACAGCGTCTTCTCAGAACGTCATTCCGGGAAACGGGCACCTCTGAAGTCGAGGTCTCCTCTGATTTACAGGGGCTAGGGAAGGTATATTTATACCTGAGAAGTACCTAAGAATGTTAGTATTGACGTGAGTAGGACAGCGGAAGACGTCATGAATGAACCCCTAAGGAATAATGGTTCATGCATAATATATGAGTCCTTGAAGAAATCAATAGTCCTGGGCTAGGGAAACTCCCGCAGCCTAAGGGTCTGTTCTTCATGAACTCGTTGTGACGTTAGGGTGGACGGATGTCAGAGACCATGCCTGTATTTGGAGTGCACGGTTTAATGCCTAAATAAGGACTGGGATTTTATGCCTATATAAGGACATGATACTGGAAAGCCCGTGTATGGACACCCTAAGAGGAATACAACACCCACTCCACTTTCGTGTGTACGATAATACTAAAATGCTAGACATTTAAAAAATGCTAAACATAAAATGGAGTACCGCATATTTAAAAAATATGTCTTAAAAGCATTAAAAAACATAGTAAAAATGCAAAAAGGTACTGTACATATTAAGCAATGCTTTTCATTTCAGGCATAAAGTTCGAAAACAAATGCAATTGGAATGAAATAAGCAGTAATATTTACATGTGACAGAAAATGATCGATAAGTTGTTCAAAAATCAAAGTCATTTCATGTCATGAAAATTAATGAACTGTTCTAGACACACAAGATGACTAAGTGTCCGTGGAAGTACCGTGAAGTCTGTACTATAAGGCTAGTTCTACTTTAAGCAGATTGAAGTGCCATTTTCGTTCGAAAAATGGGAAAAAAGTTCAATTTTGGTAGAGTTCCAAGTTTTTTGAAAATGAAGGCCAAATTGTTACCGCATCTCTGGAACACTGTATGCTGAATCAGAGTCAGTTTACGGGTCTGGTGTAAACATGAGATCATCTATTTCTATAGACAAAACATCATCCACTGAAGTTGGTGTCAGTTGGAACACCTCGTGTAGTAGATTAATTGCACAGAGATGAGAAGCATCGCTTCCAGCATAGGTTGCCGTAGCAATGTTCGCGTCCGTTGTTACCTGTGTGCCTGTAGATCTTTCTCGTACCTCAGCAGCAGCCGGAAGCGTCTGTGAGATCTCAATGAATGCTGACATCAGGATTGGTAGCCTCTGGGGACAACACAGAGCATGGGCCGTTATCGGAACCAGCAAAGTATCGACATCCGTTGGCGTTGCTGATGGAAATGTTAGACAGGTATCCAACACGCATTCTTCACCGCATAGCAGGCATCGTAGAACAGGTAAGTTGCAATCTTGCCAGATTGGTCTGAATGACAGGAACCACGTGGTATTCAGGTCCCGTAGACGAGTCATGCCCAATAGCTGTACTATTCGCTCACGGCACTTTCTTTCAAGGAGAGCTCTCTCCATTTCGCTCGGAGTGATGTCTGCGAATAGGCTGGCCATAGCGCAATAGCAGGAAGAGAAATAGAATTCCGGCAACAAGTGCTAGAATTAATGGTATGCCACCAAACACCGAATGTGCAAAGTTCGGGATGATTCCGAGTATTGCCTGGAAAGGTGCTAACAGACCGGAGCAGATGCTCTTAAATACATGTACAATTCCTGTTGTATCAGACATATTGAAGATACGTCCTATCATTTCCACGAAATGTATAGGGCAGTTTGTACGTATTAAAGTCTGTATCTCAGCCGAAGTCCTTGCTACTTGTAGATCATAGGTTTCTTTGGCCGAGGTCAAAGGCACTGTTTGCTGTAAAAGCATGGCTTTCATTCTGCTCAAAGTATCAAATCTTATAAAAGAGATGTTCAGCGAAGGCCACAAAGGCGACTCCCTGACTGTGTCTATTGGGGCAAACAATACTTGCATACAGCAAGTGACCCTGGAGTTGACCGTTACTAGATATGGGATGCCTGGCAACATGCCGCAGCAACTCTGATCATTCAACATGAGGTAACTCCCATTAGAAAGTTGTCCAAACGTTGGATTAATCACAGCAGCTGGTGTACCCTGCTGATGGCAAGACAAATTTGCCACAGAACCATTACAAGCCCCGTGTAAAGAAATGTCCTGACATATAAGTGAACCGCTCAGTGCACGTTTACAGTGTGTACCGCTCAAAAACACTTCACGATCCCCACTCCAACATCTATATGTATACGGTAAATGCCAAGATGTCTTAATGTATTCCTTACCCAACCTTTCATATTTGCCTGCTTGCATTTGTCTGAGGCAATACTGAAACTGAAAAGTAGTCACAGGTAATGTTATTTTGCCATGAATAAGCCATTCTGTACCTAGTTTTTCTGCCACTGTGAATGGTAGCTTTTCCAGTTTTTCAATGCTCAGCACTGTATACCTTGCTCCTCTTTGTGCCAATTCGATCTGTTTATCAGTCAGATTGTATTCTGCAAACAGAGCTGACGTGTTGATAAAACGCCAAGGCACATAGCCCGCTCGCAAAGATTGCAGCATCCAGCTTAATAACACAATAGAACGTAATTGAGACTGACCGTGTTGTAACATCGCCAAATCTTGTTCTAGTATGTCTATAGCAGAGGATACAATGCCATCCAATGAATATATTCTGGAGGACAAAGTTGTTAACCCAATGTCGACCACAGAGAGTGTTTTCTCTAAATTAATACGATCAAGTTCACGTATTCGTTCTGCGGCCTCCATCTGTGATACTTTCCATGCTTCATTATAGGCAGCATAAATGCCGGCATATATGAAACGTTTTTGACGCGGTTTTCTTGGTCCAAGCAAGAATTCCCTAAGGTCTGCGTCCTTTTTAAGTAAGGATAAGTGTTGTTTCACATCCTGTAGTGTAGACTTATGCAGCCAATCGAGGCATAATTTTCCTACACTGTATGTTGTTACTACCCCCGGGTGCTGACTTTGGACGTATCTTGGGTCTGGCCTATTAATAGTAAAGCCCTGAGTTTTAATCAGGAATCTTTCCTGACAGTTATTCGTGTCTGTGGGCCAGATCAACCATTTTTTCCAATCAGGATTAGATCTGTTGAGTTGTAGTATATTGTCAACTGTCACCACTGCATGTGTATCGTTATCACTTGCAGGTGTTGGTACAGAAGGTGTGTTCATCTCCTTGATCTTGGCTAATCCAAGACAAGATGTTTGTTGGATGGTTTTATTCAAGAACATTATTTGTTCAGGGATGTTACAGGCTCTAAATAAAGTTTCTATCCCCTGCACTTGCCAATCTTTAGTACCCCAGACAGTTTTTGTGTCTATTGTGTCTTTCCATAAGTCGAAACCCTGTCTAGACAGTTGGGCAATAAATGCTGCAGAGTAAATCTGTTTTGTATTAGTTAACATAATTTTCAGTCCTGTCTTGTTTACATTTCTAAAGTAAAATGTTTCTGGGTCAGATGTATTGTAACCTGAAAAATATGGAAACTTACTAGCAAATGTTTTTGAACTACCTTTTGGAGGTGTAGGACAATGTTCCCATTGGTTAAACATAAACACATTTCTTGGATATGCAGATTTATGCAAATAATGATGACCATAGTGGTTATAACAATACAGTTGTTCATAGTCTGATGAACCCTCTAAAAATTCATTTTTAGAAAATGCAGCAGATTTTTCTAGGTCATACATTATGTCGTTAACAGTCTCAAAGTCCAAAGAGTGGAGAGGTGTGGTGCAGCGGCCAGGGCAGCTGACTTCAGAGCACAGGGTTCACGGTTCGATCTCCGGCGGCAGCTCAGCACCATGTGACTCTGGGCAATAGCTCACTTAATTTCCACTCCGGCCCCCAGTGCCTTGAGACCCGTAAGGGTGAGTAGCTGCGCTATATAAAAACGGACTTACATTTTTTTTTTTTTTTTAAAGTCCCAATCATCTGAATAGGTACTGGACGTAATTAGATCACTTAGTGAAATTTTAAAGAAATGTGGAATGTTCAATTGTTCCGTCGGGCCGAAGATGTCAAAATCTGTTTTGTCCCACACTATACCATCCTGTATAGGAACGGCTGTGATGTTCACTGATGACAAGTCTCTTGCTTCACGATGGGAAGATTTATGAGGTTTCAAAAGTACGTTCACGTCTTTTCCTTCAGTGTTCACATGGATGTATCTGCACGCTCACAGTTGTAACGAAAGCTAGCCAGAGCAGGAAAACAAATAGTCCAGATATAATCCAGAGTTCAATCCATGGAGAAACCAAATAAGTCTTTTTCATAAAGTGAAGAAAGTCTTGTACTTGCTGCTTGTGTTTGAATGATGCTGGCGTCGTTTCAGGTTCACTCGGATCTTCTGAGAACGTATCAAAGTTAATGAAATAGCCAGAAGCAGTTCTATCAATTGTTGGAATTGCATCAGGATTTGTAGAAATCACTGGAACCAGTTGATCACTTGCTACATTGGTGTAGACAGGCGTATTTGGACGAACTGTTACTTGGTTTTCAAGAGGGATGAGATCCATAGCGTTGTTGCTTAGTCCTCCATCTGTTACTGCTGAATTCTCGATGGTTATCAGTCTTTCAGTCTGAACCTCTTGGATAGTAGCGAGAGGAGTGCGTCTGCTACTAGGTCGGAGTCCACGAGGCCTACTATTTAGTATTGGCCACATACTGTGGTTTGATCAGGTCGATGGACACAAATCTTTTCTCCTTTCTTCCAGCAAGGGGCGGCAGAAGTACTGTTCTTGTTCCTTGAACTGATAGGACAGGTACTGGTTGTCTGTAAGAAGGTCCAAATTCCTTCTTGTCCGCAATCTTTTCTCTGACTAGATCCCCAACTTTTGGAATCCAGACAGGCCTTGCTGGGACCGCCGATTTTTCCCCAGTGGTGGTTGGCTGTAGGAATACGTTGCTTTGTTTCGTTCTCAACTCATTCAGTTCCTGTAAAACAGCCAAACGATCTTTGATATCAAACAGTTTATTTTCCACCACTGTGCCTACGTGTTCAAGGTCTGGTACCCACATTCTTGTCCCAAATAGGACCTCATATGGAGTGACCCCCCCTAGAGAACTTCTTGGCAGGTTGTTCAATGAGCGTTGAACCCCATAAATATGTTTGACCCACCCATCACCCGAACCTAATACCCTAGCTGTTATAGACTGCTTTATGTCCCGGTTTTTCCTTTCCACAACCGAATTTCCCTCAGGATGGAATGGAGTGGAGTACCGCAATGCAACGCCCAGACTGGCCATGGCTTCTTTGTAAGCCCGAGAGCTAAACGCAGGACCCTGGTCAGAATGTAGCGTGCCTATTGCGTATGTGCCGATAAAGACTCGCAAATCTTTTATAACAGTTCGAGCGTCAGCCGAGCGCTGAGGCCATATCCACAGGAACCTAGAGCATGAATCCACTGCAACCATGATATATTTATAGTTACCGTCCCTTTGCAAGGGACCGCAGTGGTCCAGGTAAACACAAGCTAATGGTTTGTCTGAAATTAACAGGGGTGTCTGCGCAGGACGTTTCACTGTTGAGACTTTCATCTGTTGGCAAATATCACATTCTAAAACATAGTTTTTAGTTTGTTTCCGAATGCCAGGCCACCAATATCTTTGCTTGAGTAAAGATACTGTCGCTGAAACACCTGCATGGGCAGAAGCTATCCCTTCGTGTGCTGCTAGGATTAGTCCTAATCTGCGTTCCTTGTTTGGAATTACCCTATCCCCCACTCCAGGGATTCAGACAAAAGGAACGTTGTTCGCATCAATTACATAAGAGTACTTGAGTGGAAACTTTTTTGGTAACGCTGCACTGCTGCCTTTGCTTGAAGCATTGACAGTCAACATTATCTCACCGTCTATTTTTGTTTTTGAACGAGTGATCGCAGCTACGGAAGCCGTCTGAACAGCCCCCTTTGCGGCTTCATCAGCCAATGAATTCCCTGCAACGTGAACGCCATCACGTTGATGACTCAGTGTGTGGATCACGTGAGCCTTTGGTAGTTCGTTTTTCAACTGAACTACTTGTTCCCAAAGCATTTTATGCTTTATTGTGCCACCTTTCGCATCTTTGAAACCATTTTCAAGCCAGTTTTGTATATATTCATTATACGACTGAACACAGTAAAAGGAATCACACACTATTAGTGTGGGGAATTCTCGATCTGTACTTTCAAGTGCCAGTTTGAATGCTTGTAGTTCAGCTCGCTGAGCTGTACAATCTCCTAGAGACTGCGTTTTTGTGACCGTAGGTCTGAAGATGCCATTTCGCATGCAACATTTAACGATCGCACATGCTGCACTGTAAGCTTGCTTACTCCCTGTTGCGGGCTGTGCTGATCCGTCAGTGTAAATTATGAATTCGTACTGATCAAGAGGCAGAATTTCAGTAGGCAGAGGACATTCTTGTTCATATTGCAGGAATGCTTGTGTTTTTAAATCTGGATCAAAAACATATTCAACATCTGTTGCAGCAAGAGAATTAACCCATTCTATCCATCTTGGATGTAATGCTTTAGCATTTAGAATGCTTGCTTTTGTGACCGCTTCTAAAGCTGGTACCGGGGTTACGACAATAATGCGTTTCCCTTGGGCTAAGGCTCTTTCTTTTGCTACAGCCGTTTGAACTGCTGTCAGAATTTTTTCAGTTGAACTGAAGCGCATTTCCGCTTGTGTGTACAAATGAGATTTGTATGCGATTGGTATTTTCTCACCCTCATTGAAGGTTAAGTAGGTGAATCCGCATTGACCCGAAATTATTCAGATCACCAAATTTCGTTGACTTACACGTGTTTGTAAGTGATTTGTTGCTAACATGTTAGCCTGTAGTGAACGCAAGACTTCTGTGTGTTCCTGTGTCCAGTTTCTGATCGAAAAATCAGGTTTGATTAATGCGTAGAGAGGTTTAACCCTTTCTGCGTAATTTAGAATGTATGTTCTTCCAAAATTTAGGAAACCCAGGATGGATTGTAAGTTTTTTAGCATTTTTGGAGGTTGGAGCAGCGCACATTTCTCTAGAGAGTTAGCTGCCAAGCTCTTGCCTTCACTTGAAAGCTCATATCCTAAAAATAGGACATTGAGATGGGCAATTCGGGACTTTTTAAAGTTGAACTTGTAGCCCTCAGAGGCGAAACCCAGTATAATGGTGCTCACCCTGTTCAAGTGTTTGTCCAGGTCATCGTCTGTCAGATAGATGTCATCGACATAGGACAATGCCTCATTGTCATAAATTTGTAGTAACTCCATTACCCTCGCTGAGAATAACCCTGGGCTGTTCTTGAACCCTTGTGGGAGTCGACAAAAGTGACGCTGGGTCCCCATTATGGAGAATGCTGTTAAGTACCTGCTTTCAGGTGCTATGTTTTGACAAAATAAACCATTTGAGATGTCTAATGTTGTTTTATATTTTTTACGCACAATGTTATTCATTAATGCTGTGCTATGTGCATTTTGCACTGCAAATGTTTTAGAACAAGTGTTTAGGTGTCTGTAATCCAAAACTAGATGATATGTATTGTCTGGTTTGGAGACAGGAAACAAAGGATTGTTCATTGAGGAGGTGCATGTTTCAATCACCCCTTGGTATTCAAGTTGATCTAAGATCTCCCTGACCTGTTTTTTAGCTTCTTGCTTTATTGGGTACTGCCTCTGTGCAGTTGGTTCATGTTTCAGATGTATTTTATGGTGAGGTGAATCCTCATCCCATCCTACATGATTTTTATATAATGCTGGGGCCTGGGCTACTGCCCATTTCCTGGCATATGTATATTTTAGATGAATTGGAATATGGTTGGAGAAGGCAGGCATAATAATGTCCTCGCCATGTGGGCACTCCCTGACAAATTGTGGTGGCCAGTCCTTTTCTGCTAGAAGTATGTCATAGCCCTTTGATAGTCTTTCCCAAAAAGTGCTTTCACCTGTCTAGGTTTGTCTCCCTCCATCCGGAGTGTTATTTCATATATCTTTTGTGGAGTACTAACCCTGGTGTCTACAGTCTCTACTGTAATGTACTCATTCAAGTCCACTATCTCCAGAAGTTCCTTCAGGTTCTGGCGAGCTATTGTGACTTCTGCTGCACTGTCCAGCATTGTCTGAGCCCATTCTCCGTTCTTGAGTTGTGTTCTCAGTATTCTCGGCATGTCTGATCTTTAGACCTGCTACTTTCTTTTGGAGAATTGAGGTTTTGCTTTAGTTTTTGGAGCGTGTTTTTCGTCTTTCGATTTCACGCGTTCTTCTCTATGTTCCGATCGTCCTCTTCTTTCCGAAGTCTGTGATGAGATCTGAAAGGGACGAGAGGAATGTGTATCAGTATCTTGATACCTGTCAGGCTTTCTCAAATTATCCCTATTCCTGAGGTTATACCTCCTTTCAGAGGGCTCCTTTTGAGGAGACCTACCTCGGGATTGAGAACGTTTTTCTGAATTATTTTTATTAGTTTCCCACTTCTTTTTAGAAGATGTAGGAGTTTGTTTAATAGAGTCCTTCTCAGGACTTTCAGATAGTTTTGGCTTCACTGGTCTTCCACCCAAACTATCTCTGCCTAATTCTGCATAAGATTGTTCTATTATTCTGGGTAGCTCAGTTTGATGTTCTGTAACATCAAATTCCCTTAATTTTGGCGGATCGCCACTGCTGCTGCTTCCCCTTTAATATTAGATAATATTATTGTTGAGACCTGGTCGAAATTTTTCAGTAATTTCATACCTAAATTTAGAGCAGGCTCTGCCCCGTATTCATTTTGAATTTGTTTCAGGACATCAGGTATTACCGCAATTGACGGAATGCCATGTGTTTTAGTATAGATGGCAGCAAAGACTGAGCCCCAAGTGGTGCAGTCTTCCAGTTGTGGTGTGATCCCCATTGGTAAGCTGATTGTCAGTATTCTGTGTTTCTCATACGGGCTAGTATTTGGAAATACTGCTTCGATTTGAGTAATTTTTTGAGCTATCCAAAATGGAATTTGCTCACGTTTAGTGGGCATTTTACCCATGACTGCTATAGAGTCTGTGGTGTAATTTTTAGTGTATTCCCCTGGTGAGGAGTTTGATTTGGAATTGTCAATGGTGGTTGGACTGTGAAAGTCCGCATGACATATTGGACCAATTGTCTGTAGATTTTTATTAACTCTGTGAGTTGAGTAAGTAACTCCTCGTCTGACATTTCTTCAATGTCAGGATGAGGTGTGTAGCCGGCTAGAATCGGCCATGTTGCCCCTGGTCTACCTAGTGGACCGAGCCTGGTGATGTTTCTGTGATGTTTTAGGGCGCCTTTAAACCAGAGCTGATGCTCCTGGTATGTTAATGGAATTTCAATATCCTCGAAAGGAATGTATTCCTCTGGTGGATCATCTTCTTTGTAGAAGTGAAACATGTGTATTACTGGATTGGATTCAGGAAATATTACCCATGAATAGAATACCTCTGTCTGAAAGGATTCGTGTGCCTCTATCACGAAAACTGCTCTACCTCCTCTTGGTGGTAGGCCATGTTTTATGAGTTTTAGAGTGATGGCTCGTCTTCTTAAGTTTGGAGTGATGTCTATAACACCCTCCTATGTTTCAATAAAACCTGTAATGTTATAAGCTGTTACAGCTGGCTGATCCGTAGCTCCACCGTTTCCGGTCTCAGTATCGGAGCCAGACATTTTGTTGTTTGAAAAATTTTGAACAAGTTTCAAGGAAACAAATATAAGGTGCACAATATTTTTGGAACACTGTATCCTTCAACGTTGAGCAAACCAAACAGCTAATATATAGGGTGCTTCCCTATGTAGCCTTGGTGGATACTTAACCCTGCCAACTCCAGACGTCTTTCGGAGTATATGGGTAGGGGTCTCTGAGAGAAAAAGCACGGCTGAGTTACTCAGTATCTAACGTTGAATTACTGCCTTACCAAACCGTTGGGCGCCATGTAGTGTAGCTCCTATTTCCCTAATAGGCTCTGCGCATTGGAATAATATATCCTATAGGTTTGACATAGGACTAAGGTCAGTATGTCCCTATCGAGTATATTAAACTTAATTACTTGTGCCAGCTAGCTCAGAGGCCACTAGAAACTCCTTGACGACAAGAAGGGAGTAGTTTCTGGCAGCCACAAAACATGACCACTTTGTTTCCAGTTAGAATCAGAACGTGTCCCAAAGTGGTGGAAACAATAGATAACTATTTCACTCAGCTCGATTGTGCATGCTTAGTTTTCTCCAAGTTACACAGAAAGAACAGACGGGCGTTTCAATAAAAGATTTATTGAACAGTCTTGTTTCTGGTGTAAGTAAAATGTGCTGTTACGATCACAAGACAGTATGCGAGATAAATAATGTACAGTGTGAGCAGTAGAAATAAATAATACTGCGATAGCATTATCTTTTAGTATATATGCATTTACATAAATGACACAGACTAAAAATGCGAGTACTCATACGATGCATTTCTAACCTAGTTCTACCCCAATGTACCTAACCTAACCTAGCTGTAGGGAGAAGTATGAAGTAGGTGAAGTATTCCTTACTATGGTATACTAAGAGTATGTTAAGCCTAGTATGCCTAGTATGCCAAGAGTCCCTCTAGGTTCTAGTCAGCTCCATACCTGAAGAATGAGAGAGGTAGGAATCTCTTTGCCAGACTCGAACTCCAACACCCCGCAAGGGAAGTCAGATCACTGGAAGCTGGACTCTCTGCGTGCAGGGATGACAGCGTCTTCTCAGTGCGTCAGGCCGGGAAACGGGCTCCTCTGAAGTCGAGGTCTCCTCTGATTTACAGGGGCTTGGGAAGGTATATTTATACCTGAGAAGTACCTAAGAATGTTAGTATTGACGTGAGTCGGACAGCGGAAGACGTCATGAATGAACCCCTAAGGAATAATGGTTCATGCATAATATATGAGTCCTTGAAGAAATCAATAGTCCTGGGCTAGGGAAACTCCCGCAGCCTAAGGGTCTGTTCTTCATGAACTCGTTGTGACGTTAGGGTGGACGGATGTCAGAGACCATGCCTGTATTTGGAGTGCACGGTTTAATGCCTAAATAAGGACTGGGATTTTATGCCTATATAAGGACATGATACTGGAAAGCCTGTGTATGGACACCCTAAGAGGAATACAACACTACCACTAGAGATGCGCTAAGCACGCACTCTTCCTCCCCTCTCAGGCACCGTCATTGAGATGAATCTGAATCACTCTCAGGACACGGCAACCAATATTGTTGTACATTTTGATTCTTACCAACTTGTTCACTTGAGTGAAATCCAGCATTCGCACTGTATCTCTGTACCTGAGCATTCACATTATTTGGCATAGGAGCTTGAGGTACTTGTATTTGTTGAACCTGTGGTGTAACTACCTGGTGCTATTGCAACTGTTGTTGATTCACAACCGCTTCATTCTGCATCTGCGGATTGAAATTTTGAATCATTCCATTATTTCCCAGCAAGGACTTACACTCGTTCTTCCAATGCCCCAACTTTCTGCACGCATGACAAGGATATTTCTTTTTCATTTCTTCTCTATTATTCTTACCTCTATCTCTTCCACCATTTAATGCACCATTCATTTTAGGTACCTGACCATTTTGAAAATTCTGATTCTGTCCTTTCATTTGAAAATCTGTTTGAGAACCATTGACATAACTCCCATCTTTCTGTTGTGCCACTTTTACTTGTGCCCACATCATCTTCTCTTTTAATTTCTTATGCCTCGACTCAATATCATCACTACAATACGTAGCATATCTCAAAATCTCATCCACTGTCTTACTCTGCCAACAAATCAAATGTTGCTGAATCATATTACTAATCTCAGGCTTCAATCCAAATACAAACCTATACACAAAATGTCCCATATCTTTGTCAGTTATACTTTCAAAGCCACTATACTGTTTAAACACCTGTAAAAGCCTCTCATAATATGCATGTACTGATTCTTTTGACTCCTGTGTTGTCCTATCAATTTTAACCCAATCTGTTTCTTTTGGAAAGATTTTACCCTTCAGGTAAGTAATTACCTGATTATATTTTTTCATCACTTCTTCTGAAGGTGCTCCTGTTTTAACATCTCTAGGATATTCCTCTTTTGGCCAATCAACTGCAATTTTACACTCAGTCCATAAATCAGCTGGAACTACAATGTCAAATATGCCATCCAAATCTTTCAACAAGACCTTTGAAACTTTTACAAACCTCTCTACCTGTTTGTACCACTCGACAGGCTTTTCTCTCAATCTGGGGAAATCATTAGTAAAAGACAATATATCCTGTCTTGACCAAGGTATGTGAACATATTCACCACCTGGAACTTCTCTCATCGGATATATCATTTCAACTTGCTCTGCTTTTCTTAATGGAAGTAAAGAAGATGCATTCACATATTTACTAGCAATCATTTCTTCCTTCTTTTTCGCCCATCTACCTTTCCATCGTTCCACATCACCCCATCTCTTCAAGGTGTTAATCAACTCTTTTATTTGCAATCGTTTACCAGACGTATTCAAACTCTCTAAATCCTTTTCAGTAAAGTCCAATCTATATGTTTTCTGCAAAGCTTTACCAATATCCACTCCATATTCTTGTGCAACCTCTACCAATTTCTCATGTAAATTCTTCGCTCTCCATGTAATATTTTTACACAAAAATAGCAACTCTTCATCCTGATACTTACTCAATCCTTTTGGACTTATTGTACCATTAATCATTTCTTCCAGATCTACTCTCAATTTACCTATATCTATACTCAATTTAGACTTATTAGTTTCTATTCCTCTTATCCAATCATCTAACTCCTCTGGCAAAGGTCCCACTGAACCCCCTGATACTGGAGTCATTTCTCTCACATTCTGCACCAGTTTCCTAGGATCTATCTGTACTCTTCTTTTTGGTGTTTCAATCACCTTTTCATTTATTGGAAGATCAATCAATGAAGCACTCCTCTCAACTGGTTCCAATCCACTAGCATTCCTGACACTATTCATAGGAAAAGTATGCACTCTCAAAATATTTTGACCCTCACTGTACAATGGAACTATAGGACCAATTGTTACTGGTACTGACAATGCTTCTGCATTTAAACTCAACTGACTAATTTTCTGATTCAACTCCTCTCTTGTTCTGTTTAACATGTCAATCTCTTTTTCCTGTAACTCTTGAGTACCTAATGAAGACTGTGAAGCTGCCGGAACATTTGTAACTTGTGAAACTTGTGGGACTTGTGGAACTTCTATTTCAATTAACGTTGCACTCTGAGAAATCCCATCCGGGCTCTCCTGATATGGTGGAGGTCTGTTTAATAGCATCTCATCTAATAATTCATCATCAATTTCATTTGGATCAATGTCTAATTCTGAAGTCTCTACATTATTCTTTTTCTCTTTACATTTTCCTCCAGCCTGATCCTCAGCAACTATTACTGGATATAACCCATCTGCAATCACTTCTCTTCTCCATCTCTTCATCTGATCATCCCACCTAGCTTCTGAATATCTCCTCAATGTATTCCTATACCTTATCCCATTCCTGTCTCTCTCTCTTTTATGCGCTTCATGTTCCCATTCTTTAAGCGCCTCATACTGCATAGGTCTGGGATTTGGTTTTAATGAATTCATTTGTCTCCTCAAATTTTCCAATATCCTCACGTTAAAAGTACCATGCTTTGGAAAAGCTAAAACTCCATCATCTTCCGTGTAACCCATCCAATTCTCTAACCATGTACACGTATGATATCCACGCTCCAACATCATAAAAGAAGCAGGTGATCTTGGAGGAGGTACAGGAAGCCCCTCCCTAGTAACTATCGTCTTATCCTTTTTAAAGAAATCTTGTATTCTTTTTACCATCTTCATTTTAAACTCTCTTTTTCTCGCTAAATAAACCAAAAACAAACAAGGAAACCTTCCGTAAATCCTCTTACTCTATATGCTGAATCTCAACCAATACCAGCGCGACTCACAACAACCAACCAATCACGGCTCACTACACACCCACAATCTCGACCAATGCCAGCGCAGCTTTTTGTGACATCAGTACAACTCCTGCTATTGACCCTCCCTTTACAAAATAATACGGCTATGTACTACAAGACTTTTCTTACCTAAATTCTTGTTAGAAACAACACAAAACAATGCTACTTTGTCTGCTCCACTAAAATAAAGTGATAGTTCGATCATTTGAAGAGATTTCTTTTACTTCTAGTAAAATAACGACCAGCGCTACACTACTCCCAATCAAGTGAAAAGAGGTCTTGGTACTCTTCAGTGGATACTAGCCAAATTTTCGGAAGAGAATTTTCGAGTGAAAAAAGTCTTGGTACTCCTTTGGGGATGTAAAGCCAAAATTTCGGAAGCAGACATTCCACTATTTCACACAACCTTTTCTCAACAGAATAAATCCCTAAAATAACATCAACAGCATCTCACTGTTTGATATTACGACAACAGACAAAGTACTTCTGCAGTGTGATACTTTTCCACACTATTTCTCTGCCCCCTTAAGGCTAAAATAAAATCATCATCATCATCCCGGGATCTTAGGCAACTCCCTACCCGTATTTCCAGACTACATGAAACAAAACAAAACGAACACTAACTTTTCATATTAATAACCAAAAATCAATCATCAATAATTATTGCCAAACTAATCAATAATAATCAATAACCATCCTCTGCTACCAAAACTGATCCAGCGCTCAGGGATCAATACATTTGCAAATAAACAAGGCCCAATTACATTACCCAACAAAGTCCCTTCGCGCTGGGTTCAGTGTAAAATGCAAAGTTCAGACCTAACTTACCAATCTCCAACCGAACCTGCATTACTCATAGAAAAATAATGTGACAATGGCATCTTTTTATAGTTGAATAGTTGATGGCAATAATTAATGAACACTCTCTAAATAAAGACAAACACAGGGTGTATATTTATAATATTTTATCTAAATAATGTGAAATAAATGCTCATCAAGTACCAATACACAGTACAAAACCATGGAATATCACTGAATAAACAATTAGCAAAGAGAAAATGACAAATCACATCACAATCGACAGTGCATTGAAGGAGTGGAAAGGCGAAGAGAGAAAAGTTTCAGAGACAAAATACATTTGCAAATGATTATGCAAATTCAGGTTTCTATCTATACTAACCCAGAAGGAAACAGGAAATCTGCTCCCTGGCCAGGGGAACAGCAGGGCCCCTCAAGAAGATTTGTAAGGACAAAGTTTAAGTCAGGAATCAGGAACAGGAAGAAACAGGTAGGCCTCTACAGCAGACCAACGACAGCGACGATCACACCTAACGCCATCAGCATCGCAAGAATACACCAACGCGCAACCCCTCCCACGAAAGCACTTCAATTATACCCTTAAACCCAAATGTCCAACCCACACTTGTTTCGATTCTGGGACAAAACTACATCGTGATTGGTTAAGGAAGGGGTGTACTGTCACAACACACTCGGCATGTCCATCTTACTCAATGTTCTATTGTTTTGTTTTTCAACATCACAACTACATCATCCCAGGAAATACAAGTATACAATATCAGACTACAGTTTCCTTCTCTCTCCGCAAATGTTTCAGTTTCTGTTACTTCTTATGCCACTCGTGCAGTTCCAGAGGAAACGTTCATCACTTGTCGATTGTTTTTCGTCTTCACATTTAACTTTTGGCAGGCACACATAAATTCGAAGGTCGCTCGCCTTTGCCTTCCCTCCACATTCTCTTTTGCTTTTTCAGTTAATAATTCTTTATTTTGCTTAACCCATGCTTCTACGGAAAATAAAACAAATATAATTACTCATTTTGAAATGCTTTTCTTTACGCACCCTCCCAAA
The DNA here is from genome assembly GCA_963921515.1 of Calotriton arnoldi. Lineage (NCBI taxonomy): Eukaryota > Metazoa > Chordata > Amphibia > Caudata > Salamandridae > Calotriton > Calotriton arnoldi. The sequence continues at coordinate 71,366 of CAWUFW010001868.1, read as the reverse complement.
TGCTGCATCTAACCATGCGCAACCCAGGTTAAGTTTTTCCTGACAAACGTTAATAACGTGCACAAAAAGCAGCATTAGTCTCTTTATTTTCATTAGTCAAGCATTTGCGGCCTAGTTCAGTGCTTTAGTACGCGCTTGTGCAGTATTATTTTCCCTCATGTTAGTTATTAAACCACACGTTTTTCACTGCACACTATTAGACAAATTAGAAAATGTTACTAGGGGTTTCAATCCGAGCAGGTTTTATTTTTCGAAAACCCTGCTCCATCAAGTGCAATGGGTATTTCATGCTGCATGGTATACCTGTTACACATGTAAGTAACTAGGAGCTGGAAAAAACCAGTGTGTGTATGGGAGAAGGGACGCTGTAGATGGAATGAGGGAAATAAAGTGAGTGAAGGGAGACCAGTGGGAGGGGTGAGGCAGAAGAGACAGGTATAGTTAGAAGAGAGAGAAGGGATAAAGGGGCAAAAAAGTAGGAAAAGAAAAATTACCAACCATGTGGAAGGAAAATTAATGAGAGAATGACGCAGGCAGAGGTGAAAGTTGGAGAGTGAGGGAAACGACACAAGAGAGTGGACTTGAAGAAAGAAGGTGTCAAGGAAAGCAGCCAGGGGATCCCTTGAACTTAAAGTGAAAGAACAAAAGGGCTTGGGCTAAGCTCCCAGGCGGAAGAGTATAAAAGAAATGAATGAGAGGAAAGGGGCACTAACTTAACTTCAAGTACAAAAAAGAGATTGATAAAATGGGTTAAACAGGGCTGCTGGTGTAAAGGGGCAATCCAGGCTTCCACATGCAAATAAGGAACAAAAAGGCAGAAGACTACCATGTGACGTCAAATTTTGTTAAACATTCTAGCAACATTGAATGAGAAACAAACCACACTCAAGGCAGCACCTTATATGTCATTTTCACTGACACGAAGTGGCATATGTACGAGGAAGTGGCGGAGTGAGGCGTTAGCCGTCTTGGCTTAACGCCTCACTCCGCCACTTCAGAAACGCAAGACTGCACCATATTTACAAGGATACGGTGCAGCCTTGCGTTTCCCCCTGCGCTGGTGCTACCCTTAGCAGTGTAGCGCCAACGCAGGCACCCTTGCACCATAGTGCAAGGGTATCTGCGTGCAGGGGAAGATTGTTTATGTGTAGAAAGGTGTCTCTTCCTGCACATAAACAATCCTGAAATGCCATTTTGTCACTTCTATGTGTGCTGCTTAATGCAGCACACATGGAAGTAACAAAATGTATTTTTAAAGGATTGTTTATGTGCAGGAAGGGTCACCTTCCTACACATAAACAATCCAAGGCATTTTGTTTTTCCATGTGTGCTGCACAAGGCAGCACACATGAAAAATCAAAAATGAGAAGAAATAAAGCATTTCTCCTCGTTTCACCAACTTAAGATCTGGTTTTCCCTGGTCTTAAGTTTGGCGCTGCCTCCTATTTTATGCTGCCCTTGTAAATAGGGGGCAGCGTCAAAATCAATGGGCACATTAAGTGGCTTAACGCTGCATTGTAAATAAGGCAAAGCCCCTATATCCACAGAAACGTCACAAAAATTGACGTTCCCCTGGCGATAGGGGCTTGTACATATGCCCCGAAGACTCTAATCTTCTACGCACCAATACCACACACTTGATTTTACCATGCTGCAATCCATTTCTGCACTACTGATTATTTCAGTGCTTCCCTAATGAGTTGCTCCAGGCCTTCACCTATCAACCATCCACCGTAGACTCACAATCAATGGCATGTCCAACCTAGATTCACTGAATCTCACACTTCATGGCATCATAAACATAATAGCCCCCTTAAATATGACCCCATCAAACTGAACCCCTCAACATGGTATTCACAAAATGTATTGACAACAAGCGGGACAAGAAAAACTATAGTGAAACTCATGCACCAAGAAGACATCACCAAACAAAAAGCCTATTCTCTACAGGAAGAACTTTTATCTTCACAGCAATCCCTCCTGCAACATCAAAATCTGTGACTTCTTTAAAGCAAGATCCTCTCATACCACAATCCTACAACCTGTACAATGCCAACAGCAGATCAAAACAAAATACAAAATCATGTCAGTAACATGTAGCATGAAATCACAGTACTTCCAAATCCTCTGAGCACTACATTCAAATGGACAATCTTTTAACACACCGGACTGCGTTATAGGTGCCTTGGGGTGAGCTACCGCTCTGCGCCATTCTCACTTGTCCCATGATTCTGGGCCTGGTCGGCAAATACTGGACCAGATAATTCCAGGTCCAGAGACACTGGATCCAGATTTGTGCACAGTGCTATAGGAGCTGTGGACAGTTACTGCCCCTGCCTCGCCCACTCTGCTGTTGCACAATGTGGTCCACCTCCCAACTCTCTGCTCCAAAAAAAAAGCACCTTAAACAAGAGTCACTCACTTACAGTTTGTTACCACTGTTTTCTTGTGCATGTGTTACTTATTTTTACTGCAAACTGCACGTAATTAGGCAATGTGGTGCAATAGCGTAATTTTGGAAATTTCACCTAGCAAAGATAACCTGAAATTCCACATCATGTCAGCCTAATGGAAATTTCCCTAGGGCCTACTAGTAATGAGGCCGAATACACTTTCAGAGATCCTCAACGCCCCCAAAGCCTTCTCTTACGGATATGACATCCTCCATTCGTTGATGACGAAATCCCTCTTCGAGAAGCTCCCATGCCCCTCCACATCTGTGTAAAGACTCTTTCGCTCAAGGCATCTCCCAGGATACACTGCATGCTCCCACCATTACTGAAAGTAGCAGTTCTCAGCCCAGAACAGATAATCCTGCCTATTAAGGCCCCATCACGTGCCTGCACTTCTTTCCCAAGGTAATTGAAAAAGCAGACGGCCACCAACTACCTGAAAAATAACACTGAATCTCTCCTACAAGACCATATTGTAGCACTGAGACCGTTACCACCCATGCCACACTGTAAAATGTGCTGTGCTTTATATTTTATGCAATTAATCTGGGATAAGAGAATATTAAATACTCTCTTGACATAATGTATACAGCTCAAAAATATTATCATAGCTATTTATAAATGGTAGAAGGAAGTTTTAATGTGACACATTACTTGACAAAAGAAGCAGGCAATGTTGGAAGGCGAATAATGGAAAGGAAAAGGTTTTTTATGTTCAAAGGGAGTAACTGAACCAAAAAGTTACATTGTGTAATTTGCTTGGTGGCCAACTTTGAAATGATACTGAAGAAAATCTAAATGAATTTTTATTATGGCTGAACTCATGTGATCAGAACTTAAAGTTTACTTCACATTACAGCTCTAATCAGGTCGAGTTTTTGGACATTATTATTCGCCACAATGAAGGGGTACTTGAAGTGGATTTGTTCGTTAAACCCACTGCACGCAACACATTGTTGGAATTCAACAGTTACCATCCTCGCGCCCAAAAAGAAAGCATACCTTTCGGACAGTTTTTACGGCTGCGCCGTAATTGTTCTAACCTGACTGATTTTGATAGACAAGCAATCACTATGAAAGCGAAATTCGCTGCGAGAGGGTACCCCCACAGACTAATTCGTGAATCTTTTAAACGAGCACGATTTTACGACAGAGATTCACTTTTAAGAGGTAAGACATCACCTATAACCAACCAGTTGGTTTGTGTCACTAAACATTCTACACTTAATGAAAGAGTTAGACAAATTGTCAACTCTAGTTGGCACATTCTAAATAGTGATCCTGATGAGCAACATAAACTCCCTAAGCCCATGTTCGCACATCGACGCAACAAAAATATAAAAGATATAGACACCAGATCTAGATATGTGGAGGGCACCACATTTATCCAAAAGACAATTGATGGAGAATGTCCTATTAAAGGAACTTTTAAATGCTCCAAATGTAAATCTTGCGATAATGCTATTGAAGGTGATACCCTTACTCTTAATGGCTATCAGGTTTCAGCTAAGAAAATGTTCAATTGCAAAACCAAAAATGTAGTTTATCTTTTGCTGTGCCCCTGTGGCTTAGGGTATGTGGGTGAGACCTCACGAGCATTCCATGTCCGACATACGGAAACATCGTTCAGCTATACATACAGCTAAAACTAACGCTCCATTAGTTAACCATTTCTTACAACATAAACACACTGCCAATGATGTAAGATGGTTTATTTTAGAAAAAATCGAAATCCCTCAAGGTTACAGAAGTGATGCAGTACGTAAAAAACGTGAGGTTTTTGGGATTTTTGTTCTAGATACATGGAAACATGGGTTAAATAGCGAAATACCGTGGGAAAATGCCATCTGCTATAATTAAAAACAGCGGACAATTACAGGATTATTAGTCTTGTCCGTTTGTTGTCCCCTGTTACCATATTTTTGCGGTGGCTGTCTACTATTGAGAGGTTAATATTCATAGATATTCAGTAGTATATATGTACAGTTAAGTCAGTTTGCATTTGTGACTATACAATTCGTATGTCAAATGCTGTACAACTAGATTATTTAAGAGTTGCTATTCTTATTTTTATTTCTATATTTATTTTTATTTATATTTATTTTTCAGTCACTTTCCTTTTTCATACACTTTAAGATTAGCCGTATTCTTTATAACAAATATCCGGTTTCCGATTCGCTATACCCCTTTATATTTGTATTTCTTCTACAGAATAGACGTGTTTATCGTCTATCTTCTGTTTTCATTCTTTGCGCAATGCATTCTTTACGTATGACGTTAGTACGCTACGTCATCTTTTGAAACGCTCCGAGTCAGTTTACTCCATAAAAGCTAGTGCATTTACGCACTGCACTTTGAGCCCGGGAACCTTGCCGCAAGACGGGAACTCCGTTTATATAGTAAGTATTGGGTCCATGTTGTTGCTGCGCTTTCATTATTTAGACTCTCATAGTATGGTACACTATGGGTTGGGCCGTGGTTATCGCCGTGCTTAACGCTTAAACGCTGAATGCATCAAGCACATTGGAATAGTCTCTGAGGTATATCAATTTCTTATTGTATACCTCGACTATTCATTTGTATACATATATCAGTATATCATTACTATTTCTGTATCTAAGGATACATAGCGCTTTTATCCTTAGCCGCTATGTTGAATCTGTTTATGCAAATTTGTTCCTGTTCGCAGGCCCTAGCTATGGTTGTGCCTTGTTCGGGCAGTTACGTAATTACTAGTCCATTATCATTTAATCTATCCCCCTGCGTTAGATTATACTTTGGTTAAGATCACTGATCATTTTGGTCTTACAAATGATCATATATTGCCCCATGCTTCAAAATTATCTTTTTGCACGTATTTTTTTGTCTCCCTTTCTTTGTATAGTGTCTCGTCTTTTTTATTGAAACTTTTATGCGGCCCCGTTTATATCAGTAAACCCGGGACTACCTTCGCTGCCTTTGTCAGAAAGGTAAATATATATTCTTTTCTCGTTTTTAGGTGATTATGTTTTTTCTGTATAGATCAGAATCAATCGCATGATGCAATAAAAATAATACTAGGGTGTAGTTTTCACATCATATAGACAATCTTGTCCTTTTGTTTATATTTACAGCAATATTTATTCTTCATATGACTGTTTGACCTGGTATAGTTTCGGGGTCTTCTACTTATTTACAAGTAGGTACATATGTTTCATGCAGTCAGATTATATATCTTTTTCCTATTTTAGTTAACTATTAAGGTTCATCTGTTCTGTTTCTTTTATAATAGGTAATTTATTTACCTTGGGTCCAAACATCCATTTTGGTTCCCGCTGCATACCTATTTAGGTAAGCCTGTTCTACATCAGGTTCATCAATAGTGTTATTATCTTTAAGATATTTTTTTCTGTATTTTATTTTTGTTTCCTTTTAACTATCTGTTGTTTATATCACCTAGTCTCGTACTGTTATTCTTTATTTCGGTTGGTATTAAGGGTCTTTTTCTTCATCACATTTTGTTTTATTTAAACTTTATTTCATCTCAAATATTCTACACATTATTATTTTGCAATTGCAGTTGCACGCATAATTTACACAGAAAATACATATGTTGTATTTAATTTTTAATTTTTGGCTTTTATCGTTACAAAGTGTTATGTATATCATAGACGTTTCTGACTCAGTGTACTAATTTTTGTGTATTCATGTCATATATATGTGTTCATTTTATTGTTTTGTTCAGGTTGCTGTGGCTGTCCTGAAGAAGGCGCTCACACGCCGAAACGCGCGTAGACAAAAATAAGAACTTGTCCACCATCTAGCCACTTTGTCCTAATTAGAAAGAATGAGTTTATGTTTACATGTCATTGTACTGTATGTTTGATTTTTTGATATTTAATTAATCTATATTTGTTTGTATAAATGGTTTGTCAATATGTCGTTAAATATAGTATGTCTTAGTATCCTGGATTAGACTGCTTTTATTATGAATTTATAAGAATAAAATGAATATTTTAAAATAAATGTTTAGTACACAGAGTCCGTTCACATATCAATGAGTTTGTTACAGGTCTTCGTATGACCAGTTAATTGCCTAGGTGTTTTTTGCTTCCATTTGCATTTTCCCTGCCCTAGGACTTATTGTGCTTTGCAGGGGGTCCCTTTGTATCTCAATCAACTTTGAAATGAGCCAGGGTTAAAGGTTCGAAGCATATGTATTAATGGATGCATTGCTAGAGCACTTACATGCAGTTAGATGGACTTTTATATTTTGAATTCTTGCGCATGTTAGCGATGCACTAATACTGGGGCGCACTAGCATATTTAACAGTGTGGTATAAGTAACCATTTTCTCTAGTTCAAGTCCCTATTGTGTTACAAGCCATGCACTTGAAGGCTAACAAGCATTGAACGCCGGCCACATTCTGTTCCTGAGCCTTCGGTTCCCAAGAGCACAAGGGAACAGAGAGAGTGATCCCCTCATATGGTTAAATGATACATTAAGAGCCTGGCTATGACTTTTGGTGGAGCTGTAGCGCTGCGGTGCAAACTGTCGCGCCACTGCTCCCCCGAAGGCCCCCGCCGCCTGCCCGCCAGATTATGACTTTTAAGTAGTCCCCCTCGCAGCTATCATCAGAAGCCATGGACTCAACATCATCTCCTACGCCAACGACACCCAGCTAATCCTCTCCCTCACCAATGAACCTACAATAGCCAGAACCAACTTCCACATCGGAATGAAGGCCGATGCTACCTGGATGAAAGACAGCTGCCTCAAGCTCAAATGGGACAAGACCGAAGTACTCATCCTGGGACCCTCCCCTTCAGCCTGGGACGACTCTTTGTGGCCAGCTGCTCTGGGATCCCCTCCCTCCCCGACGGACTACGCTCGCAACCATGGCATCATATTGGACTCATTGCTTACAATGAACCGCCAAATCAATGCAGTTTCCTCAGCTTCATTTCACAAGCTCCGCCTACTTCAAAAGACATTCAGATGGATCCCCACAGAATGCAGAAAGAGGGTTACCCATGCACTCATCGTCAGCAGACTCGACTACGGCAACGCACTCTATGCCGGCGTCACCCAGAAACAGCTCAAGAAACTACAGAACGTCCAAAACGCCGCAGCTAGACTGGTCCTCAACATTCCCCGCCGCAGCCACATCACGCAACACCTCCGACAACTCCACTGACTCCCAGTCAACAAGAGAATCACCTTCAAGCTCCTCACATATGCCTACAAAGCTCTCCACAACGAAGGACCAGCATACCTGAACCACTGCTTCACATTCCACGTACCCGCTAGACAACTCCGTTCTGCCCAACTCACCCTAGCCTCCATCCCCAGGATCCCGGAGACTAGAACCGGTGGAAGTTAATTTTCCTATCTCGCTGCCAAGACCTGGAATGCCCTGCCCCTCCACCTCAGGCAATCCGCGTCTCTGACCCAATTCAAGAAGGACCTCAAGACCTGGCTCTTCGAATGATCTCACACCCTGAGGGACCAGCAGCCCCGCGCCTTGAGACCCTCACGGGTAAGTAGCCTCGCTTTACAAGCCCCTGATTGATTGATTGATTGATTGATAGTCTGGCGGATGGGCAGCGTGAGGGTCCCAGGGCGGTGCCTCATTCAAAGGTGGCGGTGCCTTTGAAAAAGGCACTGCAATGGGAACTCCTCACAAGGTTCCTGCATGGCATGGACTTGAAAGTCTATGCTGTGCAGGAACTGTTGTGTGTGCACAAATAGGAGCACATGTGATGCCCCTCTGTGTGCACCCACAAGCATAGGTGGCACAAGGGGCCCTGTAGGGCCCCCTTTGTTTTCTCTCCTCCAGGGTTTACTTCAAGTAAGAACCTCCATGTAAACCCTGGAGGAGAGGAAACTTGGAATATGCTTGGCGGGACTGTGGCGGTCCCGGCAAGCATATTGCGGACTCCTGATCACCATGCCACCTCCAGAAAATGGCAGGTCCCTGGCAGCGGCGGTGGTCCCAGGGCAGTCTGACCGCCCAACTCGTAATGGGGCGGTCGGACCACCGGTGCTACAGTGGCTGGATGACCACCGCCGCACCCCCTTGAGTCTGGAGGGCCCGAATGTTATTTGAGTAACAAGACCATCCTCTGTAGACGTCCTGGTATTTTTTACCTTTTAAAAGGCAATACAACCCACTCTCCATAAAAAAAGCTTTGGAAAGAAATAAGTCAGGCAAATAACTGAAAAAAGAAAGCATGCCGCCATCTAAACATGACATGCATATGCTTCCAATAAAAAATAAAATTGATTATAGCAGCGGATGGCCATTGTACTATGGTATTGTGCACAGGATAACATTGTTTTAAAGTTCTAACATGGATGGCATGTTTAGAAGCAAAGATATTGTCCACTCTAAAGCAGTAAAACAATTTTACTCTACGCACACTAACATTCCAAGTTGAACCCACAGCAAACATTGCACTGGGCGGCAATCTTGGAATAGCAGTGCGCATAGTATATCATTGTTCTACAGATTTAAGATTGATGACAAAAGTCTTCTAAACTTAGCAGCCATCTTGTAAGTGTAAAACAGTGATACAATGTGGACAATCCATTCCAAGATGCCTGCCAGGTTCAGAAGTAATGGCCACCTGGCAAGTGACAAGTTCTGGTCAGGACCTCCACAACATGTTGGACTGGGTGACATAGGGTCGCATCTCTGAACTAGAGGACACAGTTCAGGAATTTTGGTCCATGGTAAGATGTCTCGAAATGTCATCTGCTGAATTGATGCGGAGGGTAGATCCTGCTGCAACAATGTTAGATTCATGGGATTCCTGGAGGGCACAGAGCGATCGAATCTTGAATATTTTCTGATGTCATGGCTCAAGGACTTTTTACCTGAAGAAACGATCTCCCATTACTTTCTCAATGAGGAAACATATCAGGCCCTTAACTCTAGGCCACCCCACAAAGCACCTCTGAGATCTTTGACTACAAGGTTTTTAAAGTATAGGAGTTGTGACTGATTCTCAAGCCAGCACAAAAGAAAGGGGGGTACACTTTTGCGTCCAACCGATCATTTCAGAAGCAGAAAAAATAAATCCCTAGACTATGTCAAACAAAAAGAATGGTGCTTAAAAATGTTGCTATATATAGCCACAATGAGTAATTTTTCAAAATAATTCAGGTGTTGTCGATTTGCCAGAGCAAACCTGGACTTGGGTAGAGGAATGCTGTCCTACTATTGTGGGTAGCACTGGGACACTTGGGAGTGAGTGCCGTCACACAGAGAACCAGAATTCTCAGAGAGCATAGGAAAGCAAGGGTTCCGGTAACATGACACAGAGAAAAATGACATGCAGGGAAAAGACCAAGGGCAGTCAAACATCTCAGGCTCGGACCAAAAGGCACGGATCGCAGCAGCAGAGAATCTGAAAAAGAGAAGACAGTTCCGGAAAACAGGGCAGCTTTGCACTAAGACTCATGTACAGGGATGTCAACACCCTTCTCCCAGCTGCTCCAAAGGCATTCCATTCGCAATATGAATAGAAGAGGACTATATATTGTGAATGGTAAATTTCTGGGACAAACTATTTTCTGTGCTTTATGGTTTCTTTTTCATTCCCCCCTTTCTTCCTGAAATGCTTGGGTTTACTTATATCACAGCTCACTTTGAGTGGTTTAATTATAGGGGCTAATGTAATTGTCTATTAGATACAAACCAAGCAGGATGAGTACAGGCACACAAGTTCCAAAGGGGCCAAAATGCCTATCTGGATTTCTGGTGTCAGTGCGGTGCCAATTTGTTCCTGAGTGAAGAGAAACTATGGGGCACACAAGGCAGTCTCCATACTGGATATTTCCTTGTCCCAGATAATGACCTTTAGATCGTATCACAAACACCAATGTGGGACCTCTCAGATCACTCTCTGGTGGAGGTAGTGCTTGGAGGAGGAGAGAGCATAAAGAGGGCAGACTGGCACCTCAATGCTTGCCATTTGACAGATGCTGATTTCATAGCCTATGTTGTCACCAAAGTGGAGTCCATCATGAATGGTTTGTGGACTACTGAAATCAACTAGGCAATGCATTGAAGGAGTTTATAGAGGTAGGATTATAAGCTATACATCGGGGAAGGATAGAAGCTGGAAGAGGAGGTGTCCCACTTGGAGATCTTTCTGCTTCAGCTTGATGATCCATATGTTGATAATCCTGGTTCCAGTATTCTTAGGAATACACTTTACCACAAATCTAAATTGTCACAGAATGTATTGGGGAGGCTAAAATGGCCTGGATGGACTCTCAGAGCCTCATTCATCAATGTAGGACTGGGGTCAGCAAACAATAGCATAGAGTGCATCAGAAAGGGGATGCCTGTAGTCCTAATTGCCAAATCCAACATCCAGCTAGACATATGGTTATGGGAAACAGATCCATAGCATCAGTCTTCACAAAGTTTTATAAACAATTGTATTCATTTGTGGCTCCGCCAGATCCTGCTGTGCTGTGGGACTTCATGCCAGATCTTTCCATATGCCATATTACCTCACCAGATTGAGACATTTTGGAGGAGATTGGAGAACTCAAATTATCTTCTGTCTTACAAAAGCTCAAGAGGGTGCAAAACAAACAGCCCCAATAGCTTTCCCACTGAATTTGATATGATCTTTGGGGCCCAAACTAAGCACCTCAGGGGTAGAATTTGTATACACCTGGTGCACTAATATGAATTAGAAATCCAATTGGACTGCAACCCAAACATGACCGATTGAACAATACTCCACAGAATGTGTTTCTGGTAATGATCAGTCGCACAAGATTATTTCAGGGACACAGTGAAACACCAAACCCATGAATGCATGAATAGCACACTCAAAATAGCACTAAGAAACCAGAGAGATACTTTAGAATGTTTATTTTAAAATCTGGTCTAGTGCATAAAATATGAATGGTAACTGCACATAATGCAAAAAAGAATGCAGCAATGCTTGACATGGTCAATGAAAACAGCAAGAACATTTCTAATATGGTTAGTGAGTTCTTAACATCCTAAAACAATAAAGCCATTTCTAGGAGCTATGCAAAATAATAGCTTAGGCAATGAACAGCAAGCTTGTTGTTCAAGTTTCTTAAAATGGATTGCACAGTCTACCTGCTTTGTTAGGAAAATAGCAACTCAGTTATTCTTGATCACAGCTTTGCCCAGGGAGGAAAATCAGTGTTAGGCTGAAAGCCACAGACCCTGGCGTTGCATTGAACGATGCTGGTTGACACTGTAAACCTGTGTGACCTCTGCCTTGATAGTCCTAGGATGAAGTCCCTCCAACCTATGGTCAGATATCTGAGCTTTTGATTCTGATCGCCCATTTAATCTTATATTTATAAAACAGCAATTGCAGACACTAAAGTCTCAACAAGACTAAACAAACATGGAGATAAGTGTAGCATCTCGATTCAAATGTGGATTATATGCTCCTATCACTGCAAACAATTAAAAAAATGTCATCTAATAAAGTGAGCGTCCATGATGTGGCATGGTTCATAATTGAAAACAATAACATTTTAGTCTAGATAGTAAGCAGATATGCCAACATTTCTGCACGTCTCAAAACTTCACACTTTCTAGAAAGAGATAAATGACTTTGAAAGCAAGCACAGAATGAAAATAGAAGAGATTTTAATGGGAACTGTCACAGTGTTCACATCAAGTTGTTTAAACTGATATCAAGGTTAGTAACATCTCCCGTTTGGAGCAATGCTAAATAAGACACTGGAATGTGGAGAACTATCAACATCAACAGATTTGTGGCTGGCATAAATTGTCATTATACCTATGCAGGATAAACCTCTGGAATTGTGTCTGTCATATTGTCCTATCTCCTTGATTAATATAAAGTCCAAAATTGTTGCCAAAGCTCTCACCATGCAACAGTCCAAGGAGATCTTTTCGGTGGAGCACCTAGACCAATGATAGAGCGCAGTGATATTCTGAAAATTGTAGGGGTACATTATATTCATGAATAGTCCGTACCGGCATATATTCTTATGTGTGTGTTAATTTAGTTAGAATTTGTGTTGTAATAATCAGTGGTAAATGAAGTGTTAGGATGAGTAGGGCCATTCATGAAACGTAAAATGGCATTTAGAGGGAATTATGTAACTTTCGATGTTCATTGCAAATGCTTAATGAAGTAGTCTATATGTAATGCAATGTAGTGGATATAAACGTGCATCATGTTGGAGTTGCACACGTATAGGTGATTAATTGTGTTCAAATGTGATGAAATATAGTGCTTATAGATGTAACGTTTAAATGCGTGTTTAATTTGATGTTAAAGGCCTAGATGGAGTATTTGCTCTTTCATGCTAAGAAAGGACTATTCGTTTTTCTTATGTTAGCTGGTTTATGTAGGCCTGAAATGTATTTTCCCCTGGTGAGGCTCTCATTTGGAGACAGTCAGCTAAATTCATGTGCGTGCAAGGTTGTTCTGTACTCATGTTTCCGTTGCAGGTGTAAATACATCGTCCTCGTTAGTTAGAATAACGCTTTTGTTTTAGGAGTTAGGTATGGAGGAAACCTGTTACAAAGTCTTCAGGAATGCCGATAATTGGGAGTTGTGCAGTAGAAGCCTGAGACCCAAGGACACACCAACCGTCGCTGGACCGAGCACAAGTTTTGGTGGAAAATTACCTACGAGAGGTGCCTGGCCAGAGGAGGTGTTTCAGGGGGCGTGTTTATTAATTGTGCATTTTGTATTAGGGACAGTGCCCCGAGGGATGAGTGAGCAGAGTGAGCAGAGAGCCGTTAGAGGGTAGAAGGAAGGGATCGATTCTTAGAATGAAGACTTAGAACGAATTTGTAATCTGGGCTTCCGACCTTTTCAACGTGAGTGTACTTCTTAGGAAGTCTTCACGAGCTGACATCTTTTCTCGATCTTGCTTGGAAATTGCTAAGTAGGGATGCCACTTTAGGATAGAGTAGGGCTAGATTAATGGATTTCCTTTACAGCCACTAATGAAGACTAATATAGATGTTGGTGCAGTTATTGCCTGTTTAGTATTTTTGGAATTACTTATTCTCTTTATGCTATATCGGATTAGATTGGTTCGTAGGATGGACTTTGTATTAGTGCCTTTGTATTTTTACAACCTCGTCTTGAGGTGCTTGTATGTTCAGTTATTTTTGGTTTTGTAATAAACCCCTAAACTTGGAATTCAGAGTCAGTGATCTTTTCCGAGTGTTACTTAAATTGAGATGCTAGGTTGTTATGAATACATTATTTCTCCCCTTTACACTTCTCAGCAGGTAATAAAGGTCCAGTCGACCGAGGGTTCCTAGTAAACTTTTATAGTGGAATCCGGCTTTATCACCAATATGGTTTTATACCTTCTTGTGCTACCAGGCATAACATTACATGCATTCACAAGGCATTGGAATATATCCATTGCATGGAAGGCCTCCTGGTGCTCCATAACATGGACTTTGAGCAAGCCTTTGATTTAGTAGGGTTGGACTATATGTTTATGTTGTTATAAAAGATTAACTTCAGTCCCAGCTTCATCAGATGTGCTCCCCTTTTGAACTCAAATATCATCTTCGGAGTAAGAGTTGGGGCAGAGGTGTCTCATACATTCCCTGCTCTCAGGGGTATTAAAAGCCCACTCCCTCAACTCCTCCACATCATTGCGAGTGAGCCTCTGGCGGAGTACATCAGAAGAGATGTACTGGTAAAAGTCTGTAGGTGGTCGCCCACATTGTGTGATAGGGTTTCTCTGTATGCAGATAACCTTATTTATCTTCAATCCCCAGTGGTTTGAACTATGGGTGGTCTAGATCCTACATACCTTCTGTAAATATTCTTGATTAAAGCTCAATCTGAGCAAATCTGTGGTACTCCCACTGGTGTTTGATTTTGACTTGTATCGGACAAAGGAAAGGTCTCAGGCTTGGGTACATAATCGACAACCCCAGTTGAACAAAACGTGTGTTGATTTGAAGTATTGCCCACCTCCTGTGCCGCTTTCATTACTAGGCAGAGCTGCCATTTGTAAAATGGTATATCTTCCGTCCATCTTAAATCAATTGCAGAGTTATCAATATGAAAACTCACATGAATACTTCTCCTGTTGGACTGCCATGGTTCGAGGTTTTCCTGGGAATGAAAGCACCCCATAAAAATCTATGAATAAATGCTATAAATCTCTTTATGATGGCGGAATTGGCGTTAAATACATAAGATCGTGTTATCATGCATCTTATCTTATTATAATCAGTGAATGGCTGCATGATATTTCCCATGACCCAGCATCTGCTACAGAAAAATTGATCATGGGTGAGAGACGCCCACTGCAATATATATATATATGACTACATTTTTAGATCCTTGCAGTGGAGGCATAATTTATTCAGTGCTTCAATTGTAAAAGAAGGAGTGCCAGTGCATAAAATCTTGCTCAGAAGCCCGTGGCCGGTGCAATTAAATGTGGTGCATCAAATGCCAAGCCTGCATAGTCCTAAATTCAACTCATGCCTCTTTAATCCACTACTAGCCACTCCCTGCCCCTTTATCTCACTCTTTCAGGTTCCTTTGTGATGATTTTTCCACCTTTCTCTTCCTCCATCTTTCTGTTTTGTGTATTTTTCTTCTCTTGCTCTCAGTAAATGTCTGCTGCGGTAAAATAAGTGCTGTTCCCCAAAAATGAGTGCCGTGGCCCCCACCGGCAACCAGGGCCGGACTGGTCATAGTGGATATCAGGCGTTTGCCCGGAAGGCTGGAAGGGTGGGGGCTGGTTTTCTTACTGAGGGCCGGTTTTCCAGTGATGCTACAATATTGGCCCTTAGTAACAAGAGCAGCAGTGCTGGTGGCCGGTTTTGTTGAGCCCCGGGGGTGTTGGATGGTCTGACACAATTGCCAGGGCTGCTTTGGGTTCCCAGTCCACCCCTGCCGGTAACTACCAGCTAAAATTAAGCAATGGTTATGCTCCCCCATAGCCTAGAGTATAGATCTATGTGAGTTTAATTCATTGGAGATGAAATTATTAGTAGGGGACATGGACAGATGCAATATCGCTTCCCTGTATAGATTTTTTGTGATTTATTTTCCACACATATTCGACAACCTGCAGAAGGTGTGGGAGGCTGGTGTGCCCCCCCATCCCAGAGAGGAAAGAGAGTGGAAGAAAGCCAGAATATCCCTGAGAGAAGTTGCAATTGCCACCCAATTTAGAGCTCTCCAACTCAGATATTTAAATCAAAAACATGTCATCCGGAATAAATTATATATATTAGGGTGGGCCCCAAACCCAGGCTGTCTACGATGTGGGAAGAAAAGGCAGGCATCCATCATACTATCTGGTCTTTCTCATGTCTTTAATGATACTGGGAACGAATTTGTAGTATTTAACAGGAGCAACGGGGTTGACTATTGTAGTTTACCCTAAGCTCTTACTACTCACCATTACAACTGAAATAGAGACACCTAGGTATAAATTGTCATTGATACTCATTGGTTTTGTGCTTACAATGCACAACATCACCAAACATTTGTGAGACAGGGAACCACCTAACATTAAAGATAGGCTGAAAGAATGGATCACTCCATGGCGATAGAAGTCCCCATATATCAATCAAGCAAGCAATCAGGGTTTTGTATAGCGTGGCTACTCACCCGTGAGGGTCTCAAGACTCTGAGGTGGGGGGACTCGATGAAAGCTCACGGCATCAGCAAAGTGGTGGATCAGTCTATTGTCAAAATTAATGAGAAGAAACATAGTCGAAGGGAATGACATACTGGCATAAATGTGTTCTTGAAAGTTTAGGGAATGAGAACAAGTAGAACTATCCTTGATGCAATGTTTGAACATAACCTGTAAATATATGAGCATGCTTCACATGTATTGAAAAGTCAATAAAATTGTTTTCTAAAAAAAATGTGTCCTGCTGAACACCTACAGATCCCAGCAAATCCATGTGATCTATGGGTACCCAAGGAGTAATTCTAAATCTCTGTTATCTGCGATCTTTAAACTGTGGGACTGGTGGCCAGCCACAACATCAAACTATACCACTATGGCACCCAAGAACGTTTCAACAAACAGCAACAATGACCATCTTGAAGACTGCCCTGCATTCAATCATTCATCAAGAATTGGATTTTGAGTGCTGATCTGAAAATGAGATCCTCTACCCTGCTATTGGATCATTGCTTTATAGCAAGGTCTCTGTTATATCAGTACCGATACCAAAAGTCAATGTCACTAGAGTAATTGAGGGGTACCAAATTGATGCTCTGAATGACACAAATCATAAAAAAGTAATTTATGGGTATGAAAAGGTTTAATAATGGAAGAGGAGTCTTGCTTATTTTCTAATTATTGGGCTTTGTGTAGTTTGTGGAGTTTCAACTTTACTTACATTTTCGCCATGGCAGTCTCTCCAAGAAAACTGACAATAGTTCCTCATGTATGTTAGCATTTAAAATGGATGTGAAATTTTCTTGCAAGATAATCATTTTTTCATGACTTTGAGACTTATTGGATGTTGGTTATCTTTTTTTCTCCAAACAACCTACAAGTGGTGCAAAAGCATGGATTTTTCAATAGTTGAGAAAGGCCTTGGAGGAAGATATTGAAGCGTTATCTAATTAGGAGTTGCAAAGTGCATTGGCGACTCCAAGCAGAGATGCCATATACTTTTGTTACTGGTTAATTCAGATCAATTATCTGCATTAAATAGACTATAATAGAATGCTCTTCTGGAGAATGGATTGTGACTTCTCAGTGGAATGCCTATGCTATTTAAACCTTGCCTCCACTGATCAGACTCAGACCCACTCTCCCCCTATTAGGGCCTGCTTGATTAACTACAGATCCCTCCCTAGACACGCGGATAAAATTTGGCTCTCGCTGGAGGCACATTCGTGGGATTTAATGTTCCTCACTGAAACCTGGATTAAAGACAGCTCTAACCCTGACCTCACATTAGCCATTCCGGCTGGATACCGGCTGCTAGGGGTCAACAGGGTTGGTATCAAAACCGGGGGAGGTGTGGCGGTGATCCTCCGATCGGGCTGGGAAATTTCACACAGGAAGATCGAGAATATGGGGCCACTAGAAGCCATTTTCTTCTGTGTCAAGTTTGCCCCAGGCCTTGCAATGGCCGGGATCTTAGTTTACAGACCCCCTAACTCCCCAGTCGGGCACCTGTTAGAACTTTATGATGCAGTAACTGACCTTTCGCAAAAGCATGCAAATTTTACGATTCTAGGAGATTTCAACGTCCACATGGATGATGATAACTGCACTAAAGCTAGACATTTGGCCGATACTTTCATCGGCCTTAACCTGACACAGCTTGTTAATGGCCCCACGCAATCTGCCGGTCATACGTTGGACCTTATTTTTACTAACAATCCTAATCTGATAGTTGAGCACCTGGTCGGATCACTTCTTAGTACCTTTCAGCCTGGCACTGAACTCCTGTATTTCCAGACCTTATCAAATCTTAGAAAATAGAAGGCTGTGGCGCAACGTCACTATAAATAGCATGACACCTATATTCGTTACTACACCCCTCCAATTGTCAGGCAACCCAGACTCAGATTCAGTAAGCTTCAACAGCTGGTTATCTTCAGCTTTGGACATTGTTGCCCCCTTAGACCTGTCTCTTCCTCTAGGCAGAGACCATCAGCCCTCTGGTTCTCTCCTGAGCTCCGTGTTGAGAAAAGCCACTGCAAAAAACTGGAGCGATCCTGGAGATTATCCTATGACCCCGCTGCTAAGATGGCATATAAAAAAGCCTTGAAAGATTTTCACAAACTCAAGCGCTCCACTATGAGAGACTATTTCACCAATAAGATCAGTTTAGCGGGGAATTCAGCTAAAACTCTCTTTAAAATTGTTCAAGAGTTCACTAAGCCATCCGCCACTGCCAGTACAGTGCTCCCTACCGCCGCCCTGTGCACGGGACTGTCAGACTTCTTTCAGGATAAAATCCAAACTACATACACCACCTTCCCCCCCCCCTCAGTCCACCTCAGAGCCTTCGGCCTTATCGGTCAGCATTGATGCAATGACCACTTTCCGCCCTCTCTCTCTTGATGCTTCGCTTCAAAATCTCTTAACTTGCAAATCAAGGTCACCTGGCGATCCATGCGCTGCTCAGTTTTTTAAACTCCTGGCACCTCGCATCAATGCCCCACTGAATCAGATCTGGAATTCCACGTTGAGTTCAGGAATTTTCCCTGCAGTGTGGAAACAGGCTTATCTTCTGCCAATCCTCCAAAAACCTGATGCTGATCCTGCTGGTTTTAAAAATTTTAGACCCATTTCCCTGCTACCGGCACCTGCAAAAATTCTCGAACAAATAGTCCAGGAGCAACTCTCCAATCATCTGGAATCTAGAAATCATTTTCATGACTCTCAATTCGGCTTCAGAGCTGGCTACAGCACGGAGACTGCCCTCCTTGAAGTATCCGAGAGTATCCGCGAGAGTATCGATTTGGGCAAAACAGCTATGCTTGTGCTACTCGATCTGTCCGCGGCTTTCGACACGGTTGCCCACCCCATTCTTATGGATAGGTTAAGAGACTTGGGTATTCAGGGCACAGCTCTGTCCTGGATCCGGTACTTTCTGGGGAACCGGTCTAAACAAGTCTTTCTCCATCCTTTCATCTCTGACGAGAAACCCTTGCTCTGCGGGGTTCCACAGGGCTCTGCCTTGAGTCCTCTCCTCTTCAACGCCTACCTTTCACCCCTTGCGGCGTTGGTGGAATCTTGCGGGGTGAGGGTGGTCTCCTACTCTGATGACACCCAACTGGTGTTCTCCTTCGAGGAGCACTCGGAAGCTGCCTTTTCCAATTTTAGAAATTGCCTAAGTAACATCTCGGCCTGGATGTCATTAAACTGTCTCAAGCTTAACTCGGACAAAATCGAGGTACTCTTTTTTATCCAAAAATCCCCCCCCCCCCCCTTGTGCTCTGGTGGCCACGTGAGATGAATCCTCCTCCTGAGCATGTTGACTCGGTCAGAAAAATCGGTTTCCGATTCGACAACGAACTCTCCTGTAAAACCCAAATCAGGCAAGTCTCCTCCTCATGTTTTGGGAAGCTTCGCACGTTGCAGAAATTCCTCCACTTCCTTCCCCGGAATGCTGTCGTACAGTTGTCCATGCTCTAATCACATCCCACCTGGACTACGCTAACAGTCTCTATCTGGGTGTTCCCGCCTATCTGACTCGACGTCTACAGATAATACAAAATTCTGCTGCCAGATTTATTTGTAAAATACCTTTCCAACACTTTATTACCCCCCACCTGAGGATCCTTCACTGGTTACCTGTTATCAAGCGCATTGAATTCAAGGCCCTCACCCTGGCATTCAGAGCATTCCGGGGACTAGGCCCGGCGTATCTGAGAGCTAGACTCCAACACTACCATCAAGACCGGACCCTGAGATCTAACCACCAGTGTCTCCTTGCCATCCCCCGCTTTCGTGAGGCCAGGACGGGTGGCAGAGCCTTCACGGTTAGAACCTCTAAACTTTGGAATGTCTTGCCACTCTCCATCCGCTTATCTTTTCGGCGTGCCCTGAAAACCTGGTTTTTCACCAGCACCTAGTTTTCTTTTTTCTCGCCTGTCATCTACCGTCTGCCTCAGCGCCGGGACACCCCCGTTGGGAGTAGCTGTGCGCTCTACAAACTCCTTAACCCCTTCGCTGCTAGGCCTTTTCCCCCCCTGTGCTAAGTATTTTTTTGGCTATTTGGGGTAGTTCGCGCTTAGGCCCCTGTAACTTTTTGACCACATAAGGTATCCATGCCAAATTTGCGCCTTTTTTTCCAACATCATGAGGATTCTAAAGGTACCCAGGGTTTGTGGATTTCCCTGGAGGGGACCCAGAAATTAGCCAAAATACAGCAAAAGTTTGTGTTTTTGGGAAAAATGGGAAAAAGGGCTACAGATGAAAGCGTCTGGTTTTTCCCTGCAAATGGTATCAAAAAGGGGTTGTGGTGCTGAAATCACCATCTTCCCAGCTTTCAGGGACAAGCAGACTTTTGTCAGAAAACTAACATTTTTACACAGTTTTGGCATTTTTCTGGGACATAGCCTATTTTTGCTATTTTTTGTGCTTTCAACCTCTTTCCAGTTAATGGTAGAAATGGTTATGAAAGCAATAATGGATCCTGGAAAGCTATACATTTTAGGAAAGTAGACAAAATTCTGAATTCAGCAAGGGGTCATTTGTGTAGATCCTTCAAGGTTTCTTTATAGAAACTAGCAGTTAAATATAGGAAAAATTGAAAATTAGTTGAAAAAACAGCCATTTGTGTCAACGTTTTCACCTGTAACTTCTTCTAATTATGACATTTGTTTAAAAGCAATATACCATTACATCTGCTAGACCTTTCTGGTTGTGGGGATATATAGGACTTGTAGGTTCACTAAGCACCCGACGAACCCAGAGCCAATAACTGAGCAGCGTCTTGCAATGGTTTTTATTATGTACCGGGTATATAGCAATTCATTTGGGAAAATGTATACATGGAAAAATCGGTATGAAAGACACCTATGTATTTCTGAAATGGGAACAAAATATAGAGTTTAGAAACAGTATATATTTGCACATTTCCGAAATTGGGAGTACCCATACTAGCATGAGAATTATAGGTCATTTTTCAAAATGACTTATTTTTACACATTGTTTTTCATTTGGAAGGCAGAAATGCATCAAAAGTCAATAGGTAAAAACAGTTGCTCTACAATTCTGTCTTACCCTAAGTCTCCCGATAAAAATGGTACCTCACTTGTGTGGGTAGGCCTTGTGCCCACGACAGGAAGCGGCTCAAAACGCAACGTGGACACACCACATTTTCACAATGAAAAATGACCCTTTTTTTGCAAAGTGCCTAGCTGTAGTTTTTTAACCCTAGCTCTGCCGGCACCTAGGGAAACCTAGCAAACCTATACATTTTTGAAAACTAGACACCCAGGGAAATCCAGGATGGGGTGACTTGACTGGCTCTCACCAGGTTCTGTTACCCAGTATCCCTTGCAAACCTTAAAAACTGTCAAAATAATCACATTTTCCTCACATTTCTGTGGTGGAAAGTTCTGGAATCTGCGTGGACCCATAAAATTCCACCCACCCCGCGTTCCCCAAAGTCTTCCGAGAACAATGGTACCTCACTTGTGTGGGTAGGCCTAGTGCCCGCGACAGGAAACGGCCCAAAACGCAAGGTGGACACACCACATTTTCACAGTGAAAAATGACCCTTTTTTTGCAAAGTGCCTAGCTGTAGTTTCTGAACCCTACCTCTGCCGGAACCTAGGGAAACCTAGCCAACCTATACATTTTTGAAAAGTAGACACCCAGGGGAATCCAGGATGGGGTGACTTGACTGGCTCTCACCAGGTTCTGTTACCAAGAATCCCTTGCAAACCTTAAAAACTGTCAAAATAAACACATTTTCCTCACATTTCTGTGGTGGAAAGTTCTGGAATCTGCGTGGATCCATAAAATTCCACCCACCCCGCGTTCCCCAAAGTCTTCCAAGAACAATGGTACCTCACTTGTGTGGGTGGGCCTAGTGCCCGCGACAGGAAACGGCCCAAAACGCAAGGTGGACACACCACATTTTGACAGTGAAAAATGACCCTTTTTTTGCAAAGTGCCTAGCTGTAGTTTTTTAACCCTAGCTCTGCCGGCACATAGGGAAACCTAGCAAACCTATACATTTTTGAAAACTAGACACCCAGGGAAATCCAGGATGGGGTGACTTGACTGGCTCTCACCAGGTTCTGTTACCCAGAATCCCTTGCAAACCTAAAAAATTGTCACAAAAACCACATTTTCCTCACATTTCTGTGGTGGAAAGTTCTGGATCCTGCGTGGATCCACAAAATTCCATGCACCCCGTGTTCCCCAAAGTCTTCCGAGAACAATGGTACCTTACTTGTGTGGGTGGGGCTAGTGCCCGTGACAGGAAACGGCCCAAAACGCAACATGGACACACCACATTTTCACAGTGAAAAATTACCCTTTTTTTGCAAAGTGCCTAGCTGTAGTTTTTGAACCCTAGTTCTGCCAGCACCTAGGGAAACCTAGCAAACCTATACATTTTTGAAAACTAGACACCCGGGGAGTTCCAGGGAGGTATGGCTTGCGTGGATCCTCCAACGTTTTCTTACCCAGAATCCCCTGCAAACCTCAATTTTAGCCTAAAAAATCACTTTTTCCGCACATTTTTGTGTGGGAAAGTTGTGGCATCACCGGGCTGACACAAATTTCCTACCACCCAGCATTCCCCCAGGTCTCCCAATAAAAATGGTGCCTCACTCGTGTGGGAGGCCCAAGTACCCACAACAGGCAAGGGCCCAAAACATATTGAGGCAACATCAAAATTGCCTATTACAAAACAACCTGGTTTTGCAAGGGGAGTCACCTGGATTTTTGGCCCCGTGCTCGGCAGCCAGCTAGGGAAACCTACCAAACCCACACATTTCTGAAAACTAGACACACAGCGGGTTCCACGGAGGTATGGCTTGCATGGATCCCCCATTGTTTTCTTACCCAGAATCCCCTGCAAACCTCAATTTTAGCTGAAAAAACTCACTTTTTCCAAACATTTTTGTGTGGGAAAGTTGTGGAATCACCGGGCTGACACAAATTTCCTACCACCCAGTGTTCCCCAAGGTCTCCCGATAAAAATGGTGCCTCACTCGTGTGGGAGGCCTAAGTACCCGCGACAGGCAAGGGCCCAAAACGTATTGAGGCGACATCAAAATTGCCTATCACAAAACGACCCGGTTTTGCAAGGGGGGGTCACCTGGGTTTTTGGCTCTGTGGTCGGTGGCCAGCTAGGGAAACCTACCAAACCCACACATTTCTGAAAACTAGACACCCGGAGGGTTCCAGGGAGGTATGGCTTGCGTGGATCCCCCAATGTTTTCTTACCCAGATTCCCCTACAAACCTCAATTTCTGCTGAAAAACTCACTTTTTCCAACACATTTTTGTGTGGGAAAGTTGTGGCATCACCGGGCTGACACAAATTTCCTACCACCCAGCGTTCCCTCAGGTCTCCCGATAAAAATGGTGCCTCACTCGTGTGGGAGGCCCAAGTACCCGCGACAGGCAAGGGCCCAAAACGTATTGAGGCGACATCAAAATTGCCTATAACAAAACGACCTAGTTTTGCAAGGGGGGACACCTGGGTTTTTGGCCCCGTGCTCGGCGGCCAGCTAGGGAAACCTACCAAACCCACACATTTCTGAAAACTAGACACCGGGGGGGTACCAGGGAGGTATGGCTTGCGTGGATCCCCCAACGTTTTCTTACCCAGAATCCCCTGCAAACCTCAATTTTAGCTGAAAAAAATCACTTTTTCCACACATTTTTGTGTTGGAAAGTTGTGGCATCACCGGGCTGACACAAATTTCCTACCACCCAGCATTCCCCCAGGTCTCCAGATAAAAATGGTGCCTCACTCGTGTGTGAGGCCCAAGTACCCGCTACAGGCAAGGGCCCAAAACGTATTGAGGCGACATCAAAATTGCCTATCACAAAACGACCTGGTTTTGCAAGGGGGTCACCTGGGTTTTTGGCCCCGTGCTCGGCGGCCAGCTAAGGAAACCTACCAAACCCACACATTTCTGAAAACTAGACACCCGGGGGGTTCCAGGGAGGTATGGCTTGTGTGGATTCCCCAACGTTTTCTTACCCAGAATCCCCTGCAAACCTCAATTTTAGCCTAAAAAAACACTTTTTCCGCTCATTTTTGTGTGGGAAAGTTGTGGCATCACCGGGCTGACACAAATTTCCTACCACCCAGCATTCCCCCAGGTCTCCCGATAAAAATGGTGCCTCACTCGTGTGGGAGGCCCAAGTACCCGCGACAGGCAAGGGCCCAAAACGTATTGAGGCAACATCAAAATTGCCTATCACAAAACGACCTAGTTTTGCAAGGGGGTCCCCTGGGTTTTTGGCCTCGTGCTCGGCGGCCAGCTAAGGAAACCTACCAAACCCACACATTTCTGAAAACTAGACACTAGGGGGTTCCAGGGAGGTATGGCTTGCGTGGATCCCCCAACGTTTTCTTACCCAGAATCCACTGCAAACCTTAATTTTAGCTCAAAAAACACTTTTTCCGCACATTTTTGTGAGGGAAAGTTGTGGCATCACTGGGCTGACACAAATTTCCTACCACCCAGCATTCCCCAGGTCTCCCAATAAAAATGGTGCCTCACTCGTGTGGGAGACCCAAGTACCCACAACAGGCAAAGGCCCAAAACATATTGAGGCGACATCCAAATTTCCTATTACAAAACGACCTGGTTTTGCAAGGTGGGTCACCTGGGTTTTTGGCCCCGTGCTCGGCGGCCAGCTAGAGAAACCTACCAAACCCACACATTTCTGAAAACTAGACACCGGGGGGGTTCCACAGAGGTATGGCTTGCGTGGATCCCCCAACGTTTTCTCACCCAGAATCCCCTGCAAACCTCAATTTTAGCTGAAAAAAATCACTTTTTCCACACATTTTTGTGTTGGAAAGTTGTGGCATCACCGGGCTGACACAAATTTCCTACCACCCAGCGTTCCCCCAGGTCTCCTGATAAAAATGGTGCCTCACTCGTGTGGGAGGCCCAAGTACCCGCGACAGGCAAGGGCCCAAAACGTATTGAGGCGACATCAAAATTGCCTATCACAAAACGACCTGGTTTTGCAAGGCGGGTCACCTGGGTTTTTGGCCTTGTGCTCGGCAGCCAGCTAGGGAAACCTACCAATCCCACACATTTCTGAAAACTAGACACCCGGGGGGTTCCAGGGAGGTATGGCTTGCTTGGATCCCCCAACGTTTTCTTACCCAGAATCCCCTCAAACCTCAATTTTAGCCTAAAAAAATCACTTTTTCCGCACATTTTGTGTGGGAAAGTTGTGGCATCACCGGGCTGACACAAGTTTCCTACCACCCAGATTCCCCCAGGTCTCCCAATAAAAATGGTGCCTCACTCGTGTGGGAGGCCCAAGTACCCGCGACAGGCAAGGGCCCAAAACGTATTGAGGCGACATCAAAATTGCCTATCACAAAACGACCTGGTTTTGCAAGGGGGGTCACCTGGGTTTTTGGCCCCGTGCTCAGCGGCCAGCTAGGGAAACCTACCAAACCCACACATTTCTGAAAACTAGATACCCGGGGGGTTCCAGGGAGGTATGGCTTGCGTGGATCCCCCAATGTTTTCTTACCCAGAATCCCCTGCAAACCTCAATTTTAGCTGAAAAAATCCCTTTTTCGACACATTTTTGTGTTGGAAAGTTGTGGCATCACTGGGCTACACAAATTTCCTACCACCCAGCATTCCCCCACTTCTCCCGATAAAAATGGTGCCTCACTCGTGTGGGAGGCCCAAGTACCCGCGACAGGCAAGGGCCCAAAACGTATTGAGGCGACATCAAAATTGCCTATCACAAAACAACCTGGTTTTGCATGGGGCTCACCTGGGTTTTTGGCCCCGTACTCGGCGGCCAGCTAAGGAAACCTACCAAACCCACACATTTCTGAAAACTAGACACCCGGGGGGTTCCAGGGAGATATGGCTTGCATGGATCCTCCAACGTTTTCTTACCCAGAATCACCTGCAAACCTCAATTTTAGCCTAAAAAATCACTTTTTCCGCATATTTTTGTGTGGAAAAGTTGTGGCATCACCGGGCTGACACAAAGTTCCTACCACCCAGCATTCCCCCAGGTCTCCCGATAAAAATGGTGCCTCACTCATGTGGGAGGCCCAAGTACCCGCGACAGGCAAGGGCCCAAAACGTATTGAGGCGACATCAAAATTGCCTATCACAAAACGACCTCGTTTTGCAAGGGGCGTCACCTGGGTTTCTGTCCCCGTGCTCGGCGGCCAGGTAGGGAAACCTACCAAACCCACACATTTCTGAAAACTAGATACCCGGGGGGTTCCAGGGAGGTATGGCATGCGTGGATCCCCCAATGTTTTCTTACCCAATTGGAAACCTCAATTTTAGCTGAAAAAATCACTTTTTCAACACATTTTTGTGTTGGAAAGTTGTGGCATCACCGGGCTGACACAAATTTCCTACCACCCAGCGTTCCCCCAGGTCTCCCGATAAAAATGGTGCCTCACTCGTGTGGGAGGCCCAAGTACCCGCGACAGGCTAGGGCCCAAAACGTATTGAGGCGACATCAAAATTGCCTATCACAAAACGACCTGGTTTTGCAATGGGGGTCACCTGGGTTTTTGGCCCCGTGCTCGGCGGCCAGCTAAGGAAACCTACCAAACCCACACATTTCTGAAAACTAGACACTCGGGGGGTTCCAGGGAGGTATGGCTTGCGTGAATCCCCCAACGTTTTCTTACCCAGAATCCCCTGCAAACCTCAATTTTAGCCTAAAAAATCACTTTTTCCGCACATTTTTGTGTGGAAAAGTTGTGGCATCACCGGGCTGACACAAAGTTCCTACCACCCAGCATTCCCCCAGATCTCTCGATAAAAATGGTGCCTCACTCGTGTGGGAGGCCCAAGTACTCGCGACAGGCAAGGGCCCAAAACGTATTGAGGCGACATCAAAATTGCCTATCACAAAATGACCTTGTTTTGCAAGAGGGTTCACCTGGGTTTTTGGCCCTGTGCTCGGCGGCCAGCTAGGGAAACCTACCAATCCCACACATTTCTGAAAACTAGACACCCGGGGGGTTCCAGCGAGGTATGGCTTGCGTGGATCCCCCAACGTTTTCTTACGCAGAATCTCCTGCAAACCTCAATTTTAGCTGTAAAAAACACTTTTTCCGCACATTTTTGTGTGGGAAAGTTGTAGCATCACCGGGCTGACACAAATTTCCTACCACCCAGCATTCCCCCAGGTCTCCCAATAAAAATGGTGCCTCACTCGTGTGGGAGGCCCAAGTACCCGCGACAGGCAAGGGCCCAAAACGTATTGAGGCGACATCAAAATTGCCTATCACAAAACGACCTGGTTTTGCAAGGGGGTCACCTGGGTTTTTGGCCCCGTGCTCGGTGGCCAGCTAAGGAAACCTACCAAACCCACACATTTCTGAAAACTAGACACCCGGGGGGTTCCAGGGAGGTATGGCTTGTGTGAATCCCCCAACGTTTTCTTACCCAGAATCCCCTGCAAACCTCAATTTTAGCCTAAAAAATCACCTTTTCCGCACATTTATGTGTGGAAAAGTTGTGGCATCACCGGGCTGACACAAAGTTCCTACCACCCAGCATTCCCCCAGATCTCTCGATAAAAATGGTGCCTCACTCGTGTGGGTGGCCCAAGTACTCGCGACAGGCAAGGGCCCAAAACGTATTGAGGCGACATCAAAATTGCCTATCACAAAATGACCTTGTTTTGCAAGAGGGGTCACCTGGGTTTTTGGCCCCGTGCTCGGCAGCCAGCTAGGGAAACCTACCAAACCCACACATTTCTGAAAACTAGACACCGGGGGGGCTCCACGGAGGTATGGCTTGCGTGGATCCCCCAACGTTTTCTCACCCAGAATCCCCTGCAAACCTCAATTTTAGCTGAAAAAATCACTTTTTCCACATATTTTTGTGTGGGAAAGTTGTGGCATCACCGGGCTGACACAAATTTCCTACCACCCAGCGTTCCCCCAAGTCTCCCGATAAAAATGGTGCCTCACTCGTGTGGGAGGCCCAAGTACCCGCGACAGGCAAGGGCCCAAAACGTATTGAGGCGACATCAAAATTGCCTATCACAAAACGACCTGGTTTTGCAAGGGGGGTCACCTGGGTTTTTGGCCCCGTGCTCGGCAGCCAGCTAGGGAAACCTACCAATCCCACACATTTCTGAAAACTAGACACCCGGGGGGTTCCAGGGAGGTATGGCTTGCGTGGATCCCCCAACATTTTCTTACCCAGAATCCCCTGCAAACCTCAATTGTAGCCTAAAAAATCACTTTTTCCGCACATTTTTGTGTGGGAAAGTTGTGGCATCACCGGGCTGACACAAATTTCCTACCACCCAGCATTCCCCCAGGTCTCCCAATAAAAATGGTGCCTCACTCGTGTGGGAGGCCCAAGTACCCGCAACAGGCAAGGGCCCAAAACGTATTGAGGCGACATCAAAATTGCCTATCACAAAACGACCTGGTTTTGCAAGGGGGTCACCTGGGTTTTTGGCCCCGTGCTCGGCGGCCAGCTAAGGAAACCTACCAAACCCACACATGTCTGAAAACTAGACACCCGGGGGTTCCAGGAGGTATGGCTTGCGTGAATCCCCCAACGTTTTCTTACCCAGAATACCCTGCAAACCTCAATTTTAGCCTAAAAAATCACTTTTTCCGCACATTTTTGTGTGGAAAAGTTGTGGCATCACCGGGCTGACACAAAGTTCCTGCCACCCAGCATTCCCCCAGATCTCTCGATAAAAATGGTGCCTCACTCGTGTGGGAGGCCCAAGTACTCGCGACAGGCAAGGGCCCAAAACGTATTGAGGCGACATCAAAATTGCCTATCACAAAATGACCTTGTTTTGCAAGAGGGGTCACCTGGGTTTTTGGCCCCGTGCTCGGCGGCCAGCTAGGGAAACCTACCAATCCCACACATTTCTGAAAACTAGACACCCGGGGGGTTCCAGCGAGGTATGGCTTGCGTGGATCCCCCAAAGTTTTCTTACCCAGAATCCCCTGCAAACCTTCATTTTAGCTGAAAAAAACACTTTTTCCGCACATTTTTGTGTGGGAAAGTTGTGGCATCACTGGGCTGTCAAACATTTCCTACCACCCAGCGTTCCCCCAGGTCTCCCGATAAAAATGGGGCCTCACTCGTGTGGGAGGCCCAAGTACCCGCGACAGGCAAGGGCCCAAACGTATTGCGGCGACATCAAAATTGCCTATCACAAAACGACCTGGTTTTGCAAGGGGTCACCTGGGTTTTGGCCCCTGCTCGGCGGCCAGCTAAGGAAACCTACCAAACCCACACATTTCTGAAAACTAGACACCCGGGGGGTTCCAGGGAGATATGGCTTGCATGGATCCCCCAAAGTTTTCTTACCCAGAATCCCCTGCAAACCTAAATTTTAGCCTAAAAAATCACTTTTTCCGCATATTTTTGTGTGGAAAAGTTGTGGCATCACCGGGCTGACACAAAGTTCCTACCACCCAGCATTCCCCCAGGTCTCCCGATAAAAATGGTGCCTCACTCATGTGGGAGGCCCAAGTGCCCAAAACGTATTGAGGCGCCATCAAAATTGCCAATCACAAAACGACCTTGTTTTGCAAGGGGGGTCACCTGGGTTTCTGGCCCCGTGCTCGGCGTCCAGGTAGGGAAACCTACCAAACCCACACATTTCTGAAAACTAGACACCGGGGGGGCTCCACGGAGGTATGGCTTGCGTGGATCCCCCAATGTGTTCTTATACAGAATGCCCTGCAAACCCCTATTTTAGCCTAAAAAAATCACTTTTTCCGCACATTTTTGTGTGGGAAAGTTGTGGCATCACCGGGCTGACACAAATTTCCTACCACCCAGCGTTCCCCCAGGTCTCCTGATAAAAATGGTGCCTCACTCCTGTGGGAGGCCCAAGTACCCGCGACAGGCAAGGGCCCAAAACTTATTGAGGCGACATCAAAATTGCCTATCACAAAACGACCTGGTTTTGCAAAGGGGGTCATCTGGGTTTTTGGCCCCGTGCTCAGCGGCCAGCTAGGGAAACCTAACAAACCCACACAATTCTGAAAACTAGACACCCAGGGGGTTCCAGGGAGGTATGGCTTGCGTGGATCCCCCAATGTGTTCTTATCCAGAATGCCCTGCAAACCCCTATTTTAGCCTAAAAAAATCACTTTTTCCGCACATTTTTGTGTGGGAAAGTTGTGGCATCACCGGGCTGACACAAATTTCCTACCATCCAGAATTCCCCCAGGTCTCCCAATAAAAATGGTGCCTCACTCGTGTGGGAGGCCCAAGTACCCGCGACAGGCAAGGGCCCAAAACGTATTGAGGCGACATCAAAATTGCCTATCACAAAACGACCTTGTTTTGCAAGGGGGGACACCTGGGTTTTTGGCCCCGTCCTCGGCGGCCAGCTAGGGAAACCTACCAAACCCACACATTTCTGAAAACTAGACACCGGGGGAGTTCTAGGGAGGTATGGCTTGCGTGGATCCCCCAACGTTTTCTTACCCAGAATCCCCTGCAAACCTCAATTTTAGCCTAAAAAATCACTTTTTCCGCACATTTTTGTGTGGAAAAGTTGTGGCATCACCGGGCTGACACAAAGTTCCTACCACCCAGAATTCCCCCAGATCTCTCGATAAAAATGGTGCCTCACTCGTGTGGGAGGCCCAAGTACTCGCGACAGGCAAGGGTCCAAAACGTATTGAGGCGACATCAAAATTGCCTATCACAAAATGACCTTGTTTTGCAAGAGGGGTCACCTGGGTTTTTGGCCCCGTGTTCGGCAGCCAGCTAGGGAAACCTACCAATCCCACAAATTTCTGAAAACTAGACACCCGGGGGGTTCCAGCGAGGTATGGCTTGCATGGATCCCCCAACGTTTTCTTACCCAGAATCCCCTGCAAACCTTAATTTTAGCTGGAAAAAACACTTTTTCCGCACATTTTTGTGTGGGAAAGTTGTGGCATCACCGGGCTGTCACACATTTCCTACCACCCAGCGTTCCCCCAGGTCTCCCGATAAAAATGGTGCCTCACTCGTGTGG
Organism: Calotriton arnoldi; assembly: GCA_963921515.1. Lineage (NCBI taxonomy): Eukaryota > Metazoa > Chordata > Amphibia > Caudata > Salamandridae > Calotriton > Calotriton arnoldi. Next base: position 40,242 of record CAWUFW010001868.1, on the reverse strand, counting down.
GATGCCCAAGTACCCGCGACAGGCAAGGGCCCAAAACGTATTGAGGCAACATCAAAATTGCCTATCACAAAACGACCTGGTTTTGTAAGGGGGGTCACCTGGGTTTTTGGCCCTGTGCTCGGCGGCCAGCTAGGGAAACCTACCAAACCCACACGTTTCTGAAAACTAGACACGCAGGGGATTCCAGGGAGGTATGGGTTCCGTGGATCCCACAACGTTTTCTTACCCAGAATCCCCTGCAAACCTCAAATTTAGCTGAAAAAAATCACTTTTTCCACACATTTTTGTCTGGGAAAGTTGTTGCATCACTGGACTGACACAAATTTGCTACCACCCAGCGTTCCCCCTGGTCTCTCGATAAAAATGGTGCCTGACTCGTGTGTGAGGCCCAAGTACTCGCGACAGGCAAGGGCCCAAAACATTTTGTGATAGGCAATTTTGATGTCGCCTCAATATGTTTTGGGCCCTTGCCTGTCGCGGGTACTTGGGCCTCCCCCACGAGTGAGGCACCATTTTTATCGGGAGACCTGGGGGAACGCTGGGTGGTAGGAAATTTGTGTCAGCCCGGTGATGCCACAAATTTCCCACACAAAAATGTGTGGAAAAAATGATTTTTTCAACAAAAATTGAGGTTTGCAGGGTATTCTGGGTAAGAAAACGTTGGGTGATCCACGCAAGCCATACCTCCCTAGAACCCCCTGGGTGTCTAGTTTTCAGAAATGTGTGGGTTTGGTAGGTGTCCCTAGCCGGCCACCGAGCACAGGGCCAAAAACCCAGGTGAACCCCTTGCAAAACCAGGTCGTTTTGTGATAGGCAATTTTGATGTCGCCCTTTATAAGTTTTGTGCCCTTGCCTGTCACGGTACTTGGGCCTCCCACATGAGTGAGGCACCATTTTTATCAGGAGACCTGGGGGAACGCTGGGTGGTAGGAAATGTGTGACAGCCCGGTGATGCCACAACTTTCCCACACAAAAATGTGCGGAAAAAGTGTTTTTTTCAGCTAAAATTAAGGTTTGCAGTGGATTCTGGGTAGAAAACGTTGGAGATCCACGCAAGCCTTACCTCCCTGGACCCCACCAGTGTCTAGTTTTCAGAAATGTGTGGGTTTGGTATTTTTCCCTAGCTGGCCGCCGAGCACGGGGCCAAAATCCCAGGTGACCCCCCTTGCAAAACTAGGTCGTTTTGTGATAGGCAAATTTGATGTCGCCTCAATACGTTTTGGGCCCTTGCCTGTCGCGGGTACTTGGGCCTCCCACACGAGTGAGGAACCATTTTTATCGGGAGACCTGGGGGAATGCTGGGTGGTAGGAAATTTGTGTCAGCCCGGTTATGCCACAACTTTCCCACACAAAAATGTGCAGAAAAAGTGTTTTTTTAGGCTAAAATTGAGGTTTGCAGGGGATTCTGGGTAAGAAAACTTTGGGGGATCCACGCAAGCCATACCTTCCTGGAACCCCCCTGGGTGTCTAGTTTTGAGAAATGTGTGGGTTTGGTAGGTTTCCCTAGCTGGCCGCCGAGCACGGGGCCAAAAACCCAGGTGTCCCCCCTTGCAAAACTAGGTCGTTTTGAAATAGGCAATTTTGATGTCGCCTCAATACGTTTTGGGCCCTTGCCTGTCGCGGGTACTTGGGCCTCCCACACGAGTGAGGAACCATTTTTATCGGGAGACCTGGGGGAATGCTGGGTGGTAGGAAATTTGTGTCAGCCCGGTTATGCCACAACTTTCCCACACAAAAATGTGCGGAAAAAGTGTTTTTTTAGGCTAAAATTGAGGTTTGCAGGGGATTCTGGGTAAGAAAACGTTGGGGGATCCACGCAAGCCATACCTCTCTGGAACCCCCAGGTGTCTAGTTTTCAGAAATGTGTGGGTTTGGTAGGTTTCTTAGCTGGCCGCCGAGCACGGGCCAAAACCCAGGTGACCCTTGCAAAACCAGGTCGCTTTGTGATAGGCAATTTTGATGTTGCCTCAATAAGTTTTGGGCCCTTGCCTGTAGCAGGTACTTGGGCCTCCCACACAAGTGAGGCACCATTTGTATCAGGAGACCTGGGGGAACGCTGGGTGGTAGTAAATTTGTGTCAGCCCGGTGATGCCACAACTTTCCAACACAAAAATGTGTGGAAAAAGTGATTTTTTTCAGCTAAAATTGAGGTTTGCAGGGGATTCTGGGTAAGAAAACATTGGGGGATCCACGCAAGCCATACCTCCCTGGAACCCCCCCGGTGTCTAGTTTTCAGAAATGTGTGGGTTTGGTAGGTTTCCCTAGCTGGCCATCGAGCACGGGCCAAAAACCCAGGCATCCCCCTTGCAAAACTAGGTCGTTTTGTGATAGGCAATTTTGATGTCGCCTCAATACGTTTTGGGCCCTTGCCTGTCGCGGGTACTTGGGCCTCCCACACGAGTGAGGCACCATTTTATTGGGAGACCTGGGGAATGCTGGGTGGTAGGAAATTTGTGTCAGCCCGTGATGCCACAACTTTCCCACACAAAAATGTGCGTAAAAGTGATTTTTTAGGCTAAAATAGGGGTTTGCAGGGCATTCTGGATAAGAACACATTGGGGGATCCACGCAAGCCATACCTCCCTGGAACCCCCTGGGTGTCTAGATTTCAGAATTGTGTGGGTTTGTTAGGTTTCCTAGCTGGCCGCTGAGCACGGGCCAAAACCCAGGTGACTCCCTGCAAAACCAGGTCGTTTTGTGATAGGCAATTTTGATGTCGCCTCAATAAGTTTTGGGCCCTTGCCTGTCGCGGGTACTTGGGCCTCCCACACGAGTGAGGCACCATTTTTATCAGGAGACCTGGGGGAACGCTGGGTGGTAGGAAATTTGTGTCAGCCCGGTGATGCCACAACTTTCCCACACAAAAATGTGTGGAAAAAGTGATTTTTTCAGCTAAAATTGAGGTTTGCAGGGGATTCTGGGTAAGAAAACGTTGGGGGATCCACGCAAGCCATACCTCCCTGGAACCCTCCGGGTGTCTCGTTTTCAGAAATGTGTGGGTTTGGTAGGTTTCCCTAGCTTGCCGCCGAGCACGGGGCCAAAAACCCAGGTGACCCCCCGTGCAAAACCAGGTCGTTTTGTGATAGGCAATTTTGATGTCTCCTCAATACGTTTTGGGCCCTTGCCTGTCGCGGGTTCTTAGGCCTCCCACAAGAGTGAGGCACCATTTTTATCGGGAGACCTGGGGGAACGCTGGGTGGTAGGAAATTTGTGTCAGCCCGGTGATCCTACAACTTTCCACACAGAAATGTGAGAAAAAAATTATTGTTTTCAACAAAATTTGAGGTTTGCAGGGGATTCTGGGTAGGGAAATGTTGGGGGACCCACGCAAGCCATACCTTGCTGGACTCCCTGTGTGTCTAGTTTTCAGAAATGTGTGGGTTTGGTAGGTTTCCCTAGATGGCCGCTGAGCCAGGGGCCAAAAACTCATGGGACCCCGCTTGCAAAACCAGGTTGTTTTGTGATAGGTAATTTTGATGTCGCCGCAATAGGTTTTGGGTCCTTGCCTGTCTCGGGTACTTGACCCACCCACACAAGTGAGGTACCATTTTTCTCAGAAGACTTTGGGGAATGCGGGGTGGATGAAATTTTGTGGATCCACACAGATTCCAGAACTTTCCACCACAGAAATGTGTGGAAAATGTGTTGTAATTTTTTTACACATTTTGAGGTTTGCAAGGGATTCTGGGTAACAGAACCTGGTGAGAGCCAGTCAAGTCACCCCATCCTGGATTCCCCTGGGTGTCTAGTCTACAAAAATGTATAGGTCTGCTAGGTATCCCTATGTGCCGGCTGCGCTAGGGCCCAAAATCCACAGGTAGGCACATTGCTAAAAACAAGTCTGTGCCTAGTGGGCTTTCTGCCTCCCTGAGGGGGAGTCGGTGGGGGGGTTACCCTGATATGCCCCCAAGGGGGGCATAAAGACTGGCTATGATTTTGGGGGGTTGGGGCATTGGTATGCCCATTCTGGGCAGCCCCCACCCCCACGCATAAAAAATCCAGCGTAATCGCTAGCGCCTAGTGGGCTTTCTGCCCCCCCAGGGGCAGACCAGGGGCCACTGCCCCCATCCGCCCCTCGGGGGGCAGAAAGACTGTGGCACTTTTTTGGGGAGGTGTGGGCATTGGCATGCCCATTCTGGGTTGACCTCAACCCTGAATAAAAATTTAAAAAATCCTGAGGCCTCTGGGGAGGGGCAGAAAGACTGTGGTAATTGTTTTTGGGGTGGGGCATTATCATGCCCATTCTGGGCAGCTCCCACCCCTACATTATAAAAAAGAAAATCCCTCGTGCCTAGTGGGCTTTCTGCCACCCCGGGGGCAGATCAGGGGCTATTGCCCCCATCTGCCCCTGGGGGGGGCAGAAAGACTGACATTTCCCAGGGGGGGTGGAAGCATTGCCATGGCCTTTTTGGGCAGCCCCCACCCCAACATCAATAAAAAAAAATCCCTGGTTTCTAATTGGCTTTCTGCCCCCCGGGGGGCAGAAAGACTGACATTTCTCTGGGGGGAGGGGTGGGGGCATTGCCCCCCCGACTCCCCCTCAGGGAGGCAGCCCCCACCCCAACGTCAATAAAAAGAAATAATCCCTGGCTTCTAGTGGGCTTTCCGCCCCCAGAGGGGCAGATTGGGGCTACTGCCCCCATCTGCCCCCCAGGGGAGCATAAAGACTCACATTTCTCTGGGGGGGAATTGCCATGCCCTTTTTTGGCAGCCCCCACCCCAACGTCAATAAAAAAATTAAATCCCTGGCTTCTAGTGGGCTTTCCGCCCCCCTGGGGTGGCAGATTGGGGGCTACTGCCCCCATCTGCCCCTCGGGGGGGCAGAAAGATTGTGGTGCCCAAACAAATATGGGGGGAGCAAAGGCCCTTGCCCAAGGGGCAGCTCCCCCCTCCCTGGTGTCTAGTGGGTGGATCCTGCTTGGGGATCGCCCCCTGGGGTGATCCCAAGCAGGGATCCACTAGGAAGAGTACCATTGGAAAGGGAGATTCTCCCTTTCCAACGAAATACCTCTCCCATCTTTTTCGGTGCTCGGGGGGCTGAGATAGCCCCATGAGCACTGAAACACTGAAACTGAAACCAAGTTTCAGTTTCGTTTTCATTGCAATGACGATAGCGCGCCATGCGTGCGATCGTCTTTGCAGCGAAATTCAAATAGAGGCCTGGGGAGGTTGGGGAAACTCTTCCCCACCTCCCGAGGCAAAAAATCAAATGGGAAATCCCTCTGCTGTCTGCAGCAGAGGGATTTTCTGAGCATGTGCTCATGACGGAATGGTTCCGTCATGAGCACACTGGAACTTGTGCTCATGACGGAACCATTCCGTCATGAGCACTGAAAGGGTTATTAATAATAATAATAATAATAATAACACTTGAAAGCAATTTCATGAACACGGTCTGTGGGTGCAGTGTTCTACAAGGATTCTGGTCTGGGTTGGTAGACACTGTTCCAGAAGTCCTGGGATGAGGACTCATGCTGATTTCCAAGACTGCATTGTTCAACCTAATAGATGACTCAGAGTCCTTTAGGTATACTGGATCCCTTGTCAGTTCGGGCCTCCTACTTCCAGAAGAGATGTAGCCTAAAATTGGCAAGCACTGAATGCCCCATCTTAGAGAGGCTGCCTCAATAATATGCATATATTTATGACAATATAGAGCCCAGCCTAAGAAGCATGGCAATGTCCAAAGATGCATGAATATATTGGGGGTGCATGCATGGCGATCATACTTTAAATTAACGAGCATTGGTTAACTGTAATCCAGGGTCTGATTGCATGGTTTATGTCTAGGATGCGATATGGAAGGAGTAGTTTGTATAACAGGGGTGATGTTTGGATTCTGACTATGTCTGTATACTGCCATATCTTAATGATGATTGTGACCTTCCGATATATGCTCTTGGATGTCTACCAGTTTTTTTTTGCTGTGTATTAGGAATGCTAATAAAATTGATTATAAATAATACAAAGTTCACATTTTAATGTGAAAACCTGCATGCAGGAAAGTTTGCAAAGTACAGGTAGCAGATGTAGTATTTGTAAGAATTAGGATAAGTTTGTTGAAGACAAACTTCACAACTTCACTCGCCCCTTTCTCATACATACCAGCCCTCCTGATTCAGGTGGGAAACTCCCGATTTCAAGGCTAGTCTGCCGCCTTCCAATTACTGTATGCAAAAACCCGATTCCTCACTGGTCTTGTGCGACTCAGAGTATACACTGAAAAAACAGAAAAAGTCCAAACTCTACTTGTAGAATAATAGTATCCTTTCCTAGAGCAGTTCTATAGTGTTTTTATAGAAAACAATTCGTTTTCCTAAAGATGTACAGGAAAACACAATGTTTTGTTAAAATAACCCTCACCCACCAAAAGGTCCCTTGGTGGCATGCTTCATCATCGTGTTCTTCCCGCCCCGCTGCGGGACGGGGCATGCTGCGACCGACAAAGACGTGGGAGCACTTATTAGTGAGGTGATACTATGTGTGAGGTGAGAGTGGAAGGGTCAGAGTGAATGTAGTGAGATTTAAAAAATACCTGGCAGTGCGGAAACTAAAATTTAACACTTTCTATAGCTGGTATTAGTAAAAATGGGGAGTGGAGGATGTATGCTATAATGAGCTATTACCTCCCTGGTCTACATGTTTCGAAGCCGTCCCCTTGGCTTCTCTTCAGGACCAAAACAGATGAACCCTGCACCACTCTTCAAAAGAAACAACAATTTGGTCTGCCTAATCAATGTTGCAGTCTCGTGTGCATATTAAAAACGTGCACTTATACAATACCCAATTGGTATAATCTTGTTAGTCAATCTGGAAGGATAGAATAAAACATGGTTATCACAGCGATCTTTATAAATTACAAGACCACATCACCAAACTCGTGGAAGGTCTACTTAGTGATATATGTTTTCTCACTAGTGCACGACTACTCGTAATTCATTCACGTGGGTGCCGTGCTGCCCTTGATTATGACGTACAAGACAGTACAAAACATAAAACATAAAACACACACTCTATGGTGATCCGTATCCGTGATATTTAATACCATGTATAGTGATCTCGTTATATATCCATTGTCTATATGCGGGAGAAACATAATGTGATGCCTGGAGAGATACTATATGGAATAGAAGTACAAGGACAAATGTAAAACAGAGTTAACATACACTAAATAAAGTTTTTCATAGAAAAACAGTAACTTATTACTGAAAATGCTCATTGTCTAAGGGGATCGGCTGTGCCGTACTCACGTCGTCAGAGTATACACTGCCAGTAACCTGCTCCTGCAGGCCAGTGCGGTACATTTGTTTCACTCTCTCTCTGCCTGCCATATCACTTTGTCTGTGATCCTGACAGCTTAGAAAAAAAGATATTTTTGCATTTCTGACATCCGATGCTGCAGCAGCACACTTGCAAGTCCCATACATGACAACAGACCTGATTCAGGCCTCAGTAGAAGTTATTGGGAGAAATACATTCCCCGATTTTTTGTTTAAATCGCCCACTTTCCTCTTCTAAATGTTGCCATGCATTCTCTCCACAGACCCCTTTTCCAGTTCCCACAGCCGTTATTTCCACACTGTCTCCTATTTTCCTGGTTTCAGAATCTACAAGTACAAACACACATGAGGCTTACCCCAACCACGGATTTTGCCCTCTCTACAGTGTTCCTGATATTCTATAAAGCTATGAAGTGGACAAAAAGTGAGATAGTGGAGCAATTAAAACATGAAAATTCAAAATTAAAACAAAAAAATATAAGCGTCTGGCTCAAAGCTCTCAAAGGTACCACACACCTACCCAAATTCAAGATTTGTTAAGTGGATCACTTACACATTATTTGTAGTGTTCTGGACGAACTGAAGTAGCACTGGCACTTTAAACTGCCCATCATATGAAAGGATTGGTTTTTGCAGGGTTATCCACAAACCTTTTGCTTCTTCCTCCTTTTTTTCCTGACCTGTTGTTGTTGGCTTTAGGACTCTGGGCACTTTCTACTGCTGATCAGTGCTAAAGTGCATATGTGTAAATTATGATTATAATTGGTTATCCATGATTGGCATATTTGATTTACTGGTAAGTCGATAGTAAAGTGCACAGAGTGTGGCCAAGGCCTCTAAATCTAATGCTATTAGAGGGCCTGCAGCACTGATTTTGCCACCAACACAAGTAGCCCTTCAAATGTAACTCAGATCCTGCCACTGCAGTGTCTGCATGCGCAGTTTTCAACTACCATGGCAACTTGGCAGGTGCACCCAATTGCCAGGCACTAACCTTCCCTTTTCTTACATGTAAGGCACCCCTCAGGTAGGCCTAAGGTACCCCCCATGGGCAGGGTGCAGTGAATGTGAAAGGTAGGACATGTTCTGGTGTGTTTGACATGTCCTGATAGTGGAATACTGCCAATTTCGTTTTTCACTATTGTAAGGTTATCTGTCCCATAGGCTAACATGGGAGTTGCTTTGTAACATCTTACAAGTATAACTGTCCATAGGGACAAGATAGATAAATGGAGCTTAGCTCTCTGAACTCAGAATTTAATACCATCTTTTTAGGGAGATGGTTTTTAAATTGTGTGTTTTAAAATTCCACTTTTAGAAAGTAGGCATTTTCTTTTCTAACCATTCTGAGTGCCTCTGCTGTTTTGTGTATTGACTGTCTGGTTTTGGAGTGACACGGGCTGGGGATCTGAATTTATTGTAGACAGACACAAGGTACGTTGAGGTGTATCCTGCCTTTCCTTAGATAATCATAGTTGGGCAGAATCGGCCTGGTCTGCATTTAGAGTGGTGGGAGGAGTTTCACTTGCACCTGAAAAGGCTGTGTCCCCTTTGCACAATGCTGTCTCCAGCTCCTGTGGTCATGCTGCACCAGAGAGGACAGAACTGGTTTGGACTGGGCTCAGAGACCATTGCCACAAAGAGAACAAAGAGAAAATGGGGTGTAAGTAATTAACCTTAAACACCAGAGAGTCTGATCACTTCTGGACTTAGGAGGAAACTCTGCCTAGGAGAAGAGCTGGAGAGCTGCAAGGAGGAGTACTGCCTCTTTGCCGTGTTGCTTTGCTGGGTTGGCCTGCAGTTGCTGCTTCAGCCAAGGAAAGGACAAAGACTGGAACTTTGCTGTGATCCTGCTTGTAGAAGAATCTCCAAGGGCTTGTGTGTGCTTGCCTCCTGTTCTGAAGTCTCAGAGCCACAAACAATTCACCTGCAGCCCACTGACCAGCACCTGGACTCCTCTGTGGATACCTGTATTCAAAAGGGCATCAATTCCAGTTCTTGGGCCCTAAGAATTGTGTGGTTGGTTCTGCAAAGCAAAAAAAACAACTCCGATGCTGTAAGCGCCTCCGCCAGTGATTCCGCGACCTGCACCGTTCGTGAAGTGCCCAACGCACTGCAGCGCCTGCACCGCAGCTCCGACGCCTATCGACACCTGCTGATGCCGGCAGTTATTGGCCTTTCTGAGGCCAGCGCTCGCACCAACGCCGTCACCGCCAGCACCAGCACCAGCATCATGTCATTGTGGAGCCGATAACCAATGAGGATGACTTCACGAACTCTTCGACATCGCATTGCATCACTTCACCGGTACCGACGCCTCACTGGAGATGCCGCCTAACTTCACACTTCCTGGATTCGATGCCTCACCTCCTCATGGACACGAGGTCTCGCCTCTCCCGTGGCAACCAGGGAACCGGCTTCGCCTCGGTACCAACGCTTCACCTCCACAACACCATGCATCGTCCATAGACTTTTTTTCCAAGGTAATGTTGTTTGGGTGTCCGAGGGAATCCATGTTCAACGCCGTGCACCTCGCAGTCAGCGGCGTACTTTGGATTTGTGCCTGTCACGACATCATAATAGCCCCAGGTAGAGCTATTTGTTTCTACAAGTGCTATTTTTTCAAGTAACCATTTTAAAAGTGATATCTTGATACATGTATGGTGGATTTATGTCGTTTTGGTCTTGTTTGGTTTAGATAAAGATACTTTATTTTACTAAACTGGTTTGGTGTCCATTTGTGGTGTTTTCATTGTGTTACTGTGTGTTTGGAGTACAAATACTTTACACATTGCCTTTGGGATAAGACTGCCTGCTCGTGACAAGCTACCAATGGGGTGAGCAGGGTTTATTTAAAGTGCGTAACTCCCTTACCCTGACTAGAAGCAAGGGTTCCTACTTGGACAAAGGTGCATATCTCTACCAATTAGAGTCCCCCATTTCTAACACTTGGCATTCAGGAAAAGGATCAAGGAAGAGTTAAATCTGTTTGGCACGAGTAGGTCCAGATATAATAAATTCTCTCACAATGCAGCGCAGCAGCCAAAAATGCTGCACTGTGTTGCGTGAGAAGGAGAGAGCTGGAGAACACCATATTTACAGAGATGTGTCTCTCTCCTCCCCTCTCCCAAGCACCATCTGTAGAAATTTGCAGCGGAGCGCCACGCACACACCTTTGCGTCATAGTGCAAGGGTGTTTACTTGAATCTAACATAGGTTTTGTACTGGAAGGTTGCCCTTCCATTACAAAATTCAATGCTTAGACTAACTTTAACACTTTTCCCACCATGTATGTATGCTGTACAGTGCAAGACACAGGCAAAGTCGAAAAAGAAATGAGAAATAAAAGCATTTCTCCTTGATTGCCCCTATTTGAAATGACAGTTATTTTTTAATGCAAATCCCTGTTTACATTTTTTAGTATGTCAAAAACCATGGGTGGTTGCATGGGAACGAACATGCACCACCCATGGAACGCCCCCTTGGTGCTAGGTAATGCAAAGCAGCGCGCTGCGCTGCTTTACATTACTTTTAAGTAAATTTCCAGTGCAAAAAACAACTTGGAAAGTAAATTGGTAAAAAATGATTTTGCGTTAATTCGCAAAATCTTAGTAAATACACCCCATAGTGTGGGAGCCATTACAGAATCTTCACCAAGGTTATATGTACAGTACTGTGTTATGGCTTGTACCAAGTGTGGAAAAACTGTGCGTTTGTCGGACAACATAAACGTTAGGATAGTGCAAGTCTGATTCCCTCACCTCTTCAGGAGATGTTGGCCTTTGGTCCTGCTAGCTCACAGTGCACCATTTGCACCCCTAACCTTACAGGATAACAAATGTGTGTGCAACCTCAGAACATGACAACCCTGATCCCCCAAGGAAATCGTGGTAACAGATCTAGAACCTTTTTACTTGGATTCTCGTGCATACTCAAAGAAGTACACAAGAAATACTAGCAAGGCTTTACAACATTTATTGTAGAGTTGTAATTCTTGCATAAAAGACGTGCACTGCAATTATGAGTGAAATTGAACAGTGAAAAAAATCAACATTTCCAACATTTTGCTAAGAAAGTGCATATATGCAGGCCTATGAGTACTGTGTATTTGTGTACTCCTAACAAGCACTCTCTAACCTTGTCTTGCCTAGGGTGGGTCATCTGCCAAATCCCTGCTGGGTAGACTAAATCCACGTTACCTGTGGGTAAGTGTCATCAGGCTGTCCATCTTGGTGTAGAGCTAGACATCCCTCGTGTTGGTACGCAGGAATCAGCTGAGCTGGAATCCCAACATATCATAACCCCACACTGTCAGCTGAGTGCTTTTCTGCCTAAACAAGGAAGTGGCTGTGTATTTATAACAATGGAACCCATGTGGCCATGTCGCAACCCCTGTTTGGGCCGCAGTTGTTTATTTCAGTTGAATATTGGTGTCACCAACTGGACAAATACCAAATATGACATTTGCTCAGTGAACTTTATTCTTTGTACCAAATGATCAAGGTATCGGGATAGAGTTCCCACTAAGCAGTGCAAATTCAGTGAATGTTATCCTGCATTGTCACACATGCAAATGTATGTCAAAAGTAATTGTGTGTAAAAGAGAAGGCAACTTAAAAACGTGAGCACGTAAAGGGTGCTGTTTCTGCTAGACCTATCCTGACCCGTAACAGTACAACATTCATAGTAGCCTTCAAGAGTAGCTATAGAAATACCATATACATATACATACATACATAACACAAATAGCCCCCAGGAAGCCTGTGTGTAATGATTTCAAGAGCCAGCAGAGCACTGGTGTGTCTAAGCTCTGACTTTCCTTGGGTCCTATACACATTTTTATGAACTGTTCTAGTTTTTTAGATTGAGACACATATATCTCAGTCATAAAGATTAACTTTGGTCCCTCAGGCCTTTGGCCAACAACGTTCAGTATGACGGAAGCATTCCAAATCCCAGTTGGAACACCAGAAATGGTGCTTTCCCCCTAATAATTTCCCTTATTCTCATTTAGAGCTGCAATCCTAATTTTGAATTTCCTAACGTATGCTATATAATCCTTCATTTACTTTTTAAAGCCTGTCACTGCATCCAACTGCAAATGTAAAACCTCCAGTCACAAGCTTGTTTACATTCAAGAGTTTGAAAAGTATTGTTTTTATCAGGCTGAGGTGTTGGTAGTTTCTCCACTCCGGAACAGACAGAGGGTAGGTCGGCCACTAATTGCGTTACTGATGATTAGGTCGGACGTGACGGCACTGAGCGTACTTGACCTCCATAGTGATTGACTGCCCCTACATCGCCTTATGCTGGTTCCTACTCATAGGATCGCCTTGTGCTGGTTCCAATTCAGAGGAATCCAGTCATGGTTGGTGTGATTTGGTGAGGGTACAGTTATCTATTTCAAGATACCTATTTTTACTGCCCCTCAGTGAGTAGTTAGGTGTTTTTTAGGTCCTGATGAAATGCCATGATCTTAGAGACTCTAGAGGGCATGAAACATGTTGACCGACATCCTTACTTGAAAGCTTGATGAGATTAATAGACTCTCCTCTTGCAAGTATTGCACATTTTTAACCATGACATGGAACCCGCTAATTAAAGTTGGTTCAGCCGGTTCCCATAGTCATTTTTAATTCACAGCATTCCCATACTCTACTCACCGCCGTACATATAACTCACATCACACATACCCACTTCATCATTGGCCAAGACTGTAGGTAAAAAGATCTCCGGCAAAGAGCACCTCTGCGGCGGCCATTGGGCATTGCAGTGCCGGCCCAACGAGGAGCTGCCCTATGATGAGGCATAACATCCTTCGGGGTGTGTGAGGGCCCTTGCTCACTTAGGACCTGAATACCCATTTCTACCCCCCTTCTCTGGAAGGAACAGCACATTGTTTTGTTTCCACAGTATATATCTTGGGGTTCATGTGTTGGACCTTTTTTTGCCCCCGGTCCCTCCTTGTTTATTTGTGGTAGTTTCTGAGGACCAATGTTGTTCATGTGTTGGCCCTCTGACACTCTTCACTGTGATGGCACACGGCTCATTGGGCGATGAGGGAAGATTTAAGCCACGTTGCGAGGAGTGTCAGTAAACCATCAGAGGAATGGACACCACTTATTCTCGCTAACTGTGCAGTTAATCTCTCTGCAGTGTTCGCCAGAAACATTTTTGTTGGTACCTCTGCATAACAATGGAGACATGGAGCTGAATAAATCATGCATGTTGCTTTTTACAGAGATAAAGGAGGTTTCAAGCAGAGACTTGTTGACATCTTTTAACTGCCTTCAAATTTGTAGACTTTTGCCTGAGGGAACATTGGCGATTTATGCTCAAGGTCTCTCCAAACTGTTCTTTCAATGGTTTCTGTAACTGTACTTTTCATGAATTGAACAGAAAGTTTTCTGAAATATAATGAGGATACATCTGCTCTCAGATGATTCTGCATATGCAAAAGTCTTTTTGTAGTGAACTGAAGCTTTTTCTAGGGCAGGAACGTTTTGCTACTCTCTACAGAGAATGCGCTTTGGGTTGAGGGATGCGGTATTTGGTACTTTTCATGGTTATTTGCCGAATGCCGAGGTAAAAGGCCATGCATAATGAACACAGTCCCAGCACACATAAGGCTGAGCAATTGTTTTTTCATCTCTCAGTAAGGGGGTTGTGCTTCCCATGGGAAAACGGCCTTTCCCAGTATTAGCCATAAATGTGGATTCACCAAAATGCCAGGTGTAGCTGAAGTGATACCTTCACACCCTTTGACCTCTGATGACATCACTTGAAAGTGACATCTTCTTCCATTTGACCCGGGTCAGGGAGTGATGTCGCGGGATCTTTGACACTGGTGGCTTAACGTGAACTGACTTCCTTGAAGTTAAAAACACCTGCTGATAAATGATAAGGGAAAAAAGTAACTAAAGAAGATAAAGTGTATTTTAGTTACCAACCATGTAGTAACTAAGCTACTGTCATGGTGTGCCAGGAGTGCAATGATGAAATACCAGAAGCACAGTCATCTTAGGCCGGAAGAACAGTTGTCATAGGCCAGATACAGTTCTCGTATTCATGAACATAAATTCAAATTCAAAGGCACAGCCACAAATTGTCAGTCACAGTCATTTGGTACCCATGAACATCATTTGCCTAGGCATAACTATATTGTGCCTCAACATAGCCTGTCATATCTAATTACAGCCTCAAAAGTCCATACAGAATCTCTATCTGCCATGACAAAGCCAATATGCCAAGGCATTACCCATATGCACAGTGTTGTCTTGTAAGAGGATAAATAGTAATCAGTGGCTGACCCTGAGACACGCATAGGTACTCCTTATCACAGACTGCACACATACTGCTCAGACCAATCTCCCGACAGTATTGACAGCTGCACCTCAAGCAGATTCTCTAAACGAGAAGCAGCTTAATTTACTCGAACAGGTGTTTTCGAGTTAATATTCTACTCCAATGGATCGTTCAAGTTGTTTTTTAGTGCAAGAAGCCTTTTTTTATTTGACGTTTTTTTCAACAAGAAGCAACTGCCCTAGAGACTCCAACTTTCTGTTTCCTGTTCAGCAGGCTCCCCCCAATGCTTTTTCCACCTCCTGGTCACTTTTCATTTAGATTCAGAGCTGGAAGGATCACTCTCTTTGCCTGCTGCATATATATAATTGGATTTAAAGACTTTGTTTTTGTGATATCACAGGTAAGTTAACACCTTCGCCGCGATCGGAATTCCGCCCAGGTGCTGGACATTCTGATCGCGGGCGTGGTCATGACGAGCTCAGCTCGTCATGCGCACACGCCTACCGCGCAGTATGACGAGCTGAGCTCGTCATGAGCATCGAAGGGGTTAAAAGAAACTGTTGAATAAGGTTGTTGTTTGTTTGATAGAGGGTATGCAACAGTATTTATTTGTATTTTTATTCTATTTTTAACATTTATTTTGGTGGGTGGCCTGCAGTTTCAGTGGGGGCCTGGTTATTTGTTTACATTTAATTTGTAATCTTTTATAAAGGGAAAAGGTTGTATAGTTCAGTACATTTTCTCATTGTTTGTTAATAAATTTGCAATATATTCATTTATTTTACTATGTGGCCTAGTCTGTAAATGGGCCATTTTGCCAGTAGGCCCAGTACTAGTCATGGGTACACGAAACAACTGTTTCTGTGGGATATGTTGTTTTAAAACATCATTTAGGACAGGGATGGCATTGGATTAAATTACAAATGGGGAGGTTTTTTTGGGTATTTTATGTTTTTTTCTGCAAAAAGTATATAGGTGGGGAAATATTTGATTCCTTGGGAGGATGTGTGTTGTAAAATGTCTATAGCTCAGTTAATTTTCATTTTTGGCATTGCTGGATTAATGGTAGTGTTTTCTTCAATGTTGCCATACTCCCTTTGTCTGGTCAGTGAATGTGTTTTCCATAGGGCACCATTTGTCTTTGTTCTTTAAGCCATGTGGCCGGGGTCCATTTTGTGTCGTTGGTGTCAATAAGCCTGCATGTGTTCTTAGTTTTCCAGTCCTTCTTGCTTGTTTGACCATGTGGCTGGGGGCCATTTTTGTGTAGTCAGCCAGTGTGTTTTTGCCATAGGTCTGCATGTGCTCTTTGTTGTCTCTGCCTCCTTGCTTTGTGTTGTTATTTGACCATGTGGCCGGTGGATATTTTTGTGTAGCCAGCCAGTGTGCTTTTGCCAGAGGCCTGCATATGTTCTTTGTTGTTGCCATGCCGCCTTGTTCTTTGCTGTTGCCATGCCGCCTTGCTGGTTGTTGTTGTTTGACCATGTGGCTGGTGGATATTTTGTGTAGCCCGCTGCATGCGTTCTTTGTTGTGGCCATGCCTCCTTGCTTGTTCTTGTTGGTTGGCCATGAGGCGGGCGGCCATTTTGTGCAGCCAGCCAGTATGGTTTTGCCATAGGCCTGCATGTGTTTTTCTTTGTTGTCCATATTTCCTTGCTTGTTGTTTGACCATGTGTCCGGTGGCCATTTTGTGTAGTTAGCTAATGTGCTTTTTCCATAGACCTGCATGTGTTCTTTGTTGTGGTCACTGGTCATGCCTCCTAGCTTGCTGTTATTGGTTGACCATGTGGCCGGCATCCATTTTGTGCAGCTACCCTTAGTTAACTCTTTCCAGTTTTCATTCAAAGCCATTTTCTAGGGAGATTGATAGGGGAGGGCTATGCCTTTTAGTTTTTGTTCAATGTTTTTACTTTACGCTGATATCAGTTTAATAATGTTTGATTATCATTGTATTATATGTATATTATTATTATGAACAGTGTTTTATATTATATGCATTTTTGGGTATTTTTCACTTGCAAGTTCTTGCCTCCCAATGGGTTTCTGATAGTCCTTTAGTACACCAGCAATTAATTTTTATTTTTTTGTTTTTAAAATGTCAAGAATTTTTTAACATGTCATTGTTTTTACATTTTCCCGCCATCCATCTACCCATCCACCCCCTGCCTGCCATAGGCGCACTGCCATAGAACAGCATTCATTTTTTTAAGGATTATTCCATTTTCACCAGGACCCCCTTGCCTCCCATAGGCACACACCAGCATTAATTTGTTTAAAATTATTCAATTTTCCCCTGCACCTCCCTGACTGCCACAAGTGTCTCCCTGGCTTAGATGCACATAAAGCAAACATTTAAATCTGTATGTTGTTACCCTGATTGGAAATGAAATATTTATGTTATGGGGATGTGGTTTGGCTTTGGAATAGATACACTACTGCAACAATGCCATGTTTAACTAAATGTTTTTCTTGCTTGTTTGCTTTTAGGTGCACAAGAGACATCAACCAGAGTACTGCCAGACAGAAGGCCTGTACAAAGTGATGTGACCATACAACATGTGACATGAGTCCTCCAATCTCTTCCCCTTGTGCAGCTAAGTGCCACTGCCAACTGATAGCTTCAAGATGGCCCCAAAGAAAGATGCTGCCAAGAAAGTGGCCAGTGAAAAGAAGCAGATTTCCAACACTGGCATGCCAAGCGGAACCTTTTTCCGCAAATTTGGGAAGCAAGCTGGGAGCAGCACTCACGCATCAACGGCACCACCCCAGCCTAAGCCCAAGCCCATGTCTGGCAGAGAGGCAGCCAGTGCAATCATGCTGATGCCAACGAGCAGTGATATTTAATTAGATTTGCCTCTTTCGCAAAGTAGTACCCAATCGATACAGGAAACTGAGCACAGTGGACAACAGCAACAGTAACAGTAATAGTAGATCTTCCTGAAGTAGGAGCAGACCACCATGTTGAGCTTCCTGCTGAGCAAGAACCTCCTCTTTTAAAACAATTGGCTTCCAGATCTCCAGCAGGAAAAAGGAAGGGTACTCCACCATCTTCTCCAAGCCCCCCCTTCTGATGATCTGAATACAGATTGGACCCCGGCTGAGTCCGAGACATGCCAGCGGAGGCTCAGGAAAAGGAAAGTTCCTGAAAGCCCTACAATTATGGAATGGGATGAGAATGACGAGACAGTCATTGTCATGGAAACTGGCCCAGAGGAGACCGACATTACACCTCTTTTCAAACCTGCTCTGAGTGATGTGGCACCACCACAACTGCCAGCGCTAGCTTCCATATTTGGAAGGCCCAGCTACGACCTGCTTCCACCACTACCTCAGTAGACATAGGCACTGCAGAGAGCTAATTGCTGACACACACGCCTACCTACCTGAAAAAGTTCACCTCCCCAGGGACTTCTTTATGATTAGCAAGAAGGAGGATAACATTGCAACATGCTCCATTTGCCACATGAGTGTTTGTTGAGGGAAGCCTGATTCACACTATGGTACTGGAGCCCAAACGACCCATATGAAAAAACACCCTGCAATCCAGTGGGAGGCGCACCTTAAAAAATTGCTTCAGGTGGTGGTGGTGATAAGAGAGGGGAATCAGCTCCGATCATGGTGGGAGGTGAAGGTGATAAGGAAGAAGAGGGTGAAATGGTCTTTAAGCAAAGTAGCCCTGTCCCCAGCACCAAGCCAGTATCACCCACCAGCCTCAGAAACCTCACAATGGCACAGGAGTCATCACAGCAACAGCATACAGTGACTGCCACAAGACTCACATTGAGTCCTCCACCAACTGCTGGTACATCACCTTCTGTCCAGACATCCCCTGCATCAGAGGCCGCAGAATAGAAAAAAATCCAGGCTACTACTGCAGGCATATTTAGGCAGGAGGAGCCATACAAATATAACCGCCATACAGCACGTTAGAACAAAGGGAAGCTGCCTAAAATGTGAGGGCTGGACCTCCTCCCTTTTTAAGTCTTGCCTAGCGTTGCAGCGCGCATGCGCTGCTCGCTTTGCGAGGCATGCAGTATACACTATAGCGTGGAAGCTTCGTGGAAGCTCCACCCACTATCCGCCCATATTTTTTATTGGCTTATTTCCTGAATGCAGCCTTCCGATAGGTTTTAGGCTTGTTAGTCCCGCCTCATGACGACCATGTTGTCATTTGTATCCGGCCACGGCTACTGGCCCCTTTACTTCAAGCACTATTTTGTTCCCCTGCCTCCCCCCCTCCGTCAGTCCGTCCTTCTCGGCCCCCCCACCTGCACTCCCGTTCGTGCCCTTTCGTCCGCCCGCCCGCACTCCCCTCTCTCAGGCTCTCCGTACTGAGGCGGCTCCCGGTAACCGCCATCTTTCTGTGTCAAAACAAAATGCCTTCACTCACAGTCCTAACCCTGCAGTGTGAGCGCATGCCTCTTGACTGTCCCCTCTGATCCCGGTGGAGGCAGCCCCATGTGCCGGGAAACATCAGCTGGCTTCAATTACTGCCACCACACGAGAAGCCCCTCCCAATCCTCCCCTTCTCCTCCCACATCTTCGTTATTGTAATAAAAGCTGGTTGCCATAGTGACCGTATGCCCGTCTCCACTCTTCACCCACAGCCCCTGCTGTTTCTGTCCCCGGAGGTGCCACACGCCTTCCTTGTTTTGGTTATTCAAACCCTGAAAATGTAGTTGTGTGTATAGCCATGGCTGTGATGTGGAAGGAGAGGTAGGGCTTTGTCACCTCTTCTAGGTTTAAGGTGCTCAGAGTAGGAGGAGGTTTGGGGGACGTTTCGTTCATCAGATTGTGCGTTCCTGACAGACGTCATTCACAAAGTCGCCGCTCATCGTTTCTGAATGAAAGTGTATTTGTGCTGCGACATCGGCACTTTTTCATGAAGGGACTAACACTTAGGG
Source organism: Calotriton arnoldi (assembly GCA_963921515.1). NCBI lineage: Eukaryota > Metazoa > Chordata > Amphibia > Caudata > Salamandridae > Calotriton > Calotriton arnoldi. The sequence goes on along the minus strand of CAWUFW010001868.1, from coordinate 20,756 downwards.
AGTATAATAGAAGACGAAATAAAAAATGTGAAGCACATTTTGAGCCTGTCCTGAACATCTTTACAGCCACAAGCAGCGCATGTTTATTATAGTGGCTCAAAAGGCTCCTGGGAGGAGGGAGGCCCGAAGCCCGGGTCAGTGATGCACGGTCACATGAGCCAGGCATATTGGAGAGTTCAGCTCAGGACTTCTTAGAAACATTAACCGGGGCCTGTTCTCGCTGGATTTGAGGTTGTTAAAACCGTATCTTTCCAGTATGGTCTCTGTGACAGTCTAAAGCCAGCTCGCAACCCGCTTCCGACCGTTCCCGTGTGGGGGTTGTCGTCAAGGAATTAAGTGGGCCGGGTCTTGGCGGTGCTGAAGTTTTAACAAGCATTTGCAATGCAATAGGTCTCGCATTTACACGAGTTTAAGCTATTGGCATTGTAAGTAAAAAACAAAAATAATAGGCATTGTCATTTACAATGCCAATAGCTTAAACTCGCGTAAATGCGAGACCTAATGCATTGCAAATGCTTGTTCTTTTGTGGAAGGAGTGGATTTTTTAGAATTTGTGGCAGCCATCTGCCCAAAATGGAAAGTGCCCAGCCAGACCTATTTAGCCACAGTTGCTGTTCCAGTGCTCTATCACATTGTGCTGCAATTGGCTGGACAAGCTTTTCAGCACAGTGTTGTTCACACTATCCACCTGACGGCAGACATATGGACCAGTTGTCAAGCCACTGATTGCATCTGTGTCAATGCATAATGGATCTCGTTTGTGGGGGCTATGCAACAGGTATCTATAGGTCTCTGTGCTGAAGAAAGTGTTTAGTGCAAAAAGAACAGATGATGGACAGAATGCTGAATTATTCAAACATTCGCCCCCAGTCACAGATCTGGGTTAAATCCATTGTTTTTCTGCACGCCATGCCACTCCAGTTTAGACCCAGCCATATGCAAATCAGTCTTGACCCTGTTCCCCATGGGAGCAGTCGAGCCCGAACTGCTCGGCCAGGTCTTCCCTGGACCAGAATCAAGCATCCTGGGACCGGTTTCAGGGTAACACCCCTCATCAGCCAGGCTAGCTTTAATCTGGTGGCATAGCTTGCACAGGACCCAGGTCTCGGCATACCCTTCCCACTTAGGGCGACAAATGCAAAAAGAACAGATAATGGACAATAGCCTGGCTGATGAGGGGTGATGCCCCGAAACCGGTCTCAGGATTCTTGTTTCCGGTCCAGGGAGGACCTGGCTTGGCAGTTCAAGCTGGACTGTTCCCATGAGGAACATGGTCAAGGCAGACTGATTTGCATATGGCTGGGTCTAAACTGGGGTGGTATGGTGAGCAAAGGAACAATGGATTTAACTGGGGGTGAACGTTTGATTTGCTCTGCATACCGTCCTTCATCTGTGTGCCTTTGCTTTCTCGCCCTAAGTGCTTCGGGTATGCCCAGACGTGGGTCCCGGGCTCACTGTGTCACTGATCGAGCCCTGCTGACGCTCCGATATCTGGAATTCACATCCACTTCTTTTTAAACTGTTTTAGCTGCTCTTTTCCACGTTGATTACTGGGGGGAGATTTCTTTACATTATGTCGTAATTGGATTTTAAAAAATACTTACTTTTAATCTGCGTAATTTGCACTCTCTCTTCTGGTGCCTCAGCCTCAAGATCACGCCCCGGTCCATCACGGCAGAGTGCCGATTGTACGGAGGGCAACTGTAATCAGACGGGAGCTGGGAAGCCGGAAGGGAGAACTCTACACTTCCGGAGGCGTGCGGTCTAGTTTTTCCGCCACAACCTCTACTTAAGGTCACATGAAACGGACGCGCAGCGGACTGATCGAGCCCTGCTGACGCTCCGATATCTGGAATTCACATCCACTTCTTTTTAAACTGTTTTAGCTGCTCTTTTCCACGTTGATTACTGGGGGGAGATTTCTTTACATTATGTCGTAATTGGATTTAAAAAATACTTACTTTTAATCTGCGTAATTTGCACTCTCTCTTCTGGTGCCTCAGCCTCAAGATCACGCCCTGGTCCATCACGGCAGAGTGCCAATTGTACGGAGGGCAACTGTGATCAGACGGGAGCTGGGTGTGAGAAGTTGGCCTGGCATATGCTGTCCACTAATTATAGTGGGCACCTTGCACCAGTCCAAACAACCCCTTATTGGAGATAGGTTAAAGACAACCTTATTGAAAGCTATCCTAGTGGTAGCTATGGAGAGCAGCCTTCAGGCTAAGTCTTGAAGGAATGTAAAGCAGCTTGTTTTACCAGTCTATAATCTCTTGAGTGACCAAATGAAAGAGCACCACACCAGGTATATATTCAAAATATATGTATTTATTGCTAAACACACCCCTCTAGTCTCTTTATGAGGCTAGAGTTCGAAATACATAAGTTAGAAGTTATTTAAACACAGTAATAGCACAGATACACGTTTGGGCCCTAGGGGCGTACCAAACCATATACCAATAAAGTGGTATAAGAACCACGACTGAACTAGACACTAGGCCTAGAGCCTCTAGAAGTGCTTGGACCACAAGGAACCACCCAAGGTAGTGACACAGGGGACCCACGGGGGACGCGTGCAGTGTAAATACACAACCGCGATACGCCGTTGACTTCTATGGAGAAAGTCGTGATCGGGAAATTAGAGAAAAGGGACATTTAAAGGAGGACTTGGAGCAAACCCTTTGAGATCTAGGACTTTGAAGAGTCTCTACCCACGGGAGCACCGGAGTACTCGTGTTACCTCACCCAGGGAAGCCGGGTGCATAGGTGCCTTTCGGGGTCGGGTTTCGTCGTCGATTTGAATGGCGATCTGCTGCAATGTGCTGCTGGCGACCAAGTGAAAAGTGTCCGGGTGGATCCAAGAGTGGATCGGAGTTCTGAAGAACCTGAAAGCAGAGGGGACAGAGTCTGGGTCATTAGCCAGTGACCAGGAAGGCGATGGACAGATGCCCACCGATGTCGAGTGCTTCAGGTGCGTTGACGGTCATCTTGACTCTTCAGCCACGAGGTCCAGGAGGCGTTGTTGGCGACCAGGAGCAGGATTCGGGCTGGTACACGATGTCTGTCGAGTGCTGACATGTCGGCAACCGGATTAGACCCAAAAAGCCTTGGTAACGGCAAGTCTCGGTGAAGATGTAGATCGTTGATGGTGCAGACCAGCAAGGTCTGGGGAACTCACCCAGCAAAAGTAAGTGAGGGCAGGCCTGGAGCAACCAGGATGCCAAGTAAGAAAAAGATTGGCCTTCGTTAAGGGCTACTAGCCAACAGGCTAGCAACCGCGAAGGAGCCTCGAGACGCCGCACGTGGATCTGGCTCACAGGACACTCGTGGAGTGGAGGCCAGTGATCTTCGGTGCAGTTGGTACTGGAGGCTAGGGCTACTCGGAGCCCAAAGCACGACTTCCGGGGAGACCCAGAAGAGGATGCACTTGCAAATGTGCTTGGTGTCCAGGGGTCACGGTCTCAAGTCACCCACGATAGCCACGGGCCTCAGCTTTGCTGGGGACTCAGGGTAGCCTCGGGGAAGTCTGAGAATCCACCTCTGGTGATGCGATGACTTCGGCGTCCGGCGGGAGCTTCAGAAATGCGAACCGGACAGATGCTTCTTTGGTGCCTGCCAAGCAGGGGAGTCACTCCTTGACCCCAAGGGAGATTCTTCTGTCCTCTAATCGTGAGTAGAGCGTCGAAGGTCCAGGATTCAGTTTCAGAGTTTCGTCCAGGGATAATCTAAAGTCCTAAGGACTGGGTTCCTATACTTATACTAAGTATAGGGGTTGGACTACTCTGTGGCCCCACCTATGGGTGGGTCAGGGCAGAGGGGTGGCTACACCCCTTTCCCTTTGTCCAGTTCGCGCCAAAGCAGGGGCTGCAAGCCCCTGATCCGGTTTGAACTGGGGTATGCACAGGGACACCAAGTGTGCCCCCAGTGCAGGACTTCAAAGCACCCGAAAGTGCTCCCGCCCAGCCCCAATACACATTATCCTGTCTGGGGAGGTGGTCACACCTCCCTGGGACAGGAAACCTATTGTCCAGGCCTCCCCTGCCGGAGTTTCGTCCAGCAGCAGGAGGCCAGACTCGTGTCTGTGGCAGCAGCATCCATTTTGTGATGCCAGGGCTTTGGAAAGAAGTTACCGGGCTAGCCAGAGTTAACATGTCTTTCCCTCTAGAAGGGTGGAATGCTACCCCCGCCGCCAGAATTGGCGGGGGGTAGTATTCCAAGATGTTTGACACCAAACACGACATGTTTAGGTGCAGCCATTCCAAAGTTAGCATTTAACGCGAGGTTATAATGCGCTTAAGAGTATATGGTCAGGCTGCACTACAAACAGCATCAGAGAAGGGTCTCCCAACGCTGCAGAGGGGCCCTGCTCATGCAGGGGCACCCTCTCACATAGGAACCATGCACTCTGCCTTTAGGATTGATAAGGCCTGCCTTAGGAGTGACTTATAGGTTTATATGTGTGTATGTATTTAGTGATATAGGTAACCTATATCACAGTAAGGAGTGCATGCACCACCTTACCCAGGCTGCAGTAGCAGACCTGTGGTGTCAGTTTGGATGGCCTTCCAGGGGTGGCATAATACATGCTGCAGCCCCTGGCAGGCCTCTGAGGTACCTATGCCCTTGGTACATAGTATACCATATACTAGGGACTTATAACGGCACTCCAGATTCCAATCAGTGATGTGCCTAAGGCACATGGAAACCATTTTAGAGAGGAAGCAGCTAGGCTGGGGTTCTGATTAGCAGGGCCCCAGCCAGACTAATGTCGAAAAACAGTGAAGCATCAGCAAAAAGTGGGGGTACCCATGTGAAGCAGATCCTACTCTCCTACACAACCCCCCCAAACGTAGGGACATTAAACTAACCTTGCCCAGTTAAGTCTTCATGTTCTAAGTGGAAGTACCTAGAGAGTCCATCTGCATTGGCATGGTTACTCCCAGGTCTATGTTCCACTGTAAAGTCCATCCCCTGTAGGGAAATGGACCACCTAAGCAGTTTGGGGTTTTCACCCTTCATTTGTTTTAGCCATAAGAGGGGCTTATGGTCTGTCTGAACCAGGAAGTGTGTACCAAACAAGTATGGCCTCAACTTCTTCAGAGCCCAGACCACAGCAAAGGCCTCCCTCTCTATGGCTGACCAACGTTTCTCTCTAGGGGTCAGCCTTCTGCTAATGAAAGCTACTGGCTGATCCTGACCTTCTTCATTCAATTGTGACAGTACAGCCCCTACCCCCAATTCAGATGCATCAGTTTGAACAATGAACTTCTTGGAGTAATCAGGACTCTGTAGAATGGGAGCAGTGCACATGGCCTGCTTCAGGTCATCAAATGCCTTTTGACAGCTAACTGTCCACTGAACCTTTTTGGGCATTTTCTTAGAAGTTAAGTCATTCAGGGGTGTCACTATTGATCCATACCCCTTGACAAATCTCCTATAGTACCCAGTCAGGCCTAAGAAGGCTCTCACCTGAGTCTGGGTAGTTGGAGCAGTCCAGTCCATGATAGTCTGGATCTTGCTCTGCAAAGGTTGAACCTGGCCTCCACCCACAAGGTGGCCCAGGTACACAACCTGACTCTGCCCTATCTGGCACTTAGTGGCCTTGATAGTCAGGCCTGCCTTTTGCAGGGCCTGTAAAACATTCCTGAGGTGGACCAGGTGATCCTCCCAGGTGGAGCTAAAGACAGCAATATCATCTAGATATGCTGCACTATAGGCTTCCAGACCTGTGAGAACTGTATTCACCAGCCTCTGGAAAGTGGCAGGTGCATTCTTCAGACCAAAGGGCATTACCACAAATTGATAATGCCCACTAGGGGTTGAGAATGCTGTTTTGGGCTTTGCAGTATCAGCTAGTCTGATCTGCCAGTAGCCAGCTGTCAAGTCAAATGTGCTGAGATATTTGGCAGAGGCCAAAGTATCTATGAGCTCATCTGCCCTTGGTATTGGATGGGCATCAGTCCTAGTGACTGCATTGAGACCCCTGTAGTCCACACAAAACCTCATCTCTCTTTTTCCACCACTGGTGTGAGGTTTTGGCACAAGGACCACTGGACTAGCCCAAGGGCTATCTGAGGGTTCAATAACTCCCAATTCCAACATTTTCTGGACTTCAGTCCTGATACAGTCCCTGACATGGTCAGGTTGCCTATAAATCTTATTTTTAATAGGCAGACTGTCCCCAGTGTCCACTTCATGAGTGCACCAGGTGGTCTGACTGGGTGTCAGTGAAAACATATGTCTAAACTGATTGAGAACTTGCCTACAATCAGTTTGTTGCTGGGTAGTGAGGCTGCCTGCCAAGGCTACACCATCTACTGACCCATCGTCAGGGTTCTGTGAGAGCAGGTCAGGGAGTGGGTCACTCTCTTCCTCCTGCCCTTCATCAGTAGCCATGAGCAAGCCCATGTCTGCCCTGTCCACATTTGGTTTTAACCTGTTGACATGGAGAACCCTGTGGGGACTCCTGGGTGTTCCTAGGTCTACTAAGTAGGTAACCTCACCCTTCTGCTCAACAATAGTGTGGGGTCCACTCCATTTGTCTTGGAGAGCTGCTGGGGCCACTGGCTCCAACACCCACACCTTCTGTCCTGGCTGGTAAACAGTCAGAACAGCCTTTTGGTCATGCCAGGCCTTTTGAAGTTCCTGGCTAGCCTCAAGGTTTTTGGTTGCCTTTTTCATATACTCAGCCATCCTGGAGCGGAGACCAAGTACATAGTCCACTATATCTTGCTTTGGGGGCTTGAGAGGTAACTCCCATCCTTCCTTCACCAAGCACAGTGGACCCCTCACAGGGTGGCCAAACAGAAGTTCAAAAGGGCTGTAACCAACCCCCTTCTGAGGCACCTCCCTATATGCGAATAAAAGGCAGGGCAAGAGTATGTCCCATCTACGCCTAAGCTTTTCTGGGAGCCCTTTAATCATGCCCTTCAAGGTTTTGTTGAATCTCTCAACTAAACCATTGCATTGTGGGTGATAGGGTGTGGTGAACTTATAAGTCACTCCACACTCCTTCCACATTGCTTTTAAGTACCCAGACATGAAGTTAGCACCCCTGTCTGATACTACCTCCTTAGGAAAGCCCACTCTTGAGAAAATTCCCAGGAGGGCCCTTGCCACCACAGGTGCTGTAGTGGTCCTGAGGGGAATAGCTTCTGGGTACCTGGTGGCATGATCCACTACCACCAGGATAAACCTGTGCCCAGAGGCTGTTTGGGGATCCATGGGACCAACAATGTCAATCCCTACCCTTTCAAAGGGCACCCCCACCACAGGTAGTGGTATCAGGGGGCCTTTGTAGTGCCACCTGCCTTGCCACTGGCTTGGCAGGTTACACAGGAGCGACAAAACTCCTTGCTGTCTTCAGACATGTGGGGCCAGTGAAAGTGAGGGACAATTCTGTCCCAAGTCTTGTTCTGGCCCAGGTGACCTGCTAAGGGAATATCATGGGCTAGGGTCAATAGAAAGCCCCTGAACTTCAGAGGTATAACCAACCTCCTGGTAGCACCAGGCTTGGGGTCTCTACTCTCTGAGTACAGGAGTCCATCATCCCAATACACTGTATGGGGACCACTAGCTTTCCCAGCAGCCTCAGCAGCAGCTTGCTGTCTGAGGGGTTCAAGGGAGGGGCAGCTCTGCTGCTCCTGGCTCAGATCTGCCTTAGAAGGTCCCCCTGTCCCCAAGAACTCAACCTGGTCAGGTTCAAGTTCCTCTGGGACAGTTCCTTCTTCAGGGCTGAGATCATCCCCCTCAAGGGACTGATCTTCCTCCTGAGCCAAGGGGAAGGCACTGCCTTAACCCTACTACTCCTCCTCTTGGAAGGCACTTGGTCCATTCTTCCAGAATCCAAGGCCTGTTCAGTGCTAGACATTTTGGCTTGTGACCTGGTCACAGCAAACACATCTGCAGGGATCCCCAGCATTTCTGCATGGGTCCTGAGCTCCACTTCTGCCCAAGCAGAAGTCTCTAAGTCATTGCCAAGCAAGCATTCGACTGGTAGGTTTGCACTCACCACAACCTTCTTAAGGCCAGTTACCCCTCCCCAGGAGAAGTTAACAACTGCCAGAGTATGGTCTGTTCTGACATTGCTAGCATTGGTCACTTGGTACATTTCACCAAGTATAACTTGCCCAGGATTCACAAGGTCTTGTGTCACCATTGTGACACTTGCCCCTGTGTCCCTAAATGCCAAAGCCTCACGTCCATTGATTAAAGGCTGTTGTCTGTACATGCCCAGATTACTGGGACTCACAGTGGAGGTCACATCCATGCCTCCATCACAGACTAACACAGCCTGAGTCAGTTCTCTGACTAGGTCAGAGCCCAACTCAGTACCCAGGGTGAACCCTACTAAACCCTTGGCTGGAGCACTCCCACCAACTGTACTAGGGGGAACAGGTGCCTTAGGGGCATTGGTGGGTGCTGGACTGGAGTCTTTGGACTTGGTGCAATCACTGGTCCAGTGGGTCTTTTGCTTACAGACCTTGCACCATGGTTTTCTTTGGCCTTTCCCTTTGGTAGACTGTGAATCCCCACCAGAAGAAGATTTTTGGGGGCCTGATGAAGACTTTTGATCTTTACCCTTCTCCCCACCCTTTTCAGAGTTCTTAGCATCTTGCTTCTTGGTTTCCCCACCTTGGTTCTGTACCTTCTGCTTCACCCTGGTTCTGACCCATTTGTCTGCCTTCTTTCCCAATTCTTGGGGAGAGGTCAGATCAGAGTCTACCAGGTATTGATGCAACAGCTGATTTTGACAGTTATTAAGAATCTGCTCCCTCATTATCAGATTGTACAATCCTGAGAAGTCACACACCTTACTGCCCATCAACCAGCCTTCCAGAGCCTTGGCAGAACAATCCACATAGTCTACCCAGTCTTGAGTCTGTGCTTTTTGGGTATCTCTGAACTTCAACCTGTACTGTTCAGTGGTTAGGCCAAACCCATCAATAAGAGCACTCTTCAAGACCTTGTAATTATCAGCATCCTCCTCTCTAACAGTGAGGAGCTTATCTCTACCTTTGTCTGCAAAGGAGAGCCACAAGATTGCTGCCCACTGCTCCTGAGGGACCTTCTGTACTTTACAGGCCCTCTCTAGAGCAGTTATCCACTTGTGGATGTCATCCCCACTCTGGTAGGGAGGGACAATCTTGCTCAGGTTCCTATGGTCATAGGACCTTTCCCTATCTCTAGGGACATGGCTGCCACCATGGGACTCTAGTCCCAACTTTCTTCTCTCTCTAAAGAGATCTAGGGACTCCCTGTCTATAGCCAGTTGCTTCTTTTTGATTTCAAGCTGAGCTTCCTCATATTGAACCAGCCTCTTTCTTCTCTCATGAGAGGATTCCCTCCTATGAGATGAGACAGAGCTCCCTATTGAGGTGCCAGAGTGGTTAGACTCCTGAGAAGGAGATCTAGACTTTCTGGGCACACTCATAATCCTTCCTGGGGGGACAAAGAGGGCATCATCCTGATTATCCTCTTCATCTTCCTCAGGAGGGATTGGGTTATCCAGGTCAGGGTCATTTTCACCCTCCTGGCCAGTTTCAGAGGGGGGGCTGGGGGTATTTCTCCCCCTGGTCCCATCCTCATCTTCTGCCCCACCCTCAGCTCCTACCCCTTCAGTCCCCAAGGGCTTACTAAGGTCATAAGCCACCAACAACTCCTTGAGGTGTTGGGTGGTGGGGCTTTGGCCTGTCCTTATTTTTCTCAAGTTGCATAAAGCTCTCAATTCCAAGAATGGGAGTGTATCATACTTGGAGGGTGGAAGCTCAGTGGCTTCCTGCAAGGATTCTTTAGATCCTACCCTTAAAGACATTACTAATGTGGTGTGGTGTATGCACTACCTACTCTAGTGTGGCCTACTAAACTCTGTTGAGTTGTAGAAAGGGTGTGCTATCCCTTAACACACAACTCTAAGTTCAGTAGAACTTACTGTATTCTAAGCTTAAATTATATGTACCTTAGGTACCTTTAGTGGTTTTCAGTTGATCAATTCAATTGAGATTATCTGGTAAAACAATAGCAAGCTGGAATCCCACATGCTGCACACCAATGTGAGAAGTTGGCCTGTCATATGCTGTCCACTAATTATAGTGGGCACCTTGCACCAGTCCAAACAACCCCTTATTGGAGATAGGTTAAAGACAACCTTATTGAAAGCTATCCTAGTGGTAGCTATGGAGAGCAGCCTTCAGGCTAAGTCTTGAAGGAATGTAAAGCAGCTTGTTTTACCAGTCTATAATCTCTTGAGTGACCAAATGAAAGAGCACCACACCAGGTATATATTCAAAATATATGTATTTATTGCTAAACACACCCCTCTAGTCTCTTTATGAGGCTAGAGTTCGAAGTACATAAGTTAGAAGTTATTTAAACACAGTAATAGCACAGATACACGTTTGGGCCCTAGGGGCGTACCAAACCATATACCAATAAAGTGGTATAAGAACCACGACTGAACTAGACACTAGGCCTAGAGCCTCTAGAAGTGCTTGGACCACAAGGAACCACCCAAGGTAGTGACACAGGGGACCCACGGGGGACGCGTGCAGTGTAAATACACAACCGCGATACGCCGTTGACTTCTATGGAGAAAGTCGTGATCGGGAAATTAGAGAAAAGGGACACTTAAAGGAGGACTTGGAGCAAACCCTTTGAGATCTAGGACTTTGAAGAGTCTCTACCCACGGGAGCACCGGAGTACTCGTGTTACCTCACCCAGGGAAGCCGGGTGCATAGGTGCCTTTCGGGGTCGGGTTTCGTCGTCGATTTGAATGGCGATCTGCTGCAATGTGCTGCTGGCGACCAAGTGAAAAGTGTCCGGGTGGATCCAAGAGTGGATCGGAGTTCTGAAGAACCTGAAAGCAGAGGGGACAGAGTCTGGGTCATTAGCCAGTGACCAGGAAGGCGATGGACAGATGCCCACCGATGTCGAGTGCTTCAGGTGCGTTGACGGTCGTCTTGACTCTTCAGCCACGAGGTCCAGGAGGCGTTGTTGGTGACCAGGAGCAGGATTCGGGCTGGTACACGATGTCTGTCGAGTGCTGAGGTGTCGGCAACCGGATTAGACCCAACAAGCCTTGGCAACGGCAAGTCTCTGCGAAGATGTAGATCGTTGATGGTGCAGACCAGCAAGGTCTGGGGAACTCACCCAGCAAAGGTAAGTGAGGGCAGGCCTGGAGCAACCAGGATTCCAAGTAAGAAAAAGATTGGCCTTCGTTAAGGGCTACTAGCCAATGGGCTAGCAACCGCAAAGGAGCCTCGAGACGCCGCACGTGGATCTGGCTCACAGGACACTCGTGGAGTGGAGGCCAGTGATCTTCGGTGCAGTTGGTGCTGGAGGCTAGGGCTACTCGGATCCCAAAGCATGACTTCCGGGGAGACCCAGAAGAGGATGCACTTGCAAATGAGCTCGGTGTCCAGGGGTCACGGTCTCAAGTCACCCACGATAGCCATGGGCCTCAGCTTTGCTGGAGACTCAGGGAAGCCTCGGGGAAGTCTGAGAATCTACCTCTGGTGATGCGATGACTTCGGCGTCCGGCGGGAGCTTCAGAAATGCGAACCGGACAGATGCTTCTTTGGTGCCTGCCAAGCAGGGGAGTCACTCCTTGACCCCAAGGGAGATTCTTCTGTCCTCTAATCGTGAGTAGAGCGTCGAAGGTCCAGGATTCAGTTTCAGAGTTTCGTCCAGGGATTATCTAAAGTCCTAAGGACTGAGTTCCTATACTTATACTAAGTATAGGGGTTGGACTACTCTGTGGCCCCACCTATGGGTGGGTCAGGGCAGAGGGGTGGCTACACCCCTTTCCCTTTGTCCAGTTCGCACCAAAGCAGGGGCTGCAAGCCCCTGATCCGGTTTGAACTGGGGTATGCACAGGGACACCAAGTGTGCCCCCAGTGCAGGACTTCAAAGCACCCGAAAGTGCTCCCGCCCAGCCCCAATACACATTATCCTGTCTGGGGAGGTGGTCACACCTCCCTGGGACAGGAAACCTATTGTCCAGGCCTCCCCTGCCGGAGTTTCGTCCAGCAGCAGGAGGCCAGACTCGTGTCTGTGGCAGCAGCATCCATTTTGTGATGCCAGGGCTTTGGAAAGAAGTTACCGGGCTAGCCAGAGTTAACATGTCTTTCCCTCTAGAAGGGTGGAATGCTACCCCCGCCGCCAGAATTGGCGGGGGGTAGTATTCCAAGATGTTTGACACCAAACACGACATGTTTAGGTGCAGCCATTCCAAAGTTAGCATTTAACGCGAGGTTATAATGCGCTTAAGAGTATATGGTCAGGCTGCACTACAAACAGCATCAGAGAAGGGTCTCCGAACGCTGCAGAGGGGCCCTGCTCATGCAGGGGCACCCTCTCACATAGGAACCATGCACTCTGCCTTTAGGATTGATAAGGCCTGCCTTAGGAGTGACTTATAGGTTTATATGTGTGTATGTATTTAGTGATATAGGTAACCTATATCACAGTAAGAGGTGCATGCACCACCTTACCCAGGCTGCAGTAGCAGACCTGTGGTGTCAGTTTGGATGGCCTTCCAGGGGTGGCATAATACATGCTGCAGCCCCTGGCAGGCCTCTGAGGTACCTATGCCCTTGGTACATAGTATACCATATACTAGGGACTTATAACGGCACTCCAGATTCCAATCAGTGATGTGCCTAAGGCACATGGAAACCATTTTAGAGAGGAAGCAGCTAGGCTGGGGTTCTGATTAGCAGGGCCCCAGCCAGACTAATGTCGAAAAACAGTGAAGCATCAGCAAAAAGTGGGGGTACCCATGTGAAGCAGATCCTACTCTCCTACACAACCCCCCAAACGTAGGGACATTAAACTAACCTTGCCCAGTTAAGTCTTCATGTTCTAAGTGGAAGTACCTAGAGAGTCCATCTGCATTGGCATGGTTACTCCCAGGTCTATGTTCCACTGTAAAGTCCATCCCCTGTAGGGAAATGGACCACCTAAGCAGTTTGGGGTTTTCACCCTTCATTTGTTTTAGCCATAAGAGGGGCTTATGGTCTGTCTGAACCAGGAAGTGTGTACCAAACAAGTATGGCCTCAACTTCTTCAGAGCCCAGACCACAGCAAAGGCCTCCCTCTCTATGGCTGACCAACGTTTCTCTCTAGGGGTCAGCCTTCTGCTAATGAAAGCTACTGGCTGATCCTGACCTTCTTCATTCAATTGTGACAGTACAGCCCCTACCCCCAATTCAGATGCATCAGTTTGAACAATGAACTTCTTGGAGTAATCAGGACTCTGTAGAATGGGAGCAGTGCACATGGCCTGCTTCAGGTCATCAAATGCCTTTTGACAGCTAACTGTCCACTGAACCTTTTTGGGCATTTTCTTAGAAGTTAAGTCATTCAGGGGTGTCACTATTGATCCATACCCCTTGACAAATCTCCTATAGTACCCAGTCAGGCCTAAGAAGGCTCTCACCTGAGTCTGGGTAGTTGGAGCAGTCCAGTCCATGATAGTCTGGATCTTGCTCTGCAAAGGTTGAACCTGGCCTCCACCCACAAGGTGGCCCAGGTACACAACCTGACTCTGCCCTATCTGGCACTTAGTGGCCTTGATAGTCAGGCCTGCCTTTTGCAGGGCCTGTAAAACATTCCTGAGGTGGACCAGGTGATCCTCCCAGGTGGAGCTAAAGACAGCAATATCATCTAGATATGCTGCACTATAGGCTTCCAGACCTGTGAGAACTGTATTCACCAGCCTCTGGAAAGTGGCAGGTGCATTCTTCAGACCAAAGGGCATTACCACAAATTGATAATGCCCACTAGGGGTTGAGAATGCTGTTTGGGGCTTTGCAGTATCAGCTAGTCTGATCTGCCAGTAGCCAGCTGTCAAGTCAAATGTGCTGAGATATTTGGCAGAGGCCAAAGTATCTATGAGCTCATCTGCCCTTGGTATTGGATGGGCATCAGTCCTAGTGACTGCATTGAGACCCCTGTAGTCCACACAAAACCTCATCTCTCTTTTTCCACCACTGGTGTGAGGTTTTGGCACAAGGACCACTGGACTAGCCCAAGGGCTATCTGAGGGTTCAATAACTCCCAATTCCAACATTTTCTGGACTTCAGTCCTGATACAGTCCCTGACATGGTCAGGTTGCCTATAAATCTTATTTTTAATAGGCAGACTGTCCCCAGTGTCCACTTCATGAGTGCACCAGGTGGTCTGACTGGGTGTCAGTGAAAACATATGTCTAAACTGATTGAGAACTTGCCTACAATCAGTTTGTTGCTGGGTAGTGAGGCTGCCTGCCAAGGCTACACCATCTACTGACCCATCGTCAGGGTTCTGTGAGAGCAGGTCAGGGAGTGGGTCACTCTCTTCCTCCTGCCCTTCATCAGTAGCCATGAGCAAGCCCATGTCTGCCCTGTCCACATTTGGTTTTAACCTGTTGACATGGAGAACCCTGTGGGGACTCCTGGGTGTTCCTAGGTCTACTAAGTAGGTAACCTCACCCTTCTGCTCAACAATAGTGTGGGGTCCACTCCATTTGTCTTGCAGAGCTGCTGGGGCCACTGGCTCCAACACCCACACCTTCTGTCCTGGCTGGTAAACAGTCAGAACAGCCTTTGGTCATGCCAGGCCTTTTGAAGTTCCTGGCTAGCCTCAAGGTTTTTGGTTTCCTTTTTCATATACTCAGCCATCCTGGAGCGGAGACCAAGTACATAGTCCACTATATCTTGCTTTGGGGGCTTGAGAGGTAACTCCCATCCTTCCTTCACCAAGCACAGTGGACCCCTCACAGGGTGGCCAAACAGAAGTTCAAAAGGGCTGTAACCAACCCCCTTCTGAGGCACCTCCCTATATGCGAATAAAAGGCAGGGCAAGAGTATGTCCCATCTACGCCTAAGCTTTTCTGGGAGCCCTTTAATCATGCCCTTCAAGGTTTTGTTGAATCTCTCAACTAAACCATTGCATTGTGGGTGATAGGGTGTGGTGAACTTATAAGTCACTCCACACTCCTTCCACATTGCTTTTAAGTACCCAGACATGAAGTTAGCACCCCTGTCTGATACTACCTCCTTAGGAAAGCCCACTCTTGAGAAAATTCCCAGGAGGGCCCTTGCCACCACAGGTGCTGTAGTGGTCCTGAGGGGAATAGCTTCTGGGTACCTGGTGGCATGATCCACTACCACCAGGATAAACCTGTGCCCAGAGGCTGTTTGGGGATCCATGGGACCAACAATGTCAATCCCTACCCTTTCAAAGGGCACCCCCACCACAGGTAGTGGTATCAGGGGGCCTTTGTAGTGCCACCTGCCTTGCCACTGGCTTGGCAGGTTACACAGGAGCGACAAAACTCCTTGCTGTCTTCAGACATGTGGGGCCAGTGAAAGTGAGGGACAATTCTGTCCCAAGTCTTGTTCTGGCCCAGGTGACCTGCTAAGGGAATATCATGGGCTAGGGTCAATAGAAAGCCCCTGAACTTCAGAGGTATAACCAACCTCCTGGTAGCACCAGGCTTGGGGTCTCTACTCTCTGAGTACAGGAGTCCATCATCCCAATACACTGTATGGGGACCACTAGCTTTCCCAGCAGCCTCAGCAGCAGCTTGCTGTCTGAGGGGTTCAAGGGAGGGGCAGCTCTGCTGCTCCTGGCTCAGATCTGCCTTAGAAGGTCCCCCTGTCCCCAAGAACTCAACCTGGTCAGGTTCAAGTTCCTCTGGGACAGTTCCTTCTTCAGGGCTGAGATCATCCCCCTCAAGGGACTGATCTTCCTCCTGAGCCAAGGGGAAGGCACTGCCTTAACCCTACTACTCCTCCTCTTGGAAGGCACTTGGTCCATTCTTCCAGAATCCAAGGCCTGTTCAGTGCTAGACATTTTGGCTTGTGACCTGGTCACAGCAAACACATCTGCAGGGATCCCCAGCATTTCTGCATGGGTCCTGAGCTCCACTTCTGCCCAAGCAGAAGTCTCTAAGTCATTGCCAAGCAAGCATTCGACTGGTAGGTTTGCACTCACCACAACCTTCTTAAGGCCAGTTACCCCTCCCCAGGAGAAGTTAACAACTGCCAGAGTATGGTCTGTTCTGACATTGCTAGCATTGGTCACTTGGTACATTTCACCAAGTATAACTTGCCCAGGATTCACAAGGTATTGTGTCACCATTGTGACACTTGCCCGTGTCCCTAAATGCCAAAGCCTCACGTCCATTGATTAAAGGCTGTTGTCTGTACATGCCCAGATTACTGGGACTCACAGTGGAGGTCACATCCATGCCTCCATCACAGACTAACACAGCCTGAGTCAGTTCTCTGACTAGGTCAGAGCCCAACTCAGTACCCAGGGTGAACCCTACTAAACCCTTGGCTGGAGCACTCCCACCAACTGTACTAGGGGGAACAGGTGCCTTAGGGGCATTGGTGGGTGCTGGACTGGAGTCTTTGGACTTGGTGCAATCACTGGTCCAGTGGGTC
Organism: Calotriton arnoldi; assembly: GCA_963921515.1. Taxonomy (NCBI): domain Eukaryota; kingdom Metazoa; phylum Chordata; class Amphibia; order Caudata; family Salamandridae; genus Calotriton; species Calotriton arnoldi. The sequence continues at coordinate 4,321 of CAWUFW010001868.1, read as the reverse complement.
TTTTGCTTACAGACCTTGCACCATGGTTTTCTTTGGCCTTTCCCTTTGGTAGACTGTGAATCCCCACCAGAAGAAGATTTTTGGGGGCCTGATGAAGACTTTTGATCTTTACCCTTCTCCCCACCCTTTTCAGAGTTCTTAGCATCTTGCTTCTTGGTTTCCCCACCTTGGTTCTGTACCTTCTGCTTCACCCTGGTTCTGACCCATTTGTCTGCCTTCTTTCCCAATTCTTGGGGAGAGGTCAGATCAGAGTCTACCAGGTATTGATGCAACAGCTGATTTTGACAGTTATTAAGAATCTGCTCCCTCATTATCAGATTGTACAATCCTGAGAAGTCACACACCTTACTGCCCATCAACCAGCCTTCCAGAGCCTTGGCAGAACAATCCACATAGTCTACCCAGTCTTGAGTCTGTGCTTTTTGGGTATCTCTGAACTTCAACCTGTACTGTTCAGTGGTTAGGCCAAACCCATCAATAAGAGCACTCTTCAAGACCTTGTAATTATCAGCATCCTCCTCTCTAACAGTGAGGAGCTTATCTCTACCTTTGTCTGCAAAGGAGAGCCACAAGATTGCTGCCCACTGCTCCTGAGGGACCTTCTGTACTTTACAGGCCCTCTCTAGAGCAGTTATCCACTTGTGGATGTCATCCCCACTCTGGTAGGGAGGGACAATCTTGCTCAGGTTCCTATGGTCATAGGACCTTTCCCTATCTCTAGGGACATGGCTGCCACCATGGGACTCTAGTCCCAACTTTCTTCTCTCTCTAAAGAGATCTAGGGACTCCCTGTCTATAGCCAGTTGCTTCTTTTTGATTTCAAGCTGAGCTTCCTCATATTGAACCAGCCTCTTTCTTCTCTCATGAGAGGATTCCCTCCTATGAGATGAGACAGAGCTCCCTATTGAGGTGCCAGAGTGGTTAGACTCCTGAGAAGGAGATCTAGACTTTCTGGGCACACTCATAATCCTTCCTGGGGGGACAAAGAGGGCATCATCCTGATTATCCTCTTCATCTTCCTCAGGAGGGATTGGGTTATCCAGGTCAGGGTCATATTCACCCTCCTGGCCAGTTTCAGAGGGGGGGCTGGGGGTATTTCTCCCCCTGGTCCCATCCTCATCTTCTGCCCCACCCTCAGCTCCTACCCCTTCAGTCCCCAAGGGCTTACTAAGGTCATAAGCAACCAACAACTCCTTGAGGTGTTGGGTGGTGGGGCTTTGGCCTGTCCTTATTTTTCTCAAGTTGCATAAAGCTCTCAATTCCAAGAATGGGAGTGTATCATACTTGGAGGGTGGAAGCTCAGTGGCTTCCTGCAAGGATTCTTTAGATCCTACCCTTAAAGACATTACTAGTGTGGTGTATGCACTACCTACTCTAGTGTGGCCTACTAAACTCTGTTGAGTTGTAGAAAGGGTGTGCTATCCCTTAACACACAACTCTAAGTTCAGTAGAACTTACTGTATTCTAAGCTTAAATTATATGTACCTTAGGTACCTTTAGTGGTTTTCAGTTGATCAATTCAATTGAGATTATCTGGTAAAACAATAGCAAGCTGGAATCCCACATGCTGCACACCAATGTGAGAAGTTGGCCTGTCATATGCTGTCCACTAATTATAGTGGGCACCTTGCACCAGTCCAAACAACCCCTTATTGGAGATAGGTTAAAGACAACCTTATTGAAAGCTATCCTAGTGGTAGCTATGGAGAGCAGCCTTCAGGCTAAGTCTTGAAGGAATGTAAAGCAGCTTGTTTTACCAGTCTATAATCTCTTGAGTGACCAAATGAAAGAGCACCACACCAGGTATATATTCAAAATATATGTATTTATTGCTAAACACACCCCTCTAGTCTCTTTATGAGGCTAGAGTTCGAAGTACATAAGTTAGAAGTTATTTAAACACAGTAATAGCACAGATACACGTTTGGGCCCTAGGGGCGTACCAAACCATATACCAATAAAGTGGTATAAGAACCACGACTGAACTAGACACTAGGCCTAGAGCCTCTAGAAGTGCTTGGACCACAAGGAACCACCCAAGGTAGTGACACAGGGGACCCACGGGGGACGCGTGCAGTGTAAATACACAACCGCGATACGCCGTTGACTTCTATGGAGAAAGTCGTGATCGGGAAATTAGAGAAAAGGGACACTTAAAGGAGGACTTGGAGCAAACCCTTTGAGATCTAGGACTTTGAAGAGTCTCTACCCACGGGAGCACCGGAGTACTCGTGTTACCTCACCCAGGGAAGCCGGGTGCATAGGTGCCTTTCGGGGTCGGGTTTCGTCGTCGATTTGAATGGCGATCTGCTGCAATGTGCTGCTGGCGACCAAGTGAAAAGTGTCCGGGTGGATCCAAGAGTGGATCGGAGTTCTGAAGAACCTGAAAGCAGAGGGGACAGAGTCTGGGTCATTAGCCAGTGACCAGGAAGGCGATGGACAGATGCCCACCGATGTCGAGTGCTTCAGGTGCATTGACGGTTGTCTTGACTCTTCAGCCACGAGGTCCAGGAGGCGTTGTTGGTGACCAGGAGCAGGATTCGGGCTGGTACACGATGTCTGTCGAGTGCTGAGGTGTCGGCAACCGGATTAGACCCAACAAGCCTTGGCAACGGCAAGTCTCTGTGAAGATGTAGATCGTTGATGGTGCAGACCAGCAAGGTCTGGGGAACTCACCCAGCAAGGGTAAGTGAGGGCAGGCCTGGAGCAACCAGGATGCCAAGTAAGAAAAAGATTGGCCTTCGTTAAGGGCTACTAGCCAACGGGCTAGCAACCGCGAAGGAGCCTCGAGACGCCGCACGTGGATCTGGCTCACAGGACACTCGTGGAGTGGAGGCCAGTGATCTTCGGTGCAGTTGGTGCTGGAGGCTAGGGCTACTCGGAGCACAAAGTACGACTTCCGGGGAGACCCAGAAGAGGATGCACTTGCAAATGTGCTCGGTGTCCAGGGGTCATGGTCTCAAGTCACCCACGATAGCCACGGGCCTCAGCTTTGCTGGGGACTCAGGGTAGCCTCGGGGAAGTCTGAGAATCCACCTCTGGTGATGCGATGACTTCGGCGTCCGGCGGGAGCTTCAGAAATGCGAACCGGACAGATGCTTCTTTGGTGCCTGCCAAGCAGGGGAGTCACTCCTTGACCCCAAGGGAGATTCTTCTGTCCTCTAATCGTGAGTAGAGCGTCGAAGGTCCAGGATTCAGTTTCAGAGTTTCGTCCAGGGATAATCTAAAGTCCTAAGGACTGGGTTCCTATACTTATACTAAGTATAGGGGTTGGACTACTCTGTGGCCCCACCTATGGGTGGGTCAGGGCAGAGGGGTGGCTACACCCCTTTCCCTTTGTCCAGTTCGCGCCAAAGCAGGGGCTGCAAGCCCCTGATCCGGTTTGAACTGGGGTATGCACAGGGACACCAAGTGTGCCCCCAGTGCAGGACTTCAAAGCACCCGAAAGTGCTCCCGCCCAGCCCCAATACACATTATCCTGTCTGGGGAGGTGGTCACACCTCCCTGGGACAGGAAACCTGTTGTCCAGGCCTCCCCTGCCGGAGTTTCGTCCAGCAGCAGGAGGCCAGACTCGTGTCTGTGGCAGCAGCATCCATTTTGTGATGCCAGGGCTTTGGAAAGAAGTTACCGGGCTAGCCAGAGTTAACATGTCTTTCCCTCTAGAAGGGTGGAATGCTACCCCCGCCGCCAGAATTGGCGGGGGGTAGTATTCCAAGATGTTTGACACCAAACACGACATGTTTAGGTGCAGCCATTCCAAAGTTAGCATTTAACGCGAGGTTATAATGCGCTTAAGAGTATATGGTCAGGCTGCACTACAAACAGCATCAGAGAAGGGTCTCCGAACGCTGCAGAGGGGCCCTGCTCATGCAGGGGCACCCTCTCACATAGGAACCATGCACTCTGCCTTTAGGATTGATAAGGCCTGCCTTAGGAGTGACTTATAGGTTTATATGTGTGTATGTATTTAGTGATATAGGTAACCTATATCACAGTAAGGAGTGCATGCACCACCTTACCCAGGCTGCAGTAGCAGACCTGTGGTGTCAGTTTGGATGGCCTTCCAGGGGTGGCATAATACATGCTGCAGCCCCTGGCAGGCCTCTGAGGTACCTATGCCCTTGGTACATAGTATACCATATACTAGGGACTTATAACGGCACTCCAGATTCCAATCAGTGATGTGCCTAAGGCACATGGAAACCATTTTAGAGAGGAAGCAGCTAGGCTGGGGTTCTGATTAGCAGGGCCCCAGCCAGACTAATGTCGAAAAACAGTGAAGCATCAGCAAAAGTGGGGGTACCCATGTGAAGCAGATCCT